>JAKSZT010053929.1:15977881-16135897 GCA_026826555.1 Tolypeutes matacus | reverse complement strand
TTCACCTCGAAAATAAAAGGACAAACAACCCATATAAAAAATGGGCAAGTGACCTGAAAAGACACTTCTCCAAGGAAGAAATACAAATGGCTAAAAAGCACATGAAAAAATGCTCAACATCACTTGCTATCAGGGAAATGCAAATCAAAACTACAATGAGATACCATCTTACACCCATCAGAATGGCAGCTATTAAAAAAACAGGAGACACTAAATGTTGGAGAGGATGTGGAGGAATAGGAACCCTCATCCACTGCTGGTGGGACTGCGGTATGGTCCAGCCACTGTGGAGGACAGTTTGGCGGTTCCTCAGAAAACTAGCAATAGATCTTCCGTATGATCCAGCAATTCCACTGCTGGGTATATACCCAGAAGAACTGAAAACAAAAATATAAACAGATATATGCACACCAATGTTCATAGCGGCATTGTTCACCATTGCCAAAAGTTGGAATCAGCCCCGGTGCCCATCAACAGACGAATGGATAAGCAAAATGTGGTACATACATACAATGGAATATTACTCAGCTGTAAGAAGGAACAAAGTGCTAACACATGAAATAACGTGGATGAATCTTGAAGACCTTATGTTGAGTGAAGCAAGCCAGGCACTGAAGGATGAACAGTATATGATCTCTCTGATCTGAACTGAGGAAAGTGAGCAGTCTCTGAGAACCATTGTCTGAAAGATAGGTTAACAAAGGAGAGTAAGAGAAGAGCAGGCTTTGAGCCATCACCCATATGGACATAATCTATGGTAAAGGGATAGAGTGTGGTTGCATGTTGGGGGATGGGGCAGATGAGTGGTGGTGTTCCTGGGTATGGTGGTGCAGCACTGGGGGGTGGGTGGATTAGGAAGGGCTGGTTCAAATCCCCAAGGCATGTAACTGTGAATCTTGACATTCCATGGGTTGGGAGAGGGGGGTATCATGGGCCCTGGGGGGCTGGAGAGAAGGGAACAGTCAAGACCTAATGGGTTGTTTGGTGGTCATGGGGAAGGTTTTTCATTAACTTACAATAATGGACACAGGACATGGTAAATATCATCAAAATTATTAAACTGTATCATCTAAATTGTAAACTATACTGTAAATCATTGACAATGTTTAGTTGCTATATTTTGCTATCTGCATAACAATTATAACAATGCTAACAACCAAAAAAAAAAAAGGGGGCGGAGTTAATATGGGGTGGGAAAGGGGGGGTGGTTTGGTATCTGGGAGTCTCTGGCACTCCGTGTGTGACTTTGCTGTGACCTAAACTTCTTTGAAAATTAAATGAAAAATTGGGAGACAATGGGGATTGAGAGGAGGAAGGTGTCATGGCACACCAGACATCCGATAACACAGTGATAAAGGGAAGGAAAAAAGGGAAAAAAGAAAAGAGAAAGGAAAAAAAAAAGAATATATATATATATATATTTTTAAAGGCATTTCCTTTGCTTTTTGCCCATTTTTGAATGTCCCAATCCACTAATTATATTTTATTTTGTTTTGTTCTTTGTTTGATTATTTGGGTTTTTTTTCCTTCTCTCTCTCTCTTTTTTTTTTTTTCCCCTGAGTTTCCTTATGTTTGTCTCTTGCATGTACGCTTATCACACTTGTTTACTTGTTTCTTTTTCCTAGTAAGTGTATTTGATTAATTTATGGACTAAATGTTCATGGAGGATTTGGATCACAGAAGGGTTACAATGGGTGCTGTGGGGGATTATTGGGGGGGGGGGTTCGTGGGGATTGGTTCATCTGAATATACATGAAAGATATACAAAATCATTCAAAGGATCGGGGGATGGGGCATGGTCACGATGGGTGGATAATCACACAATAAATGAGGGAATCTGAATTCCTAGCCTGGAGAGCTCTGTCACAGTCTCCAAGGGAGCAACAATAGTCCTGTGAGTGTAGGGACAGTGCCTGTCAAAATAGGACAACCCACTGATGTGTGTGTGTTTTTTTTTTTATTGATGACTACCCTTGTGAGTCTTTGCTCTTGTAACTGAGACTTAGCCTGCAGTTGTGGGGTGCCTAAGGGTTGCCACCTGAGAGCCTCCTTGTTGCTCAAATGTGACCTCTCTCTAAGCCAAACTCAGCATATGATTGTATTACCTCCCCCCCAACGTGGGACATGACTCCTGGGGATGAGCCTCCCTGGCAACGAGGGATTAATACCAAGTGCCAACTGGCAGCTTTGCACAATGACAGTATCGTAGCCAATGAGGTTTATCCGAGGCACGATTATTGCTAATTGAAAACTTTTCCCAAGTGCCAACTGGCAACACAACTGGAAAAAGACCTTGAATAAAAGGGGGAAATGGTAAAGACAAATGAGTTCAAGTGGCTAAGAGACTTCAAAGAGAGTCGGGAGGTCGTCCCAGAGGTAACTCTTACGCACACCTCAGTAGGAGCTCATAGAACATCTAAGTGCCTATCACCCTACTCAGTGGGGTTCCTGAGAGCTCCGGAGACACCCTGGTCCTATATAAGGGGGGATAGCCCCAGAGACTGATGCCTTATCAGTGGGTTCTATTTTGGAATCTGTGCTCCTGAGAGTGACAGAATTAGACTCAAATAAGTCCTCCCTGCACATGGTTCACCAGTCCCTTCTATTCAAACCTATATGCGATGCTGGAGTTTTTAGGTATACTTCCAGAGACTGGAGCCTCCCGCCTCCCTATGTGCCAGGTGTGCATGAAATCTAGGTGGAGCTGCAACTCCTACCCTACAGCTCAATGGACTCATCCAAGTCACCTGGTGAGGAGACAACGATGGGAAATGGCCTTCCCAGGGAATGGAGAGGGCCTGCATCTGCAGGCAGGATCATCCCACCCACCATATCTATAGGATATAAGCCCTCTCTCACTTGGAGTTGGAGTGGACATCACCATCCCAGTCCCCTCAGGATTGGGGGAAGATCTATGGACTAGAGTGGACTTGATGGTATTCTCTTGTTCACATATGGTGATTCTAGCAATGCAAGAAATTATAACAATGAGGTGGAGCCATTGGCCACTTGACACTTTTGGGGTAGGGAGGGGACGAGCAGTTGAAATACAGTGCCTTCTTTGGGAGTTGGAGGTTGTCCTGAGTACTGTTGTGGCAACGGATGTAGGCCATTTTAAATCAGCACACACCACTCAGAACTGAGTGGGAGAGAGTGTGGTCTACAGTGTGAACTGTGGTCTATGGTTGGTGGCAAGGCTCCAGGATGTGTAAGTTCATTGAGGGTGGTGGGCCACACTGTGGGAGATGTTTGTGTGGGATGTGATGGGAGGTGTGGGAGGTGGGCAACATGGGAATCCCAGTGGGTTCCGTGTAATATTTTGGGTAATCTAAGCACCTCTTAAAATATATGTATATATATATATATAAACAACATTTTTGTAAGCAAATACACATATATGCATATATATTTATATATCATTTTGCAAATGTTTGTATATATTGTGAGAATTTTGGTTTCTACCCATAATAAAAAAAATTAAAAAAAAAAAAAAGAAATAGGACAAACAAAAATAAATAAACACACACAAAAAGAAAAGAAATAGGAGCTCAATGAATGATGTTTTACAAATTATCATTCAAGGAAGAACTGACCTTTCTAGATCTTCACAGTTGATTGATTCTTAGTACCCCTTGTTTGATATTGTGGTGATTTAAAAATATGTTCACAAATCGTTTGACACTCATTCCTTCAAGATGTTGAGTTTAATTTCCTTCCTCTGGAATAAGGGTTGAATTATAGGTTGACTTTAGTCATATTCTTTAAGTAAATAGAATGGGTGGAAGTGATACTGTGTGACTTCCAAAGCCAGGTCATAGAAGGTGATAGAGCTTCCTCCTTGTATACTTTTACAGTAACTTCTTTCACTTCCTACACAACAGCTTCTGGTACCAACTATAAATACTGTAGTAAGTCAGTCAATTCAGTTGTAACTCTACCTACCCAAAGTTAGTCCAGACTCCACAGGTTAAGGGAAATCCTCTAAAAGATTACCCTTTCTGCAACAGTCACAAGTTCAAGAGCCCAGGTAACCTTCACTTCTGACCAACTGGCTACAAATTCAGGGCTTGGCACCACCCTCTCAGGTTTAATAATTCACTAGAACGATTACAGAACTCACTGAAAGTGCTATTTGTTATAGTAAAAGGACACTAATAAGAAGAAACCAAAAAAAGAGATACATAGGACAAGGTCTGGGAGGGTGTCAAACACTACCTTCCATGTCCTTTCCATGTGGAGTCAGAATGATCACCTTCCTAGCACAGCAAGCTATCTTCTCAATTATGGATGCTCACCTGAGCTTTGCTTTCTTCCTCTCCCAGAGGTCAAGGAGGTGTGCTGAGGTGGGCTGATATCAGCTTATATGATGTTGGTTTAATGCCCCAACCCCCTAATCACATGGTTGGTCTTTCTGGTGTGACCAGCCCCCACCATAAGGATTGCAGGTGTAGCTGGCCCTACCTTGTACCTGTCAGGTGTGGTCCTGGGCCCACCATGGAAAACAAAAGATACTCCCATCATAGGAAATTGCAAAGATTCAAAGGTTGCTTCCCCAGGAACTGGGCGCAAAGACCAGCCAAGTTTTTCATTAGACTACTCTCTTATCCCTCTATCTAGGGACATTTGCCCTTGGAACCCAGCCACCATGCTAAGAAGAAGCCCAGACCATGTGGCGAAGTCCACATGGAGGAGAACCAAGGCTCCCAAGCTTCAGCCCCTGCTGCCTTCTCAGCTAACATTCAGAACCAACCTGCCAGCTACGTGATCCTCCAGCCCTGTGTTGAGCAGCCCAGACAACAACGTGTAGAGCAGAGACCTGCCTTTCCTGCAAACTCTGCCCAGGTTATAGATTCATGAGAAAAACAAAGGATTGTTTTTTCAAATGACTAAATGTTGAGGTGGTTTGTTATACCACAATGGATAACAGAAACAGCATTTGTATTCAATGCCATGTCCTGGAACTCACCATTTTAAAAGCAGACATCTAAATTTTCCAAATGTTCTCCTCAGGGATATAAATAGTATCCTACTTGCCCAAATATCAACACTCAGAGCTTAATAAATGCTTTTTTATTATTAATAAGTTGATTTTCACATACTCATATGACCAAGGGTATTGTTTTTCACTTGTTTGTTTGTTTGCCTGAATTGAACTGAACTAAATAATATTTATAGCTAGAAAAATATGGCATCAGAGTAAAACAGTTATTTTGCAATTTTATCCTTTGAGGTTCTTATTTTGAAGTCAAGGTGATCAAAACTACTTTAAAAAAGCTGTTACTTAAGCCAAAAGTTACATTTTACAAGCTTAAATTGCTTGTCACCTGAAATATTTGGAAGAAAAAAATATATAGTATTGGAAGTTTAAATAGGTAGATGTGACATTTTCCCACGACAGGAACTGTCTTTTTCGTGTACCTGCCTTCACTGTTCACTGCTGATTGCATGGCAGATTGGTATCCTGAGTATTTAAAAATAAGAACAAAATATAACCCCCTGAGTGGATTCGTTCTGAGATCTGGAACTTGGACACAGCCCACTGAGTTTGGTATTTTGGTGTTTTGGAAATCCTATACTATTCAATAAAGTAGGAGATAGGAGGAAATGGGAACCACTCAGTTTTAAAGTTCTTTAATCATTTCTTTTACTTCAGGGGAGAAAAGAATATAAAGTAAAAATAGAAATTCAATTTCTGGTTTAAAGCAATCATTAAAATATGATGTATGAAGTGTAAGTAGACTCGTGTAAATAGATAGTGCCCAGTGATTTCCAAAGGATGGCTGGTAGGTGGAATAGACCGACCATGGGTAGAAATTATGCTTATGCTGATGGAAAGAAGGTACTAGCCAACTGGTAACAGCCTTGAAAATCTTCAGAGAGCTCTGCAGAGAGAAACATGAGGTGGTGGTCTTAAGAAGCTTTCACAGCTCCCTAAAAACTTGAGCCAAGTTTTTAAATTCGTTTCTACCTAGAAAATGCATAACCAATGAAGGCCTGTAAGATGAAGGCAGCAACCTGGTTCATTTAGGCAAAAGCAGAATTTGGACTTGAGCCATCCTGGTGGCTGTATACTTACTCACTATATACTTTATTTCAGCTGGGTAGACCTAATATTAGATCTTCATTATTGTTGTTGAAATGTGGCCAAGATGGCATTAATTAAATCTAGGCTATTTATTGGCAAAGACAAAAATATCCAAATATTGGAAATCACCTATCAAAATCTGATCACAAGGATATAGGATGATGGCTTTCAAGCCTTGGCTCTGATATTGGAGGGTGACTCCAGAAGTCTCTAAATGTGGTTACCTGGGAGGAACACAGGAGAAGGGGATAGAAAGTACAGAAAAGCTCATAATCTAACTTACATAGTGCTAGGTCTTATAAAAAGAGTTTTAAATGGAGGTCAGAAAAGGTAGTTTTGCCTAGTTTGGGAGCTTTATATTATAAATCAAGACACCCTGATGCTAAGATGGGTTTGACCACAAACTTGCTTTGGGATCTAAGTGTTGTTCATTTGCCTTCTCTATTTCCTCACCTGTGCAGGGAAAACATTATTAGACTAGGGGAGAGCTAAGCTTCTTCCCAGCATCAACAGCTTTCAATGTTAAGTTCTATAGGAGATAGTGAGAGGAAGTTCTATATAGGTTTAGAAAAAAATAAGTTAGTTCTACATAAGAACAAATGAACACCCATCCCAATTGTGATTATTCAATACCCTACACAAATCTGAAGTTAGAGATGGGTGTTAACAATCTGGAACTTACTTTGCTTTTCAAAAGGTAGAAAATGTGCTGAATATATATATATTTTTTGTTTGTTTGTTTTTTAAAAGAAACTAGTTAAACTTTCAAATCCCAACTGTCAAACAATACATTTATACTAACTTCAGAAATGTACTTTGGCAACCATTTACCAAGACAGCTTATTTGAGGGACACATAACAAGTCAACTGCAGAATAAATCCGACAGACGAAATATGAGTGCTCTGCATGACTTTGTCATATGAAGTTGGCTTGTTATAGCATTTTAAAAACATTCTTAGAATTTTCAGCCCTTGAATTGATTTCCATGTTGATATTTAATCTGATCAAGTTTAAACCATCTGTCTATAAACATTTGGTAAATTTTTTTCTCTAGCTCTAAAAAAAAAAAAAAAAAAAACAAAAACAGATATACAAGAAATAAAATGAAATAAACCAACTCGTGGTAATTTCATTATATAGTGGTATTTTAGGATCAGTTATTGCTTTTGGGAATTTAACCCGTTTTAATAATCTGAAATGTCTTTGTGTGTGTATGTATGTAGTCACTTCTGACTCTAATAAAATGCATCCAGTGAACCTAGTTAGCTATTTTATTTTATGGAAACAATAAGGAATTTTATTGAAGCTCAGCTCATGAACATTTAAAAAGTTTTTCCATGAAATGTCTTCTTTAGGGACAATGCAAAGAGATTGGAATTCTAGAACCAGTGAGAACCAAATTCAATTTTAAGTTACATTTACATTCTCTTTGATCGAGGGCAAATGAAGTTTTGTTTATTTTGTATAAAATATCATTTTAATATCAATGAGTATGGATATTAAAACTTTTAATGACAACTGTCCCTTTCTCCACCATTCTTTTAAAGAAATAACTTTAGGGTAGTGAAGGTTTTGAATTTTTATTCAAAAGTAAGTCTTAATAAAATATACTTTTAAAAATCATTTTATTAGCACATACTCTTATTCTAAGTTGATATGACTCAGAAACTAAGGCTAAACTAAATACCCAAATATGTATATTTGTGTGCTTTTGTGTACATGTACGTATGTGCATGTGTGTGGGTATATAAATAATTATTTCTCTATCTAATTGGTGGACAATATTTCAACTAAAGCCTAAAGGTGGGATTCCAGACTTATATTTTTCCTTTAAATTCTGATTCATGCTGAGGTCATTTTAGTAGGTTATAAAATGCCTTCAGAGTAGAGATTACTGGCTTCTTCTTGGCCCAGAAAAAGTTATAGTTTTAAAATTCTGTTTAAACTGGTAGTAGTCTTTAGTAATAGATAGGTTTAATGTTTCCCAGGAAGAATGTCAGGAAAAAAACATTATTCTTAAGTATATTTTTACAAAATAACAACTTGCAGGTTAAGAAAAGCCATAAAACTGAAAACATTACCATGCAACTGAGTAAAAATGACTTCACTTTTCTCTAAGAATGTTATTCTTCTATTAGAAGGAAAAAATAACTACCACCCTCTGCACCAATAATGCATTTTAAGTCATTCCAGTTTTTAAATGGTATTAACACCCACATAGAATTCATACCTCTATTTATGAACAAACATTTTCAAGGATCATTACCCAGAAGCCATTTGAAATATAAAATGATATGTAAAAATAACACCTTAAATTCATGTATTTCAGTAATTTTATGTGACCTTTTCTTTCACAAACACTTTGCTGTGTTTCTCTGCCAATCAACAGTACTATGCACTAAAAAGAAAGAAATGCTATTTCCAGTCTATTCGAATAGCTTACCACTTTGGTCTTGTAACTTGTACCTAGCTTAGCTGCTGCTTAAAAAAAAAAAAATTCTTTCTCAAAAAAGGAGAATGGAAAATTACTTATAAGGAAAGGAAAAATATGACCCATAGTTTTATCGTTTGATTGGAACACCCATAAATCTCTAACCTCTGCTCTGTGCTCTCTACTCAGCTATCATTTTATTTATCTCTTAGTGCTTCCCCTAGGTCCACAGTGAAGATTTCAAGGTTTTTCCACTCCCCTGAAACCTGATCCTACTCTAATCCCCACTCCCTCACTCTGAGCCAATGACCTGCTGTCCTGCTTTTCTAGAAAGTACACAACTGCAAACACTCCATTTCCTCCACTGCCAGCATGTGTGCCTACAGCTTCATCCTCATCTTTCACATCCAGAATCTCTAGAAAACTTGCTCCTTCTCTTGTCACTGTCCAGTCCCTGCATCTGTGTTCTCAAGGCCCCTCTTGTCTTGCTCTTCTTTCATCTGGTCTCATTTCCATTTCTATTGACTCACCACTAGCCACAGGCTCAGGCCACCTTACTTGTAAAAATAAAGCCCATACTTCTATCCTGCTACCTCGTCAATTTGTAATTGTTCGCATACTGCCCTTGCACTGCCTGGCTATTTGAAAGAGGTGTCTATTCCTCCTATCTCCCACTCTTCCAATAGTCCTTTTCCCTTTAATAGGTATCCTACGACTTCTGTCTCTCACTCTACTGAAGATTACCAAATGGCTTCATAATCACGAAACTCAACCACTGTATACCTCAGACCTCATCTTCTTAGACTTTGTTTAGCATACAGCCTTAAATACTGAGGAAGACATGCCAATTGTCCATCAGAATATGTCCACCCTTCCCATAGTATAGATTTATTGCTGGGAAGAAACTGCCCAACTCTCGCCTCTGGATTTGGCTGTAGCTTGTTCTTGCCTATGGAACATGAGCAGAGACGTAAGGCTCTTTCAGACAAGGTCTTCTCTCTTTCTCTGTGTCTCTGTCTCTCAGCCAATAAGAGCAAGGCCTGAAAGGTGTTTGGTGCCACAAGGTGGACACAGCCTTTACCCTGAATCACTCAGCAACCAGGAACACCCATCTTAAGAGGACTGCTAAACAAGGAAGAAACAAACTTCTATTGTATTAAGTCACTAAAAATATTGAATTTATTTGTGACCACGGCCAAGCCTACCCTAATTAAAGCAGACACAACAGACCAGTATCTCCTCTGGTAAACACTTGCCTCCCTAGGAGTTTATGACAGGGACCTACTTGGCTCTTCCCCACTCTCTAATATCCCTTCCCAGTTCCCTCTGACCATGCTTTTTCCAATCCCAGCTCCATAAATGAACTGATTCTGGCCTCAAGATTTTCATTGTCTTTCACTAGGCTTTCCTCCTCGGTGTTCTCTTTCATGCTCAACGCTTTGTGGTTGCAATGACCACCTCCAAGAGTTCAAAATCCAGACTCCTGGGCTCCAGGATCTCATTTCCATAGGTCTACCCTAGGACTGAAAATTATTTTGTTTGCTTGAGCAAACAAAGAGAAGAAAAAAAAGAGGAAAATCTTAGAATGATGGAAGGAGTGAAACCAATCAAACCTTGGCAAGTGTCAGAATCAAGACCCTCCGTGTACCTCAGTTTTGGGAATTTAAAGTCCTCCATTGTCTTCTGCTCAAAAGGTACTTTATTCAGGATATTGTTTAGTTCAACTGACAATCTTTTTGTGGTAAGGTTTTCTTGATAAAGAAGTGTGTTGACTCACATTCTCATATGAGCTACTCATTTCACTGCAGACAGGCACTTTGATGAGCACGTACCACTAAAATTAATGGCTTCTAGTCCCTTCCCTCCACAGGGAATCTAATTGGCTCGCTTGAACAAAGTGCTTTAAGCTAGAGTAGGATTGGTTGCTAAGGTCGAATACAATTTCAGTCCATTAAATGAGGCTCCCAATTGTTCTCCATCACGGAGAATGCTGCCCTGAAACTTGGCCTTGGCCTGGAACTGATCTAGCTTCTGACATTAGAACTGCATACAAAATAAAATCTAACTAACTCTATGTTTCTAATTTAATGATTGGTGATAATATAAATAAATTAATTAATGTGCCAGGCAACTTATTAAATAGTTTATCTGCCTCCCTTTATTCAGTTCTCACCATTATAAGAGGAAAGTATTGTTAGTATGCCTACCTTGTACATGGGGAAACTCTAATGTAAAATAATGATTTTAATTTTCCCAACTCTAGATAAATAATCAAATGATTCAATGAAATGAAAGCTTAAGATTACTGTATTAGATTTGGGGCCATCAGAGAAATTCAACAAAATAGCTTTAACACGATTAAAGAAAACTATCAAATTATATTAGAGTATCTTTATTCTTTCATTCAACAAATATTTGGCGTGCCTCTGCTTTATGCCAGATACGGTGCCTGGCACTGCTAATATAGGGATGAAAGATAGAGTCAAGGAACTTAAAATTCTGTAGGACAGACAGACAAGTGAACTCTTACAGACAGCTGAAGACAATGTTAGATCATGCTGAAGACCATGAAGAGTGTCATAAAAATCTACCTGGAAGCACAGAGAGACACAGCTAGCCCAACCTCCTGGAATCAAGAATTCCAGAAGGACATGCTGAGCTGAGTCTCTGTTGTCCAGGTCATGTGATTATAAAAGTACTATTTGTGAGATATTTGTAAAATGCAGGAAGTCTAAAGAAGAAAACACAAGTCAATTCTAATCTCACTACCCAGAGAAAATCACTAGGAATATATGATTTATTCCCAACCATTCTTTGTCTATGGTTAGGCCTGCACAGTTTATAAATAAAATTGAGATCATAGTATATATATTATATTGTAACCTGCTTTTTTCGTTAGTATATCTCATACATATTTTTCATGCCATTAAAATTATTTCTAAAAAACTTATTTTTAATGGCAATGTAATATTCTATCATATGAAAAAGATCAGTCAGGGTTGTTGTTTGCAAAGCCATAGAGATTGACTTTGAGTTAAGGAGAGAGGAAATTTATTGAGAGATATTGGGTATCTCATAAAATTGCTGGAAGTCCTGCAGTTCCAAGCTCAAAAAATAGCTTGGACGAAGAAAGGCCTAAGGACTAGTCTAATGAAGACATTGCTACTTCTGCCTCTTAATTCAGAATGCTATAGCTTCTAACCCAGCCCCGCAGCTGCTACTGCTGTGGAAACTGGATGTTGCTGACAGCATCACCTTATATCTCTGCCAGAAAGAATTTTTTTACTGTCCATGCTTTTTTGTATAACTAGTTCCCAATTCAAATTCTAGGGTTGATGAATCTTATTGGCTGATCCAAGGCACATGCTCATATCGTACCAGAAAGGGGGCCTAAGGAAGTGAGTATGTTACCTTTCATTTTCTGTAGCAAGTGAAGCATCTGCTTCCCACCAAGACTTATAAGCTGGGAAATTTCTCAAACATAGGATGTTGATTCAGATGCAGGAAAACCCGAGAAAACAAAATCTACTACCTGGATGTGACACAACAAACTTATTTGATGTTTATGTTGATTTTCCATTTTTTTTGCTATTAAAAGTACTGTTGCAATAAACATCTTTGTACATAATCCCTAATTATTTTCTCTAATGAATTTCAAGACTGGGAAGATTTTTATACTTTTGTTTGAAGAAGGTTATATCAATGTATATTTTCATGATCTGTGTTTAAAAACTGTCCATTCCATATACCCTTATCAGCACAGAATATTATCATAAATGAAGCATATCTTATTTTAACATGCATTTCTTTGATATAGTGATGTCAATCTGGATATCCATCTATCATTGATTATTTATAGTTCTTTTTTCTACTCATACACTTTGCCCACTTTGGAGTGTTCATCAGTTTCGTAATAATGTGAAAGAGTTATTTGTACATTAAGCTACTATTTCTTTGTTGTACATATCAATGTAAACTATAATATCTTTCCATGTAAAGTAATTTCCTCCTTGTTTTATCATAGCCAAAGTTATCAATAGTTTCCTTTAATTAATTCTTTCAATTTTATATTTAAGAAAGTCGTTTCCCCACCCTAAAATGCTAAATACTTCCCTTCACTTATTTGAAATGCCACCTATAGGACATTCTTCCGTGTATGGAAAGTAGTGAATGCATTAATCCTTCCTCCAGAACTAACGTAGCCTTTAAAGAGGAAGAGGCTACTTGTCTCAGCTGCACTAACCAGTGGCAGCTTCTCTCGCTGTAGGAGTTCCTCTTTCAGCTGTTCCACAGAAGACTTGATTAGGATCACACAAACATCTGGCTTTAGTGAATACAAACAGATCATTTACTAATTAGGACTACTTTAAAGAGTGGTTCTCACTCTGGACTGCAAATTAGAATCATTAGGGGGAGATTTTTTAAATACCAGTTCCAGGGCCCCATCTCCAGAGATGCTGATTGAATTATTCCCAGGTGGGGCTCAGGCATCAGTACTTTTGAACTTCTCAAGTGATTCAAATATATAGCCAAGATTGAGAAACACTGTTTTAAGGCAATTTAAGAGGAAAAAACCCAGAGAATTAACTTTAGAAACTGGGAAAAATGATAATAATACCTCTTCTAAATAAGTGAAGAGATAGACCATATCCATGGATAATAAACTAGTTATCTAAAAGATATTAATTCTCCCCAGACCAATCTATAGATTCAATGTAATCCCAACCAAAAGCTCAACAAAATTTCTCATATTGACACTTTCATTCTAAACTTTTTATTGAAATGAAAAGAACTAAAAATAACCATATAAGGGTGGGGGTGGAATCTTCCTTTCCTCCAGATATCAAGATTAATGATAAAACTATAATTAAGATGGTGTAGTGTGGGGTAGGGAAGGATAATTAAGTGGCAGAATAAAAAGCCCAGAAAGAAAGTCATGGATAAATAAAATGTTGATATTTAATAGAGATGTCATGGCGGATTGCTAGGGATAGAACCCAGAAATCTGGTTATCTGTGTGGAAATTTTTAAGAAAAGATTAACATCATTATTCTATCACACAATGCAAAAAAATGAATTCTGAGTGATAAAGGACATAAATGTCAGAAGAACCTTAACCAATTTTAGAAAAAAATACAGTTCAGTATTTTATGCCTTTATATTAAGAAAAGATTTCGTAAATAAGGCTTTAAAATTGATAAACCATTAAAGCAAAGATGTAGAAATTCAGTCATTAAAAAACTTATTTGGAAAATTAACAAAAACATGAACAGTTATTTCCAGAAGAGGGATTTATATTGCCAATAATACGAAAGATGTTCAATCTTATTAGCAATCCGGAAAATGTATATCAACATAAAGAATTAGATGTGGCATTTGATTAGCAAATATTAAGAATTTGATTATTCCAAGTGCCAATATGATATAGATCAATAGGATATCTTATACTTGTTGGTGGACATGTAAATTATCTATGACTCTGCAATTTTATTCCTTGATACAGACCAAAGAGAAAATTTTCTACTAGTGCTTCAGGATACATGATTAAGAATATACATGTACCACACAGATGAAAGACGTTGCTAATGTGGGAAAATGTGGGAGGAGTGGGGAGCGGGGCATATGGGAATCCTCTATATATTCTCCATAACATTTGTGTAATCGAAGTATCTTTTAAAAAATAAAAAAGTGGAAAGAAAAAAGAATATACATAGGAAAAGTGTTTATAATAGCAGAATCCTGGAAACAATTGCAAAATGCCCAGTAATAGGAAAATATATAAATAAGTTGTGGTATATTTGTACAGTGGAATATTATACAAGAGTGAAAATTAAAAAGTAGTTACTTTTCACAATATGTATGAATTAGAGTAAAAAAAAAATGCAAGTCCCAGAAAACTGTACAAAATTTTACTCCCTTGAAAAACACTCAAAAACAAGCAAAGGTAAACAATATGCTGTTAATTACAGAAATACATGTAATCAAACAAAATATAAAAAAGCAAGGGAGGGGTCAACACAAATGTCAGGAGAGTAGTTACTCCATGGGGAGGTAAGGGACAGCACTTGGCTTGCTACGAGGTGTTGGTAATGTTTTAGATCTTCAGTGGGTTTGGGGTGTTCACTATTTTAGAAATACATTACATAAACAGATGGGAGAGCTGGTGATTGACTATGAACCAAGGATTATTATTAAGCCAAATTATCCAGAGTTTCTGTGTGGGGTGATGGAAAAGTTTTGGTAATGGATGGGGGTGATGGCAGCACAACATTGCAAACAGAGTTATCAGAACTGAATTATATATTTGAATGTGGTTAAAAGGGGAAATTTCAGGTTGCATATATGTTACTGGAAAATTTTTTTAAAAAAACATAAGATTGTACAACATGAACAGGGAACCCTAATGTAAACAATATATTATAGTGAATAGTACAATTATCACAATATTCTTTCATCATTTATAACAAATGTACCATACTAATGCAAGGTGTTAAAAGTACGGAGAGTATATAGGAGCTCAACATTTTCTGCATGATTCTTCTCTGACAAAAAAGAAAAACAAAATAAATTCAGCACATTTTCCAATGCTGTTTTCAGATCTTAGCAACAACTGAGGTGATATTAGAACTTTTGACAGTTTAATATGTATACTTTTGGGGATTAAAAGTGGTGGTCTGTTTAAATTCATCTGTATTTTTTGAAAGGAGAATATAATTATGTGTGGCTTGAAGCATTATTCAGGATGTATTTGCTTGCAAGTAACAGAACATGCAGCATACTATATCTTGAAAAATATGGGGGATATGGAGTTTACATGATTTGAAAACTCTAGAAGTAATTAAGGCTCAGCCTGTGTTTATCAGGAGTTTGTCTCCAAGTTTCTTGTGAGTCTTTTGGCAACACCTTTCTTCTTAGGGAGAGAGCCTCATCCTCATGAACTCTTTTCTTAGGGTTTCAGTACTTGCATCCACACCCAATATCATTCTGGAGAAAGATTACCCAAACCAGAAAACACCATACAGAAACCCTGGTGTACAAGGCCATACTTCTGCCAATACCTGGGGCAAGGGGAGAGGGATATTACTGATTTGCTTAGAACAAGCCCTTGAGCCAGGACTGGGTGGGAGACAGCATTACGACACAAACTGCACAGCTAGGATCCTATTAAGAAGGAGGAAAAGGGAAAAGTGTGCCAGGAAAGTAACCAAAATATCCACGGGGCCTGAATAATTAGAAATTAACAACTTTTAAAAAGTAAAATAAGAACGTTTAGTGACATCGAAACTTTCCCCATGTGACTTGGGAATCATCTGAATGACATTACAACGACAGATACAGGCCATTATATATCTGGCCATAACCTACAGAGTCTAATGGGAGAGAGTGTAAACTACAATGTAAACTATAGTCCATGCTTAGTGGTAATGCCCCAAAATGTGTTTATCAATTGCAATGAATGTACCACACTGAAGAAAGATGTTGCTAATGTAGGAAAATGTGGGAGGTGTGGGGAGTGGGGCATATGGGAATCCCCTTTATATTCTCTGTAACATTTATGTAATCAAAATATCCTTAAAAATTGTTTTTAAAGTGGAAAACAAAACTAAAAGAAAAAACAAAAAACTTTTCCTATGTGGATATCATATATTCTTCATTTCTAAAGAGCCCCTTTTTCGTGGTATCATGTGACTCTAATTACTAGCCTCTTCTTTTTACTTAATATTCTAGGGAAGTAAATTTGAGTCTCAGAACCAGAATTTCAAGCCAGCAAAGTAATCATTATACAATTTACTTTCACTAGCCCAATGCGATGGAATTCAAAAGACCTCTCCTACTTGAGATGCTTTAATAATACTAATTTTTTAAACCATAAAACTAAGTACACAGTGTTTAAAGAGACAACTCATTAGCTTTACAGATGAGTTAGTAATAAAAAGCTGTTCTGCAAATGGCAAAGGAAACTAAGGATCTAAAGTACTTAGGTTTCCAGACTTCAGTGGAATTTCTCCCATCACAAATTATTTCCCATTACTTGATCTTCACATGCTAATGTTTGCTTACTGCTGTAAATCTTTGACAAATTATTGCTTCATACTTACACAACTACATTTACGAATACCATCTACATGAGCCAATGGTGCACCATTGGGTAATTAATGTAGCAATGGGACTGGATACTTCATGCCTCAAGTAGCTGCCATTCAAGGTTAATTTCTGTTGCTCTGACATCAGAAAATGTTGGTGTGCCACTTTCAAAGGGCCTTTTTTGTCATATTTGTATAGGCATTGATAGCAGAAATGAAATGTAACCAGACTTGAAAATCTCTGTGAAAACATTTTAAGTGTTATTGTTCTGCACTGTGTAATACCACACTTCATAATTAGTGTGGCGGGCAGAATAATGACCTCGAAAGGTGGCTGGATCCTAATCTCCGTGTGGATGTTACCTTATATGGCAAAAGGGAGTTTTGGATGTGATGACGCTAAAGACCTTTAGGTGGGACATTATCTTGATTCTCAGGAGGGCCCAGTCCAAACACGGGGGTCCCTAAAAGCAGAGAATCTTGCCCAGCCATGGTCACAGTGTGATTTTCACAGAAGGATCAAAGACATGCACCTGGCTGGCTTTGAAGCGGGAGGAAGAGGGCCATGATTCAAGGGATGTGGGCGGCTGTTAGGAGCTGGCAAAGGCAAGGAAACAGATTGTCTGAGCCTCCAGAAAGGAACACCGCCCTGCCGACTCCTTGATTTTAGCCCCTGGAGACCCAAGCCAGACTCCTGACTTACAGAAATGTAAAATAATAAATGTTGGCGTTTTAAGCCATGCAGTTTGTGATCATATAGTTCTGTGGCAGTAGGAAATTAATGCTATCAGCAAATATCAAATATGCTAAGCATATTTAAAAATTTTAAGTACATAAAAATTACCTCCCATTAAACGTGATTTTATATACTTGTCATGACAAGTATTTATTCCTTCTCCAAACTCCTGATTCTTCAGTTAAAAAAAGACAGGAATTTTCCCTTCTACAGAATTTACCCTTTATGAATAATATTTTTCCTCAATATAATAAGATCAATCATAATTTAGTTACATTAAAATGTTGCTTCTTTAGTTTCTCCTTAAGTGGACTGCAGCGTTTGATTTTTTTTTTTTTTTTGTTCTACTGTAATCTTTTGAAGTGTACCTCCTTAGGGGAAAAGGAGACTTCTAAAAAGTACCCTTTATTTCCATATAATGGAAAGAACAGACCTAAAAGCAGAACAAAATGATTCTTCAGAATCTACTCCAACCAGATAATTTATTTACAGATAATGGAACGTAAAATCTTATGTACAGGGATTGGCATTGATTTGTGCTACCTCCTGAGCAGAAGCGGTGGAGGCCGATGTCAACCAGGACACCCCACATGCATGCCCTGCAGGTGGTGGGCTGGTGTGGGCATCTGCTGAAGGCCGGTACCCCACCGCCTTGGCTCCCACTTCATTTCTGCATGACCCATCTCAGCATCTGGGCTCGGCCCACAGTGACCTCCATGCCAAGCCTCACCCTACTTCCAGCCAATACCCTGTTGGCTATTTCCAAGTTGCTTAGAGTTCATTCTGGAAACGTAGACAGAAGGGCCCAGGTGTTTTGAGCACATCTGCATAAGGCAAACTGTGGATATATATAGTTATTCACAGCAGCGCATCTATTATGGGGCAATGTGCAATTCTGACACCCACCAGACTCAGCAGCTTTCGTATAGTTGGATTCTTGAGGAGCTGCTCTTTGCTGTTGTGCATAATACTGGGATACACATCTAGACACAGAAATGCAGATTTGTGTTCATATCCTATGATCCAGCCACTGGGAGAAATATACAGAGACCCGCATACAAGTCCTAGGGCTTGCTCTGGAGAGAAAGAAAATACATATTAACAACACACTGTCAGCCGAGTTTTACACCAGGATGAGGACGAAGGTGGAAAGCCTGCCTAAATATAATCCAGTCCCTAAAAAACTACAAATTATTTTCCACAGTAAAAAAAAACAAAACAACATTATTACTTATTTTCTGACTATATAAATAATACAGTACTCTTGTAAATAATTAGAATATATAAAATTAGAAGAAATCTTTTTTTCCAAAGATTTCTGTTATTTATTTATTTCTCCCCACCCCCTCATTGTTTGCACTTGCTGTGTCTATTCGTCTTCCTTGTTTCTTTTGGAGGCACCGGGGACCACTGATGTGGGAGGGAGGCGCCTAATTGCGTGAGCCACCTCCGCTCCCTGCTTTGTTGTCGTTGTTGTTGTTGTGTCTCTCATTGTTTTTCTTCTTGTGTCCTTGTTGAAAGATCCTGTTACGTCAGCTCGCCGCGCCTGCCCGTCATGCCAGCTCACTGTCTTCTTTAGGAGGCACTGGAACTGAACCACAGATCTCCCAAGTGGTAGGCGGGAGCTCAATCACTTGAGCCGCATCTGCTTCCCAAGAAGAAATCTCTTTTAAGACAATTAAAAAGCACAGAATCTCACTCTTCTGAGATCACCACCAAAAACACTTTGCTGTCCGTAAACTAAACTAGATATCAAGTTTTCAGTTCTTATCACAGACTTCTTTAAAATGTTTCTTTATTTTTGCTTTCCTACTTGTCTCTCCTTTCTGATTTTTGCCTTTCCATATTAACAGATATACATATGCTTGTATGCATATATGTATATGTTTTGCTTTTCTTTTTGCGGTGCTAAAAGTAGAGATTCAGAGGAGGTAGGATGTTCGCTTTAGGGAATCCTTCACTGAGTTATCTAAATGCAAGGTTTGGCCAGATGACTAGAATTAATTGAGCAGGGAAAGCTGCTCTGCTTAGAGAAGAACAATTTCAGGGGAGAATTAGTGGCTTTCACCTAGAGAAGGAAACAGAAAATTTCCAGGGTAAAGAAAGAGAGGCCAGAAAAAGTGATGGCAAGCCGGGCCCAGGGGATCCAGGTGGGGAGGAACCTTGGCCAAGGGGTTCCCACTTTCTCAGGACAGGGAAAGCCCCTCAACTAGGAAGAAACTTGTGGCTTATCCTCTGCATCGTCTCCTATACCGTGTTGTATGGTAATTCTTTACTACACCCATAGTCAATAAAAGTCGGGTATACTGAGAGTAGCCATGTGACGTTAGAAAAGAAGGCTGAAGGAAACGTAGAGGGGAGCGGATATGGCTACAGTAGTTGAGCGCCTGCTTCCCCTGTATGAGGTCCTGGTTTGTTCCCTGGGAACTCCTAAAATAAATAAATAAAAAATAAAAGAAAGAAACAGAAAAAAAAAAGATAGGGCTGAATCTGAATGTTCCATGGAAGATGGAAATCAGAGTGAAAGCTGATCAGCAGATAGAGCCCCTAGAGAATCCTTAGAAATATTGGCCAAGTGACAATGTGGGAAGGGAATGTGGGAAGGGAATGGTATTTGATGTTTAAATAATAAAGGAAAATGTAACCAAGAGAACTCCAGGGCTTGGGAACACTGAGTAGGCAGACGGTTGGGTCACAACTTCTTTAACACGAATTTTCATCAACAAAACTACCAAGTCAATGACTATAAATATTTTTAATGCTGTGAGTACATATTAACAAATTACCCTTCAGTTTACAATCCCATCCAGCATTTATATAAATGCATGCTTTATCATATCCAAAACAGTAGTCTTTTTCCCCCTTTGCCAATTTAGTAGGTAAAATATTATATCTCCTGGTAGATTGAAATTTCAGTTCTTTGACTCCTAATGAGATTGGAAAACTTTGTATTTATATATTGAATGTTTTGTATTTCTTCTCCTGTAAATTTATATACCATAATCCTTAGTGTAATATTCAGAAATATTTGCCTAGTCCAGTTATCTACCCATAAGAATATCCTACATTTTTTTTTTAACTTAAAATGTTATAAATATAATGGAAAGACTATTTATTAGAGGAGCTGAACTTATATTGTAGAATTAGAACTAGGCTTATATTACTACACAGCTGGCTTAAGCATAATTACCTATAACACACACAAAAATGTTTTTTAAAAAATCAATTTTATTGATATATATTAATATAAAACAAATCCACCCAAAGTGTACAATTGGTATTCGGTATAATCACATAGTTGATGAATCACATTCATCACTTGTCATTCTTAGAGCATTTCATTATTCCAATAATAATAATAATAATAATAATAATAATAAATGAAAAACAGCAAAACAAACAAAAAACTCATCACCTCTCAATCTTTCTATGCTTCCCCTGCCGTACATAGCTGCTATTCTCTTTCCATCTCTCTAGTTTATTTGTATTATATTTTGTAAAAGCAATCTTTGCCTCCTGAAAGCTTTCTTGTTGCGCTAATGTGACCTCTTTCTAAGCCAAACTCAGCATATAAATGCATTACCTTCCCCCCAATGTGGGACATGACTCTGGGAATGAGCTTCCCTGGCACCAAGGAATTACTACCAAGCACCAACTAGCAATGCAAATGGAAAAAGACCTTGACAAAAAGGGAGAAACGGTAAAGACAAATGAGTTTATATGGCTAAGAGACTTCACAGTGAATCAGGAGGTCATCCCAGAGGCTACGCTTATGCACATCTCAGCAAGATCTCATTGACTGCCAAAGTAAATATTGCCTCAAATAGCAGGGCTCCCAAGGGCTCTGGGGACATCCAGACACTAGAGTCAGGGCAGACAGCTTAGGAGTTTGGTGCCCTGCCAGTGGGCCCTACTTTAGAATTTATGCTCCCCAGTGTGACAGAGTTGGACTCAGTTGTGGTTTCCCTACACATGGCTCTTCTGTCCTTCTATTTGAACCTATAATTAGTACTAGAGTTAATAGGTATATGCCCAAGAGACTTAAATCTTTGGGCTATCCATGTGCCAGTTGGGCCCTGAATCTCAACAGAGTTGCAACACCTACTCTGCAGTTCATTGGACTCACCCAGGACAGCTAACAAAGAGATGATGATGGACAAAGAGGTGATGGTGGACAACTACCAACTATCTTGCTTGAGTCTGCAACTGCAAGCAAGAGAATCTCATTCAACTGCCCCATGAGATCTAAGACCCCTCTCAATTGGAGGTGGAGTGGACACCACCATCCCATAATCCTCAGGATTGGGGAATGAATGATGGACTAGAGTAGACTTACTGTTATTCTACTATAGACTTATTGTGATTCTAGCAATGGAAGAACTTTTGTCATTGATGTGGAGGCAGTGGCCACTGGAGGTTCTGGGGGAAGGGAGAGGGAAAAATAGGTGTAATATGTGGGCATTTTTGGGACTTGGGACTCGTCTTGAATGACATTGCAAAGACAGATACAGGCCATTGTATATCTTTTTATAATTTACAAAATTGCACAGGAGAGAGTGTAAACTACAATGTAAACTATAATTCACACTTAGTGGCAATGCCCCAAATTTGTTCACAAATTCTAACAAATATACCACACTAATGAAGGATGTTGTTAATGTGGGAAAGTGTGGGAGGGGGAGGGAGCAGGGCATATGGGAATCCCCTATATTTTTAATGTAACATTTGTGTAATATAAGTATCTTTAAAAATTTTTTTAAGTATTAAAAAAAAACAATCTTATATAAGCAGTAGTACCCATTTCATATTTCACATGAGGTTTCACTGTATTATACAGTGCCATGTTACATATTTTAGCTTTCCTTCTAATAATATATGTCCTTAGACTTTCATTTTTAGCCACTTTTTTTGTTTTTCTTTTTGTTTTTTATTTAAGCAAGGTCTTTAAAAAAATTTTTTTAAAAAGATACTTAGATTACATAAAGGTTACACAAAAAAATAGGGATTCCCATATGCCCCACTCCCCACCACCTCCCAAACCCTCCCACATAAACATCCTTCATTAGTATAGTTCTGCTAGTTACAAATACTATGATATGCTTTCACCATTTCTATTCATTTCCAAAGATTTACAAACAACCTTTTTACCAATTCTGCACAGATTAACCATTAGCATTCCATTCTCTACCCTCATTCTATTTGCTGGTGGCCTATATTCTAATTATTAACTCCATGAGTTTTAACAATGTATTTAGTTCATAATAGTGCAGTCATACAGTAGTTGTCCTTTTGTTTCAGGCTTGCTTCACTCAGTATAATCCTCCAGATTCATCCATATTGTCCTATGCTTCATGACTCCATTTCTTCTTACAGCTACATAATATTCCATTGTTTGTATATTCACAATTTGTTTACCCATTCATCAGTTGATGGACAGCTGGATTGTTTCCATCTTTTGACAATCGTGAATAATGCTGCTATGAACATTGGTGTGCAGATGTCTGTTCATGTCATGGCTTTCAGTTCTTCTGGGTATATACCTGGGAGTGGTATTGCCAGGTTCCATGGAAAGTCTATATTTAACTTCTTTAGGAGCTGCCAAACAGTCCTCCACAGTGACTGTACCATTCTACATTCCCACCACGAGTGAATAAGCATTCTTATCTCTCCACATCCTCTCCAACATTTACAGTTTTCTGACTTTTTAGTAGTAGCCAGTCTAATAGGTATGAAATGATATCTCATTGTAGTTTTGATTTGCATTTCCCTAATTGCTAGTGATGTTGAACATTTTTTCATGTGTTTCTTCACCATTTGTATTTCTTCTTTGAACAATTGTCTTTTCAAGTCTTTTGCCCGTTTTCTAATCAGATAGTTTGTCTGTTTATTGTTGAATTGTATATATCTTTATATATCATGGATAGTAAATGCTTATCAGTGGGAAGCGGATATGGCTCAAGTGACTGGGCTCCTGGCTACCACATAGGAGGTCCAGGGTTCACTTCCCAGGGCCTCCTGGCGAAAGGCAAACTGGCCCAGGTGGAACTGGCCCACACAGAGTGCCGGCCCATGTGGAGAGCTGGCACAGCAAGGTGACACAACAAAAAAAGACACAGAAGAGACACAGAATAAGAGATGCAGCAGACCAGGGAGATGAGGTAGTGCAAGAGATTGAGCGCCTCTCTCCACTCCAGAAGGTCCCAGGACTGGTTTCTGGTGCTACCTAAAGAGAAGACAAGCAGACACAGAAGAACACACTGAGAGCAAACAGTGAATGCAAAAACAACAAGAAGGGGGTGGGGAGAGAAGTAAATAAATCTTTTTACCAAAAAAAAAAAAAAAAACCCTTATCAGATATTAGATTATCAAATATTTTCTCCCACTGGGTTGGCTGCCTTTTAGTAAATTTTCTAATAGTTCCTCATGAATATATGTTGGAAACTCTGGGATTGGTGTGACCAACTGAATTGTATTGTCCTGGACAAGTTGAGATTTCTTTTTTCTTTTTTTCTTTTTTTCTTTTTTTAAATTAATTTATTTTTTATTGTGGGTAAAAATCAAAATTTTCACAATACATACCAATATTTTAAAAATGATATATAAATATATATGCATATATGTGCATTTGCTTACAAAAATGTTATATATATATATATATATATATATATATATTTTTTTTTTTTAAGAGGTGCTTAGATTACCTAAAATATTACATGGAACCTACCGGGATTCCCATGTTCCCCACCTCCCACACCTCCCACCACATCCCAAAAAGATTTCTTTTCTAATACTGTCACGTTCTGCCCTCTTTAGGTTCTGCATTTTGGGTAAGGATAAGATGGACTGAATTTTGCCCTATTTGCCAGAAAGAAAGTGCTTTCATTAGGGACTGGATCAAAACAGGAATCTTCCACTACTCAAATACATGAAGCCCATGAAACTGCCTGTGTTAACTACAAGTAACAATTCTCTCTGGATATAAGGGCTCAAGTTTTGTTGTTTATCTCACATCCCACATAGAAGTCTACGCTATAGTAGTAGTATATAGTGTAGAGATACAAAGTGGGATCCCATTATCCCAATTAGAGTATAAAAGCAACATTTCTGGTTTTCAATGGGAAACAGATAATTCCAGATTGAGACATAAATCAGGAAAACAACCATCAGAAAACATTCCATCTAGGAGTTTTACCTTTAGTTCTTTTGACATTTGTATAAGTCCCCTCCTCTCTCTTCTTTTTATTAATGAGTTAGGGGTTTTCCAGGTGCAAGACAGCTTTGATGTTGCATATCTTCCTAGAAGTCCCTCTTGCCTCCAGAGATTTCTCTCTAAATGCTCTTAGAGAAGAAGGTGCTCTGAGCTTTTGTTCTACATAATCACTCCCTGATGGAGTCATGAACTCAGGAACAAGCAACATGGCTGGCTGCTTAAAGAGCTGCCCTGTACAGCAGCAGGTCCAGGTGATGCAGGATGGTGATGCAGAGCCATCCACCTCTGTGAAGAAGTGATTCTCAGTAGCAGACTCTCTGGTTGGAGCATCAGCACAAGGACCAGACAGCAGGTAGCAAGACAGAAATGGGCAGAAGTACCAGGAAAAGGACATTGAAGGCTGACTTTGTATGTACATACGTATGTATGTATGATGTGTATGAACACACACCAAAGAATTACATATTTTCTTCCTTATTTATCTTTACTTCCTCCTTTGAATACCATTTACCACCTCGTAGGGCTCTTTTAGAAAAACAAACACCAAAAAATTGTTCTTGTTATCTCCAAGCCTACTTTAAATATTGAACACACCTTTTCTTTTACTATCTAAAAGAAGAATTGATTTGATATTTCAAAGTCATCTGAACACTTTCCACAAAGGTCTTGTACGGTATCGTTTAGCTTCATGAACTTTTAAGGTCTCTAGACAGTTTTGGAGCCTTTGAGCTATGTTCTTTGGCATGACTTTGGCTGCTGCCAAAAAGAAAGAATGAATCATTAAAAATTGGCCAGACAGGGATGGTTTCAAGGAGGTTTTTTAATCTGATACAATTATTAGTGATGTAGATGTCTATGTAATTTGTACTCTGAGGGTAAGGCAAAACTTTTTGTGCCCTTTTAAACTGCCATTAAAACATAATAATAAAAGACCTTGTAATTTTAATTGGGGATGCCAAGGGTTTTATTAAATTTCTACCTCCAGATTCTGTTTTCTATTATTAAGAATGTGTTGTGCTACCACTAATACTGCAGAGAAGTGACCCATCCTAGAGAGATCCTGGAATCAGTTTATGTGGGGAAGAAACAAGCCAGAGCCCAGGGCCCTGCCCTCTGCCAGGCTTTGCACCCTGAAGTGGGGAATCTTTCCTCAGAACACATTGTTTTGGCTGAGCCTCCATTGCAGCCTAGCATAGTAAGCTCTTGTCATAATATCATTTTAAGTCACCTCTGGCTTTTGATACACTTGGGAGACTCAACTCAACCTGAGCATTTCTACATCACCAAGTCCACCACCAAAACCTTTCCGAATGAGGGTAGGTCATCTCTGGGGACTGGCAAATCTTCTAGCAAGCAATCCTGGACACTCTTTTTCCTCCATTTATGGTGCACTGGATGTCCAAATTGGTCCTGCTTTGCTTGACTGTCCATCACGTAGCCTAAAATATAGGGTTGAATACCCAGTGAATGCAATCAAGACAAAATTAAACATGTGTGCTAAATACAACATTCATCTCACTGTATTCCATTTTAGAGTATCAAAGAAAAATAAGAAAGTGCTGTATGAACACTTCTAAACCAAGATTAGGAGCAAATCAACTACAAGCCAACGCAGATAATACTTATTTAGAATGCAACTAAATAAACATTCAGTCTTTATTGCGTCCAACCTAGCTCTTCTTAGGCATTCACTGCCAAAGACTGTAGTAACAGGAAGAAAACACAGGCCATATTCTAAACATTATTCAATGTTTTTTTTTTTTTTTTTCCTTTCCTAGCAGTAGCTGAGTTGAGGTAGTAATACCTTATATTTGTGTAGCACTTTTCATTTACAAGCACTTTCATATCCATTATTTCATCTGATCTCATTTACTACCTGTACTGCTCCTGCATTTTAGGTTTCATTGGTCAAATTCAGAGCTTTATGTGGAGCTCAAAAAGGAATTCATTACTTCTTCAGGTGTTACGTTGTCTGGGTAGCACATAAATGAAAGAGCTGGGTAGCCCCATTCATTCCTCTGATTTTCTGCTGTTACCTTACAAGACTGAAATTGTAATTTAAGAGGTGTATCGCACAGCTTCAGAGCAGTGCTGCAGAATATATTTCAAGCTCTGAATTTGTTCCTAGATTTTTAGCTCCTAAAGTGGAGCACAAATATTCCCTGATATTCCTTCTAAGCCTCAAAAAAGTACGTTCAGAAATGTCTCCCAGGTGATGAATGAGAAAAGCCATTATTATCATAGGTGTTCAAGGTAAAGAAAAGAGAAAATGTTTCCTGATGATTCCAAGCACTTCAAATGGGAGGAAAGAAAGTGAGAATTGTTCCTACATTACTAGAAAATAAAATAGCATGTTGCTAGGACTAATTTGGGAAAAATGCAATCTAAATATAACAAGTCTAAAAAAATCTTTACCTACAAAGAAAATGATGACTAAATTTTCTCTCTCCTACTAAAAGGAACCACTAATAGCCCCAGATTTGACATAAGGAAACCATTGATAGGCAGTGTCGCCAAGCTGTGGCATCTATTTTATTGGTTATATAGGACAAAGTGTGGGCAAATGAACTGCAAATGGCTGTCCTAGAAAATTCATATTCATCTTCACTGAGCAAAAGGAGAGTTAAGGGAATTCAAGAGTTCCCAGCCAGTCTCTGGGTCTCTCCCCAAACCCTTTGTTCTTTGAGGTTTCCAAGAACTTAAATATGTTACAATAAATGAAACAAAGTGTACAAATAAATTATATATATTATTAATGTAAATTTAATCAAATCAGTCAAAATATCAATACTGAAAAAAAACCCTTTCTGTATTTTAGGTACCCAAAAAAATGATCAAATCCATTAATAGTTCTCTGTATTAAGACAAATTAAAGCCACTGAAAGGCTGCCAAGGCTTAGAGAAGAGAGTCCTAATGTTAAGATTTAACCCTGGATCCGAGCCTTTTCTGGCCTCTGAGATTTGAGCAGCCTTCTCTTCTGTATTACAGGGAGAAAAAGACTTGTACTTGGAGTCTTTCAAGATTCAAATCCCAGCTCTGCCACGATGAGACCCAGATTCCTCATTGATAGCATGGTGAAGTCCATTCAGGGAACAGAATGAGAAAACTTTACTTTATAAAGTCCCAAACAATTGAACAGTATTTATACCAAGGAGGAAAAAAGGATGGGACTCCTCCAGTCACACTCAGGAATAAGCCAACCTTCCAAACATGGAAGCATGGCCAAGAGGTGACATGGAAGACAATACTGAACCCCTTCGTTCACATGTGCATCAAATGGTTAGCAGTTCCTCCTAGGTACCCAGGTACTCTGCTAGGAGCAGTGGGTACATAAATTAATAGAACAGAATCTTTGACACTAAGGTGCTTGACTTCTAGTGAAACGTATAATTCATATGAAAGGTTTTTTGTTTTGTTTTGCTTTGTTTTTCCCCTCAGGGTTTTCTTTTTGGGGTGCTAATGGGTTCTTTACTCAAAGGTTTGGAAAATACTGGGTTAAGAATAATAGCCCTCTTATGTGCCAGTTCTAAGATTTTTGCATACATAGTAAATCTTGTAATCATCCGATGGCCCAATAAGGTACTTACTATTATGTCCTCATTTTACAGATGAGGAAACAGACAGAGAGAGGTTAAGTAACTTGTTCAAGGGCACACAGCTGATTTTTCAGAACTCTACATTTTGACTCTCTTAGAAAGATTAGAACACAAATATTGCCCAACTTTTCTGAGCATAGCAAAATATTTTCTTTTCACAGAGCATTTTGGAAGATCAATATTTTATTCTTTTTTTTTTCTTTTTTATTTGTTTTGCTTTGTTTTCTTTTTCTTTTTTGTTGGAAGTTCAATATTTTAAAGGAAATACCTGGGGAAAGGCTACAGAACAAACTAAAAGAGAAGAAAGAAATTTTATTTCCAAGTCTGCTTTGCTATGTATTATCAGCCACATTGAAGAATTGGTTTATTTCATTCCCTTTTAGAAAGTTTCAGTATCAAGACACCATATATATTACCTGGCCTTTGTGCTCAGGTGTTGCTATCACGTCTAACAGGGTGGGAAAACAAATGCCAACAGACCGGGCAGTGCTGAACAGAAGCTCAAGGCTGGCTTTTTAACACACTTAGTGATGATAGCATCATGGAGATTTGGGTCATAATTGAGCCATAATATTAGACGGGGGAAAATTTGACAAGGTTTTTTTTATAACAAGATCAAAGAGACTAATGACAGCTTGTGAAAATACAGCCTTATTTTTCAAGTTGCTAATTTGTCTTCTTGCTGCTTCCCAGAAAAGCTGCTTATGAAAGGTCCTTTCATAGAGGAAGTTTAACAAGTGGTTGAGGATGCCCTGTCGGCTACATGGCTTAACCTCGTGAGCTCATAGGGCTTTTGTTGATTTGTGATTTGTGGGTAACAAGATGCCAAGGGGGAAAGGGAGGGCTAGATTTGGAACCTGGGTTTTTAACATCACAATCACAGATCACTGTGGGCTTCTTAAAAGTAGAATAAAACAAGACAACCATGCATCACCTATACTCAGCATTTATAAACCCTGTGGATAATGCTAAGGCTGAATGTTCTTTATCCCACCAAATATAAATATCCTAAAAATCAATCACAAAATGCTCAAATTGCTCATTACGTTAATCATACTTAAGCAGCTTTTGTGCCTCATATGCTCCTCCTACATTTTTTTAATAAAGATAAATTTCACAATAGTGTACTATGTTTACTATAGTCCCTTTTTTGAACAACAGTTTAATAGAGGTCAAACTTGAGAACATTATTTTTTCAGAAAGTATTCCAAATGCATTAGCTATTGCCAAGCAAGAATTTTGCAGCCACGTTAGTAATTAATATTCATAGACCTCTGTACTGTGTACAACATACAGATGTGAGGAGGATGATAAGGTTGGTGGCTGGCAGAGGAGAGGCCTCCTGCCTGATGCTTCTATTCATACAGAGGAACAATAGGCAAGGTCACGAGCAGGTGGGGCAGGGCACAGGGACAGGGAGTGCCCATCTGAGATTGGTGATCATAATATTAAAGTAAAGCTAGTCAGCAAGTGTGTGCATTTTTCTTCAGGAACATTAACTCAGACGGAAGCATGGAGTAGGTAAGAGTATTTTAACCAGAGGAGCAGCTTTTCCAGGAACATATGTAGGAGAGAGTGAAAGGAGAGGGAATTGGATACTTGCAAAGGACGATAGACTATAGAATCCGATCTGGGTAAAAAAGCAGAAGAAGACACAAGACAGGACAACTGAGCATAAGATGGTGGTAGATGTCATGGGCAGGAGCTCTTACAAGGTCAAGGACGTTCCCATGGGAATCCACAGCTGAGATGGTTGGAAGATTCGATCAATGACCTTTTACATAAATTATCTCAACTGCACCTCAGGAAGCCAGAAGGGAGTTAGTATCCCTGTTTTACAGATGAGGAAAATGAAGCCCAGAAAAGTTCAATGTCTTGTCCAAGACCACAGAGTAAATATCAAGGGAATCCAGGACTGGAACTCAGGTCTGCTAACTCCAAACCCTGAACTCTCAACCCGAGGATTAGTATATTTCTCTAAGCAAGTTTTTCCTGATATCTCTCCCAAAGAATGCCTTTTCTAGGAGAAGCAGCAAAAGGCAAAGGCAAAGGCAAAAAAAAAAAAAAAAAGAGAGAGAGAGAGAGAGATCTGGGATAGAAGGATGAATGGTGAAGCAGCAAGACTAAAATTCAATCTCTTCACGAATATTCTTACTTCACAAGGGAAGATAAAATTGAGGGACGCCAAGAGTTAAAAGATATTCTTAATGCATCATCATCAGGAGTCTAGCACTCAATTGCACATCCTTCCTATAAATTAGCAGTGCAGCGGAACACAGCTGGAATAGAGCTGACTATTAAAACTCATGATCGTGAGGAGCACAGTCTCTCCCAGATACCATAGGTAGGAGCTCTTGCTTTAGAGCCTTAAGTTGAAAATTGTTTCTGTTCCTTAAGGTTACCAGGGATCCTCAAGAATGCATGAGAGAAATATGTGATTCCGTTATCCCTGCTCGTCCAAAGAGATGACAACTACATGATGGAAGAGGTTTAACTGAAGGAAAACAAGGTCTATGTTCACTGAAAGTCTTATGAAAAGCAGGAAAACAATTCTATTTCATTCTTATGTAGACTGTGAATCTTGCCAAACTAGATAGATCTTGGAAAATAAATGTAACAAAAGCTAGAAACTACTATACGTAAATAAACCAGTAAAGGTTCACAATCCATTCCATGCTTTTATTTTATGGATGCAGGGATTTATTTATTTATACCTTGCCTTATTTTTTATAGGATTCGAGGTATAAGAACTCCTACTGTAAAGTATGGAAACATAAATAAGGTTACAAAACCAGAACTTGGGAAAATGTACATAAAAGCAGATAAACAAGATAAAGTGAGAAAAAAGAAAGTACAAATACACAAGGCATTAGGGCTCCCCTGTGACAATTGATCTATAAATTTGGTTTAAACTTCTGGATGGTGGGAAGCCCACTAAGCAATCCTTTTTGATAACCAGTATTTATTATTTTGAAACAGGGTTTTCACCTCTCTAAACTCAGAGTTCTTGCCCTCAGGGTTCTTTCTTTTACTTCCTCTTAATGCAGGTGCAAATCCCAGATCAGCCCACCCTTGTCTCCAAGGCTGACCTCACCTAAGAGCCAGTGCCAACCCCAAAAGGAAGTCTGGAACAGTGAAGGGTTCTTGTTCAAGAGCAGTCTTAGGAGACATTCTGTCGAGTTGAGCCCCTAATTATCTCTTCTGTGTTTTTTGTCACTGTTGGTGGTAGTGGGTCAGTTGGTTTTTATAACAACTCTCTCAATACCTGTATCTCCTAGTCTGGGGTCACCATCCTGACTTGCACCTGGCCCTGTATTATCCACTGATGCCCAGCTTAGAGGTCTGTCCAGTGTGTCCACTGCCACTTTTGTGGTCTCCTGGTCCTTCTTCACTCTTGGACAACTCCCCAATACAGTCCAGATTATGGTTCAAAATCTTCTCTTCCAACCTATACAATTTAAACTGGGTGTATTTCAACTGTATTCTCATATAACTGCATGTTGGATTTAAAAATCAGTGACAATCCTCCAGATAAAGAATAGGACTATCAAATCAGCTTGGTGAATGTGCAAAGGAAAATGGAAATAACTAAAAAATAAAAGACCCACTCAAAGCCTCTGTCTGTCGTTCCTCCTGAGGTGAAGCCCACACATTGCCCGTGTGTTATTAAATGTGTTGACCTCATTGATAAGTGTCTGTAAAACGGTCCTAAAGCAGGGGTTCCACAGATGCCTTTGCTAATCAGATGAAAACCATGGACCCCTTACATGGACACAGTATAGTCCATACTATACTGTGAGCTATTTAATAAATGTATCACACCCGCATCACAAAAAATAATGTTTTTTTTTAATTTAAATTCAAGTTCATTGACCTCTTGTTCAGAACCCCTGTCCTAAAGCCTGGAGGGCAGGTAGAAGACGTTGGCAATGAAATCTGGCCTGGTACCCAGCAGAACATTTAGTATATAGGCCCAGCGCATGTTCCTGGTGATGTAAACCTAAAAGAGTGGGAATAATTTAGAAACCCTTCAGAGGAAAGCAACAAAGATGGCTATTAAACAGTTGAAAAGGGATCTACACTTAAGGAAAGGTTTGTAGAAGTAGGCTATTCTGCCTGCAGAAGAGGCAGTTAAGCGTAGCATAATAGTAAATCCACACTTACATGGTTTCTGTTATACAGAAAATCACAAACAGCTATTCTTCACTTGGACTAATTACAGAACACGGAGAAAAGAACCTGTGTGGCAATCAGGAATTTCTACTTTATGCAAGGCAGACTTTTTAAAATGAAAGGTTTACTAACTAGATTTGGTTTTTGTGAGAAAGATTATAATTTCTCTTCTGTATACTTATTTAAAAAACAAATAGAACAGTAGCCTCCTATCTTCCGAACATTTCCTTTTTTAAAGGAAAACCTTTATTGCTCACCTGCTGCAATATTCTTTGAGACTTTTTCCTATTCTACATATATGTGCATTTAATTTCCTATCAGACATCTGGCTAGAAAATAACAGGCATTTGCTGTATTTGATTTCGTGCCTGAAACCAGTTGTTGAACCCAGCTTCAGCACTTTCAGCCTAAAATGAGAACTTCCAGCAAGGACACCTTATAGCTGTTCGTTTTCTGTAGTCCACGTAAATCCCCAGATTATCTATTTTGAAGTCATAAATGTGCTAGCACCCAGAAACTGAACCTCCTATGAACCTATGTTATTTTTTAAGGCTGTTATAGATGGGTTTGGTTACTAATTTTTTATGGAGTGGGGAACACACTGTGCCAGAGAATATAAACAATTTCTCCTCGTTTATAAATCACCTTTCCTCTGTCCCATACAATGCCCATTGGAACAGCTGGTATCTGAGGATGGTGGTTTACTTTAGACTTTGTTCTCAAGTAGATAAGAATCATTAAACTGAGAAAGTATATATACATGCATACATGTGCATATATATATAAATATAGTGTATATATAAAATGGTGACATCTCAGGCACAAGGCATAAAAAGCACCACGATTTAGGCTTCATTTCAGTATTTGAGAATATAAACAGGTCCATTTGGTTGGATTTAGCTTGCTCGATTAAAGCTGAATTTATCTAATACCATCAAACATCGGTATTGACATTTGGTAGCATTCAAGATGTTATTTACACTCAGGGTACTGAACGTCCGTGCAACTGCTTATATTAGGGTCAAGCCTCCGGCTCCCTGTTTGTTGAGGTTCACCTAACATAGTTTAGCCCCATAAAGATTCCTGAAATGGGCTTTTTGTACTAAAGTAACTCTGTAGAAAGTCATGTATGTGCAGCATAGAATATACCAGCCATCTGTCCAAAAAATGTATCCATATGCTCCCAGGATATTTGCAAATCAGACTTTAGCACAAATCCTCCTAAGCACGGTAAAGAATGAGCAGTTTCCACCTCTCCCCACATCAAATGCATTAACCTTAAATGACTTCCTATTTTACTGCTTTCTCTTGCATTATCTCATTTAATTTTCTCAATCACCCTGAAGGGTAAGTATCAAGCACTCCCCATTTTATAAGGAAATTGAAGCTTGGGGAGGTTGGGACTTGCCCCAATTTGAATATTCATTAAGTGGCAGAGCTTCTGAACTCTCGGCAAAGGGCATAAAAATATCTACACTATGGTTGGCTATCACTGGGGTTTATACACAGACACACACACAATTGTACATGCCCATATATACATGACTGTATGTGTGTGTTCAACAAACCACCAGGTTAGCAAATGCCCCTACCTCTTTGCTTGAACAGTTTAGAATTTTACAAAATACATATAGTAAAAGCGTCAGGGTATGATTATGCCATTCTTTGAAGTCTTTGGAAGAAAGGCTTAATCAATTGAAGATATTATTAGGCTCAATTTTACAAAGAGTAGGGGACTAGTCTGGTAACTTTCTTAGCACAAAAAAAGAGGAGTCTTTTTTCTTTGCCCCAAAGTTTTGAACATAGTAGTCACCTTCTAATATTTTTTGAATTGGATTTGCTCATCTTGCCCTCTACTTTTCCACTGCTCAGATGCCAGCCAGGGAAAGATTGAACTCTCCCAACTAGTCCCTTTTTTGAGTTAAGACATCAGAGACTCTGGCTCTAGAATACTAATATATTACCTGACAATGATTAATCAATTATTTCCTATTAACCTCTTAGCACAGGACCAGTTAAAATTTAACTAGCCAAACATATGGCAAGACTTCAACACACTGCAGCATCAAATAGATAAATTTTTATGTGCCTCCATGAAAAGTTTAGAGCAAGGGGGCCTGAGCTTTTTCAATACTTGTCCACAAGATCATGAGTTGAAATGTTTGGTGGACAATAAAATTAGGTGGATAACAATGAAGAGTCAAGAGGGTCCATACTATATAGATATGAATGGAATATGAATCAAGGATAAAAGAAGAGAACATTGAATCTAGAGTTGTTTTGTCAGTAATCTTGCTAAATATCCCAGTTTTTATGTAATTTAAAAAGAAATAAACCTGAACTGCTCAAATTCATATATTTAATTACATTCAGCTTCTCTTACTTGTGCAGTACTAATTAATTCAGCCTGTCAGCATGATTTCTGTTACGAACTCATGAAAGAATAGTAGCAGAGGCAAATGCTTATACCAGTCAGGTCTACTGTTTCATGTGGACTAGACAAATATGTAAAAATTCCCCAAACTAAAGCTTCCAGGTGCCCACAGTTGGGGTAGCATCTTGGACACCTGGATCTAGTGTTGCAGTCTCGAATATGGCAGCTACTCAACACATGGGGCTAGTTACATGTAAATTTAAATTGATTAAAATTAAACAAAATTAAAAATAAGTTCCTCAGTACCACTAGCTTCCTTCCAAGTGCTTAATAGCCATATGTGGCTGGTGGCTACTTCTTGGATGGTGCAGTTATAGAATATTTCTGTCATCTCAGAAAGTTCTATTGAACAGCACTGGTTCTAGAGAGCAAGACCTCCTCTTAGGTTGGGCTCTAAGATTGAGTCTCAGGAGGACAAGGAGAACCTGAAGAGGAATAGAGAGGACAAGAGTAGGGTTGATTAAGAATGCTGACAGCCTGGCTTCCTGAATTCACCATATTGCCAGGGCAGGTATATGACGCAACCAGCTCAGCTATATATTCTCACCCAGTTTCAAAGGGACTTTAAGCAACCTGACCCTTCCAGATTAGGTCGAAGACAGATTGGGCAGAAACTTGAGCACTGTAGGTAACAAATTGCGTTGCCTAGCTGTGCAAGGAATCAATTTTCCCCCACATGAAGACACACCCTAGCTGTTTAGTCTGTGTTTATAGGAAACACCACTCTCTGATCTTCCACATCTGGGTGGTTCCCAAGTCCTCTACAATGTTTGATGCTTCTCTCCTTTCCTCTAACCCCATGGCCTGCCCTGATTCAGGTTCTTATTGTCTCTTTTGCAAATCTCCTAACTGGTTTCCTTACCTCCAATCTTTCTCTTGCCAAAGCAACTTTCATTCTACCCCTGGATTTTTTCCCTAAGACACTCATCTGATAACTTCTTTCTCCTTTGCAAGTAATAGTTAACACTTGTGTCTGCAAATTTCCAGGTTTCTGGGGTTTCTTTTCTTTTGATGTTCATGAAACAAACAAACAAAAACCAGCTACAAGTCTTCATTACATATCACAGTGTATAGTTTTGTAATGTCCCAAATATTCCTGAGTATTCCTGGGATGTGAATACACATCCTGGTAGTCACTTGCTACCTCTTGCTCTAATCAGTCACTCTGCTATCCTGATTTGGTTTCCTCTTGATACATAGTAATTATTTTTAGAGACTGGTGACATCTCCAGCTCCATTTTGCCTCAAGGAAGAACAAGGATCTTCTCTTCATTCTGAAGGCATTACCAGCCCAAAGCTACAAGGTTCCGTTTATTCTCTTTCTGATCATCTAAGGACCACACAAGAGAGCTGCAATGCAGAAAAGGCAAATTTTAGAACTCTGTATCAGATATCACTCTCCTAAAGAGAGACCAGATCCCCATCACTTGCCACGGGCTGTTTCTCAATCCTTGCCCTGATGCTACTCAGATCCGAGTCCCTCTCCCCTTGTCTTTCCTCCCAAGTCCTAGGAACCCAGGAGTCCACTTTATCCAAAAGAAGCAAAACTTCAATTAGCATAATTTTTCACCCCAAGGAAACACTTGTTCCTTTGTCTTTCTGGATTGCTTGTCCGACCAAACTTCTTCGTCTGACCTCTTTCTCTTGGGGCTGGATTCCAGCCCTTGCTTTTATATAAAGAAAAATTCCAATAGAATATTTTTCAAATTTGGAAATACTAATTTTCCAAAAAGATGGATTCTGTTTCCAGCCCTTGAACATGAACACGTTTGCTGGAATCTTTTATAAAATAAGATCCTATCCATAATTTATGGGAACGATTCCACACAATATGGTTGAGGGGGACGTGAATAAGAAGAAATACCAGAAAACTGGCCCCAGTTTTGCCATTTACTGGATGTGTGATTTTTGTCTTCAGTTAATCTCTCTGCATTTCCATTTTCTCATTTACAAAATGAGAGTTTATTATATGCAAGATATATCATAAGCTTCAGGGCCCACATTTAGAGGTCATAATTACCACTGTCATTATCATCATAAGCCAGGCATTCGAGGGTCACCATTCTCTACTCTTTCATCCTTATCTTCTGCTCCTGCCCTATGAAACATCAGTCTGGATTACTCATTTTTCCCCAAACAAGTGTGACACTTTCCCACATGAAACCCTAGCTCTAGAGCAGGAGCTGAGAGCTATAGCCCATGAGCCAAATCCAACCCAACATCTGTTTTTGTAAGGCCCCAAGCTAACAATGGTTTTTGCATTTTTAAATGGTTGGAAAAAAATCAAAAGATAAACAATACTAGGCAACACGTAAACTTCAACACGTAAAATTAGATGAAATTCAAATTTCAGTGTCCATAAATAAAGTGTTATTGAAACACAGCCACGCCCATTTCTTTGTGTATTGTTTACGGCTGCTTTCGCACTACAGTAGCAGAATTGCTAAGGAGATTCTATGACCCGCAAAACCTAAAATAGTCACTATATCCGGTCCTTCAGAGACTTTGCCAACTGTGCTTAAAAAGTTGCCTTCTTGGAATACCTTTCCTCGTGTCTCTAACAGTGCATTTACCTACCGAGACCCAGTTCAAATGCTACTTTCATTGACTCTTTCCCACTATCCAAGATTGGGCTGGGTGTTCTTTCTGTAGGTTTCCAATGTGCCAGGTATGATGCTGGATGCTTTATATAGAAGATCTAATCCATTTACATAACAGCCCCATGTCAGATATGACTATGCCCATTTGACAGATAGGGGGATTAAATAACTCACCCAAGGTTTTACAGCTGGTCTATGGCAAGAGAGAAATTTGAATGCAATCACATTAGGTATAATGCCAGCCAAACCCATGAAAATCTTTAAAACAAAAAGCCAAGGAGTTCATACTTGCTGTGAGCCAGAGTTCTCAAAGTGTGGTCCGGGAACCTCAGGGTCTCTAACTTTTATAGGGGATCACAAAATCAAAAATTACTTATAGAGCAATACTAAAATTGTCTTTACTGTTTTTTCTTGCATTCTTTCACAAGGGCACAGTGGAGTTTCCCAGAGGCTACCTGACGATATCACAACAGATTGACTACAGAAGCAGGTAGAAGAATTCAGCTGTTTTCTGTTAAGATAGACATTTAAAAAGTTTGCAAAAATGGAAAACATCACTCTCTTCACTATTATTCTTTTTGTTTTGGAAAATGTGGCTATTTTTATTTTTAAAAAATGCTTATATTAACATGTAAAAGGTATATATTTTAAATTAATAAATACTTTTAAATTTTCTGTTTTGGTTTCTACATGGTAAATATTGATCAATATAACCCAAATAAATTAAAGCTCTTTGAGGTTCTTGGTCATTTTTAAGAAAGAAAAATGATCTCAATAACAAACAGGTTTGATAACTGTTTATGGCAGTTTGAGATTATTTTTGTGACTACCCCCCTCAAAAAAAGAGAAAGATTATATTTGTAAACTGGTCTGTTCCTCTGAGTGTGATACCCTTTGATTGTATTAAATTCAAAGGTTTTAAATTTACTTAATAAAATCAGTTTAGGACCTTTGATTTGACCACGTCAGTAAGGCATGACTCAGAGTTGAGTCCCTGCCTCCATGGTGGGCTGATGTAAACAGACACTCACTCAGGAAGAAATATGGAAAAGGAGAGAATTTGGTCATTTTGGTCCTGCTATATGACAGAATGAAGGCTCAAACAGCTAAAGCCCTGGGAAGAGAGATGAGCCATTTGCCTGATAGTTTGCAGCCAAAGAGAACAGAGCAGCTGAGTAGCTGAGAAAGCCTGAGAGACCAGGCAGAGACCACCCGCCATCTTGCTTCATCACATAGCAACTGACTTTGGTGAGAAAGCAGCCTTCAGTTGGACTCATTAGGGCCCTGTAATGTAAGCTTTTACCCCCAAATAAATACCCTTTAAAAAGCCAACAGATTTCTGACACTTTGCATCAGCACCCTTTTGGCAGACAAATACAATGCTGATGTTGGTAATAGGGAGCCCTTAAAATACTTAGAATAAGGGAGTGACTTGGTGAAAGGAAAGCTACATTTAAGAGAGTTGGGGCTTCCAGTGCCAAACATAGACAGCAGCAAGAGGCAAGAGAAGGGAACATGGAAGAAAAAGATGAAATGCTGAGAGGCTGTCAGATATACTGTGAAACCCAGCCTTGCTACTTATTATGTGTGTGTTCTGGGGCAAATTGTTTAACCTCTTTCAAAGTTGGTTTCCTCTTCTGTAAAATAAGTGTATTAGTCAGCCAAAGAGGTGCTGATGCAAAATACCAGAAATCTGTTGGTTTTTATAAAGGGTATTTATTCGGGGTAGAAGTTTACAGTTACCAAGCCATAAAGCATAGGTTACTTCCCTCACCAAAGTCTGTTGCCACTTGTTGGAGCAAGATGGCTGCTGATGTCTGCAAGGGTTCAGGCTTCCTGGGTTCCTCTCTTCCCAGGGCTCGTTCAGCTACTCTGCTTTCTCCACAAGGCTAGCTGTAGACTATCAGGTAAATGGCTCGTCTCTCTTTCCGAGGCCTCTGCCTGTGTTTAATGGAGACCTCTCTCCTTCTTCATGCATCTGCTTCTCTGTGTGTTTACTTCCCGGGCTCCAGGATCAAAATTCCAACTAACTCTTCTGCACTGTCATTTTCTCTTTGAGTCCCTGCCCCCTTGGTGGGCAGGGACTCAACATCCTACTGACATGGCCGAATCAAAGCCTTAATCATTATTTAATCAAGTAAAAGTAAAACCTCTGAATCTAATCTAATCTAATATGCAAACAGGCCAGTTTGCAAACATAATCCAATATCTATTTTTGGAATTCATAAATAATATCAAACTACTACAAAAGGGTTACAGTCATTCCTCCCATAATGTATGGTGAATTAATTGCATTGATTCAACGAAGGCCATTTTAGACAACCAGCTAACTCTCAAACACTAGAAGAGCCCAGCCAAGATCAGGAGAGTCATGTGTCCAACTGCAACTGACCATAGATACCTGAGTGAGTCCAGCTGAGACGAGAAGCCAGCCTGTAGACCCATGAACAATAATAAATGGCTAATTTTCAAGCCATGAGTTTGAGGTAGATTGTTACACAGCAACAGCTAACTGATACAAAGGGTAACTGTGAGAAGTAAATGAAGTCAGGTAAATAGTAACCATTTTATCCTTGGGGCTCATTCTAGGAAACATATCCTAGTAGACATGCTTCCTGCATCCCTGGTCTTTACCTTAGTTCCTTGTCCCCCATCACTGCCTGGGCTGCTTCCATGCGGTATTAGTCAGCCAAAGGGGTGCTAATGTGAAATACCAAAAATGGGTTGGTCTTTATAAAGGGTATTTATTTGGGGTAGAAGTCCACAGATACCAGGCCATAAAGCATTAAGTATCTTCTCTCACCACAGTCCATTGTCACGTGTTAGAGCAAGACAGCTGCCGGCGTTTGCCAGGGTTCTGGCTTCTGGGGTTCCTCTCTTCCCGGGGCTGCATTTCTCTCCGGGCTTAGCTCCTGTTTCCTCCACAAGTTCAGCTGTAGACGATCAGGCGAAAGGCTCGCTTCTCTTCTCCTGGGGCCTTCTTTCCAACATCAAAACTGCTTCTCAAAAGACTGCTTCAACTGTCCTTTGCCTTGCCTTTAATATTCAATTCCCCACCCACCAAGGGGTGGGGCTCAACGCCCTAATCCTAACCTAATCATGCCCAGATTAACAGATCAGTTTACAAGCATGATCCAATTATATTTTTGGAATTCATAATTACATCAAATTCCCCAACGGTTACACATGCTCTGGGAACCTCCAGCCCAACTTGTATACTTTCTTCCTACTGCTCACTCTGAGGGAATGTTTTCTCCAAAATTATTAGAGCTTCTGGTGAAGTATGGATCAGAGGTTGTCTGCTTTCACTGTCAGAGTTTCAGCCAATTGAGATGTATTCTAGAAACCCAAAGCAGGCTCTTGCACCCATATACCTCCGGAGCAGTCTTAAATGTGGTGGTTAAGTCGATAGGTAAGGCACACTTTGTGCCTCAGAGACAGTAGGGGCTGACTGGGCTCTCTTGTGAACTGAGAAGAGAACCCGCAAAATATCAACACTGTGCTCCTCTGAAATACAAGGCAGTCATTTGGGGTCTGCCTGTAGAAACTCCCTGAGTCTCTGAAACCAAAAGCCATAAAATCACACCAAACAGGAAGCATTCAGCACCCATTACATAAAAATGACTTTTAAAGAAGACAGACTGGGTTCAAAACAATTTCCTGGAAGACAACTTTTTTATCATTTATCTTCTGAGCTTTCTTCCAAACCTGAAGTTCCTCCCACAACTCCCAACAAGAGTCCACTTAGCCAGATTCCTTTTAAAGATCTGCCCTAGCAGAGTAAGAAGCCTGCCGTTGCCCTGATAACAGCCTTGTAAAGAACGACAGCTTGTAATAGACTGTAATAGAAAATGGGAAGCCTTAGTTTCACAGACACTCAAAGATTTAACAGTGTTCCAAGATGTACATAATTCAGAATTGAATTGATCCCACAGCTTGAATTTTTTTTTCTTCTGGGAATGAAGCCCTGATGTTTTGTTTTGTTTTAACCAAAGCAGTGGTATGCCCTCATTTGCTACTACTCAGGGTTAAAATCTCAAATTAGTGCCTATCAGATTTAGGCCACAGTTCACTCACATATGTGGAAAAATTAGCATAATTTATCACAATGTTTGGATGTGTCTTTTCCCTATTAAGTCATTGGTCATTTAAAAGTACACATACTGCTAATTCCAAAATTCTGTGACAAAGTCAATACATTCCACCTGAAAACTATCTTAGCTCTTTCAGGGCCAAGTGGGCCGTGATATTTCTTAAGGTTAAGTAACATCAGCCTTTCTCTTCCCTAAGATTTAAAGAGAGAGAGAGAGAGAGAGAGAGAGAGAGAGAGATAAATGAGCAATTTTCCAGGCATTCAAAGAGTTGTTAGTCCAGAGGAAAGTCTGAGCTTGTGGCATATCCTGTTTGCAACTGCATAGATAAACTATGGCTAAATGAACAAACTTCTGTATTTGATAATTCGGTTTAAAGAAATAAATAGATTCAAGGGGGTACATTGGTCTTATTTGAGAAGACTTTTTGGAGAGAATAACCAGGCCCTTAATTATACCACATGTTCGGGAAACTTTTAAAATTGAGGTTATGATCGTAAATCCCAATTTTGTGTGTGCTTGTGTGGTCTTTCGTATGTGTCCCCAGCAGAGAGGTCCAGAGCTTTCCTAAAAGTTTGTCTTTAGGGTCAGCCCAAAAATCTAGAAGGAAGAATATCAGGGAAGGATTGAAGAGTCATGGATACTGTTTCCAGTTCTGTCCTGGACATAGCCAGGGTGGAAGGGACACTATGAGCTGTCCCATTACTTGCCAGAGAAGCACTAAAGACAAGCTTCACACTCAACACAGTTTTGCCTGAGAATAGTCCTGGTGAAGACTATAAAACAGAAAATCATGAACAAAATAATCTCTTAAGCAAAACTGCCTTTGTCTGAAAATATGCATTGAGTTTTTTAAATTATAAATTGAAAGCTCAAGATATTAAGAGATTTGAGGGGGAAATGACAATTTTATAGTACTCAAATAGAAATTATTGGCTAAAAAGCAGGGAAATAATGATCTCCAGTTTAGAAGTTGTAACTTTGAAATGAAAATAGCTCTGGTGAGGTAAAAAAAAAAAAAAAAAAAAAAGCATTAATTTTTAAAAGTTTGCCACAAAGAAAGAAAAATATGATTTTAGTAAAATAGATGATTATGAGTTTGATAACATATGAACTTAGACCTAGAAATATATATACTTTATATTTAAGTCATTTGTGAAGTGTTTTCACACTTTTGCCATCATTAGTTAAAGCACCAAGTAATGGCTAAAACATCTAATACCAAAGCACCATCTCACAGTTCTAAAAAGTTATATTAAAGTATTAACACACCTTTTAGGGAGCTGTAAGTACAAATATTTACAGTGAGTTTGCTTTTGAGGATACTTCACATGATAAGAAAAAGTTTAAAAAAAAAAAGTTTGCTTTTGGCATTTAAAAAATGACCCAATCCTAGGGTGATTTTAGATTTTCCCTGTGCTTGAGAGAATCCAGGAGGATTCAATAACAGTTGCCCTCCTCCCTTGCCCAGTTCCACCAAGGACATGGTCTCAAATTTTGCTTTATAAGAAGGGGTACTTAGTGAAATGTGCATTACTGTCTCATTGCCAAGCCTAGGGTAGTGGGCTCCAATTGCATTACTCATATTTGGGACAGAAATAGCTGGGGCAAAACTGAGATCCTAAGAAAAGGATAGCTCTGAACCCCAAGGTAGAGGGGTCCCAGAGAACAATTTCAAATGAAGGTCTTGAAGATAAGAGCTACTCAGTAGATCAGGACCAAATAGGCAAGCAAAGGTCAGACTTTAGGAAACAAATGTTAATAGCTGTCATTTATTGAGCCTCACCATATGCCAGGTACTGTGCTAGTCTCTTTACACGTATTTATTTGGTTAAGCCTCAACACCAGCAGACTTTGTTATTAGGATACAGGTGCCCAGAGATGTTAAGTAACTTGCTTAAGATCAGACACTACTGGGGGTGACAAAGGCAGGATTTAAACCCTGGCAACTACTGCTGCAGTATTCCAGCATGTTATCTCGGTACTGCACAGCCTTACCCTACAGCTGAAAACAAGCAGAGAGTTGCAGCACTACCCTATAGAACTTTCCATGATGTTGGAAATAATCTATATTTATACTCTTCGGTATAGTAGCCCCTAGACACATGTAGCTATTGAGTACTTGAAATGTAGCTGAGGAAGTGACTTTTTAAAATTTTGTTTAATTTCATTGATTTACATTTACTTTAAAAAAAAAAAAAACTGTGTGTGGTTAGTGGCTACTGAAGGGGACAGCACAGGTTAGAGACCCAGCACAAACTTCCCTAGGAACCATAGGCACGCAGATAGCAAACCGCCAAAGGGGGGGCAAATGTTTGGAAAGCCAAAGCCACATTTCTTATGAAACAAATCTCTTGTTGAAAATTCTCCAAAGGCTCTATAATGCTTTCAGGGAAAAAATACAAAAACCTTTCACATGGCATCAAGACCCTTCACACATTGCATTCTTGGCCTTGTAGCCCTATTTCTTCCCAGGCTGGCGCACCTGCCTATCTTAATTTCCTAGGATGGCTGCAACCAAGTGCCACAAACTACATGGCCAAAGCAACAGAAACGTGTTGCCTCATATTCTGGAGACTCCAGGTCTGCAATCAAGGTGTCCTCAGGGCCACGCTTCCTCTGAAGCCTGTAAGTTTCTGGTGGGGGTTTGCTGACAATCAATTCAAAGTGTGCCTCCGTAGGGAAGCGGCTGTGGCTCAATCAGTAGGGCTCCCATTTACCATATGGGAGGCCCCGGGTTCGGTTCCCGGGGCCTCCTGGTGAGGGCAGGCCCGCCCGCACGGCGTGGTTAGCTGACCCAGAGAGCACAAGCAGCAAGGGGGGGATAAATGAATAAATAAATAAAATCTTTAAAAAAAAAAAACGAAAAAAAACAAAGTGTGCCTCCGTCACATGGCCATCTCTCTCTCTCTCTCTCTCTCTCTCTCTCTCTCTGTCTTTTTCTTACTGTGTCTAAATTCCCATTCTTTTTAAGTCACATTGAATTAGGACCCCCACCCTAATCCAATTTGGCCTCAACTATATTCAATTCCATATTTCCATACAGGATCACATTCGTGGGACCGGGGCTTAGGACTTGAACATATATTTTTGTAGGGAAAACAATTCAATCCATAACACTGCCCCCATAGCAGGAGCTCCCAGTGAAACCACAGTTTGCACTTCTCACCCTGATGATGTCTATCCCTTCACCTATCCCAGGTCTCCTCGTCTAAACCTGCCCAAGATCCAGCATCAGAGTTACCGCATCAAGAAAACCTCCCCCCAAACTGAGTTTGTCGACCCTTCACTGCTTTCCTGGGCTTGCGTAGCATCCTGTGCATACTTCCATCACACACATAATGAATGGCTGCGGTTTGGATCCTGCCTGGGATGATGTGAGCTTCTTGAGGGCAGGGCTTGTGCCTTTTGTCTTGAAATCCTCAGCTTCTCCTCCATCAGTCACTTGGCCCAGAGTAGGTGTTCCAGAAATGTTCATTGAATGAGTGATTGAAAAGCTGCCAGCAACCAGACAAGCAAGTACAGGCGCCTTAAGAAGCCCCCAGAGAGCTGAAGTAGTTCTTTACTTGTGTTATTGATTCTGGGACCAATTGCAGGAGACTGAAGGTCAGAGAAAAACATATGGTTGGGAGAATCAGCAGCTTCTGACAGGCACAGTCTAGTATTCATTTGCCTTGTACGTTCTCTCATATTTAGATAGCACCTTCCTGATATTATCTCCCTAATCTTTCCATTAGGGAAGTGAGAAGAGAAGAGTGAAAATGACTTGTTCAAGGTTATAAAAGGCAGAGCAGTAATAGAAAGTATTTTAACACCTTCTAACTAATCCTAGCCCAAAGTGCATAGGATTTAGGATGTGCTACATTAGCACTTAAAAAAATAACTTTCCAGAAAGTAATTATGACTTGACTCTGTGCCTCAGCCTTATACCTAGATGCCCAGTGGGACCGTGTATGCCTGTCAGTTTTGTGGAAATCAGCGTACAGTAGAATTTAACAATGTGGCAGAGGTGGATGAGGAAGTAGGGGTGGGAGGGTGTGTGTGTGTGGTGAGAATGCCTGCAAGACCGTGAGCTCAACGAGGGAGAGAGGGTGGTGGGGCGACAAGCATCGACTGGCAAGGGGCAAGGGTGGCACCAATCAAGACCTGGTGAGAAAATCATAATCAAATAAATGATAATAGAATGAACAATAAAATGAATAAATAAGAAAAACAGAACTATAGCAATTTCCTTTGTACTTATTATGTAAGGGTATGGAGCATGTGTTATTTTTAATTTTCACTAAAATTTGAAAAGGCAAGTATTGCCATGTCCATTTTCTGGTTGTGAAAATGGAGGCTCATGGAAGCTAAGTAATTTCAGTTTACACGGCTATTAACTGGTAGAAGATGGTCTTGAACCCAAGTTTGCCTGGGCATGCTGTCCTGACTCCCTCCATGCGAGATTACAGAGAGACGCCCCTACTGCAATTTCAATGAAAAACAGACCCTCACTGGCACAGCCCTCTCTTCCTTCTTTGTAGAACAAGCCCGGCCCTCCAGACAACACAAACTTCAGCAAAGCCCATCTGTGTATCTCAGGATGCAAGAATTTCCCAAATGATGGTACAATTCACCTGCAACATTTTCCTCTCTCTCTGGAGTCTTTGTTACCCAAAGGGAGTGTTTAAGATGCAGCACTGCCATGTAAAACGCATTCCTTGACAGTCTACATGAAGCTTTTGTCTAGAAAAGACCTTCCTTATTGTGTGACAGAAATAAATGTCTTTAATTAAATATAACAACAAGGGACTCCTAAAAAGGGTGAAATTGTTTTCCACAACAAGATGCTCCTGCCTACTACCATATGCACCCATCTCGCCCTCCGCAGAGGAAGATGTGTTTGCTGTTGGAGAAGCAGAGGTGCGATCGAAACAGGTGCCTGCCTCAGTAAGAGGAGGAACAACGCAAGTATGCGAGGATAGCAGTAGAGACAAAACAACAGAGCCGTAATTGCAGGGTTTTCTGGCATGCAAAATCTGTGTTCACATACAGTCCCAAATTCCATTCTTTGATTCTTTACAAGGGACCAAGAGAGAAAGTGGGAAAATTATGTAGAATATTTTACAAAGTAATTGCACACATATTCTCTCATTTAATAGTCATGTTTTTATTTGCATCCCCACTGAATAGATTAGAAAAAGGAAGACTCAGAGAAGAGATAGAAGTTCTCAGTGCGAGTTAAAGCATAGGGAACCTCACCCCCGCCCAGATCTTTCCTTGTCTCAGAGGACAAAACGGGCAAATGAGATGCACAATCCAGGGAAAAGAAAGTGACTAAATAAATAACAGCATTCCATAACTTAGAGTGGATGCCACTTAAGTTCAATTCAGATATCTTATCAGGTATTTTCTGCCTTTATTTCTCCTCTCCTTAGCAAAACTGTGACTAAACAAAGCCAGGACCCTTGGGCTGGCCTCTTCATTCTATGCCATCCTCTCTTCCCCACCAAGGCCCAAATACACCAACAGAAGCCTTGCTTCATTTGCCCCGTGATCTAACTCCTTAGATCTAATGACTAACCATCACCTAGCCCCTTGCTACTCCAAATTATGGTCCAATAAATCTGCAACAATAACAAGGCCTGGAAGCTCTGCAGAAATGCACAATTTCAGGTCTCTCCCTGACCTACTGAACTTAACAAGATCCCCAGGTGTACATGTTAAATTTGAAAAGCACTAATCTAGAAAGACATTTGTTCTACATCCCGCTTCTTCAGATTCTGGGTGCCAGCAGTGTTAAGGTATTGGCTAAATAAATGATCCTCCCCCAGATATTTCAAGGTGATGCTCAGTTAAAACCCCATGCCACTAAGAGGTCCTAAAAGATTTATACTATTGGCATTTTAGCAGGTCAGTGGGGGGATATTCTTTGTGTTCCCAAAGTAAAAACCATATCGTAGGCCACTACCTCTTCCAAGGCCATCAAGCAATGCAGTCTTCATCCTCTCCTTATGGCCCAATGTAAGGAGCACAGGCAGCAGCTGTCAGGCCTGAGCTCCAGGACCAGTTCACTGAACTGCGTGGCCTCGGTCTGTACCCTCTACCTGCTTAGACCTCAGTTTCTGTCTTTATAAGACAAGTGTGATAAATGGGAATTGATTTTTTTAATTGTCTCCCACCAAATATTAGCTTGCAGAGATTCTCTCTCTCTCCCTCACTTGTTCCCTCTCCCTCTCCTTCTCTCTCTTCCCCTTTCTCTTTGTGTGTCGTATACACACAAAGTTCAGTAGTCAAATTTTAGGGAATTTGCTCTTTTGGAGATTCAAACTGCACTTACATATTAAACAGCCTGAAAAGTCCTGTAGGAAAGTCCTGTAGTCTGAGTTTAAGCAAGACTTTCATAAAACTAATGCACTCAGAAAGGACTGCTACCCCCTGCCTTTTTTTTTTTTTTTTTTTTTTTTACCTGCTTATTTGTTGATTAACATTTTGTGTTCATAGACTACACTTGGAGAAAAACTGGCTAGAAGGCCTCAAAGGACTCTTTCAGCTCTTCCATTCTATCATTTTACCATCTTATCACAGGATTCTGTTATTTTCTAAACTCATCTTGATTTTCAAATTTCAATACTAACAATCATTATTTGAACCAAATTTTGCATCAGAGAGCAATAGATTCCATATCAGATACCTTTGTTTCTTGTTTCTACTTTCAATCCACATACATCTGAAACAAGTAATTGACTTGGTACAACTAACTCTTACCCTTTGTGACTCAAATCATCATTGATTGAAAGGGGTTGTGCAGTATTTGCTCAACTCTAGATACCGTTGTTTTAACAGAAATGCACACCAAATCACACCTTTGTCTTTCCACATATATCCTGGTCCCATGTATATTCAGGTTCCATGAAATTATACTTTTTTCCAAAATGCTTAGGAAAATGTTTACTCTTCTTTGGACACCCCTCCCAAATTATTTTATAATTTTTTTTCCCCAGAGAGATGATGCATCTGTATTCACTGGACTACACCATTTCCATCATGACCTTTGGTTCTTTATCCTAATTCTGACTTTTATGACAATAACTATGACATAGTGACAAATGATAAAACACTTTTAGTCCAAGCCCTGTACATCACTTGGTCTAGTCTTATCTTTTTGTGGTGTAATTTCTTGGTGAGCTTTCTTCCTCTGCTTTATCCTTTTTTTTTTTTTTTTTTTTTTTTTTGCCACACACAAACAAATTTTTCAAAAACTCTATAGCAATAAGCAATTAATCAAAGTGTAATATGTCATTACAACAGGAAGCTGGATAATAAAAGGTCCATATAAGTTTATGAGCAGCAATAACATCCGAATCAGTGGAACCAAACAGTGATAAGTTTAATCATATTGCTTATTTCAAAGTGAGAGGATCAAAGATAATATCCTCCTCTATCCCATGTGTACTTCAGCAAGAAAGAAGGATGGTGAGAAGGGAAGGGTGTTTCCTTTTTTTCCTATGACAGAAATCCATGATAAATAAATAAAAATAAAAGCTAGGTTCTTCAGCACTCCACATTTTCAAAAAGCAATTAGTGAGTTATCTGGAAACCTTTTAGAAAATTCGGCTGTCCCCCCATGATGCCACATGCCTCACACAGGCCTGGACGTGTGTTCAGGACGTATAAGAGGCGGCATTTGCAGAAGGCCTGTTGTGTGATTGACTGCTGAATTCTTGCTTAGCACTCTGTGTGGCCAGATCAACCTTTCATCAAACAAGCCCTTGTTGCAAATCTCAGTGATTTCAATCACGAGGTAGTTTTCCTTATTTTAAACACAAGTGTAAACACAATTTGAAAAATGATCCTTTAACCTTTGGAAGTGGTATGAGAGTTGATGTGAGATAGAGTTGGACAATATTTGCGTAAATAAAATACCAATAGAAAATTTTAAATGCTAAATCTTTTATTCCAAAAGATTGTCTTAATCCACGGTAATTTTATTCCAGTAACTCTCACCTATTTATCATTTTCCTCTTGATATAACATGCTTACCTGTCCTTCATAATAATTCAGATTAGCCTGATAGGACTTACTTATGAAAAAAAAATGTCTGATTACTACCCAAAAGAGTATTTTGATAATGACTGCTTTGATTAATTCATTTTTCCCTTAGAACTTACAGGTCTATAATTTATAAGCTATATCAGCTCACCATACCAGCATTACCACTCGAATCACGTCATGTAGGAGAATAGCACCAGGTACTAGAATCATTAACTAAGGATATTAAACCCGTAAATATGATCTTCCTGTATGAATTTTACCAAAGAAAAGATTTTTGTACTGCTACCAATTAATGCTAAGAAAATTAAACATCATTTACAAACAAGATTAAAGACATTTTTCCTTCCTCAACCAATTAAGAAAATCAGAAGGAAAATGTTTTGATTCATGTTCATCATATATATGTAAATATATCACATAATGGCTCATATTTAGCAAATATGAAATACCAAAACACAAATGAAAAATATTTTGGCATCTGTCTGGCCCCTGAGCTGGCTAGAGTGTTAAGTGTGATTTCAGTGTTTTTAATAGTGCTGTTAAACATTTCACTGATCTGAATCAATTAATTACAGGTTATTTTTATCAAAAACAGAGTGAACTTTTAAAGCACAGTGAGGGAGGGGCCTGTTCTTGTCTCTCACATCCAACAGAAGGTGAGAGGCAAAGTGTCACTGAACCAATCGATACAATTGAATATATAATGCCTGGGGCCTCAGGTCAAAATGGCACTGTGAGCTCATACTTTGAGGGAACCCCCTTCACTATAAACACAACAGTAACTGATAAAATAATTTAATTAAAAATTTTGAAAAGCGAGAGGAGTCATTTTCTTGGACAGAAACACAACAATGAGACCTACTCACGCAGTTGCAAGAGGAAGGCTGTGGCCAGGAGCCTGCCGGCATCCAGGCCCAGATGTGTGGGGACAGAGATGAGAAGCAGCCTGTGTGGTGTGATCTGCTAGCACCAGGCTCACGATGCTAGACTGGGGCTTGTGGCAGAACTCCTCAACGCAGCAACATAGCTGAAATAACCTGCACATTGTCCCCAGGACTTCGGGGTGTGTATAGCTACAATATATCTGCATACCTGCAGAGAGAGCACGGGAGGAAGCAGAGACGCCCAGCTCAGTAACTGGATCTGCGGTGTCCGCAAAGGGAACAGGGCGCGGGAGCCCCACGCCACCAAAACAGGACTGCTGTTAAATGGGACCCGGTAGAGGAGACTCTCAAATGACCAGACAGGAATAATTGGACAAAGAGAAAAACAACTCCCACTCAAGATGAGCACACAAATGAAAATTCCAGAGCACGTGAGGAATTAACACTGAGAAAGAGAATAATGAAGAGAAGGGTTATTAACCCAGAGTCTGCTACAAGAGAGCTGTCGGTTCCGACTATGGAATCCTAGCATGCATGCACTTCCTCCTTAGCGCTGTCTTTCTAACTTAAGGGTGTGGGTGTGAAAGTGTTTTGTGTGCGTGTGAGACAATGCACACAATGACAGACTATGGAAGTAAACAGAAGCACATGCCACACTTTTCGTGGCAATGATATTAAAATACATATTGCTAGCTTCAGAGTCACTGAACTATATAATTCAACATGTATTGTCCCAAAATTCCAAGATAATTTGCCTTAGTGTATACTTGCACCATCAATGCTCATTAAGTATATTGAGAAAGGAAGTTCCATCATGTTAGCATTTATAATTTAGGTCCTAAGGAGAGGCAAGAAAACACTACATTGGAAGTTAGATGATTGGATTCAGATCCAAGCTGTTCAGTTCCAGGCAAGACGTGTAGCCATCGCTCAATCTCATTTTCTCATCTGGAGTATTATCTGACCACCGCAAAGGTGAGAGCACAGGAAGGCAATGCATCAAAGCTTCTCTCCTCTGCCTCAAATCTCACAAAATGAAAGAAGATAAGATATAAATCCATATCAGTGCTTGAAAACAAGATGGAAAGTCATTGGTGTACCAGAAATTTGGAGGCATTCTTGGGGTTAAAAGGAGATAGACTGCTATTAATGGAGAAACAGGAGCAGAGGAACCACAAACTCAAACACATTCAAGAGAAAAAAGCAGAGCGCTTCCACAAATCCAGGTTTAACCCAAGTTCAGGAAAATACATGCCGAGAATAAGACAAATGCACTGGGCAATTATCAGAGGAAGTAATTAAAGAGTAGCATTTAAAAGATGGGTAGTCTTGCCCCTCCTCTGGCTACACCTCAGATGATGAAACAGTGTTTTCCTCCTATTTAAACACTAAAGAAATATTTTCTTTGAAAGAAGTGGACAGTACATTTGGGAAGATGACCTGGAATGAGTGTTGGAGCTGGACAGAGAAGCCCAGCCCAGCCTGAGGCGACTGTTGACCTTGACAGCCACAGCAGGGCAGGAGACAGCTGACTCAAGCATGCTCTGAGCATCACTCTCTGAAGTGGGGGGGTCTGATAGCAGAGCCTCACTAAGCAGGAAGGTGGCCCAGGTAAGTTACAAGCATTAGGAGGAAGAGGGAGCTCCCACATCCAGAAGAGATTCTTGCCCTGTTCTCTGCCCCTTCTCTTGTGTAGCAACCAAGCCCACCCCCAGGGTGTTGAAAATAGAACCTACATCCACTAACAGTGACCAACAAGACTCAAATACAAAGGTAAAGCTGTAATCCAAGGTAACAAGAAATGAAAGGACACCAACCACATGAGAGATAGACACAAAACTCAATTAAAAGAAAACGTATCTTCTACTGAGGGTGGAAATATATTAGAATAAAAGGAAGATTTCAGAATAAGTATAATTATCTTCAGAGAGATCCACAAAGCGATCACATCTACCAAGTAAAAAGCAATACTAAGTATATTTGTTTTCTATTTCTGAATAACAAATTAACACAAATTTAGCAGCTTAAAACAAAGAATGTTTATTATCTCTCATTTTCCATGAGTCAGGAGCACAGGCACAGCTTAACTAGACCCTTGTCTAGGATCTCAAGAATGAAACCACAAATGTGGGGGCCAGTGCCTCATCTGAAGCCCAGGATCCTCTTCCCAGCTCATACAGCTGTTAGCAGAATTCATGGCAGCTGTAGAACTCAGGACAATTGCTTCTTTAAGGCCAGCTGGAAAGAAAGTCTGACTTCTAGATCCTTTTAAAGGATTTCATCTGATTAGGTCAGGCTCACCCAAGATAATCTCCCTTTTGATTAATCTAAAGTCAATTGATTAAGGACCTTAATTAACTCTTCAAAATCTCTTCGCCTTTGCTATATAAGGGAACATAATCACAGCAGCAATAACCATATCCTTTGCCATATTCTATTAGTTAAAAGCAAGTTACATAAAATATTAGAATTGAAAAAAAAAAGCAAGTTTCAGGTCCTGCCTACACTCAAAGGGAGGGGATTATACAAGAGCATGGCTCATTCAGAGTCATAGAATTCTGCCTACCACTTTAAGGAATATGAAAAACACAAAATATAATCATTGAAACGCAAAAGCTGAATGGCTAAGAAAATAGGCATTGGAAAATTAAATTGAGATTATCATTGAGGTATAATTTACATAGAGCAAAATGCACAGATTGAACACATATAAGGGTCACATACCCCTATCAAGGTTGCCTAGTGCCTCTTCTCCATCAAACTCAACATCCACCACCACCACTTCCAGCAAATACTTTTCTGATCTCTATCACTACAGATCAGTTATGCCAGCTCTAGAACTTCACATAAATGAAATCATATAGAATCATTGTATGCTGGAGCTGCCCAAACTGGCTTATGAGAATTGATTGTTAGCATTTCTTCCCAAATTCCCATCTTCATGTTGGAAAGGTAAAATTGTCTATGGTATGTGTATTTACACGAAGAAAATAGTCAAACACTACAAATCAGGGTTTTTAAAATCTGTTTTAGCTACTTTATTTTTTGGAGAGCTGGTTGTTAAACAATTAGCCACATACCATTGTGTATGTACTTTTGTGTCTAGCTTTTTTTACTAATCTTAATGACTACGAAATTTGCTCATTTGTAGCTATTATCATTAGTTTGTTCCTTGTTATTCTTGAATAGCATTCCATTGCCTGAGTATACCACAATTATTTATTCATTCTCTTGTTGGTGGGCATTTGGATTGTCTAAATTTGGCTATTATTATTATTTCTACTATCAACATGCTTCCATGAGTCTTTTTGTGGACATATGTTTTCATTTCTCTTGAGCTAGAAGTAGAATTGCTGGGACTTTGAGGTAATTGTATGTTCAACTTTCTAAGAAACCACCAAAACTTTTTCCAAAGGGGTTATACCATTTTATACTCCCAGCAACAGTGTGTAAGTGTTCTGGTTATTCCAAATCCTCCCCAATATTTAAAGTTGTTAAAAAATTTTTGACAATCTCATAGGTGTAATAGGTATACAGTGGCATCTGTTTATAGTTTAATTCATTTATCTGATGACTAATGATGTTGAACATTTTGTCACGTATCAGCTGGCAATTCATACATATTCTTTTTTCTTTTCTTTTTTTTTTTTTTAAGGAGGTACTGGGCATTGAACCCAGGATCTCATGCATGGGAAGCAGGCACTCAACCACTGAGCCACGCCAGCTCCCCCATATACATTCCATTGTGAATTGAATGATCATCTTTTGCCATTTTTATTTTTTATCTTTTTCTTCTATATTTGTAAGAATTTTTATACATTCAGGATACAATTGCTTTATAATATATATATATATATGTATGTATATCAAATATTTTTTTCCAGTCTCTGGATTTCCATTTCATTTCATTTTCCTAATGTGTTTAGAGGAGCAAAAGTTTTTAATTTTGATGATGTGAATTTACACTTTTTTTTCTTTTATGCTTATACTTTCTGTGCCATGTCACATAAAATTTTGCCTACCTAGCCCAAAATTTGCAAAGATATTTTCCTTTAATTTCTTTTATAAATATTTATGAGTTTACTTTTAAATTTAAACCTATAAGGCATCTCAAAATAATTTTTGTGGAAATGGTGAGATGGATTACAGGTTCATTCTCTTCCCTAGAGCTATTCAGTGGTTCTAGCATCATCTCATTGACCAGTATGTCTGGGTCAATTTCTGGATTCTCTATTCTGTTCCATTTATCTACTATAATTCTATTTTATTCTCAATGTTGAATAAAAGTTTTAAAAATGGACAGCCATGACTTGTTCTCAAGATAGGGGAAAATGATGAATCTTTTCACCTTAAGGATAATGCTAACTGTATATTTTCTGTAAATGACCTTTACCATAAATTCCTAGTTTGTTGAGAGGTTTTATTAAAATCATTAATGGGTAAATACTGTCAAATGATTTTTATACATCTATTAAGATAATGGTATGATTTTTTCCTTTATTACATTAATAAAGTGAATTATGCATTGATTTTCAGATATTAAGCTAACCTTACATTTCTGGGTAAATCAAATTTGATCTTGTTATCTATTCTTTTTATTTATTGCTGGGCTTGATATGTGTTCTAATAGCTATTAGTCTATAGTTTTTCTTTTCCTGTATTGTCTGTCTAGTTTTGGTATTAGTGTTTTGTCAGCCAAATAAAATGGAATAAGATTTCCTTCCTCTTTTATTTTCTGAAAATAAAAAAAAAGTTTATGTAGGTTTAGAATTATTCCTTATTTTAAAAGTTTAATTCACCATCGAATCATGGAAATTTACTCATAGGAAGATGTACTTTTTTTTTTTTCCCCAGAAGTGCATGTATCAGCTACAGTGATTTATTGAGTGCTTTAATAATACAAGTATATATCAACTGATCCACAGTCAAAAGTGGCAGGTCCCTAAGAAATTTACAAGAACTTTAAGTAAATCAAAATACATATTATTTTGTTCAATCCAACAGTCTTCTGTGTGGGGACAGAAGGCTAGTGATAAACAGAGTTCCAGTAATGCACAGTGATTCTGATTTAAGCTTTTGTACAAAAACTTGTCCCCAGTAGCATGCACCCACCAATAAAGGCTTCAGTACAAATAGTTAGCCCTAGCATTACGTTTAAGTAGAAACAAGATATAATTCTGAATTTGTGTTTTCCCAAATATCACATAAAAAGAACAAAATCAAATAAACAAACAAACAAAAAAACAAAACCACACAGTAATACAAAGCTTTGCAAGAAAGCTCTTACTATTACAGATCCAACATTGCACTGAAAATAAAAGTTTCCATCTACTTGGAGGTGGGAAAATAAAAATCCTAAAATTTTCAAGTTAACGGAAATTAGAAAGGGAATAAAATAAGAGAGGGAAAGGGGAAGGCAAGGGGGCAGGAGGGAGGGAAGAGAAACAAAGCGTGAGTGTATGTGTGTGTGTAACAACATACCATCACAAAATGGTTCAAAATTTAATTTAAAAATAAGGAAATAAGAAGTGAGGGTCAGGAGGGGTTGGGTACGGCAGGGCTATTGATGCACTTGGTGAAAGTGTTTGCACAGGTCTGGCAGGGGCAGCAGGTGCAGGTCCCTATGTGGCATAGCAAGGTTTTTAGCTATGAATTCAATTGCCTTGTCAGATATTTTTTCTTGTGTCAGTATTGCTAATGTGTGTTTTTCAAGGAATGTGTCAATTTCCTCTACATTGCCAAATTAAGCATGGCATTGTACATAATATTCCCTTACTGTCTTCAGAATTTGTAGTCTTGTCCCGTCTTTTATTTCTAACAGTGGTCAGTTAAGCTAGGAGTTTTTCAATATCATGGAGGTTTTCAAAGATTCACTTTTGATTTTGTGGATTTTTCTCTATTGTTTGTCCATTTTTTTTCCAATTGATCTCTTCACTTTTTCACTTTTTTTTTTTTACTCACTTTAGGGTAATTTTCTTTGGGATGGGTATTTACTGACAAGGAGCAAGGTGAAAGAAAAGTTATATATCTTGGTAGGGGTGTGAGATAAATGAATACGTGCGTCTTTCAAAATTCATCAAATTGTAATTAATATTGTACTTCACCATAATCATGTAAATTATACCTCAAAAAATCTGCAAACATTGAACTCCAAATGGTAAGTTTTTATTTTGCAGTGATATGATTAACAATTCTGAGCAAAATTTTGAGCAATTTTGAGCTAATGAGTTCTTACATTAAGGATAACAAGAGCCAGGTTTCTTACTTTTTGAGAAAGGGCCACAAATATGGAAAATGGGAACTATTGGTTTGGAATTGGAGGTATGATGGCTCTAAATTACTCTCAAAATGTTCCCCGCCCCCCATAATGTAATATGCATATGTGCGTGAGTGTGTGTATGGAGAGAGAGAGACGGAAAGAGAGAAAGAAAGATAAAGCAAAATGAGGAAAATGTAAGCAATTGGTAAAGAGCATACACAAGTTGCTTGCCCTATTCTTGAATTTTTTTCTGTGTGATATTTGATATTATATCAAAATAAAAAGTTTCAAAAAATATATTCTTGTATCCAAATAAATACAGGTCTATTTTGGACTATTTTACCATTTAAAAACTGAGAGGTCTTTCTTAGCTAACAAAGGTTGATGAGGCTGGCTCTGGTTTGTGCTGTAGGTAGGCCTTGCAGCTTTCCATGATGGAAAGCAAAGAACAGGAGCACGGGGCATATTCTCTGTAAAGAAAATCAATTGAGAGATGTTTGTTCTTGAGGCACCAAAAAAGTAAACCTTCTTTGCCTTAAGAACACTTGGTGAGGAAACGAAAAAACATTGGCACAATGGTGTTGGAAGACTCTTTCAGAATAATTTCTATAACCTTTCTAGTAATTTTCCATACTCTGGACAAAAATTTTCTGTAATTTTCAGTACTGAAAACAAACTGTCCTTTTTCTAAGAACTACACGACATGCTCATTTCCACCTTTTCCCTTTCCTAATTTTAGAACAAAGCAAGCCATTATTAGGTTGTCTTTTTGTATTTATCATATGAAAAACCCTGCCTAGGCCTTTCTTGAAAATTGAAATAAAAGAAATTGTGTATATATTTTTTTCTTTTTTTTTTTTTTTTTTGTATCGATATGTGAAGGTAAACATTTCAAATTGCCACGATATAATTTAATTCCTTTTAAAATCTGACAGTCTTAATAACAACACATGATTAAAGCATCTGTTTAAGTTTCCTACTTCAATTTAACTTTGTATCCAAGAATTTACCTATTGTCCTTTCTTCCAAATTCTATCATGCTAAAAAAAATACATATTACTTTGGTTCTGGCCTGGTAGAAATATGCTGATACAATATTGGGGAAAGAGATTTTCTGTTTGTACCTGAAGTCTGACATGCAGGTTTCTCCAGAAGGCTTTTTTCCATGGCTGCCATTTCTAATAAGCTTGCTTCGAAGCCAAACGTTCTTTGAATTTTTTAATTAGGTTGATTTCTATTGGGGAAATAGACTTCTTGCTTCTAAAAAGTATATAAAAGTTTGAATATTACTTCAGAGATTAGCCTATTCCACTTCTAATATGCCATGTTTTTGGTACTGCCAGATGTTAGCATATTCTTAATTCAAATCATCAGGTTCAATTACATCACCAGGAAGGGCTGTTGTGTTCTTCCTGTATTTGAATTATTAATAAAATATGTTTTTAATTTTCAAAATTGTTTGGCTTTGGAACAGGGCAGTACTCTTGGGAGGGGGAAATACAGGAAGGCAAAGCAGCATAGTGGGGCCAATGAGGTTTTCTAAGGAACACACGAAAATAAATTTCACGTATTTTTATAGCCATTTCCTCTTTGACACTTTGTCTTATGTTGTCCATGATATAACACTGACAGATGCTCTCACTAGCTCTGATGATGGCATTTTCATTATGGGACATGTAACTGGTTAATGAATACAGCACCATTTTATATCCCGGGAAGATGAAACTTGTGTGTATGCATGCACTGAGAAGACAGTCAAATTCTTTTCTACAATCTAAAGCATGTCTATTCATGACTTGAAACCAAGGGAACACCCCCTATGGGAAGCATTTGACCAACCTGTGTACAAATGGTTTGGCTGTGAAGTAGTGAGACATATGGAAATCATTTTCTCTACACAAAGCATGGCTGGGATAAGTCATACCTAGGCAAAGGTCTCCATGATCCCCAAAAGACAGAGTAGCTCAAGTGAAGATACAGCCTTACTCTTCTGTTTTGTAAATGCCAGTGATCTTCTGGGCCAAAGGGAAAGAGAAACTTAACTTTTTCACCCTTAAAAAGGTATATCCTAAAAGATCATTATTTATTTGAATTATTTTAAAAATATATATAATATAGTTGCTATTATGGCACCATTTTATTTTACTGTTTTCAAATGGAAAGTAAAGGCAATATTTCATATTAAGGGACCAGAAGGTGATTTTGTTGAAGTTATTGGTGGGAAGCAATATGTTAAGAACTACATGGGGAAAAATCTTTAAGGCAGAGATGGCAAATAGGTTTCATAGTGAGTGCCAACTTTCATCAAGTGGTAGTGATTAAAAGCATGTGTTGACAAGGAATCTGAAGTGGTGTCCATTCTTCATGGGTATAAGCACCATTACTGATCAGTGATTTCTGCTACAGACGGGAAAGTTGCCACGCTTTTCTCGTATATTTACCAAATCTAAGCCTGGTTGAATTTTGCCACCTCTCCTTAAGTCCCCTCAATATTATAAGTACACACTCAAAGAATATAAGTACACAAAAAGATGCCTTATAAAGAAACAGTTCCAGATATTATAACAAAGGAATATGAATTGTAAACAGAATATAAATTAGCACAGGATCAAAGTGAGACAAGGAGATAGGCGAAGCGTCAAATGTGATTTGTTCACTACGAAAGCATCACAGATCTGGCCTGGAGATTTTTATTAGCCTAATTGAAAGGGGGAAGACATGGTTACATGATGCACAATGTCCCTAAGATTAAAAAGTACAGTGCTTCAGGTGGTTGGCAGAGATTTGATATTAAGATTGGCCTGGAATTTTGCCCCAAAGAGAAGCATGAAAGCATATGATATTGTCAAGAATATCCTGTTGGGGATTGAATCGTGTACCCCACAAAAGACATATTCACGCCTTAATCCTCGTTCCTGTGGATGTGAACACATTCGTAAATAGGACATTTGACAATGTTATTAACATGTCTGTGAATAGGATCTTGAAAGACCCTATTCAGAAAAGGCCCAAATGAGTAAGGGTGGGCTTAATCCACATGCCTGGAGTCCTTACAAGGCAGCGGGACCAGGGGAGCAGACACAAGGAGAGAAAGAGCAACATGTGACAGAGGCAGAGATGCAAGCCAGCGAGCCCCAAGGAGGGGGCAAGCCAGATCCAGAGCATTTCCAGGCTCCAGGGAAGGCATGGTGGTGGATCAGGAGCTTGGTTTTGGACACCTCGCCTCCAAATCTGAGTGGCAATAAATTCCTGTTGTTTAGGTCGACCAGTTCGTGTTGTCATAGGAACCCTGGTAGTCTAAGACAATCTCTAACAAAAATGTAACAATGAATTTAATAGATCTGCTTTTTTTTTTTTTTTTAATGAGTCTTCATCTAAGTTGATAGCAAGCCACCAAAATAAAATTCAAGACCAGCAATTCTAAGGAGGCCAATGAAATGTACTCTCTGTCGTGATTATTTTTTAATCCATTTTAACCCCCCACCCCCACCCCTGTTTTTGCTGTTTCTGTGTCCATTCACTGGGCAACTCCCTGTTCCTGCCCTCTCCTCGCATCCTTCTCCTCCTGTCTTCACCGGGATTCCATCCTGGGAAACTCCGATGCGGGAGACAGGTGTTCTGCCATCTGCGCCACCTCAGTTTGTGGTTTTTCGGCGTGTCTTGTCTTGGCTCTCCCCTGTGTCTCTCTCCTGTTATGGCATCATCTTGCTGAGTGGTCGGTAGGGCCTGGGGGCTCACTCGCTCGCGGGGCCTGATGGCACACTGGCGCACCTTCTATATTTTTCTTTATCTTACCGGGAGGTCCCGGGGATTGAACCCAGGTCCCTCCATATGGGAAACGGAAGCCCAACCATTTAAGTCACATCCGCCCCGTGATCTGATTTTTATATTTTAAATTTCTGAATGGCAGAGTATTTAAGAAATCTTTAATTATTGATTATTTTCAATATTTAGATAAATAATGAAGCTCAAGACTGTACTCACTAGCAAATATTTAGAATGCACCTATTTTCTATTGCCAGGCATGCATAGATCTGTATACATTCACAGACAACCCGGTTGAAATAAAGGTCAGTGTCATTGTGGCTATTGATAATCCTTGCATAAATAAGTGGATGAACTCATCTCCATGCCCAGGGTTTCAGGTAGGAGACCAGAGAGCTTCCTTTCCTCCAGCAAGAGATGAGACATTCACTCTCTACCTTCTCTGTAAAATGCAGACATATATGATATATGAAATCAGCTCCCAGTTTCAATTTTTTTCTTTTCTTTTGTTTTATTTTCACACCATTCCTAATTTCAAGGAAACCTCAGTTATAAAACCAATAGAGCATAATAATTCAGCACTACAGATATGTATCATTTAGAAGCCCAGTGATACAAGGAAAGAGTCATTCAGTCAAGGAAGTTAAATAAAGTGTATATGGCTATAGGTAGCTTCTCTCTCCTAGTCAGGAGCTTTTGAATTTGGATTTATGAATCCTAATAGGCCAATTAGTTTAGCTGGTAAGAACATGGTGCTAATGAGGCTAAGGTCAGGGAGTTGGTCCCCCAGAGGCAATGATCTTTTAGTAGGGAAAAAAAAAATGCAATCACTTTCATAGCCATAGCCTGGCCCTTTTACCAGTCATCCATCTCATAAGGTGGGTCCTTAATTCCATCAGACCAGGTGGGATCATGTGGATGTCTCAGCACTATCTTTTACTATGACAGTGTGTTACAAAAACATAAGGATTCATAATGATTGGCTGATGATGAGCTACTCCTTAAAATAAAAAATAAAAAAAAGAAAGTAAGAAAATAAATTTCTACAAATTCTGTGTTTTAGTCAAATTAGATATGTTATTCCAATGCCAAATATGAACTGAGTTTTCTAAGTCAATTTCAACTCAGTTCAACAAAGATAACGAAACCCAGATGTAAGATGGCAGGGACTAATATTTATTAAGGATCTATTATGCTAGGTATTTTTAGATAAATTATATGCATTATGTTATTTAATCCTCACAGCAACCCTCTGGAGAATGATTGTTTATAGGGATGTGTATATTTATAATTCCAAAACTGAGTTTTATGTATTGGAGTCAAACAGACCTGAGATTTAGTCCCTAATCCCTCAGTTACTAGTTGGATAACCTTAAGCAAGATATTTAGCTTCTCAATCCTCAATTTTCTCATAACTAAATGGGAATATTAATAGTACCTGACTCACAGAGGGAATATTAGAACTAAAGGAATAATACACATGAAGTGCTTAGTACAGGACCTGGGGCATGGCAGTATTCAAGGGGAAAAGCGAGATACAGACCCAAGTAAATTAGTTACTCCAAGACTATTTTTTCCATACTCTTGTACCTTGAGAATGAGACAATAGCATTTCAACAAAGAGGGTCATGTAGAAAACAGGGGTCAGCAAACTTTTTCTGCAGAGGGCCGGTTAGTAAATATTTTATGCTTTGCGAGCCACGTGGTCTCTCGTGCAACTGCCTCAGTCTGCCACTGCAGGGACAAAGCCACTATGGACAAGCATCAACAAATGGGCGTGGCTGTGCACCTAGGAAACTTTAGTTACCAAAAGAGGCAGCAGTTGAGACGTGTCCTGCACACTACAGCTTACCGATCTCTAATCTAAAGGGTTTTTGTGCTATTTGGTCACATATTAATAACTTATGAAATTTAACTTTCCAAAGTAAGACCTTTAAATCCCAAGTAAACGCTAATTTCATATTACAAATTGTTAACAATTTTCTATTGCTGTCTTTCAACGCTTTTTTGTTCAACTAACGTAAAAGATCGGCTAAATTTGGCCATAACTACAATGCGGTTGGAAATGAACAAGGAAGTGGGGAACAATAGATACGTTTAAAAGCATTTACCAGGGAAAAAGAATCTCAATGTGTATTCACGTTCCTATTTCCCAGATTATTAGGGATTAATAAAACAATACGCTTGACGGGTTGGATATTGAAATCAGGCACCTCAAAGTGCAATCAGGGCTCTTCCCTGGAGAAATCCAATGCTTGTCTACAGGTTATGAAAACCTTTGGACCCTCACCTGTCACCTGGACATTCTGACGCCCAGACCCTAAAGTCTGTCATCTGCAGAAGACTCTCAGAGCTGTTGGTAAGATAATAAATTAGTTAAAAATGATGGTTTAGAGAATGCTAAAGGAAAAAAAATGCACTTAAAAGAATATTTTATGTATTACCTTAGCTCTGGTTTATAATCATTACTATCCTACTATAAACAAATTTCCCTTACACATAAATTTAAAAAAAAAATTTTTTTTTGCCTTGAAAAAAAGAGTTTCCATTCGAAATAAAAACTTATGGAATAATGTTTTGAAGTCCAATACATTTCAACACCATGTATTTTAGCATGTATATGCCAAGCTGACATCAATTAGAAAAATGAAGGTTAATTTTTAAAAGTGGGGGGAGGCAAGGAGAGTGGAGACTGGTAAGTAAGAGGAGGAGGACGTGGAGAAGGGAAATGCCCAGATTTTGTCAACGTATTTTGTAAAAGACATCAAAATAGAATCATTTTCTTTCGTTTTTGTCTCTTTCTATTTGGCCTGCTTCTTATACCAAAGACACTTTACACCTACCAGCTGCTAACTAGTCAGTGATCTTTATTTTATATTTATTACCGTGTAAGTTAGGGTTACTTTGCAAGAAGAATTTTGCCTTCAGTTATTCTTATTTATAACCCTAACAGGGTCACACAATTCACGAAAAGAGAGGCTTTGCCATTTCCCTCTATAAATCACATTGCTGACATCTCCCCACAACTCAGGTGGAAATTTTATTGTGAGCCTTCTACTAAAAATAGTAACATGTTTGTACCACTGAAATGTCTTTCCCCTAATGCAGGTGATTAGAAATAAGTGACAACGAGACGAGCTCCCCCACACTGTTTTATAACTATCCGGCAAAAACCATCTGCTTCTTTCTGCACCTCAAAGACTCTTTCCCTCACGTGCTTCAGAAATGCTAGGAAGTTTCTTCCTACTTGTGACACCTCGACTTTCTTATCATCCTTGGCAAGTATTGGTTTTAAATAATACAAAACCAGTTATAGAGAAAGAATGGCTCAAAAATTAAATATTTGAGAAGGGAGTCATTTCTGGGAAGGCATTCATTAGATGAATACACATACCCTGCCTCCCAAACACAGAAGCATTTTCAGAACATTCTATTTAGCAGACTCTATAATGAAGTACAAAAGGAGTCCCATTAACTATGCCCTGCTCCAAAATATCACAGTGCAACCCGGCATCATTGAAAATCTGGTTCGTGTGATACATAAGAAATTTTACCATTTCATGCACACTGCAAATTTTTTGTATTTAAATAGTTTGGCAAGTTTGCTCATAGAAGATTATTTTATTTAAAATAAGTAAATTTGGCTCAATTAATACTTAACCAAGAAATATAAATGTTCAAAGGAATTGAACTGCATGCCTCTTCACTTCCAGCTCAAAGGCAGAAATACAGCCTGGGTCAGTGGACATTCAGAGGAAGCTTTCTCTACACCAGGACAACAGGGACTTGCTATTGAAATAGGCTTAAGACTTGAATGAAGGAAATTAGACCCCAGGACAGTAAGACTCCTAACAATTAATATTGCCACTGTACTTCTTTGAAGCTATTATACCTCCTTGCTTTAACTAGGATATTAATATAAGAAGGATTTCTGAAAATTGGTGTAATTGTGCAATGTACCTAAGGCCAAGAGGGTCATATTGTTTTTATTATGAGCACACTAAAATATGGTGATTGATATTTAAATTTGCTTTCTTTTCAAAACCAACCTTATGTTTAATATCTTAGGCTGAGCATTATTATTTCCACTTAATACGTAAGGAAGAAGGTGACAGTAACAGGGTTTATATTTGAAACATGTGATCTTCTGAAATTGGTTGTTTTTTTTCTTCAATAGAAAATGCAGCATATTCTTTTTAGCAGTGCCTAGAGAGGAGTGAGTCCTAATATTTTACTAGTTATTACTGTCCTTCAAATAATGTTTAATACTCAGCTAATGTTAACTGGCAAAAACAGTATACACGATCACATATACCATTTCAAAGTTCAGTCCTCAACATGGGTAAAGCAGTTTCTTCATTTTTGAATTTTTCTTTGTCACTTTTCAATTCTATTGCCACCATGGATTCTATGGAAACACACAAACAAGGGAAACCAAACAGGAAACCCTCTACTCTTTAAAATTATCAGCAGGAAATTTAGCTCAGGAAGTACAATAAAATCTTGGCTATTCAGAATCCTTAGGGAATGGATCCTTCCAGAAAGTCAAGCTTTGGAAATCCCTGAGGGCATTCTCTCTTAGAGCCTGAAACTATTATTTAATCAATTTGAATTGAAACATTCTTAAAATGAATTAGGCATTCTTTGCAAGTTAAACTGAGTTAGTTATTTCTTAATTAGTCAAAATGTTTAAATGCAAATAATTTATTTTAATACCACCATGATGTCCTTAGTTTCAAGGAGGAGCGTAGACCCCTTTGACAATTAATTAAATCACCCCAGTTTGTGTGTGTGTGTGGGGGGGAGGTATAAGTGTTTAAGTACTTATTATATTTGCCTTTGGAAGAGTTTATGTCTCTTCTCTTACAATCAACTCTCTTTAATTCCTTAAAATATTCTTCCCCTTGTATTTTGCAAAGTAAAGTGTAGATACCCAAGCCTGTTAAAACTGTAATAAAGTAAGAGTAAACAGGATCTAAGTGGGAACTGAGGGATTCTTCTATGGATATCTTGGAGATGGCTTTACCACATTGGACTTTGTGATACCTCAACAAAATTAAACAAAACAAAAATAAGTGAATGTATTTTATTTTACAGTCTGGGTCCAATTTTAAAAGCAATGGTACAAAGGACATTGCACCTGAATTCAATGACAATTTGGGTCTTTGGGATTTTGAAGGAAATAGGCCCATATTCAAATTTACTTTGGAGTCAAAATTTTTGTAACTTGACACTTGGAAACTACCAAGTTAAATCTCAGCAATTAATGCATTCATTCAATAAATATCCACCTAAGGGTAACCATGTGCAGGCACTGTCTCATGCTCAATGCACAGCATATTGAGCCATGCTGACGTGCCTATTCCTCATGAAATTTTAATTATTTAGCTATTATTTACCTGAGTCATTCATGTCAGCATTTATTAAGTGCCTTCCATTTCCAGGGACTATTCCAGGCCCTGAGGAATTAGTGGCAAGCCAAAACAGACCTGGGCCCAGCTTTTTGTAGCCAATGACTTCCCCGGGGGAGTTAGACAATCAAGTAATCAACAAATGAGTAAAAACACACTGTGGTCAGGACAACATATAGGTAGCATAGGATCTGATGACAGCACATAACCGGGGATGCTGACCTGGTCTGGGTTGTCAGCAAGGCATTTGCAAGGAAATTAGGTCTGAGGTAAAAGTGCCTATTAGCCAGGTCAAAGGGGTGAGGTGCTGGGTCAGCAGGAGAGCATTCCAGGCTGATGGAGCAGCCCACACACAGGGAGCAGGACAGGTTGTTTTAGTTTGCCAAAGGGCTGCAAATGCAAACTATCAGAAATGAGTAGGCTTTTATAAAGGGGATTTATTTGGGGTAAAAGTTTACAGTTCCAAGGCCATTAAAAGTCCAAATTAAGGTACCATAAGAGGTGTTTTCTCACCAAAGTCAGCTACTGCTGATTCTATCATCCAGGCCCTGGCAAAGCAAGATGGCCACCGATCTCTGCCAAGGTCTCAGCCTTGCCCTCTGGGCTCACCATCTCCTCTTGAGCAGCTCCGTGGGCCTAGCCTCTTGGGGCTTCATGCTTAAGCGATCCTAGTCCTCTCTCACATGGCAGGATCAAATACGGCGACTTCCTTTTCCTGTGTCTGTGTGTCTTTCTCTGTGTGTGTGTCCATTTTTATCAGACCCAGCAAGAGGGCAGAGACTCTAAATGACTCTCACCCAAAAGTGATATTATCAAATAATCTAATCAAAGTCTCCTCAACCAAATTTAATGCAACCAAAGGGTATCACACCCACAGGAATAGATTATGTTTTTAAACTTCTCTTTTTGGATTCATAAAATAATCTCAAACTGCCACCACGGTCTATATGGGGAACACAGGGAAGGCAATGCTGCTGGAGTTCAGAGACTAATCAAGAGAATGGCACAATGTGACACTTGAGTGGCTACTCAGATGATAAAGGGCTTTATACTTTGTGGATCATCTTAGAGGTTTCATTTTTAACCTAAGAGAATGGAAACCTATTGAAACAAAAACTTGTTTGCAAAAAACAATGCCAACAGAGTAGAAATGTGTAACAAACAATGTGTAACAGAATAGAATAATTTCATACCAAAATCTAGAAGGATTTCACATTTTACAAAAAAACAAAAAAAAAGGAGAGCCAAACTTCTTTAAATGTCTTCTCTGACACCTACAGCCATGTCTCTATCTTACATGAGTATGTCCTGAGGAGGACTCCTTTGACTATTTTAGTCAATGCCCTGCAATTTAGATTTGCTTTCGTGTTTATTTGTGTTGTCTCCTATCCAGGAGATGACTGTTAGGATCAGGCTAATAGAGGAGTCCGTCCAGATCAGAGCAGGAAGATGGCAAGACTACCCTGCCCTAATGGAGGAGAAAGATACCAAAGAGCATCCCACATTGGAGGAAGTAATGGAGTCTCTACAGAAGAAAGTAGAACTGATGGATTGTCAGGTGAATTAAAGATTTGGAAAATATTATGGATAAGCATTTAATAGATGTGCTAGAGCACTTAGGAAAATGTTAGTGTAGGTATATTGAAAACAAAGCAAAATTAAAAATAAGGTAATTATTAGATTTGGGGGGGGGAAAGGTGGGTTGAAAAAGGAGGCATATTGTAGTTGAGTTCTTGGTTCAACGGAGACCAATATTTACAAATCTTGTAAAATGTACACTCATGATATAAGGAGTGTGTATATGTGTATTGCATAAGATAAGTAAATCTTCATATTTATCTTCATGAATAGCTTAAGTATATTCAATAGTTTATGTATAAAATTGGTAATTTTTTAAAAATCACTACAAGAATATATTTTTTAAGATTTTTAAATTTTTATTTATTTATTTCTGTCCTCGCCCCCCCCCCCCTCCCATTGTTTGCACTATCTGCTCATCTTCTTTTTAGGAGGCATGGGAACTGAACCTGGGGACTCCCACTGGGGAGGGAGGTGCATGATCGCTTGAGCCACCTCCACTCCCTATTTGTTGTGTCTCTCATTGTGTTTCCTCTCTGCATCATCTCACTGTATTATCTTGTTGAATCAGCTTGCTGCGCAGCCTGTCGCATCAACTCACTGTCTCACTTGTCTTCTTTAGAAGATACCAGGAACTGAACCTGGGACCTCCCATGTGGTATGCGGGAACCCAGCTACTTGAACCACATCTGCTTCTCTTTTTTATTTTTCTTTCTTTTATTTTATTTCTTTATCTCTCCCTACCCCCTCATTGTTTGCACTTGCTGTGTCTGTTCATCTTCTTTGTTTCTTTAGGAGGCACCAGGAACTGAACTCGGCACCTCTGATGTGGGAGGGAGGCACCTAATCACTTAAGCCACCTCTGTTCCTTAAGAATTTAATTAAGAATATTGGTTTTAATTTAATTTCCAGAAGAAACAATTACAAGAGCTCAAAGCCATTATCTTAAAGAATGGAACCATCAAGCTCAAATGGGAGAAGAAGGGAACTCTTTTTATTTCTAAACTCCATAGGACAATTTGACATAAATATATTACTTTCCTAAACACTAAAATTTCTCTCCCCTCCTCCACCCCAGTTGTCCGCTCTGTGTGTCCGTTCACAGTGTGTTCTTTTGTGTCTGCCCATCCTCCCTCCAGGAGGCACTGGGAACTGATCCTGGGACCTTCTGGAGTGGGACAGAGGTACTCAGTCTCTTGCGCCACCTCAGCTCCCCAGCCTGCTTTGCCTCCCATTGTCTCTCCTCTGTGTCTCTTCCCGTTGCGTCATCTTGCAGCGCCAGCTCTCCAGCTCTCCGTCCGGACCAGCATTCTGTACTCCTGTGTGGGCCGGCTCTCCTGCACGGGCCAGCTCACCACACGGGCCAGCTTACCCCCCACCAGGACCTCCCACATGGCAGACAGAAGCCCAATCTCTTGAGCCACATCCACCTCCCAAAATTAACTTTTAAAGTAACAAATATATTCATGTACTTCTCAAATTATTTGAATTTTTCTGCTCAATGTGAGCCAGAATTTGGTATACCATTCAGACAAAATTTAGAACATGTTAATATAACTGACTATGGGAAGAATTTACTATTTTCAAAGGTCTCTCCCTTCTTTTCTTTTTTTAATTCAAATATTAATTCTAGAGCAGCTCAGGAATTGCCAACACAAGCACAGTGGGCTTAAATAGAAAATATTTATTTTGAAAGCCTGCCACTGTGTGGAAAGAAGTAACATGGGGTCCATTATCTTGAAACAGATACACAAAGACAAAATGTATTTCATTGAGTTTAGCTTCAGGATTCAACCTGAAATATTTATGAAACTTCTACCCTCTTTAGAGTTTAGAAACATACTTTCAGTACCAGAATGATATGACCTCCTCCATCCCTCAGAAATATTAACATCTCTGGCTCATAGATGTTTAAAGACCAGAAAATTAAATGGAAATATCAGATAAATGCTACTAATTATGCCTAATAAGTCTTAAAAGGTCCAGGAGAGCATAGGGTTATTTGAAAGGCTGTTTAACTTAAGATAATTATTCAAATTCCTGTATACCCTGGAATAAAGGGCAGTGGCCAAATCCTCATGACTTGTGGCTTTTTGATGAAACTGTCTCCCAAGAGAAGCAGTTTGGGATAAAATGTACAATAAGGAATGCCTTTAAATCTACTCTTTCCTAATCTTTAAAAAAGTAAATCCCATCAACCTAGATAATTGGGGAATTTTGATAGTAAAAAGAATCAATACATTCCAAACATAAATTGTACAAAATTGTGTTATCAGCACAAAATTGTGTACCTAATTTCCTTTTGTTCCCTGTGTAAGGTTTTGTTTTTGCACTAGTCAAACATATGTTATAAGAAATAAAAGTGGGTGGCAGGCTCTGGTAGAACCTCAGTGTGCCAGTCAGCGGTCTAGTTACAAACAACAGAAGCCACTCTGCCTGGTAAAAGCAGAAAAATAATTCATTGCAGGGTGGCTGGTAGCTCACATAGTCTATTGGAAGCCAGAGAAACAGATTTGGATGCTGTGGAACAGACTTTGCACAAGAACTTTTGGTTACAAGAACCATTGAAGAGTGTGATTAGCAAAACCTCATCACTTATTCTGGGGCATCTTCAGGGACAGCGTTGTCACTACCTTCTCAGGGCCCCTGCCTTGCACAGATACTGCCCCCTCTTGATGCATAGGACCAGCCACCAAAAGCTTTGGCACCTAAATCTTGGCCACTGTCCCTTAAGGCTCAGATCACTGTACCCCTCCACTCGCTGTGCACACTTCTGAATGGAAGTCTTGCGTGGGTCATGGGTGACTGGAGCCCACATGAATTACATGTCTGGGAATGTAATTCCAGAGGCTACAAGGGAGGCTGGGAAGTGAAATTCTTGCCACTACACTGGGGAGGTAGGTATCATAACATTGGAGAGTCTCCAAACTTGAGAAAAAGAGAAAAAAAAATGGTCCTGAACTGCCAGAAAACATGACAAATGTCCATGATTAAATGTTGCAAATAAATATAATTGGTCCAGTCCCTAACCAGTGGAAATCAATGCCTAAGGAATTATAAGTGAACCTCAAGGGAGCAGATATGGCTCAAGCAGTTGAGCGCATGCTTCCTTCCTACATGGGACATCCCGGGTTCGGTGCCCAGGGCCTCTCATAAACAACAACAAAAACAAAAACAATAACAAGCAAGCAAATGAAAAAACCAACTCAGGGGAGCTGACGTAGCTCAGTGGTTGAGCACCAACTTCCCACATATGAGGTCCCAGGTTCAATCCCCAGCCCCGGTACCTCAAAAAAAAAGAAAAAAGTAAATCTCAGTATAAAGCAACTGCTATAGGGTAAAGTTCAGGCTTGCGTTTAAGTAAGATATCATAATGGTAGTGAGATGGTCCAAAGCAATAGTATTTCATAGGATACAATGTCAATTCTACAGGGGTGTTTTCTATAGACTTATCATGGAATGATGATGATGATGGTGATGCTAACTAACACGTATTGAGGATTTTCTATCTCCAGGCAGTGTTGAGCATTCTAAATAAATAGCTCGTTTATTTCATGCAAGCACATTAAGTTGGCATTATATTTTTTCCATTTTTCTGGTGAAGAAACCAGGGACTAAAGAAGCCAAGGAATTTACTAGGTGGTAAGATGGCAATCTAAAGAGCACTGGAATTCTGGAGATAAGAACCAGAGATGTCAGCCCTGGCTCTATTGCTAACTAACTGTGGATCTTGAGCATAGAATTTTGTCCTCTGAGTCTGTGTTTCTTTATGTGCAAAATGTGAATCAATATTCCTGTTCTATCTCTTACATTCTTTTAAAAGTCAAGTATGTTAAAGTAGTCCATAAACTCCAAGATGCTACGAATACGTAAAGTTTTATTACAACTACTAATCCAGAAAGGCTTTTGCATATCTTGGTTACTCTTATGTATTTGATATTGCGCTATATGCATTTGCTGTGTTTGTTCTCTAGTTTCCTTATCTCCCCCTTCAGGTGATGATTGTTCACTGGAGAGACCGAATCCTACCAATTCCAAGTTGTGTAGTAAAGGAGAAGATGTTCCCACCTCAGCCCTAGGAACAGGTCTTGATTGGCTTTAGTCAAAAATTCATATCTGATCCCACTGGCCTCAGTGTTTGGCTCAGAGAGGAGCATGTAATCCAGTCGAAGTAATGTGATAATAGAAGACGGTTGTGGGTTTCTAGGAAAGAGACGTGTTCTTTCTTCTCTACAAAAGCTACCAGGAAAAAAAATCCGCTTCTTTCTTTGGGTTACATAGAATGAATGTCTGATGTGTGGAACTTTTGGTTTTAATGCGGGGAGAGCTGGAACTGGCAGGAAACCACATGGTAGAGGCCGAGGAAAGGGTCCATCTTTGAATGACAGAGGAGAAGAGAGAGGGAAACTGAGGCCTCATGAGACCTCCTGAGTCGTGAATGGAGTTTAACTTGAAACCAGACGTTCCCCTGGATATTTTGATTACATGGACCAGCACATTTCTTTGTTGTTCCAGCTAACTTAGCAACAAAGATTTAGAGTCCTAATGAGTACAGTAATACCTGAACTTTATCAAATCAGTTTTGTCCTATCAAAAAGTAACAATTGCACTGCAACCCTTTTTACATTTTTCCTTTTAAATGATGCCAAGTAAATTCCTAAACTACTCAAAAATAACATAAACAACATTTCAAGGTTCTCCACAATCTTGGACAATTCCAATTAGAAACAATGCATTTCCCATATTCTCTTGCTACATTCACATGAAAAGAATAGAGCCGGAAGGAATCATCTAGCCCAGATCCCTCATTATACAGATGGAGAAGCTGAGATTCATAGTGAAATGAGTTGACTAAGCCCAGCTCATTATTTGTAAAGCTAGGGCTATAGAATCCAGGTATTCAGGTCTGTTTTTTGCTTATTAATTCATGACAAAGGGACAGTCGGGCACTCTTTCTGTTGCCTTCAGATCAGAACCTTGGGCATAACCTTTTGAATACCTTCAATGTTAAGAAATTTCTAGCCTTTGAAAGTGGATTTGATTTTTACAAACAATCTAGTCATTTAGAGCCAAGTGCAGAAAACAAGATGGATAATCAAACCAAGTAATTCATATTTTGGTCCAAAAAGGGTGTAACATTGAAGGCTGATTTTTTTTTCATGTAGCTCATAAGTCTCCTTTGATGTCATTATATTAAAATTGAAATTCCCTTGAAATTCATTTTGGAGTTGCATTACTCAACAATTTGATTCTGCTCTATTCTCTAGATTTCAAATGGGGCCCTCCAGTACTCCTAAGTAGCAGCAATGGTATGGAAATTTTCCTTGCTTCGGTAGGTGGAACAGAGACAGAAAATAGAAAATAAATAATGTAATTAAATAACAGTAATTGGTTGGATGTTGTTTATATATCCAGCATTAATTAAGACCTAATGCAAAGGAAAGAAACACATGACACAGATCATCTACACTCATCTCCCTATTTTAATGATGGGAAATTGGGGCTCTGAGAGATCACATGAACTTTGCAATGATTCTTGATTTGCAGACCAGTGGTCTTTGTAAAAGACCAACATGCATTAACATTCCACCCTGATATAATTAAATGCAAAATAAAAGCAGTCTTTAGCCAAGGTAGAGAGTGGGCTGGCAACAAGAATTAAAAATGCACTCTATGAATGTGACCCAGAATGTGTAAAGTTATAGTTTCAGGGAATTAAATAGGAATGTTAATATAGATCTTGAGAGACAGGAAAATGATATAATCTGGAAATCAAGTGAGAAAATGGAAATCAGAAAATCTACAAAAAGGAATATGAATCTTGAAAAGATTAGTGGAAGAAAAGATCAGCATTAGTTTTAGGTCAGCCCAGCACCCGCAGGAGAAGACGGTTCAGTCCATGCACAAAAGTTCCCTTTTCCAGATAAGAATGCACTCTACAAAGTGAAAAAGGGACCTACTGTTGCCTAAAAAACTCTGGGAAGACAATAACCCCTGATTCTGAGCCCTTCTTTATGATCCCACATTTGCTATGCAATTCAGATACTCACTTGGTATCACAGATAGGTTTCTACCATAAAAGTCTCTGAGGCTGGTTTTGAGGCCATGACAACACCCATTGCACAACCTCTCTGTACCCTGAATTACTACGAAGAAGGCTTGCCGTAGATTAAGGATTTGCATTTGTCCCAGTTTAATCATACATGTGGAGTTAATATTCATGTTCAGTCAAAGGGTAGAACTGGATGTCCAAACCAAGAGATAGAAGAAAACGGATCATCTGTTAAATTGCTGTGCCATCCCAATCAATGTGGACAAAACCATCACAGACCAAAATTATGATTTTAGGATATAGTGTGAGCACAGATTGTCTCTCTTGGCTTTGAGCATTTTACAAGAAAGGTAGAAATAAGAGTAACTCTAGCAAAGAGTAAGGAAGGGATGGCCATCATGTGTATGGAATATGGAAATGTGCTTGGCTGTGTGTATTAACACACACGCTCATCTGATGATAGGGATTTGGTAGTCAGATGACCATGTGCTCTGCCTCCTACCTTCCTTCCTCCCAGTATATATTAGAAAACTTACGAATGTGCTATCAACTGAAAACGCTCATGGATTATTAAATTAAATGATCCTGACCCTTAATGCAGACCCCACAGAGAGGCAGATGAATTTGAACATATGTGAGGCTGAAATTTAGTAGTTATGTAAGGTATAAATGTACTGAAACAAAGAGCTCCTTTGCTATTTTAATACCATCCCTGGGCATATGTATACTGTGAAAAAGAGATTCTGTTGTGCTCCTTTACCTTCAGCAGAGAATTCTAGAATATTAGGGTCTGACTTTGTAAAAAAAGGAAAAACTTTGGCTAACAAGTATTTTGGCACCTATTGTGTAGAGTGTGATATTTGAAGTCAGGCAAGCTTGGTTTAAATTATGGCTAGGACATTTACTAACTACGAATTTGGGGCAACTTAAGCACAGTTTTCTCACCTGTTAAATGGTTGCAATAATACATATAGGATTTTATGACTATTAAATGAGAAGGTATGAAATCAGCTAAAAATCGAGCTACTTAATAAATGTTAAAGGGAAAATTTTATCTTTACCTTCCCTGATAATAAAAGAAAAAAATTATAGCATCAATAGGAATTTTTACAGGTTAAGATAGCAGAGAGTTGAATTCCCAGGATAATATTCTCTCCCTAATTATACATTTAACTATAAGTACCCAAATATTCCATCAGATAGATTTTATTTCTCATGTGTGTCACTCTTAGAATAACAAAGCTTAAAGTGTCTCAATTACTTCCTTTACTCAGATATGGGGAAACAAGGGTGTAGAAATGCTGGGTGGAACTCTAGAATGTCATTTTCCACTAAGTAAAAGGAAATTATCTTTGTATAATATCAACAACAAAATTAATAACACCTTATAGGTACATGAGCATATTTTGTACCAAAGTTCTACCTCCGAGACACATTTAGTACACATGTCTACATAGTAATCACCTAGAACAAGGGATAAAATCAAATAATACCACCAGTTAAAGTCATATAAAAATTTACTTTATACCAAGGAAACTTCCCATACTTAAAGAAATGGCTATAGGAATTTTAAAGACAGTAAATTCACACCACAGTTGTCTTAAAACATAATCTGAGAAAACAATACCTCAACTTCTATCCATCTTTAAATGTAACAGCCTTAGTTCCTCTGCCACCATAAAAGAGTTTTAATGCCAATCTCTATCTTATACAAAGTGTGTCCAAGGAAAGCAAAAAAGTGGTAACTACTTATCTCATTTCATGAGGGCAAGAGTACATAAATATGACTTCATGGGATATATAAGTTAGGATTTGGTCAGGAAAGCATAAACCTTTCTAGGTGTTTCAGTCATGGGGAAATCAATACAGGTAATTGGTAAAACAAGTGACCAAAAAAAAAATGAAAGGTCTATGAGGGGACCATAAAGCAACTGAAAAATTTATAAGAGAAAGAAACCACTACTACCCATAGGAATACAGCTCATCAATAAAAAGGTATGAACTACTGAAGCACAAAACCACATGAATGAATCTCAAAACTATTTTGTTGAGAAAAAGAAACCAGATACATGGGAATACATACAGGATGATTTAATTTATAAAGAATTCCAACTAATTTATAGTGACAAAAAGTAATTCAATAGTTGCCTCAGGCTGGGGACACAAGGAGCAATTGATGGGAAGAGAGCATGATGAATCTTTTGGCTGTGAAGGAAATGTTTTATATTTTGATTGTGCTGGTGGTTTCATGGGTATGAATAACTCAATGGATTGTACACTTGAAATGGATGCAGCTCATTGTACATAAATTAGTTCTCAATAAAGTTGATAAAAAAAGTAAAATGAATGAATGAGATCTATCCATATTAATATATTCAGTGGATTCTTAATATGGTACTTAATATCAAATGAAAAAAGCAAGTTATGGAAGGATAGCTATAAAATGATACTACTTATATTTTGGTGAAAATATGAAAAAAATACCAATATATAGAATAAATATTTTATAAATGTCTGTAATTATATTATATTATATATAACATAAGACATGTTATATATTTCAACACTATGTATGCATTGTATATATGGTTTGTGGATGAATATATATTCATTTAACAGATATTTGAGCACCTGCTCTGTTGCAACTACTAGGGACATCAGTGGTCATATATTCTATACCCTAGAAGCTCCTGTGCTGGTATATCAGAAGTTTGTATAGTAAATTTATGATAGCAGGTGCCTATGAGGATGGAGGGGGGGGAGGAGAAAGATGGGACTGAAAAAAAGCAACGTGGGGGAATTGAACTTTATAATAATAATTTCAAACTAAAGCAAATTTGAGAAGTATATTTGGGCATTTTGTATGGTGAATAGATAGGTGTTTGTCATATTTAATCCTTTGTGGTTCTCTCTCTCTCTCTCTCTCTCTCTCTCTATATATATATATATATATATATATATATTTTTTTTTTTTTTTTTTTTTGAGGTACCCGGGTCAAGGATTGAACTTGGGACCTCATGTGTGGGAAGCTGCCACTTCACCACTGAGCCCATCAGCTCCCCTGAGTTGGTTGGTTTTATCGTTTGTTCTTTTGTTTGCTTTGTTTGTTTTTGTTTTTAGGAGGCACCGGGAACGGAACCTGGGACCTTCCATGTGGGAAACAGGTTCTGATCTGCTTGAGCCACATCCGCTCCCTCTATATTTTTAACATATAATAAAAAGTAATGGAAATGCAGTGAATGTAAGGACATGATGGACCTAGATTAAGCACAGATTAAAGGATAAATAAAACTAAATATACACCTTCTGTTAGTTTTCCAGACTGTGATGACAAATGCCACACAATGGGTTGGCTTCAACAATAGGAATTTATTGACTCATGGTTTTGAGGCTAAGAGTAATACAAAATCAAGGCATCAACTAGTTGATGCTTTCTTACCAAAGACTGTGGCATTCTGGTGCTGCCTGCTAGCTATCCTTGGGTTCCTTGGCTTTCCCAACACAAACTGAGGTATGTGGCCAAGCCCTCTCCTTTTTCTTCTACTTCCGGCTCCTCCCTGTGCCTTTCCCTCTATGTTTGAATTTCTTCTGCTTATGAAAGACTCCAGTAATCCAGATTAAGGCCCACCCTCATTCAATGAAGACACACCTTAACCTAAAATAACATCTTCAAGAGGTTCTATTTACAGTGGATTCACACCCATAGGAAGGTGGATCAAGACCAAGAACAAGTCTAAATTGGGGCACAAAATTCAATACACCACATTTCTCCATTAAAGCTTCATTATTTTCTTGATCTTTATAGTGATAGAAGGAAAGTCCACATAATCTGAGAAATGTGAGAGGAAATTTGTTTCTTTGTATATGAAATGGGCATAAAATGTTTCAGGAAAATCCAGAAAAACAGATACCAAAATATTAATAGGTTATTTTTGTATGTTGTAATTTAAACTCTTATTTTCCTTTTCACTACTTTTGCTTATATGTATTCTAATTTTTTAAATTGTATTTGCATCTTTTACTTAAATATAATAATATAAATATTAGGCTTGTTACTACTATCAATATTGTGATTATTACCTGAAATGTTATACTAAATTTATATATTGTATTTAAACAATCATACCCATCTATTTACATATAAAAATACAAAATACAGTATCAAAAATATAAGATAAGTAAATTATCCTTGTAGATTAAAGAAAGTATACAAATGTGAGGATTTATTATATATATAAATGTACATGTATAAATTTACTTTTATACTTATAATCTTCAGATACTAAAATTAAATTACTGGCTAGAGAATCTTTGGTTCAAAGATCCCAAAAAACATTTGTATTTCCAATTTTGAAGTTTAGGCTATTTCAATTTTATATATATATATATATATCAGAAAACTAATGTATAATAAATCATTCATAAAATATGTGGACCCTCATTATTTAGTCAAAGTTATTCTTTTCATTCAGCAAACTATACTCACAGATTTTCTTGAATTCCATCAACATCTCTTAATTGAACATCTATAATTATCATATTTCAACATTATCTCATAAAACATTTACATATCAATCAAGAAAAAAGAATCTAAGAGCTGGGCATACAAATAAAATTCTTCCTATAGTATTGTTTATGACCATGTTTTCCTTTTAAAACTTTTCCTCTTCTATTGACTCAATTTATTCTTCCATAAGTGGTATCTGACTGTGCCCATCTCAATGATGGCTTGGCTAATTGAGCTTTTTTAATCTTTTTTTAATTGATAAGAGAAGATGGTATCTTTTTCTCTGAGAAGTTTGAAGTTAATGCTATACCATGGTCACATAGGAGCCAAAACCAATCCCCCCCTTTCCCCCACCCCCGTGTTCTTCAAACTCAGAGCCAATCCTTCTGCGTGCTCCCACACCTTATTATCCAAGTGAGATCAGGTTACATTGGCCATCAAGGGAAACGTCAAGGTCACTGGATTTCACCTTTTATTTATTTATTTATTTTTAGTCGGTACTGGGAATTGAACCTGGGAGGTCGTACCTAGGAAGCAGGCACTCAACCACTGAGCTACAGCCACTGCCCTCTGGATTTCACCCTTTGAAGTACATGCAAAGGCAGGGAGGGCCATTCCCACTCCAGGTCCTGATGCTTTGGATGCCCTAGAGCCTGTCTTTCACCCTGTCATTCAGGGTGGCTTAGAAACAGGTGGCCAGTTCCCTCTCCTACTTATCCTTCCCACTGTCCTCCTGGCTCGTGGCCCAGTGTTAGATATGGGATCTTCCAAACTGTAGGGTGAGAAGTATCTCTTTACCCTAGCAATGGTTATAGTTATAGTGCATTTATTGTTTAATTTCTTTTCTCCTTGGATTAGAAACACTATATCCTCTTTTCCCATGGTGTTTCTTCCCTATTTCTGATCCCTTTCTTGACGTACAGGTAGACTTCATTTAGACCCAAACATGTATTCCTAGAATTCAGACAATCTAGTGAATCAATGGACAAAAGGTCATTACATCTGAGTTACTATGGAAATGCATTCCTGGCAGAATTTAGTAAATATTTATATTCAATTAACTAAGAATTAAAGGCTTATTAGATCATGTCTTCTATGTTCCCTGCATTCTTTAAAACTGTTCTAATAATGGATTTTGATTTGTACTTAGCACTCGTTCTTAGTGCAGATAGTACTGCTCCTAGTGAATGATTTAGACATTTGTGGGGACAGTTTTGGGATATCATCATGATGAGGGGCCAACAATGACATTTACTGAGGCAGGTACCAAGGTTGTTATATGGACAACACTGAACAGGACAGTCTCACATAAATAATAAGCTGGTTTTTAAATCACCTGGGCCAAGACCATCACTCTGATATTTAGACAGACAGTATTATTTGCACACTTCTAATACACACTGAATTTTCCTAGGAAGAAATTTACTGGGTTGAAAGAAGAGTGCATTTTGTTTTCTTCAGAATATTGTGTTTATGGCAGTTTGCGGCTTTTATGGACCCAAGAAAAGATCATGTCCTCAGAGCTAATCCATTCCTGTGGATATAAATCTACTGTAGATGGGAACTTCTTTGGATTAAGTTACTTCAGTAAGGCGGGAACCAGGCTGGGTCTTAATCCTCTTACTGGAGTCCTATAAATGGGATGGATATGGAGAAAAACAGAGAAAAAGCCACAGGAGCAGAGAGAAAGCTACAAGAGCATGGAGCCTAAATCAATGGAACCTGGGAGAGAGGAAGCCAGAAGCTGAAGCAATGGAACCCGGAAGACAAGAGAGAGACCAGCAGATGCCTCCATGCCTGATGATGCCTTGATCTGGGCACTTTCACAGCCTCAGAACTGTAAGCTTGGCAACCTAATAAATCCCCATTGTAATAGCCAGCTCCTTTCTGGTATATTGCTTCTGGCAGCTTTTAGCAACCTAAGACAGTGTTGTTCACCATTTCAGAAAAGCACAACACTCATATTAACCCCCAAACAAGTCCACCTGTATGGACTCTAGTTAGCAGTATAATTATAATAATATTCTTTCACCAGTTGTAACAACCATACCACGCGAATGCACAGTGTGAACACTGGAGGGAAGTATATAGGAACTCTCTTTTCTGCATGATTTTCTATAACCCTACAACTTCACTAACAAAAAATTATAAAATAAATAAAATTAAAACACACACACACACACACACCTGCCCTTAAGCTCACATTCTCCTCCAGAATCTGTCCCATTCTCTGCTCTCCTCCACACCAAATCTCCTCAGAATAGTTGCTATCTCCACGCTTTTGCCTCCCATTCCCTTCTTAATCCCCACCATTTGGGTTCAGTCCTCAGCCCTCTGCTGAAATGGCTCTTAGCAAAGGTCACAAACCACTTCCAACTTGCCAAACCCAATGGTCCAATCACTGTCCTCACCTTCCTCCACTTCTTAGCAGCCTTTGGCACAGTTGACCACACCTTCCTTCTTGAAATATTTTCTTCTCTAGGCATCCGGAAACCCAGTCTCCTCTTTTTCCTCCTGTATCCTGTGACTCACTCTTAGTCTTTTTTTGTGACTTCTCCTCCTCTATCCTATCTCCAAATACTCAAGTCTGTTATGTCATACACTTCCTTGACTTTAAATACCCTTTATGAACTGATGACACTCAAGTTTTTCCTCTAGCTCTGACTTCATCCCTGAGCTTTAGACTCATATATCTAATTGCCTCTTTGACATCTCCCCTTGGATATCATATAGATACCTCAAACATGGCCAAAGCATAAGCCTTTAGTTCTTCCCCTCCTCAAACCTATCCCTTCTTCAGTCTTTCCTACCACAAGTAATAGCAATAGCTGAGGCCAAAACCCTAAAAGCCATCATTAATTCGATTCTTCTCTTTCCACCAATCCCACATTCAATCCATCAGCAAATGCCATCACCTCTACCTCCATAAGACATCCAGGAAGAAACCAGTCACTTCTCACTATCGCCACTGCTGCCAGCCTAGTCTGAACCTCTGTCACCTCTCACCTGGACTTCTGCAACAGTCCCTTATGGTCCCCTCTCCTGCCAGCCTTCCATCATTTGTCCTCCTCTCAGCAGTTAGAGTCACCTTTCAGAAGCATAAATCAGATCAATCACTCCCCTGATTAAAAGCTCCAAAGACTTTCTTTTGTACAGTCTGTTTTGCTACAGTGTGTGTTTCTTTGTTGGGAAAAACAAAACAAAACAAAAGCAAGCCACCTTCTAGAGCATTCTTATAGGTCTATGCATACTAGCATCTGTCAGTAGTTTTTTTCCTTCTATTGTGGTCATGCCCTAGCAGATAGATAGTGAAAATACATTATTGTTCTAAAATACTTACCTTATTTATCTTTTATTTCTTGTTTATACTTGTAGTTATGGGGTAGTATTGATCTTTTTGTAAAAAAATTATATGTATGGAGGGTAGGTTATATAATCTATTTTATTTCAGGATAGGAAAAAAACATTACAAAATATTTGTCATAAAAGAGCAATTTGGGGTTTGATAAGGGTGAGAATTGCTTGCTGAAAGGATGCTCCTCAGCCACCAGATCTGGTCTCCAGCCTAATGAGGAGGCAAAGCGTATACCTTAACCTCCAGCCTCCATCTGCCACCTGTAAAAGAACACAGCATTTGTTCATCCTTTGGAATTAGATGCCAGGATCAGAAAACCACCCTTATAAAAAGGGTGCTACTGGTGTCCTCTCTCTTTCTCTCTGATGAGCAAACAAAAGGAACAGATTGGCTAATGCTGCTTCATCTGAAAAGAGGGAGGTTAAGGTTTGTCAGGCCAAGGAGCTTCTGTCCAGCACTAACCTTCATTCTTCTCTCTACCTAAGATGGCTTCATTCTCATCCATGTTTCCTGCCATGAAGCCCTTCTTGGGAAGCTGGAGGCAGGGCAAAATCGTGTTCCTTTCAACTCACTGGTAGTTCCATAGACACTAGCTCATGCTCTAGCGGGCACTCCTCTCTCCCTTTCCTTTTATAGCTTATCTTTTCAGCTCAGTTCTAAGCTATTTAAAGTAAGAAAGGTGCCTTATATTCCCTTATAGTTTTCAAAATGTCTGCCAAAAAGTATTTGCTGATGAAGACATTGCAGTTCTACTAAAATTTCCCCAGTGAACACTTTTCTTATCAACAGACCCCTAACTCCTATTCCAAAATTTGCCTAGCAATGTTTCTGATAACTGCTTCTCGTAGAAGCACCGGCAGCTTCAGAGAAGGCGACGAGTCACGATTGGGCTGAGGGGAGAGCAAGGCAAGGAGAACAAATGCCAGGCATAGGCTGAGGCAGAGCAGGTACATGTGGTCCCAGGGTCTCAAAAGCATCCCCACGCCCAGGTGTCTAAAAGGTGACCATATGCTCCAGTTTGCCCAGAAGAGCTCTGGTTTTTGCCTCTTGTCTCAGCATCATTCTTATTTTCATAGACTTTCTCTTTTAATAGTGTCTGGGTGTGGACGTTACTCGGGGCTCCCCGTGGCTGGGCCCAGGCAGGAGTCCTGCTACGAGCGAGGCTGGCCGGTGAGAGCTGCGGTGCACAGAGGGAGCCTAGCAGGTCTGAAGGAGTTCCTACCTGTGGAGCCACGTGGACCTACTGGGCTTGACTTTGTGAGATCTTTGGATGTCAAGAGAAGGCAGAAACTCGGCTTTCAAACGCTGGGATCTGTTTCTAAGAGAAGATTAATGTGTATATATATGCATATATGGGGTGCCTAAGGGTTGCCACCTGAGAGCCTCCTTGTTGCTCAAATGTGGCCTCTCTCTAAGCCAAACTCTGCATATGATTGCATTACCTTCCCCCCAACGTGGGACATGACTCCCGGGGATGAGCCTCCCTGGCAACGAGGGATTAATACCAAGTGCCAACTGGCAGCTTTGTGCAGTGGCAGTATCGTAGCCAATGAGGTTTATCCGAGGCATGATTATTGCTAATTGAAAACTTTTCCCAAGTGCCAACTGGCAACACAACTGGAAAAAGACCTTGAATAAAAGGGGGAAATGGTAAAGACAAATGAGTTCAAGTGGCTAAGAGACTTCAAAGAGAGTCAGGAGGTCATCCCAGAGGTAACTCTTACGCACACCTCAGTAGGAGCTCATAGAACATCTAAGTGCCTATCACCCCACTCAGTGGGGTTCCTGAGAGCTCTGGAGACACCCTGGTCCTATATAAGGGGGGATAGCCCCAGAGACTGATGCCTTATCAGTGGGTTCTATTTTGGAATCTGTGCTCCTGAGAGTGACAGAATTAGACTCAAATAAGTCCTCCCTGCACATGGTTCACCAGTCCCTTCTATTCAAACCTACATGTGATGCTGGAGTTTCTTAGGTATACTTCCAGAGACTGGAGCCTCCCACCTACCTATGTGCCAGGTGTGCATGAAATCTAGGTGGAGCTGCAACTCCTACCCTACAGCTCAATGGACTCATCCAAGTCACCTGGTGAGGAGACAACGATGGGAAATGGCCATCCCAGGGAATGGAGAGGGCCTGCATCTGCAGGCAGGATCATCCCACCCACCATATCCATGGGATATAAGCCCTCTCTCACTTGGAGTTGGAGTGGACATCACCATCCCAGTCGCCTCTGGATTGGGGGAAGAACTATGGACTAGAGTGGACTTGATGGTATTCTCTTGCTCACATATGGTGATTCTTGCAATGCAAGAAATTATAACAATGAGGTGGAGCCAGTGGCCACTTGACAGTTTTTGGGTAGGGAGGGGATGAGCAGTTGAAATACAGGGGCTTCTTTGGGAGTTGGAGGTTGTCCTGAGTACTGTTGTGGCAATGGATGTAGGCCATTTTAAATCAGCACACACCACTCAGAACTGAGTGGGAGAGAGTGTGGTCTACAGTGTGAACTGTGGTCTATGGTTGGTGGCAAGGCTCCAGGATGTGTAAGTTCATTGAGGTTGGTGGGCCACACTATGGGAGATGTTTGTGTTGGATGTGGTGGGAGGTGTGGGAGGTGGGCAGCATGGGAATCCCAGTGGGTTCCGTGTAATATTTTGGGTAATCTAAGCACCTCTTAAAATATATGTATATATATATATAAAAATAAATAAATAAATTTAAAAAAATAAATAAATAAATTCATTAAAAAAAAAAAGAGAGAAGATTAATGTGTATATATATGCATATATATACATACACACATATATATACACACACACATATATGTATATATACACATATATATGCACTCACATATATATACACACATATATACACATACATACACATATATATACATACACACATATATGCACACACATATGTGTACACTCATATATATACACACACATATATATGCATACACACATATATATACACGCACACATTAATACACACACACATATCAACACTGCCTGGCCAGAAGTGGCCTGGAGCTGTCAGTTTGAAACCCCTTCTCTGAAAGGGGCCATCTAAATTCAGGTTCTTGGAGCCCTGAAGCCTGAGGATATCTCCATTTTGTGAGGGAAAATATAAATTACAAATAGGAGGTGAGGGTCTAATCTTAGCTTTATCAATTATGAGCCATGTGGCTTCGGGAAAGTCTCCGTGAGTTTACATTGTCTCATCTGTAGCATAGCAAACACAGGGAAGGAACCACCTAGAGCCTCTCGGCTCTAAGGTTCTACAATTCTCTAACTCTGATTTTAATCCTTCCTTTTTTTTCCTAATCCATTTATCATCCATCTTGAGTCTCCTAAAGGGGGAGTGAGTTATTTGTATTTTCTGCTTCTTAAAAAGTGGAATTTATTCCCCTACATATTTCTCAGATGTCTGGTTCATACAGTTAAAACCATTGAGCGGTACTAAAATATCACCTCAAAGCAAAATGTAAAATCATTTTAATTTTTATTCCAAGATTTTAATACCTCTCCCTTTTATGTATTATTACTATTATAAAAAATTGTGGGGAGCAGGTGTAGTTCAGTGGTTGATTGCCTGCTTCCCATGTACATTGTCCTAGGTTTAATCTCCAGTACCTCTTAAAAAAATGTGTATAAGCAAAATTTTAAAGAAAATATATCAGATTGTTTACTGAATTTGTATTGGGTTGTAGGATTAAATAATGGATAATTTTTTCATTTCTCTGCTCTTCTACTTTTCAATTTTCCTCTAATAGGGATATATGGCTTTCAAAAGTAAAATATATATATATATATAAAATGATCATTACAGAAAAATGAATAGAAAAAGAACAAGAGTGGATACACAGCAAAGCATGGATGATTACCTTTGTTGAGGGAAATGAGGTGGGGAGGGGGTGTATGGATAAAATAATTTAGTTCCATATATACTTTTTTTTTTTTTCTTACCGGGAGGTCTCGGGGATTGAACTCAGGTCCCTCCACATGGGAGACAGACGCCCAACCATTTGAGCCACATCTGTCCCCGCCATATATTTTTGTATTATTTGAAATTTTTATAGAGAACATTTATTCGTGCATTATTTATGTACTTAAAATGATTAATTAAATTTCAAAATGAATTAATCTCCTTGTATTTGGAGAGACTGAGTCTTCCTTGATTGTAGATTGTTTAGTCAGTTTCATGCCAAACAGAACCCTTATGTAACTGCCCCAATCTTTCCATTTTACTGAAGACAGGACGGAGACAGTTATTTGACTTGCCCAAAGTAACAAAGGATGTTAGAAGCAAGGTCACGGCTAAAGCCCAGTTCTGCCTCTGCCTAGTCTGGAGCACTTTTATTTGCTTCTTTTTATTTGTTGCTGAATTAACATGGATTTCCATTTTTAAATGCTCCATGTTTTTTTTTTTTTTTTTTTTTTTGGCATGAAGTCCATAAATACTCTTCTTCAGATGTGAGTTTGGAGGGTACATCAATTTCCTAACACCTGCGTTGTTTAGAAAAGAACATGCCTAGCTAAACAGATTTTTATTTTCTGCTTTTACTATCATTGTTATTATAGAGGCATATAGACACTCGCTGCATTGTTCTCTGAATATTTTCAAGTTACCTCCTTGTGCAAGTCTAACAGATATTATATGTCTCTTTGTGAAGCTAAGTTTATTATCTACCTTCCGTTTTTCTCCCTTGTGGTCCAAAAAAGAGTCTAGCTGGAATCATTACCTCCCACTCCCAACAACAAACAGCTTGCAATTGTTTAGAGGCAGTCTATTTCCTGCCAAAAAAATATCATCTATTCTTTCTTCTTTTAAAAGGTACACAAGAATCTTAGTCTCCACATTTTTACCTCCAATGTAGAACCAAAGATAAACCTTACTTGGGGGAAGCAGATGAAGCTCAAGCGATTGGGCTCCTGTCTACCATATAGGAGGTCCAGGGTTTGATTCTTGGGACCTCCTGGTGAAGGCGAGCTGGCCCGTGCGGCGAGCTGGCCCACGCAGAGGGCTGGCCCGTGCAGACAGCTGGCACAGCAAGATGACGCAACATAAAGAGACACGGAGGAGAGACAAGGGAGACTCAGCAGATCAGGGGGCTGAGGTGGCACAAGAGCTTGAGCGCCTCTCTCCCACTCTGGAAGGTCCCAGGATCGGTTCCCAGTGCCGCCTAAAGAGAAGACAAGCAGACACAGAAGAACACACAGTGAATGGGCACAGAGAGCAGACAACGAGGGGGGAGGGGGAGATAAATAAATAATAAATAAATGTGAAAAATAAATACAAGTCTTAAAAAAAAAAAAGAAATAAACACTACTTTTAGAAAAAAAAATCTTACTTGGGCTTTTTTTCCCTTTAAGAATAAGCCTTGTCATTTAGAGCTTTTGGGTATTACCATAACCACATCATCACCAGAGAGATTTGAAGAATAGGACAGATTTCCAGTATTTTTTCATTTTTTAAAGAAAAATATAGAACCACACTTGCATTACATCTTCCTCCATTGCAGGGATTAGGATTTTTATATCTTCACTCCTTGGTGTCTGTCACTCTTTTGTCTGTCAATGCAGTTTGGGCTTTGGCCCTGCCTGGGTGAAATGGGTGGTGTTTTTAAAAATTGTATCTTGTGAGTGTAATTAGTAGCACTGAATTATATATTTGAGTGTGGTTAAAAAGGGAGGTTTTAGGTTGTAGATATGTTACTAGAGTGAAATTTTAGAACAACAACATAGGACTGTGCATCACAAACAAGGAATCCTCATGTCAACCATGAACTCTAGTTAATAGTACAATTATATTAATAGTCTTTCATCAGTTGTAACAAATGCACCACACAAATGCAAGGTGTAAATAATGGGAATGGGAGTATATGGCAATGCTGTACTTTCTGCATGATTTTTTTCTGTAAACCTACAAGCTGCAGTGGCAACTTCTTGCCTTCCTCAATTTGCTCCTTTCTTTTCCTCCTTACTCCTCCTCTGCAGCTGCCCCACCCTTCCCTCCTTCACCCCTGCCCTTCCGTGGGCTGCTTCATTACCGGGTACTGATGAATTCTCTACCTGCTGTGTTTAAACTTGTTTTGCGTATGGACAGGTGCGGGAGCCTCCACCTTCTCATCCCCTCATTACTGCCTCCTGCCGCAGGGCAAATGTGGCAAGCGTTGCACCTTTGTGTCTTCCCACAGTCACTACCATTGTACTCCGCATCTCAGCACCTGAAATGTCAGAGCAGCACGCATTCCTCACTAATTCTGCCCGTGTGGCTTATGGCAGTGTGGCGATCCCGCAGCCGTGCCCCTGTGACCTCCACAGGTTCTGAAGCATAACATCCCATGGCTACCAGAAGGGTCCTTCTTAGGAACAAGACACCAAACCAATGCACACCCTTTCTTCTTGAAGCTCTATAATCTGGAATCATATGCGAATCATATCCGAATCCTTCAGGGAGGATTAAAAACACATTCACAGAGAACTCTGATAATTAGTTTCCAGTCTGAAATTTCAGCATGGGCTGGAGTCTACGAGCACCAGAATCAACTGTTAAATTTTCAGGAAGTTTGCATTGACATCATTTTGGTAGCTTGAACCTGGTCATGGAGGGAATATTTATTTATACTACCAAAATTGGCAAATACCACTAAACAGCACCTTTTTTTTTTTTTTTCTGGAGCGCCTGTAAGCATTTACCAGTACATTAAAGTCAGGGCTCTGATGAAAACTTGACTGGAAAAAAAACTATGTGAAGTATGATGATTCAGCTTTGTGAAAAATCTTTGAATCTTGTATTCCCATGTTTTGAAAGCCCTTCAGAAATCCTTCCCTTTGAAAGGTCTTTTCTTGGCCTCTCTTTCTTCCCACTATCTGGTCTCTTCTGCTTCTGACACTTTAGCAAAAACAACCGTCCTGCAAAAACAGAATAATGTGGCATGTCTCCTTCTTTGCTTCACTAGTGTGCTTCTTTTCTGCTTTCTTATCCCCAGGTCTTCCATTACAGCCAGTGGCTGAGGTTACCTACTGCTTTACCCAAGGGCAAATAATTCCACTGTCTGTAAACTGCTTGTGACCCTGATTCTACAGCTTCTGCCTTACCACATCTCCCTTCAGCCTTCCCTACCTGTAGTTGACTCTTCTCTTCCCTAGCCATTTTCTGAAATTTCCACAGAAGTCTCATCTATGGGATTCCCTAATGGAAATCATTTTATGAGACTCCGTGTCTGAGTTTGCCAGGGCTGCTGCAACAAAGTACACAAAACACAACAGAAACGTGTTGTCACAGTTCTGGAGGCTGGAAATGCAAAATCAAGGTGTTGGCAGATCCTTGCTTCCTCTTAAAGGGAAGAAACCTTTTCATATCACTTTCTCTGTTTTGGAGTGGGTGTGGGCAGCAAACCATGGTGGTCCTTGGCTTGTGGCTGCATAATTCAATCTCTGCCTCCATCATATGGCTGTTTTCTCTCTGTCTGCTACACATAGTGTCTAAGTTTCCTCTGCTTCTAAGGACGTCGGCCATATTGGGTTAAGGGCCCACCCTAATCCAGTTTCATCTCTTCCTAACTAATAACCATCTTCAAGGATCCTCTTTCCAAACAGGGCCACATTCATGTCACCAAGGATTTGGGCTTCAGTATACTTTTTTGGAGTGACGCAATTCAACCCACAGCCCTCAGGGTGAAAAAAATTCCAAGTACTATGACACTAAGAAATAACATCCCCAAAGAACCTTAATGAGAGGTTTAACGGGGGCTAGAGCTCAGGTCTCTTAACACCCAAACCCAGGATTCTCACTGGCATACAGATTTGCTCATTTTGATGCTGAAGTTTTTCTGCTTTTACTTTTTAGAACTTAGGTCAAGAGATCATTAAAAAACCTTACTCAAAAATTAAAGGATAAAAAAAGAAGAATGAAATGAAAAGCTATCGGTTCATTTCACTAGTATAGGCATGGGCAGGACTGGTTTCAGGTTTTCAAATAACGTCACCAGGAATCTTTTCTCCATCTTCAGAATCTCCTGTCTTTCCTCTGTGTGCACTTTCCTTCTCAAACAGGCTCTTCCCCTGTGATGGTAAATCCAAGAGCACAGCCTATATCCTACTTGTTGAGCAAACCCAATAAAATGAAGCAAAAGTCTCGGGAAGGTTCTGCCTGGTCTGACCCAGGCCAAGTGCCTCACTCCTGGAGTTGTGGGTTGGGGTCAACCGCACCCAAGCCACAAAGGAAAATTGGGGTTCTGCTATTGAAGGCTGGAGAAGAAGTGCTGGGTAGGCAAACACAAGAGATGCCTGACAGAGCCCCTGATCGAGAATAAAGGAAAGTCGTGCCTGCCAGTTACGCAGCTGCACTTGTGCACGGAGATGGTGGGCACCACAAGGAGGCTGCCACATCCTACATCCTAGGGCTGCCGCAACAAAGGACTGAGCCTGGGTGGCTTAAAACTGCAGAAATGTGTTGGCTCCTATTCCAGGAAGCTAGAAATCAGGGTATCCGCAGGGCTGTGCTTCCTCTATAACCCTGTAGGGCAGAAACATTTACCAGCCTCCCTCCTGGCTTCTGGTGGTGGCCAGTCACCCAGGGCACTCTATGCCTCAGTTGTCACATGGCACTCTCCCCTCTTTCTGCATCCAATTTCCCTCTTCTTATAAGGATATCAGTCATATTGGATTAAGGGTTTACCATACTCCAGGTTGACCTCATTTTAACTCGCCTAATTCCATCTGTAACCACCCTGTTTCCAAACGAGGTCACATCCTGAAGTCCTGGGGATTAGGACTTCAACTTATCTTTTTGGAGGACATAAATCAATCCATAATATGCCATGTCTTCCAGCTTCCTGGAGCATGAGAAGCCAGAAAGAAAATTCTGGAAGGGAGTCCATTTACTTGGTGAAGGCAAGAATGTTGGCAGAGGGAAAACTGATCCTCTCCCAGTTTCTCAAAAGCAGAGGAGTCAACAACAAACAGTAGCTGTCTTACATCACAGCGTTTCAGTTGAAAAATACTTTCTTCCAAGTGTGTGTGTGTGTGGTTTTTTTTTTCCTTTAAATATCTCACTCCTTCATATTTCACAACGGAGTCATTTTGGTGGAGATGGACAAAACATCAGACAAAGGCCCTGGTTTGACAAGATGATGAAAGAGATGACTGCATCTCTCCTGTTTCTAATGTCCTTGGTTTTTAAGAGCACTGGCTGCTGACACAGGATGATACCAGTAGGACAATTGTTTGGAACATAGAAGTTATATGTGCCCAAAGGTCTGAAAGGCTGCCTGCCCCGCTTCCCTGGCCGCCCCAACCGGTCTCTTCTCTCTAATATGATCTTTCATTTGGCCTTTAGAGCTTTAAGAATGAAGGGCCGCCCTTCTCCTATGCAATTTGAGCATCGGGTATGAATCATAGCCCACCCTGAAGCGCAGTGTTTTCCCATGACTAAAACAGAAAAAATAAGAAAAAAACATACTGTTAAAAGATAGATACCAAAGTGTGGTATATACGTGTGGGAAAGGAATGTCTCACTCTCGGCGCCGAGAGCAGTGGTTTTCCTGAAGTGACTCCAAAATCTACAGAATCAGAAACTCTGGGGGTGGAGCCAAGCACTCTGTTTTAACAAGTCCTCTAGGTGATGCAAGCTAAGGTTACAGAACCATCGTGTTTTATCTTTTAACTTCCCTAAGCCTCAGTTTCATCACCTCTAATATGTACATGACACTTATCTTGCAGGGCTTTTAAGGTCATTAAATTTGACTGAAATTATTATTATTATTCATATTGATGATAAAATAAGAATATATGTGAAATTTATTTGATATATATGTATGTGTGTATACATACATATACATATATGTACATGTACATATATATGACAGTATTAAAAAATATGCCTTCTCCCTTTTTTGCACAGAAGAGGCAGACAGAGGGAATCATTAAGTGACCACACAAAAGAATCAAATTCTGGATGAAATGTGGCAATAAAATGATTAACACAGTATCTAACCCTTGGCAACTGCTTAATACATGGTACCAACTACCTCCACTACTACCATAACTAAATTCATTTATCAAATTTACATTTTAACAGTTAGACAAAATAAAATCCTATATTTCCATTCCAGAAACTATTTTCCCATAAAATAGAGCTTGGTTTAAGTAACATTCTGCTCAGATGAAGGGGAATGAGCACAACTATTTCACAAATACCTTTTCCCTAATAAATATAATACCATTTCCATTCAATCTTAGGACTTTTTTGAATCTGTGAATTAGTCTCCAATTCCCTGTTAACTCCCAACAGAATCCTATAAAATAAGTGAAAATCTTTTGCCACTATTAACTTTCCTTCCATCACAAAATCTAAGGGAGAAACTTCTTTCATTAGTAGTCTTGTAAATTCTGGCTACATTTGTTTCAAATTTCATAGCACTGGACAAAAGGGATGTAAGAAGGAAAGCCGGAATGGGAATGAGATCCACATTAGGTTCTAATTAGCTACCTGGAAATTTATCTTTCAGAGATGCAGCATCCTTCAGACTCCAGCTACTCAGGAGGGAATCCCTTTTTTTCCTCAGGGAAGAAATATAACTTATACTTGCTTCATGATTTGTAGACTCCTGAAAAATTGTAGTGAGCATTGAAGGGATTTGATGCAAGTGACCTCAGAGTGAGGAGCAATGAACAGGGATTTATTTTTTTCTATTCCTTTCATCTCAGACAACTCTGTTTATCTGAAGCACAAAATATATAAGTCACAGAGAAAGTTGTTACAAAGTCCAGAGCAACGGTTATCAAATTTAGTGAGATTCTGGTTCAGCAAACTTCAGGGCCCAGTCATCTGCATTTTTACCACGCTCCCTCCCCTCCATTCAGTGGTTCCAATTCACCCCTGCAAACCACATTTTTAATAACACTGCTGGAGGGGAAGATAGGTTTTTTGTTTTGTTGTTGTTGTTTGGGTGTTTTTTGTTTTGTTTTTTTCCCCTCTTTTTTTTTTTAAATAAGAAAATTTGTGTGTTTACAGAAAAAATTGTGCATAAAATACAGAATTCCCATATACCATCTTGTTGTTAACACCTTATATTAGTGAGGTATATTTGTTACAATTGAAAAAAACACATTTTTATATTTGTAATGATGGCAGTGTTTTTTGTTTGTTTTTAGGTACCAGGGCCAGAGATTGAACCCGGAACCTCGTGTGTGGGAAGCCGGTGCTCAATCACTGAGCCACATCGGCTCCCCTGCGTTGGTTTTATCATTTATTTGCTTGTTGTTTGTTTTTGTTTTTAAGAGGCACCGGGGATTGAACCTGGGACCTTCCATGTGGGAAGCAGGCAGGGTTTTGAATGAGATAAATACGGATTCAAATTTCAGCTTTGCCGTTGACTGGTCTGTGGAACTTGGATAGGATAAGCTGCTCTGTCTTCTGAAGCTAACTTTCCAGGTGCATAAAATGGAATTAATAAAGACACCTATCTCATCTATTGTTCTGACAATTATCGGAGATAATACATGCCACGTCCCTAGCCATGGCGTGAGCTCAGTCGCTACGTATCTCTTCTCCAGGGACCGTTAGAGCTTGAAGTATGAAGCCACACTAAGAAGACATGCACACTTCCTCTCTGTGATTTTCCAAATTCATAATGAAAACAGATATTCATAACATACTGCTGTTAACTTTTACTCTTCCACTATTTGCACTACTGTCTTGTATTGTTATTTAATGGTTAACGCATGTGTAAATGTGTGTGTGTGGTTATGTGTCTGTGTGCATGAGTGGGTCTTTTCTATACCACCAGCCTGCAAACTCTTGGGGAGTAGGGAATATTTGCTGCCTTCTCAGAAATGTCTGGCACAATGCTCTACACACAGAAGGGTCTCAATAAAAATGTGCTCAGTTAATGCATTTCTGGCAATAAATAAGGCTTAATTGCCAGAGTATTGGGCAGCCTGCCAGTCCATTCAAACCAGACTAAACAAAACAACGGGATCAAATAATCTTGTCCTAGGTAAACTATGGCCTCAGGTGAATTAAAAACCATTCTACTGTACTTTGTATTTTTGAAACCAGATTAATAATAATAATGGAAAAGAATTAATAACACTGGGTTTTGTATAGTCCTTAACAGTTTTCAATGCACTTACACAAAATTAATCTTATGTTCACCATTTGAATGATCGGTTACCTGGTAATTTGGTAAAATCATAATAATGGGATTTTCAGGTACCTCAAAAGTGGTACCTGAAATGTAGTACATCTTTGAAGAAGTATAGGTGCTCCCAGATACACAGAAGCAGAACCAGTCATATTTCAAACAAATCAAGCAAAGGAAATACAATTTTTAAAAAATTTCAGTTGTGCTGCTGTTTTTATGGGTTATAATAAAAAATTGAACAAACACCACAAATTATCTCTGGCAGCAACTTCTTTCTGAGTCCCTGCAATCTGAGCTGTGTATACATCCCATGAACGTTATGTTATATCTTTAGCAAAGAAATAGCCGAAAGGCCTTCAGCCATCCCTATTTAGACCTCTAAGATTGTTCTGCCAGCCTGGGTCAGAAGTTGAAAGATATAAACAGTCTTTCTGTGCTTGAACTTGAAAGAAAAATCAGTCATCTGTACATGATCTGTGTTAGAGCAAAATGTAATTTTTCCCCCTGACAATGTGTTTATGGTTGTTAAGTTATCTTGATTGCCAAGAGAAATCTGTTTTGTGTGGCAGGCTTTCTGACTTAAAATGTCAGATGCTGCCCCCAGCTCCATATCCAGCCATCCTTTCAAGTAATTCACAAATTGACTTGACTCTCAGCTAGGTTAAAAAAATAATTTCCTGAAAATTAAAAGTCTGGCACAATACAGCACTAAATGTCCATTTATCTTGTCTATTTTTATAAAGCTTTGCTGTAGCATCTGGCAAAATGCCCACTTCTAGTAACAAAAGTCCCCAAGGACACTTGGCAAGATGGACTTTTCTTCTAAGTCCCTGAAAGTGATCATGGGCTCCTTAAAGTATGATTTTAAAAAGTCTATGATTAGGATTTATAATGTGATCTTGTGTTATTTTTTAAAAAGAAGCAGCAAGTGAAAAATTCTGTGGAGGTGAGGTGATGTTACTATGACCATGTCTTTGTCGTCTCTATTAAGAGCTCCACTTCCTCATTGACTACATCAGTCAGAGGGTAACTGAAAGCTCACGTTTTTTCTGTTATTATGAAAGATAATGGCTAGAGATTATCTAGATGGGGCAGAGTAATGATTCACTCTTGTTTAATCAACTACAACCTGTGTTAAGCTATAGCCTAGTCTCAATGTAAACCAGACTAATCTTTCCACTTTTCTGCAGGAAATGGCAATGGCACTTGTTTATTCGGTAACTCTGGAATTGAGTAAATCCTTCCCTTCTCTTCCCACCTCCCCCTACCAATCAGTTGCAGGGAAGTTTCTAGAACTTCCAATCTAAGACTGATTGGGCTTTCCTGTTGATTTCAAGTTGACATTCCATTGAAAAAACAATCTCAAGACTTTCTTGACTTTTTGGGGGACTCTGAGCTAAGCAAATGATTACACCAAACCCCTCTTTTGTGCTATGGAAGAGAAATTGTCTGTGAAGAACTGTTTGCTTGGAATGTTATCTGAGTTGCTGGGCACTTGTTCTAGGAAACTGCAGATATGCTTCAGCCAATTTGATATGCGGTTTCCCTTTTTTGACCACGGTTCCACTCACCAGATCCTTTTAGCATGGGAAATGCAATGCAAAGCCACTTTGTCAGTTTGGTGGCATTCAAATCAATAGTCATTTTGCCTCAGTCATTTACCCTTCAATGTATTCCCTTAAACCTAAAGGTCATTTCACCAGCAAATTCTTTATGATGAAACTATTGATACCAAATTCCAATGTGATTACAGAATTAGACTTTTTTTTTTGCTTTGTTGCATTTGGAATATTGAAAGTTTTTTTTTTCTTTATTAAATTAAGTCCTTTAGAAGAGTTTAAAACTCTTCTGAGGCATGACCAAAGACACAATTCCATCTGTTTTGTTTTTCTTATTCATGATGGAGATGATTTTATTTTAAACAGCGCGTGCATTTCACTTTACTTCTTCTTCATGTCTGTCAGGGCACATCATCTGTGATGTATGCAGAGTTAACCGTAGCATTTTGCAAGGGGATTTAGGCGGAAAGTGAAAACAGCTTTGCAAAATAAAAAAAGTCAGCTAAAAGTGGGAGTTGATGGCTTAGGCAACTGCTGTGTGACCTTTCTTTACTGAGGAAAAATATTTAAGGACAATCTGTGGGTACCTGAAACATATTGGACGTTGTTCTCATCCAATTAGTGCCTTTCTCCGGGGCAGGTGTCGAATGTCCCAATGACTGAAGCTAGTGTCTTGTGTTTGTGTTCTGTGGCTGGGATGGAAGCCAGAGAAGGAGCAGGCATGTAAACGGAGCCCTCCTCTGGGCACTCTCTTAGGTCGCCCCATATTAGAGTACAGAGCCTTCCATCTCTGACCTCTGGTCTGCCACATTTGCCATGATTCACGAACTGGGGAGCACATAACTGCCTTACTTCCTTCTCCAAGGCAGAATAGTGGAGTCTGGGGGGGGGGGGGGTCCACACGATATGTAGGGTGTTTCTTCCTACAACATGAGTTTTAGTTGATAGTAAGAAATTTAGAATAAATTGCATTCTGTGGCAAGCATAAACATATTGAGATATAAAATTCCCAAATATTCAATAACAGAAGCTTTAACGAAATCTCACTCTAGCCATGGGCACCTGGGCTACACCCTCAGATTCCGCAGAAGTACAATTGGTTCTCTCTAATTCTGCTACATCGGAGAAACTCATGAAGTTCTGTTGTGTACCCTGAATTCTTTTTCAGAGCAGCATCTGCTATTTTATTTTCAGACCTTTAGCTCCCAAACAGTAACTGTAGTAAGATCGACATCACCAAGATGTTATGTAACTGAATTATATATTGGCTTATTTTGGTTATAACCTCCAGCACTTTCTAGCTCTTAAATTTCTTTCTACCCCAATAAAAACAACCTATGGAAACTGTTTCAAATCATGATGAGTTCAAGTTCATGTGAGGTGTACTTGCAGTTTGTAATATTTATTCGGTACTTATCCTGTTGAACATAAATTGTGCATCCTGGAAATAGTTTGGGGCCAGTTGTATGATGTTTGCAAGTTATGTCCAGTAAAGTTCATGAAGCTCAAACATTTTGAACAAGCTTTCAGTTACCAGTTGCACTTAATATCATGATTAAATACTGCAATATATGCTTCAAGATTGTCCCTCTCCATTCTCTTTCAATGTAATTATTCTTTTTCCATTTCTAATTCCAAAATGAGATGCACATGAGATTCAAAACCTCGATTGCTTTTAGGGACCAGGCAGGACACACTAATGAATAAAGCTGCTGGGTAAGATATTAGGCACTAAGCTGGTTATGTTTTGATCATCCATAATATTTACCTAGTTACGCTGCCTTCATAAACCTTCTCCAGGCCAAATCAAACATACGCAAGGGCCAAATTCACCCTGTCAGTCTCCATCGTGCAACCTCCACCTGGACGCCTTTCTCCTTCTCTTTGATGTGGCTTCTTCTTCTCCCTGATGCTCTGTTCAAAATCCATTGCCTCATGAGTGACTCCTCATTCTTCCACCAGTGCCGGCTGCAGCACGGGTGGCAGAATCCCCCCCATGGCTGTGTACATAGTGACTGGCAGTGAAAGCGGCTTGTTAATAGTAAAGGAGATGCTTACTGATAGGTCAGAGAACAAGCCACGTAACGCATTATTGTGTTTGAATTTTTCTGCTTATCTGGTCTACCCACCCTGACATCTGAACCATGACGGCAATTATCGCACAGAATTTATTCGGTACAAGTGCATTCTGTAAAATATCTCGGACTTTCTCTTTGTTTCCTTGGAACAGCTGCGACAATGTACCAACAAACGGATGGCTTAAAACAACAGAAATGGGAAGCGGCTGTGGCTCAATCCATAGGGCTCCCGTTTACCATATGGGAGGCCCCAGGTTCGATTCCCGGGGCCTCCTGGTGAAGGCAAGCCAGCCTGCCCCTGCGGCGTGGTCAGCTGACGCAGCAAGATGACGCAACAAAGGGAGACAAGTAGACACAGAAAAACGCACAGCAAATGGACACAGTGAGCACAAGCAGCAAGGGTGGATAAATAAATAAATAATTAAAATCTTTAAAAAAAAACAGAAATGCATTGCCTCGCAGTTCTGGAGACTGGACGTCCAAAATCAAGGTGTCGGCAGGATCGTGCTCCCCTGAAGCTTGGGGGAGAATCCTCCCTGGCTTCTTCTGGCTTCTGGAACTTGCCAGCTATCCTGGTGATGCTTGTGGATGCATCACTCCAACCTCTGCCTCCATCTCCACGTGGCTTTCTTTCTTGTTTCCATCTTCACCATTCATTTCCCCCGGTGTCCTTGTCCATGTCTCCTCTCCCCTTCCTTTAAGGGCACCAGTCATCAGATTTGGGCTACCTTAATCCAGTTTGGCCTCACCTTAACTAATAACAGCTAAATAGACCCTATTTCCAAATAAGGTCACATTCCCAGGACTGGGGTTGACTTGAACATGTCTTTTCGGAGGACACAATTTAGGCCCTAACAGAAATGTTCTTCATGTCAGGACATAAAGACAATAAAAGGCATCTTGGAGAGTAAGGACCCATCCTGTGGACATGTACTGCAATCAGCTTACTAAATCGTTACCCGAATCATGGTGGCTGGGATGTACCACACCTGTGAAAACATTAAGCAAGTTACTTCAGCTTTCTACTTCTCACTCTTCTTCCCCACAAAATTGCTGGAGATTTCCTGGGATCTGTTTAAAGGAAATGATTTGCTGTTAGTCCCACTTTTATTCTCTTTGTCTGTGTGGTGCTTTGATTTTCTCTGTAATCTATATCCATCTACCTTGGAATTCCTGAATAGGGATTTTAAAACAAATTACAAGTAATTCTCTCTCTCTCTGCTGACAAGTACTTATTTGTAATTCACACCTTAAGGGCAAGGTCGTACAGCAGGTATCCTGGGCATAGCCTATAAACAAGGTAGATGCAGTCCCACAGGCATAAGGCTTGGTGAAGAGAGCACTGGCTGTTCCCCCTTTGGTCTAGAGGCCTTGTACAGTGTGCAAACTGCCCAACCATACATGCCAGCCCAGCACCTTGGATTTTGCTTTAAATGCTTCATAGTTGCTTTTGGACTTTACGTGTCTTTTTCTTCAGTGAATTTTCTTTTCTTTCCTTCTCTTTTATTTATGATACTATAGTTTAGGCCTTATCAAAGCACCATGTGTTGAGGAAACTTATAACCAATGAGGAATGGACTTTCTCAGTAACACTAAAAGGAAATAAGTGTCTGGGAGGACAAAGGATGAGTGGAGTTATCTGTGGAGGAAGTTAGGTTTCAGTGCTGAAATGACCCAGTACACCATGTACGTTTTATTTTGAATTCCTGACCAGCAGTGATTGATGGTAGGGGGCCCCGTCTTGTGTGTCTGTCCCATTCCTGCTTTAGACTGGAAGCAGCTAAATGGCAGGGTAAGACGTTCCTTCCTCTTTGGTTGTGCTCCCAGGCTCTAGCAGAGCCCCCTGCAAAAGAGTGGATATCAAGGATTTGTATTCACCAGCCTAACAGTTCTTCCCTACATATTACAATATTCACAGAATGTTTGTATCTACCTTGTAATCTGTGATTTCAGTTATTTCAATGATACTTTTTATTCTAAAGAACATATGTATAAACATCTAGAAAGTTAGTATATAGTTTTCTCCCTATAAATAGGAAAAAGTAAAATTTTCCCCACCAGAGGGAAAGTAAATTTCATTATTTCACAATTAGAAATCTTGACACATGTATGTATCTCATCTATTTCCAGGTTTTGTTTTTTTTTTTAATTTCCCCTTCCTTTCAGTTTGAATTTCCAACATATTCTTTTGCCTTCAAATGCCCTAAACAATATCACATCTCATTAAGGAGATGGAAGCCTTTTGCTAACACAGCATTTTCATCTGTTCCCAACATGAGTAGGTCATGTACACTCCTGTTGCGTCAAAGTCTTTCAAAGTAATAAATTAATTGAATTACTGCTTTGTGGTGAATGAAGAACAGCAGAAGCCTCATTGCCACAGCCATTCCTTTCAAGTGAATACTTAAATTCCCTGGGTATGGAAAGGAATTCCCTATAAACTAGACAAATGATTCATCTCTGTGTGATACATCTATTTTTATGATACCTGCAGGTAGACACTGAAGTACCCGCTCTTTCTACCCTAAAGCGGAGGCATTAATGGCCAAGATGAAGTTATAGCTCTCAAAACGGGTGATTTCTTACCTGGATGACTGTCAGGGTATATGCCAAGTCCAGGAAAGAGCAAAAGGAAATGAAGAGAGAAGTGACATGGACATATTCCAGAAAACGCACTTGAAAGTCTCGATTTCTCTCTTTTGTTCACAGAAATCGTCTTTGCTTAAATTGCACGGCTTTTGGTTTCACACACTAAAAGAATTGCTAATACTGCCGTTCTTCCTTGAAATGGAAAGTTCAAAGGGATTCTGGGTTTTGCACTTAATTTACAGCCGAGTTCTGTATTGTAGCTTCCGCAGGATTTTGACTCAGAGAGAGAAAAGAAATATTGGAGAAGCCACCACAACGTGAAATGGTAAACACTTTGATAAGAAACTCAGTGTGGTTCTCACAAGAATATGTCTAGTCTGATCAGGCCAATATCCTGGTGGGAGTTCTGATTGACCAAGGGAAGGCAGAGATACAATCAATCGTAACTTTTAGCAGTGTCTTGGATTCTGCCCCACACAACACACACATCGATTAAGTGGAAAAACACTGTCTGAACATCTCAGTTATGAGGTGAGTGGAAAACCAGCTGGAGGCCAAGCCCGAGAGAAAGGTTATCAATGGATCAGTGTCAACCTAGGGACACACAGCAAACGGGGCACGCTTCCTCCAGGGTCAGCTCTGAACCCTGAGCTGGGTAACGTTTTTATCAGTGACCTGAGGATTCAACAGAGGGAAGGTTCTTATTAAGCTCTGAATGGTAAAAGGGGCAGACCACATTCCTGGAGAGAGGGAGTAGAAATCCAAAGCAACAGGGTAAATTGCCAAAGTTATTAGCTACAATTAAAATAATGTTCAGATGAGATAAGTCTGGGGTATTAAAGGGCAAATTGTGCCTAATGAAGACATTGAAAAGTTAAGTCTAGGTAAATCTGGCAGAAAAAGAATCGTTTGGAATTTCTGCCAGTGATTCCTATTCTTCGGTCCTTGATGTTTATTTATGTCTAAACTTTTGCTGGTGGTGAGATCAAGGGTTCATCCAGGTTCCCTGAACAGCTGCACAGGTTGTTAACTGCACAAGAGTCTTGTCAAGAAAGCAAATGGGGTCTGAAATGTAGTTAGGGCTCTATTTACTGTGAATACCCAGAATTGGGGACTTCTAATCCACACAAGACCCCAGTGTGGGTCAGTCATGGCCCTAGGACATATCTGTTTCCCTATCCAAACTGTCATCTCTGTATTAAACTCATCACCTTTAGTTCATGTCCAAGGTGTTTCCATTGCTTATTGATGGATCAGGGTTCAATTTGACAAGGAGAATTGCCCAGCCTACTAATTTAAAGTCATATGTAGGTCATTATTCTTGTGGTCTCTAAGGGTGTGTTCAAAAAATATATAACTAACTCACCAAATGCATGCTTTTAATAATTGTTTGGGATTGAAAAATAATTCAATTATTTTAAAGGAGCTTTAAAGAAAAACCTTAAGTATACTGTAGTACAGTTTACTCAGATAGAGCAAAAAAAAAATCACAAAAGGGGTACCTGAATAGCTAAAGTTTGTAAACACCTATTTACAGTGATAACCTCGCCCCCACCTGGCACTCTCCTCCTTGTCTGGCTTGTTTTTCCTCTTAGCACTTTGGATTCTATATTATGAGAAAGTGATCATTTTCACTGCCTTATCCACAAAACCTACAAAAGTGTCATACTGTAGATGCCCCCAAGTGTGTTTGATGAATAAAATAATTTTCTATCTTAAGGGATGACCTCTTTGACCAGCACTCCCCTTGAAATGAAAGCAGAACAAGAGAGCTACCGAGCCCCCCTGAAAATGAGTTATAGGGGCTCTTCCCTCACGGTCTCTGGGGATGAAGAAAACTGTACTCTTTTAGCTCTCTTACCTCCTCGCATTAGGCACAACCAAAGAATTCACGGTCAAACCTCTCAAGGTCCCCACTGGATTTTGCCAGGACTGCAGAGGACAATGTTTCAAGTCATCCCCCCTCGAGCCTCCCGCCACCACCCCACTCACTCACTTTGTCCTTTTATCCCCTTTGCCTCCTGAGGGCCTCACAGGTCCCCTCTCCCTTAGGATTCAACAAGGCTCCAGTTTCTCCCCGGGGCTCGTAAACGCGCTTCAGCTTTGGTTGCAGTCAAAGCCTCCTCTGGGCATCCTGTTGCTGAATCCAGGGGACTCGGATCTCTGAAATCCTTGGGAGGAAGAGACAGATGAGCTCAGGCCAATAAGACCAGCATCAGGCTGCCTTTTATTTTTTTTAACTTTTGTTTTTCTTACGTGTTTAACACTGAGTTTCATCTCACAGAATGAGGATTAGTTTCGCCCCAAAAGCCTAACGTGCACATCAGAGGTACCTAGACCATTTATCCACTGAGCTCACTCCACCTTAACTTACCTTTCCGAGCTCTCTGCAAATTACTTGCTCCAGGAAGACGCCATGATCAACTGTCCCTCCTAGTTTCTACAGGGAAGAAATGGAGCTAGTAAAGAGTCATGACGTAATTTTTTTAAAAAAGCAAGTACGAGATAAAGATGCAAGAACAAGAATACACCAAGTAGAAGTCATAAAATGAGATCTTTCCATTGGTTTCAAACTCCTTAGGAAATCTGAAGAAAATTTACCTTGGGGCTATGAAAAATAGAGAGCCAAACTACAAAAGCTAGTGGTTCTGAGGTTAATTAACATAAAACAGAGCCTAGAGGAAGATTTAATGTTAAAATCTCAGAAAAATTGCCTATTTTTTAGCTCCACTAAAGACAAGAAGGTGGGGACAGGAATGGACCTTAGCTATGAAATGAAAGCTTGGGATAAAGTTAGGGATAAGGAACAACTTCCAAATACATTCTAGGGTGAGGGGAGCGAGGCACTCACCTTGTATGTAAAATTTAAGGGGCATCAAAATCTCAGTAATCAAGACAAACACTATTTTAATAAAAATATTTTTAAAAATCAAAATCAATGACCAAAGTCCACAACAAATGAAATATCAAATTGTTAAACAAAGAAAGAATCAGTATTACTGTGGGTTTGTTTTTTTCTTTTTTTCTTTTTCTTTTTCTCTCAGGCTCCAATATGGCTTGGCATGGAAATGCTTAAGTTACTTCCTATAGGAGTTCAAAATTTTCTTTGAAGTCCTTTAAAAATGTGAATTTTCATTGAAATATTTGGCTGTGGTGAAATAGTCCTCTTCTGAAGAGGCATAAAGCAAAAATATCATTGTCAGTTTTCTGGATAGACTTTCTGATTACCTTGATCTTCTCCAGGAAATTTCCAGCTAGGTACCAGGCCTTGATTAACATATTCCTTAGGTAAGGCTGAGGAATCATCGATCATTATATGCTCTCCTAATTTGCTCCTGAACACAAAGAAATAAAGAAAATGCTATCTGTATTCCAAAGTCACCCTTTATCCTCAGGTTTTTTTTTCTTTGCATTTAATGCTAAATTGCATTTTTTTTTTTTTTTTTTTATTTAATCTTATAAATGACAAATTTTTTAAGTTACTGCCGGGAAAGGTGGGTGAATTTTTTTATAGCTTTCTGTCCCATTATTCCTTCTTGTAACACTATAAATAAGTGAGCGTACTTCCCTGGAATCACTCTTGTCAAAAGAAGTAAGCAAAGTAAGAGCTCAGATGAATATGAAAATCAGGTCTTCCATAAAATGTAATATTATTGCAGTGTCTGTCACTTAGACCACTGATTCATAAAACATCAAGTGATCTGCCTTAAATATGAAATCTCAAGTGATCCCAACACGTAAACTTACTTAACTGCCATAATTTGAAGTATTTTAATGGGATTTGTACAAGTGTCAATAAATTTTATTTTGCAGACTTAGCGTGTTATCGTTCTCTCTCTCTCTCTCTCCTCCTCCTCCTCCTCCTTAAATGTGGGTTTTAGCTTTCACAATAAGCACATCTTCTCATTATGAGAATCATTTACACTTGCTTTATCCAAGCACTCTTTAGCAGTGGAATTAAGGTATCATGTTTCTTTCATTCCTTTTTTATTATTATTAAGTAATCCCAGGTGGCAATAAAAACAGAATGCTATGGATGACACAAAATGAGAACAGTGAGATACATTTCAGTGCATTTGAAAGTAAATGATTTTCAAATATGTTACAGAGAATTTTCATGAATATAGAAAGTAGTCAATTGTAAGCGGCCAAGGAAAATATTGAATACATGATTGGGGAAAATGGCTAAAGCACAGTTTTGCCATTACACAAATTTATTTATACATCTATGTGCAATCTATGCACACATTTATAGTAGAAAGTTTTCACACAAATATCTGTGTTTGTGCCTATATACTGCTGAAATAGAGAGGTCTGGGGAGGGTGCAATTAATTACGAAGACATTTTGCTTATTCACAATGTCAAATCAAGTCATTCAGGCATAGGGTTTTTATTTATTTGAGTTTTGCTGGGAGAACGTGCTAAATCATCAGAGTTGACCAGGAGAACCACTTAGATTCTCAGGATAATATACAACCATCATTTTTCATGGATGCATGAAATAAAAATCTCAAATCAACTTAAGTCTGAATGTATTATGTTTTCCAGAATTATAATTTAGACAGAATCTAAGACATATTAATTCAAATAGGTAGTAGGCTGAAGGAGTGACCAGACAAATTGACTGTAATTCTTGTTCTTATCCTATCATCTGGGTTTCAAATTTAAAGGAATTGAATGAAATCCTTCTTTCCTCTTGTGGTCTAGAGAATTACCTTTCCCATTCTCAAGAAGAATTCCCAGATGACCATAAAGTACATATCTCTTTCCTAGTAACAGAAAATCAGAAGACTTTGTGAATCAAAGGTTTGAAGAAAAAAAAAACCTACACTAATAACAATGTGTTATGTCTGCCCCAGAATTTAAAGTTCTCTTGGGTTGCAGTAATTATGGTCTAGTTTCTAGATACGGGAGGTGAGGGTCCTTATCTGTTCTGATTCTCTCCAACAACTCCTAAAAAATTATACTGCATTCAGTCCACAGTGATTACTAAAGAGAGTCTGAGGGAAATGATGAGCAACCGTCATCTAAGGTAGAGCCAAGCAAATAAGGGATATGAAGCCTGGAGAAGAGAGACATGTTTATGGTGTTCAAACACCTATAAGACTATTGTGGGGGCGAGAGACTAGATCTGTGCTGTGTGACTCCAAATGTAGGCAACAGAACCTTGTCACTAAATTAGCTTTCAAGGTTATTTCCTTTTCCGGGATTCTGTGACTATTTCTGGGATCAGGCAACTCTAACTGAGCAGGTCCTTTGCCCCAAACCAGATGATAATTAAGTCTCTCCAGGTATTTGAAAATCCTTCCTACTCTATAGAGCAAGATTTACTTATATAAATTGACTGTCTATTTATGTAAAAGTCTGCATCCCTTGCCAAGGTGGAGAAAAGCTTATGGAAAATCAGCACCACTTTTTAAAAAAAGTGGTCATAAATAGAGCTAAGGATTTCTTAAAATATACATGAAGGTAAAACAGAAGAAATTTTCAGAAAGATTTTAGTAGTCTTTAGAAGCTATCTCCAAAGAGAGAGTTATGAGAAGAAAGGAGGTCAAGAAAGATAGACAGCTTTTGTGAAAATTCTATTCTTTCTACACAAATGTGACTCATTTGCATACATACAGTTGGAGACATAGAAAACCATTCTTGGCTAAACAAAAGAGGCTAAAACACAAGTAGAAATCCCAAAAGATATTGAGAAACCCCTGTCTTTGCAATGTAATTATTTAAAAGAAAATATAGCTTGTAAAAGACAGAAATAGAGAACATCTTAAAATATAGTGGAAATAAAATGAATATACAGGAAAATGTGTCTTATGTGAAACTGGAAACTTTTAATGAATGACATTGACACTCCCTCAGAACAATAACGAGAACAATAAAACCTTACACAATAACTATGAAATTAGTGAGGCCAAACACATCTCTTTAGAACCTGGGCTGAGCTGATCATGAATTGGTGAAGCAAGTTACTAAGTTAAAGTAAATAGCCCTCTTCTAAGGCAGTGTTTTTCACCTCAGATTGCCTCCAGGTTATATCAAGGCATCAGTTATTCATATGCTCCTTAAGATTGTACGCAGAAAGAGACTGCATGAATAATATTTCATAGAAATACATGACTATGTACTATTTTATTTTACCATATATTCAATATAAATATATGCATATTGCTATATGGATATCAACTACATGTATAAAATGTACCATATGTTTATATACCATACAGATAAAACTGGTTTTATAAAAAACACATATTTTTAAATCTTTTAAAATATACACAAATATTATTATGAGCACTATAAGATAAATTCATTTCAAACCATTACTGAATTCATCGTAGCTGTTTTGCCATGCTGTACTTTATGATTCCACTAATAATAAAAATGGGTACTATAGGATCAGACAGTCTTTTAAACTTTTTTAGAAAAAGGCTCTTCATACTCAGAATGTTGGAAACCGCACTGTTCTAAAGTTTCCTCTTGTTCCTATAGGTGATGTTTCCAAGTCCTTGAGGACTTGCTAGAACAAATGTTCCCGGGAAGTATTAGCTATAATAATAAGTCCCCAGTAAATATTAGCTAGAATTACTTATTATTACTTTAAACTACTTTTTCCCCCTCTTGCTGCCACTCCCTGACTTCTGAGGCAATAATACATAAAGGCACATGGAGTGCAACCCATTTCCCAGTTTGGTGTAAAGCTTCAAACCAACCTTACATTTTATTAATTTTTAAATTATTTGCCAGTAGCAAATAGACCATATCCACATACTTTAATTCGATGAAGACAGATCATGGAGGCCCATTTGGTCCTTGGTTGGATCTGTGTGGAAACTTTCTATGGGAGGAGCTTAAATTCTTGGTTTATATCCTAATTTGTGCCAGCCTTAGATGAAATGAATGCTAACTGTTTACTGTGGACTTATAATTAGAATTCATTTGAAGTTACCCACAAAAGAACTGGTAAGTGAGTGGGTTTTCCTCCAAGTTACTGCAGGGCCTCTTCTTCCATTTTTTTTTTTTTAAAGGCAGTACTGGGGATTGAACACAAGACCTCATACATGGGAACCAGGTGCTCAACCACTGAATTGCAGGCTCTCAACCACCAAGCTACATCCACTTCCCATTTTTCATTTGTTTGTTAGTTTTGTTTTTAGGAGGTACCGGGGATTGAACCGAGGACCTCATACATGGGAAGTAGGCACTCTACCCCTGAGCTGCAGGCGCTCAACCACTTGAGCTACAGCTGCTCTCTCCATATTTTTTTAATTTCATTCAGTTTGAATTCTTGATCTATATTTCTAAAAATAAAATGCTTTGATTGCTTAACTAGAGAGTTTTCAGATCTAAAGAGCAAACTCTGTTTTCCCTTCTACCAATTTTAAAGTCTAAAGCACTCTTACTGTACATACAATTAGATAAGTGATTTGGCTCACACTCATTGAATTGTATGCCATGTTCCAATCATTGCTAGTGATAAAAATCCCTTTCTCTTATACAAAATTGCTGTGCCCCTAACTGAAAATTGATCATACATAATCAATACATTTTATTTTATTTATACATAAGTATTATGCATAATGCCCTTCTCCAAATGTTTAATTTCCATTAAAATTCCCCTACCTATATAGTGTTACACAGAGAATTGACTTCGGGAAGGCAAATCCTTTTGAAACTAATATGTGTAACCAAATCATATGGTTCGTTGAAAGGTCAACAAAGACCAACTCATGTTGAATGAACGTAAGTTGGCAAAGCAGATGACTGAAAAAGTAGATGTGTATTCTATTTAAAAATAAATGCTACTATGGCAAGCCTGTGTTACATGATCATCACAGGGATCTGAATATATAGTAGAATAAATTATATCTTCAAAAAAAAAAAAAAAAAAAACCCATACAGTAAATATAACCCAGAAGACTGGTGTGAACTTTGCCCCACAATTAGAGAACTATTAAAAGAATCATTTTATTTTAATAGACAAGATTAAAAAGTAGGTCTCAAATCGTTACTTTTAAATAAAATCTGTTGCTGTACAAGGCATTTTCTGTTGTTTTGACCAGAGCTTTTGAAGGTATTATCCAAACTGCCTTCTTACTCCATTCACCATTAACGCAGATGTAGTAAGTCACATATCCATGTCCAATACGCCACACTGCCTCTTAGGCATTATTTGTTGTATAGGGTATATCTGGTTCTCCCGGGGGAATCTACACTTTCCTGATGGAATCCCTGTTACCTGGTCAGATTTGTGTGCCACAATATCCCCAGTGAGTGTTGGACCCGATATAACATCTGTTTGACTGAAGTAGATAGATGGATAGGTATATAAACATTTGTTTATTGAAAAGAAAAAAAATGTCAAAAAAGTGGGACTGAAAAGGCATGAATATTAATCTAAGCTCCACCAATTCTCAAGCACATGTGGTGGTAAAAAGGGCTTTGTCTTAGAATCAAAAGAGTTGTTTTTGAAACTCAACAACAGAATATTTTGGAAGATCAGTGTATTCAATGATAAAATGTGGAAAATATTAGTCATATTATGGATAATAAAAAAATAAATGATATATATATATATATATATATATATCCATGAAAATAGTTAGCAAAATCTTTTTTAAAGTCTCCATTATTTGATAATTGCCTTTTCTTCCACTAACTAGTGGAATGATCTTGGACAAGTCACTAACCTCGATGGTTCTCAATTTTCTAATCTGAAAAATAAAGCAGCTGGGCTCTATGACACATATGTACCAGTCCAAGATTCTCATGGGAGATAAAATTCTCTGACCACAAGTATATTAAAATGCATTGAATTTTTGTGCAGCCAATTGAATGAGGATCCATTGGTTTCTTAATATGGGAAGACATGAACTTCTTCTAATCTTTCTTCAACTAGGATCCTATTTATCCCTACTTTTTAAAAATTAACTTACCATCAGGAGCAGATGGCCCAAGGCCACCCATTTTCATATCCAGACCTGATTATCTTATTATCAAATTATAAAGATATTGTTGTTAATCCTGCAAATGCTCGCAAGAAAGCAGGATTATGCACATGAAATATAAAGAACGTTTAAAACATAGATGTATGAATTTATGGTTTGCTTATAAAAATGCTCATCTATATTTAAATGTCAACAGATGCTGTTGGATATGGGACACTAATATAAAAAGATGCTGTATGGAATAATGACAATGCATTAGGCTTATCAGAGTTTTGTCACTTAATTTGCTTGACCTTGGACAAGTGACCTGACAACTTGGAGCCTTCATTTCCTCAACTCTAAAATGGAGATCTTGGATTAAATGAGTTCCAAGGTCTTATCTAGCTCTAAAATGTATATTGCCTTTTAATGTGGATTAATGTGTAGATCATAAAATCCTACTCAAATATGGAGAAACTTACTCTTCAATTTTCAGTCATTTAAGAGCCTTTAAACACCACTTGTGACAGTTTGAGATTATTTATGAATCCCCAAAAGAGAAAGAGGATGTTTGTAAACTAACCTATTCCTCTGGGTAAGATATTGTATGATTGTATTAAATTCAGTGAGGGACCTCTGATTCAGTTTGCTTGATAAAACTCAATTTAGGGTTTCTGATTGGGCTTTATCATAAGGCGTGACTCAGGTTAAGTCCCCACCCCTTGGTGGGCTGATATAAATGGACACTCACTCAAGAAGATGCCGGGAGGAGAGCTCTGTCATTTTTTATCCTAGGGCCCTGGGGAGAGATGAACCATTTGCCTGATAGTTTGCAGCTAAAAGGAAGAGGAAGCCCTGAAAGACAAGCCCTATGCCAGCCTGCAGCTGAGATTGGGAAGAAACTGGGCCCAAGGAGCCTTAAGAGGAAGAAGAAGCCCAGGAAGGAGAGACCAGCAAGAGATTAGCGGCCATCTTGCTTCAACACGTGGCAACTGACTTTGGTGAAAAAGTAACCTTGAGTTGGACTCTTTATTCTTGTAACTGTAAGCTTTTACCCCAAATAAATACCCTTTATAAAAGCCAACAGGTTTCTGGTACTTTGTATCGGCACCCCTTTGACTGACTAATACAACACCCAATTGTGTAAAGTCCCCAGAGATGTATTGTTATTTCCAATGAACTTGAACTTTGTAATTGCATCTGGAGATCAGCAAAGTAAATTTCCGTACCTGATGCTTGTTCGTTTCCTGTCAGCCTTGGTAATAAGTAATATACCACTCTTTTCCTTTGCCCTATCCTTTCCTTTTCTTCCTCACTTCAAGAATATATGGTGTAAAAAAAAAAAAAAAAAAAAAAAAGCTTGTAATTAAGGATAGCATTTACATTGGAAGACATAGTATCTAAAGAAGACAGGAAGTGAATATGAACTGACATTGGTGAGTCTTACTACATACCAGCACGGCTTGCATGGTATGGCATTTAATTATTACATCAACTTTATAGGGCAGCTATTTCTAATTGCCTTTATCACCTAAGAGGAAATGGCTACTGAAAATTCATTACTTGCAGAAGACCATGCAGCTAGTATTAGAAAAAGAACACAAACCCCATCTGTCCAGTTCTTTCCACAACACCACTCTGTTTCAGAAAAGAAATTATTGGAAACCTTACAAATTAAATTGATGCTACAGAAATAATAGTCATGGTCACTTTGTTCAATCACTTGGAATTAAATGAAATGCTTTCCGTTTCAAGTCAAGTTAAAAAGAGCACTAAACTATTTATAAAGCACAGTTTTCTAAATTGTGACATATCCATACAATGGATCATTACATATCTACTATAAATTTTATTTTCTAAGGATACTTAATGATATGCTCTGGTATCAAAAATATAAACTCTATACACCAATACACATGTATAGAAAAAGCATTGGGAAAATGCCAAAAAGTTTTTTTTTTAAAGGTAAAAATTAATCAATAAACAAATATTTATTGGATATTTCCAGGCACTTTGCTAGACACTGAAAATTTAATGTGAAAAAGGTAGCCATTGTCCCTGGCTTGTCCACATGGTACCTTCAGTATATTCATTAATTTGTTATCTCTGGGTGATAGGATTATAAGTGCTTCTTATTTGCTTTCTATGCTTTTTTCTTATTTTCTAAATACTTTGTGCTGTAAATATACATTTTACAATTAGGAAAAAAGAATATAAAAATAAGCTTTTATCTTTTTCAGTTGTATATAGGATAAATATTGATCTCATTCTACATTTTCTGGGCTAAGACACAGTTAGGAAAAGCTATGGTTTTTAAAATAAATTATTTTGTATGAATGTATATTGCAGTGTTATGTAGGTCTGCTTTTATTTCATTGCAATGATCAAAATAACAAAAGTTATATAGTTATTTGTATCCTACTGCTCCTTGAGTTCTGTTTATATCTTTCTTTAATTCTTAACATGATATACTTTAAAGACATTTTTTAAAATGTACTAGATTCTTCTTGTACATTGTGAGCTTATGAAGGGCAAGGGCAAGTCATTTTTTAATTACAATTTTTAAAAAATTTTTATCAAGCTTATAAAAGTGGATTGTTTAAAAAGTCAATTTGTAATATGTGGATTTTAAGGAAAAACATCAGTTTCCAGCTCAACTCTTGAGCCTTTGTCCACAGGGGCAACAAACGCAACTCCTCTAACTGCTTCTCCTTCTTGTATTACCTTCACATTTCTTAATAATGTATTTTCCCGCCATTCCTTGATTTATTAATTTTAGACATTCTCCTTTGACTTCCTGTAACTGAGAATACAGATTTACCAGTCCCACACAATCCATACACCTATTTTCTCTCTCTAGCTTCCTTATAGTTTATATCACGGTGTTTTTGTTAAACCAAAATTGTTTTAATCTTTTTGTAACTATGTCAATATTGTTCACTACTGAGCCAATAGTATACTAGGATTATATTTCCTTTTTGGTAATGTTTTGTTACTTAGTTTCTTTCGTGTACCTATCACTAATTTTATGCAAATCCTTTAACCCAATTAAAAAACCTTTCTTAACACTACTTTCCACATGGTCAAATATATTCGTTATTTTTCAAGTTTCTATTTTTTTTCCTAGACCTTTTCTTCCTGGAATTCTCTGGCATCCTTCTTCAACCTGGAGTGATTGTGCTCAAGGATTGGCACACAACTATCATCCTAGCATTTCACTTACCCTCTCTTCTGGGTTGAGTCCCATTTGCTATATCTCATTTTGTACCTCCTTTTAATTTATATCTTTATTTGGTACAGCATATATTTCAGTCACTTCCTAAAAAAAGAGTATTTGTAGGAAAGTTTTTTAAGTCTTTGAATATCTGAAAATGTCTTTATTCTACCCACTCATTTTACTGACACTTGGGATGTGTATACAATTCTAAGATAAATATCAACAGAACTTTAAGGCCAAGTTTCACTCCTAGGCTGCTACTGAGGCCCACTGCTGCTCTTAACCTCAGTATTTTCTATTATCTTCTCTGCCAACCCCATCACCTGGAAGTTTTTGATACTCTTTCATCAATCAGTGTTCTAAAATTGCACTGTAATGCCCTTTGTTATGTGTCTTTTTCATTTATAGCATTTAGCCCTTGGTGGGTTCTTTCAATTCAGAGACTCATAACTTTCAATCGGGAGAGTTTTCTTGTAGTACTATTATTATTGTTATTTCTCCTCTCATCTCCATTTATTTGTTCTCTCTAAAATTACCCTTATTTCCTAAATGAATCTTCTAATTTTCTTATTTATTCTTTCCTATTTTTTTTTCAGCACTTAGGTGTTTTTATTCTACTTTCTTTGAGGTTTATTAAAGTTTGTCTTTCAAGTTTTCTACTGATATTCCTATTGCTAGCTACCATTTTTAATTGTTAAGAGGTCTTCCTTCTTTAAATGTACATTTATAATATCATCTATTATTTGTTTTATTGATACAATATCTTCTCTTAACCCTCTGAGAATGGTCAATAAATTTGCATTGCTTGTCATTGGAAGGTTCTTTTGATCCTTACATTGACTGATTCTTCTGTGATCCTTTTGACTGTTTTGATCTCTGCCTTTTGTGTTCGAGACTTTTCTCAAACGGCCATTGAGGCACCAAAAATCTGAGCAAAACTTCTGAAAATGGGAAGAATTTCCAAATATAAAGTGATTGGTCAGGGTCTAGGCTGCTTCTTTAGAAGAGCCTCAAACATTAGTACCTATTCATTTTTTAACTCTGTCTATCGCAGTGTCTTCAGAGGCATAGGCTTTGTTTCTTGAAACTGAGGGCCGAAATGAAATTACAGGTCTCATCTTTTAGTGTGTTCTTCACAATATTGTCCTGTGAGAGTCTCTATAAAGCAAAAGGATTGTCTGTTTTATGGTCAAATAAGTGTAGAAGGTATGGTATTCTAGATGATTCCTCTGTGTGCACTAGTCTATGTAAGATTGCCTGGCTTCATTTAATTTAGCATATTCAAAAGTTTATACTTTTCTTTTTTTCTGATTGAAGGAAGGGGCAGAGGAGGGACATATAGGATTGTATACCTATACCTTGAAGGGAGGGAGATGTATGTAATTGTATACCACCCAGTGACATCTCATGACTGTGGAACACACTTAAAAAACGAATAATCAGAACTGTTCAATGGAAATATGATGATAGCTACAGATGTGAGCCACCTAGGTCATTTAAAATGATTCAGTAAATACATTTTTTTTAAGTAAGAATAAAAAGGTAAAATTAATTTTAATATTATATTAAGCCCAACACATAAGCATATTTAAAAATGTAATCCATATAAAAATTATTAACAAGATATTTATTTCTTTTTCAAATTAAGTTTGAAATCTAATTTTACACTTATAGCACATGTGAGTTCAGATGAGCCATGTTCCAAGTGCTCAATAGTCACATGTAGCTAACGAGTACCATATTGGGCAGCAAATATGGAATCAAATCACTTGGCCCAGTGGCTGAATATACCTGCAAGGTTTTTTTTTGTTTGTGTGGGATAATTAATTTTGCTCTGTTTTGTAGGGAAGGCATTTTATTTTATTTTTTTATTTTATTTTATTTTTTTAAAGATTTTATTTATTTATTCATTTATCCCCCTCCCCGGCTGCTTGTGCTCGCTGGGTCAGCTAACCACGCCCTGCGGGCGGGTTTGCCTTCACCAGGAGGCCCCGGGAACCGAACCCGGGGCCTCCCATATGGTAAACGGGAGCCCTACTGATTGAGCCACAGCCGCTTCCCGGGAAGGCATTTTAAAATAGGGAACTGCATGTGACCAATTCTAGATTTCTAGACAGTTTTGAAAATTGGGAAGATTTAGCAACATTGGTCCCACATTTCCATTTGGCGATCAGTGATCAGCTGGAGCTGAGTATGGCTGCTCTCGTCCAATTGGCCACTCCTATTTACAGCGATTCCACACATTGATGGGACTGCCTGGCCCCCATAGTGATCTGAGTTTGCAACATCTCTTTCTTACAGATAAGAAAATTGAGACCCAGGTAAGTGAAATTGTCATTCAAGCTATAAAGAAGGCGACAGAACTAGAACTAAAACCTGACTCCACTATAATGCTTTCTCAGGATACCACACTTTTTTTCTTAGCCCAAACTTAAACCTTTCCAATTTTAATTAGCCCATTTCTTTGTTATCTCTCCATGGAATATAGAATAATTGCTTAGACTCTGTCCTCTAAAAGCCATTCACATAGTTATAAACACTCAGTTTCTAGTTACTCTTATCTCCTTCTTTCTCTGGTGAAACCTTGATGTTAGAACAATAAAAGAAGTACATCTGTTTGAAACTTTAAAATGTCTGTGGCTCTTTTCTAGTGCTGGTATTGTTTATTTTAGAATAAAACCTTTAAAAAATATATTGAGTGCCTATCACATATCAGAGTCCTTTAACAGTACTCTATCCAATGCCAAACGTGGAGAAAATCACGTAGCTTGTCATTCTCCTTAACAAGTCTGACAATTTCCTTAACTTAGATTGACATAAAAATATTAATAATTTTATATATGAATCTGGATACAAAAGAGTACATGTATAATTCCATTTATATGAATTTTAAGAAAAGGCAAAACTAATGGCAATAAAAGTCAGAATAGCACCTATTTCCTAGAGAGGGAGAGGTATATTAATCAGAAAAGGCATAAGGAACCTTCTAGACTGCTTGAGAGATTCTATATTTTTATCTGAATGGTGATTACACATATGTGAAAATTCATCACTTGAGATCACTATGGCTTCTCACTTTACTGTATATATATATGTTATACTTGAATAAGAAAAAAAAGAAGAAAAAAGTTGCTTTTTGTGTTGATTCATAGATTTCTTTTTCCTTTCCACCTAAGACATACAGAGCTTTACATACCAGAGTGGAATCAAGTGAGTGATACAATGAGCAGTAGAGCTCAGAGTGTCCAAAAACACCAAACAATAAAAGAGAAGCTAAGATAGACTCATGGTTGCTTGCAAACTAATGCCAGGTACTCGGCCAAAGGAGAAGAGATACACAATAATCAGACCTCACATATGCTAAAATACACAATCATCTAGTTGGCGATCTTTTAAAATCAGATTTTACATCTGCTTGTACCCCAGGCCATTCAGACAGTGACTGATGCCAGTAAGCCTAATGTGTGACGAATATAGGCAAATTGCATTTTTTCTGGTTGGTTTATTTTGTTTAAATTGTGTTAAGTACTTAAATAATTCGTTTAAACATGCTCAAAGCCAAACAAAGGTAAAAAATATTGCAAAGGAAAAGAGAAAATGTGTTTGCCTTTATTCTTAAACCAGTGGTATACTGCATGGAATTTAGCATGATTGACCATTGTAATTGCTTTTTCTGGAATGAGTGAGAACCATGCTCTCATTCCCCTGCCACCACAAATACTAAGTAGTCACTGAAATGTCTCTTGCGGTATATTTGTGGGTTTATATCATGTCACTCCTACTAGAATCATAATCGTTAATTGCTTAAGAGTTCATTCAATTTAAAATATTTTCCATCAAAATTCATTCTCAAATAAATACCTGGAATAAAATGGGAAGTAGTGAGGGATTTTTAAAGAGTGGCTTTCTAAAAGAAATCATTAACTGTTTCATACCCTAAATGATTAAATAATGCCTATATCAAATCCAACTTACACAGTGGACTGTTTTTAATTTATGAACACAAAATTATTCCTTGATCTCTTCCCATTTATTCACATTGATTTACAGTACTTCAAACAATTTTAAAGAAAACATTAGGACAGAAAGACCTCAGAGTCTTTGGCAGCTAATCCAGAAGCATCCTTAAACCAAACCTGCAGGGGATAGATTCCTGTAGGAAACTGCTTTTAAGTAATAATTTTTTCTGACCGATTTTTCAAGTTATATGAGAAGCAAAAGAAGATAATATTTTAGATAAATTTTCACTCTTCACATTTAAGTCTTTAAATATTAAAATCTTTTATTTTTTCTTTACCCTTGCAGGAAGAAATAAATTGTTACCCCCTGATATAGGGAAAAAAAATAATTGAGAAGAGCTAATTCTCCATTCCCTTGGCAATTGAGCCTCTAGTATTCAGAAACTGTTTATATAAATGGGATATTTGCTTTATAAGCCTTATTTACAGATTTTGCCAGATGAGCATGCCTGTACCCCGTGAACTATAATTATGGATTTCCAGCTGTTGCCAGAAATCTTGGTATGCACAGCCTTGGAGCCTGAAGCATGTTTAAGAATCAGCTACTGGTAATCCTAAAATAATATTGACTATTAAAGATTGGTAAACCCACTGAGAAATGGCTGCTGATTCATGAAGACCATAGAATTACAGGGGTAAAAATGCTCTTAATAAATCCTTCCATTTTTTTCTCCACTTCAGGCTTGAGTCAACTATACTTAGGCTACCCTAAATAGAGGAGACATTCTGTATTTTAAAGACCATCCATTATAGTAATTCAACAACCTCCTCTAAGAACATATTATGATGTTTCACCACCTTTCTTTTCAGAATATTTTTTCCTTTTTTGTAATCAAAAGCCCTCTGGCTGCAGAAGAAGCTTGAGCCAGATCTATGGTTTTTTGTACTTATTGAGGAAGTGGAATATCTTCTAGCCTTGTTTTTCATGGCCTGGAACTCCAAACCCTAAAACAGAAACCATCAGATGGTTGGGAGGGCCAGTGCCGATTCCTCCACCACCTTCACCACTTCTGCTCCACCTTGTCCCCACTCACCCCCAGCCCCAAAGCACAAACCAGCACAGTCACTTTCTTTCAGTCTGTCATTTTCTGGGTATGCCTACCTGATATTATTCCCTATATATAACTGAGTAAAATCTCCCTGATTCCTGGTTTTCAGTGGGAAAAAAAAAGGCTAGTAAAAGTTGAACTAATATTGCCTGGTAGTTGACAATGTAGTCTGTCTGAGCTTTCACCTAAGTGGCAACTGCACTGCTGAAATGTTGGGGTCTGGACCAAGTGAGAAATGGGGCACACGGTGTGCTGAGGCAGAAGCTGTGCTCACTGAGTTGGGCCCCGGAGCTGCAGCACACCACCCCAAGGTGGATTCGGTCCTGAGCCTTGGGCTGACCACTGCAGCTGCCTCCTCACTGCAGGTGCTAGAACACAGGGCGGGCAGTGAGCCTGGTGCTGTCAGGTTACCTGTATGAGAAGGCAGAGGAGCACCAGGGCTGGGAGCCAGGCCAGGCCTGATAAGTTTCTCTATTTACAAAGTAACAAAAATAGGAAATATCCAACGGGACTGTAGTATAAACTATGACAACTCACTGGAATATTGTCTAATCATTCAAAATTATGCCTATGGATCTATAGCGGCATGAAAACACACGATTTTGAAAAGAGAAGAGTGCATTAAAAATAGGGTAAAATGGTGTGAGTTTGAGCATCCACCAGGGACCATGCTTCTTAACCTATTGATCCTTTCAAATCTCACAATGACATAGCCCCAATTCAAAAAATGAGGAGACAGAGATTCAAAAATTAGATTGTCAAGGGATACACAATTATTAGATATAGGAACTGAGATTTAAAGCCAGGGATGTATAATTTGAAATTTCATATGCTTTCTACCATGCTAGGTTGATGAGATTACATTAAGTTAAATTAGAAGTATCTGATTTTTAAAAATAAATATCATTATAGTGTTATTTTATAACAAATAAAGGAGAGAAATAAACAGATATTGTTGAGAATGAAATATTTGCCAAGGCATTTTGTTAGGTGTTATGGAGTCATGATGGATAAAATGGGTAAGACACAGTCCTTCTCCTTAAGGAGAGGGGGAATTTGCATAGGGACCTCATATGCAAAAACAGCTCAGGTTAAGAAAAATAGATGTGATAAACACATAGGGGTTCGGAGAAGAGACATTAATTTGCTTGTTCATATTATGTTTATAATTAAACTATTGTAAAAACCAACCAAAATCTCTCTGTGTCATATACATTTATTAATTTCTTCATTCAATGATAGTTATTGAGGATCTACCATGTTTCAGGCATGGGGATATAGCCACGAATAAAACAAATTTGGTTGCTTATAGCTTCCAAACTAGAGAGTGTTTTTTAAAATGTGGTCCTGAGACTACCTGCAAAGAAACTACCTGGAGTACTTGTTTAAGAACAGATTTCTAGATGCTACTACAGACCTACTGAATCAGACTATCTGAAGACTGGGCCTAGTAATCTCTATTTTTAAGAAGTCCCCATCTAAAGTTTGTGATCTACTGGTTTATTGGGAGATTCAATAAATCATTTACAATATAAGGTGATGAATCCTTATTAGTTAAGGCTGTATAACAGATGATGTCAAAACTTACCAGCTTAAAACAACAAATATCTAGTATTTCACCGTTTCCATGGGTCAGGAATTTGGGCACAACTTGGCTGGGTGCCTCTGCCCCAAAGTTGCTCACAAAACTGCCAGGGGATGCAGTCGCATCTGAAGGCTTGGCGGAAGGAAGAGCAGTTTCCAAACTCACTCATGTAGTTGTTGGAGGATTCAGTTCCTCACAATTTGTAGGGCTAAGGGCTTCAGTTCCTTGCTGGCTGCTGCCCAGCGGCTTCCCTTACTTTCTTGCCATAGATGCCTCTCCATTGGACAGCTCACAATATGACAACTGTGAGTAAGCAAGAGAACAAGAGAGGGAGAGCAAGACAGAAGCCAGAGTATTTGCGTAAACCTGATATTGGAGGTGAGACAATCCATCACTTTGCCACAGTGTATTCAGTAAGAGCAAGTCACCAAGACCAGCCCACACGCGAGGGGAGGGGTGACCCAGTCATGAACACCAGGACATGGGATCAGAGTCATCTTAGAGTACACCTTCACAGGTATGACCCAGACAAGGAGGGTCAGCAAATAGCATCTAATCTCAGATGTGAAGAATGAGAAGCCAGGCAGAGTGGGAGGAAAAGGAGAGCCAGTGGACGACTCCAGAGTATGAGGACAGTGCTTATAAAAGCCCAGAGGCCTGAGAGACTTCAGTGTGTACAGGAAAACCTTTTTGTATTTAGATTTTTCAGTTAAGTTCAAAATCACACTCTTTGTGATTATTTCTGTGGATCCTTGAGAATGACTTCTCATCTCTATCAGAATGTAGGTTTCTTGGGGGGTTTTGTTTGTTTGCTCATTTGTTTTTTAAATAAATGGGATTTCTCATCTACCAAAATCTTTCAGAAATCAAAATCTGCTCAGTACACATTTTTGTCATTAATAAAACTCAAGCATGAAAATATAAAAAATATATTTAATAAAAATAAGCTGGGTTGTTTTCTTTTAGTCTTTCTTTGTTGTGGCAGAAGTCTTTTGCTCACAATGAGCTTTGCCTTCTTTACCCCATTCCAGCCTTAATTCTCTATCATACAAACTAGGCCCTGGTCTAGACCAGAAATTAAAAAAAAAAAAAAAAAAAAAAATAGATAAACAAAAAACTTGGGTATTTGGACTCTGTGCTGCTAAGTGAAAACATTCCTCTCAAAAGAAGCCTAAAGACTTCTTGCTTTTCTTTTTACCCCAATTTCTGAGTGGCAGTGTGGATTGGAATAAATTCATTTGGGTTTTGCAGTCAGTATCAAATAACCCAAAGTCAAAGTGGGGAACTGCAGTGTCCTGGAAGAGGTACTGACCTCAGCATCTGGGGGAGGAGCGTTCGGCTGGTCTCGGCTCCGCCACTTACTTGATGAGTAAGCATGGGTAATTCAACGAGCTTCACAAGTCTGGTAAACAAAAAGTTTGAGCAAGATGAGTGCTTCTCAAAGTGTGATGGCTGGACAAAGAGCATCAGCGCACCTGGGAAGCTGTTAGAGATGCAAATTTGGAGTCCCACCCAGACCTATTAAATCAGAAACTCCAGGAGTGGGGTGCTGGGTTTACCATTTTAACAAATGACCCAGTTAATTGTGATCCATGGGTAAATTTGGGAACCACTGAGCTAGATAATCTCAGGTCTTTACCAACCTGAAAATTCTAGGATTCTGAAACTTTTAGAAGGTAGCAAAAATATAAGAGAATGGTAAAATTTTTCAATAAAAAAAAAGTTAAGGTTCTGCTTGGCTACCCAAATAAAATAGACGCTATCACAGACTGTTTGATCACATAATCATTAAGAGAGACAGATCTGTGCAGACGATTATTTGACCCCCGCTATTGCATAGACTACCTAGATTATACACCTTTACCTGGGGTCACCAAGCTAATGAATGACAAACCCAGAACTCATCTCCAGGGGTCCTGACTCCTGGCTTAATGTGTTTTCCTCTCTACAGGCTATTACCCCCTCTCTTCCAATATGTTTGGGTTTGGTTACCCCATCTTGCCCATGTATGTTTTCTAGAAGCAGCAGCAAAGCATTATGTATAAGTGTTTTGACTCAACTTTACCTCCAATATCCATGGTATTTTTAAAGTACAGATCAATATGGAACACAAACATGAGTATCCTGGGAAACAAGAGTGTTCCCAATAAATTGAGTTCCAATAAATTGTTTTCTTTGAAGCTCCTAAACAGTGTAATTCGAATTCTGGCTAGGTGCCTACAAGTAAAGTTTCCTGAAATTTTCATTCCAACTTTCATCTATAAAATTGATAGGGCCATTAAAATAAAGGGGACACAAGCATCAACTGTTCAGTAATTACTGACTATTAGAGGGTACTTGATACTTGAAAAACATCATCCTCTTAAAAGATAGAACAAGTAGTAACGGCTAATGGCCTAATTTGCTTCTAACTTTTATCAATAAGTAGTAATAATATTATCAGAAGTGTAATAAACAGAAATCTATTTCTTGAGGTGGAGAAAATCCCAGGCCAAGAGAGATTTTCTAACCTCTTTCATGAATTGAAAATGATATTAACTAGATTCTCATGGCCACTCGTCCTCATTTGAGAGCCCATAACCTTTCCCATAAGGCTCAAGCTGTTAACCTCAGTGCCCTGCTGAATTCCTGCTGTAGTAATTGAATTCCATATACCTCAATCTCATTACAATTCAAGGCAAGTAAATGATTCTCCATTTCCCCTTCTAAAATAATTCTATAGTTCACTCCATCAGCTCGTGCTGTCTCATCTTCTCTCTCTCTCTCTCTAAAGATTAATGATTGCTGGTCTATACTATCTCCCTTAATTTGAAATTAGAGTTAAAAATCATAAACAGAAATACATACAGTCTAAGGTACCCTTGGCTGGAAGAAGTCTTAAAACATTTGCAGGATGGGGGCGGATGTGGCTCAAATGATTGAGCTTCCGTCTCCCATATGGAGGGACCTGGGTTCGATCCTCAGGACCTCCTGGTAAAATAAAAATAGATAAATAAATAAATAAAACATTTGCAGGAGTGAAACACTTGGCAGTTGTTTGTTTGGAAACGTTCTTTTCATCTCCACTTTCTTGATCCATCTTTAATTTCTTTCTTTTATTACGAAAAATAATTATTATGGCTATCTCTTCACGTCTGGGTCTTCTTCTATCCCTCATCCTAGGGCACTGCTTGGAAATCGATTTAGAGACTGTTGGAGTGTGTTACAACCTAGAAGTCAAAAGATAGTGCTGGCCCTGGGGCTACCCTACAGCAAGTGAGAGCTGGGCATGCTCATTGTCTACAGGAGGACAGAGACCATGTACACTGGAAATCAGATACCGTGGTTCTGGCAGTGCCTCTCAGCTTTGTCAATGACCATTGTAGGCCCTGGTCTAAAGCAGTTAAGTTTCCTGGGCTTTGCTTTCCTCACCTCTAAAAAGAAAAGAATTACTATTGTCTCTTTTAGCTCTAACATTTTAGTAATTTTATCCATTTGGCCCGGAAGCAATCTTGGAGTCCAGGGGTTTTTTCAGGAAGCTTTACAGATAGAGAAGGAGGGCTTAGGAAATGAAGATCTGCCAGAGCTCCAAACCCTCCACTGCCATCTTCAATACCACAGCTTCTATGTCTACCTCAACCTCCATTTTTATTATAGAGAGAGAGATTCCAGGAAAGATTTATTTTGGAGGAAAGAGTTCCAATGTTAATTTTTAAAAACAAAAACCTTTTTTAAAATGTATTATGGAATAGAATAAAATCAAGTGGAGTAGAATAGAACAGTATGACATTGAATAGGAATCATTCGTATCATGGCTTTCTTTTAGAGTCAAGTCTTCTCTCTTTTACTAAACTACAAAAAGTTTACATTTGTCATATATTCTACATCGGGGTCAGAAAATTTTTCTCTAAAGGGCCAGATTGTAAGTATTTTCATCTCTGCTCACTTATGTCCGATGGATTCTGTTGCAACTCCTCAACCCTGCCAGTATGGCATTAAAGCAGCCACGCACAATATCCAAATGAAGGCCTGGTAGCCTCGGGTGGTAGTTTGCTGATCCCTGATAGACATTAAATAATTTACCTGTTAACATGTTGAGGTATGTGTGCGTGTTAAAGAAAATTATTCAGAACGTATAAAGATTTTAGAATTTTTAAAAATGATTATAGAAAAGATAGTTTTATAATTGAATTTACTTTACTTTTTGTGAAAGTTAATTAGTGAAATGAAAATGATTTTTCAAAAATTTTTAGGTCCATTCTTTCTTTAATTTGCCCCAACACACATTTTGTTAAAATTGTGGAATGGATTAAAATAATGCTGATTGGTATAAATATTTTTTAAAATTACTGTTCCATCTGCCAACAGTAACCTGCCATTAGACATCTCACATAAAAATTATGTATCAAAAGATCAACTATTAAAATATTTGTTGTTTTAGAATTGTGGTTTATAAATATCTCCATTATTTTTAATCTGCACCTTGAGGATATTTTATTTTCTGGATTTACTCTAGTCTCTAGAAAAATATATTGTTTCCCATGCGATAAATTAATTTTTAACTGCTGAGATGACACAAAGGCAACATTTGTATTTACATAGAATATATTATTTGGGGACGATTCATTCTTTTTTTTTTTAAGTTTTCATTTATTCCTCCCTCCTCCCCCTCCCCCCCGCTGCCTGTGCTCGCTGTGTCCATTTTGCTGTGCATTTTCCTGTGTCTGCTTGTCTCCCTTTGTTGTGTCAGCTCACTGCATCGCGCAGGCCAGCTTGCCTTTACCAGGAGACCCCGGGAATTGAACCCGGGGCCTCCCATATGGTAAAAGGGAGCCCAAACACTTGAGCCACATTCGCTTCCCTGATTCATTCTTAACAACTGATTCCAGTTTTTCAGCATACTTATTTCTCTATCTATTTTGATGATTGTAGAAGATCATGATTCCTACAGGGTTGGCATCCTAAAGAGCTGTCCAGATGATACGACAACTTTTTGATAAACATTTGTGCCATTGTAATGAATGCACTCTAGTGTTTAGGACATAGCAAATATTCAATAAATACATATTGTGTTAATAGAAGATAAGTTTCTCAAACATCATAAATTTAGTCAGAAGCGAAATATAGCCAAAACAAAGACCTGATAACTTCAGCTTAAAAGCCAGAAGTCTTAATTAATTTTATATTTCCAGTAAAGATATAAGTATATGCAGAATAAGATAAAGATTAAGATAAAACTAACTCAAATTATGGTATAACATTTTCATATTTTACTGGAATTATGTTTAATAAATAAGTGAAAATGGAATTGTCCTTATAGTATTTTGTCTTCCTAAATTAGCTGGTTAATCTGGGATATCACAAATTGAGTGAAAATGAAAAAAAAATTTTAATTATTTGAATCACTCTAACAATTTGTCAAAGTGTCAAAGGCACAAGGCTGTGCTGTCAAGACACTGGCATTTCCATGACCTGAGCATTTCCATGATCGAAGACTTTCCTATGTTTAAGGAAACGTTCAGGTTGCAACGGAGTGTTAACCTGGAAAGGTGTCTAATTTCACTTCTCAGCTCAAACCTGAAATGAAAATTTGATGATGGCGAGTGGCATTGAAACTATGGCTCCGTGGCTTGCTTGAAGAAATGTACTTATTTGAAAACTGGAGCTGAGTTCAGATTCCTGCCTCCTCTCCTTTGGCCACAGCTGATACCATGTGGAGTGAAAGGGCTGCTCAACTGAACCCAGTCATGAGATGATTGTGAGAAATAACAAAAATCAATCAATCAATCAATCGGTAAGTCATGGGATGGTCTGTGACACTAGAGAAAGGAACTGAAAAAAAAAAACAACACCCTCTACTTCAAATTTGCAGCTTGCCTTTGGTGACTGCCTCCATGTTGTTCCTAAAACCTATCTCTTGCATTAATTCTAGTGCATTTTGTTGAAGCTTCGTTTGTTCTACCACATGACTGAATTTCTCAATTTGCACACATGCGCACGCATGTGCACATACGCACAAAGAGTCTCTCTCTCTCTCTCTCTCTCTCTCTCTCAGTAATGCTTAGAATCAACAGGATCATATGTACTTTCTAATGCTACTGTTCTCTCATTCTCACCAGTTTTCTCATATGCTCTCTTAAGGAGTCAGTTAAGTGTCAAAGAACTTCTCTTTTAATAATTTTCAAATTATTTATCACACATGTCAGTGAATTCTGGTATTGTTCCAACAAATCTTACCCCTAAGCAATCATCAGTAATGTGATTTTATCAGGAAAAACAACAATAACAACAACAGAAAAACGTAACAACACAATGTTGCTATGTTTGTGTGTACATGTATGCACACTAGGGTGTAAATGTATGTGCATTTTAACCTTCCATCTACTGTAATTAAACTTGTCCATGCATGCTGTAATCTTGTGATCTGGAAGGTTTAAAAATAAAATTTAGCTGGCTCCATCCCCAGAATGTCTAAACTTTTCCCAGCTCTAAGAAGAATGACTTTTACACCCTCTGTACACATCTGTCCCCCATACTCCTGCAGTTAGCCCCCTCCCGTTAATCCCTTGGGTTTCTTCTTGCCAAAGATGTTCTGCTGTTTGATAGAACACTAATCTCCAAGAATCTCAAAGTATCAGCTTACCTGTGAACGCCCAGAAACTGTCTCCATCCTTAGCCTCATCCCCTTTTATGTTTTCTTCATCTTTGAACAAATACATTGCTTTCTGTCTGAGAATGAGGCTTACATTCTGTTGTGGTTAGAAGGGATATTGACTGAAGGTACACTCTTCCCTCTTAACTAAAAGAAGCAAGATCAACATTCAGAATCACTTAATGACAAATATCAGTTGGTAGAAGCACAGGTCACCCATGGGCAGGAAACTCAGGTAAGCTCAGGGAGGAATCCATTGTTAAACTAACCTGGAGGCTTTTGCTGAACTAGAATAAGTCTTGGAGAAAGAAATAAAAGACAGACATGGGCTGGTAAAATGTAGTGGTGGGGGGGGTTCTCTTTCAATATTAATCTCTTGCCATGGTGATACACATTCGTAACAGGAGTGAAGAGGAGATACAAGTGAGAGGTGCAAACGGATAGTCTTAGGACTCCAATTCAGGTGAATTTATTACCAGGAAAGAGGTTGATCTGTGAAAATGGAAAACTCAGTCCCTCAGCAGGACTCAGCAGCCACAGCTTTCCTTCCCTGGGAAACTTCAATGGATTTAATAGAATCTTAGGAAGTACAGCTCAGGGATCTGCTCCCGCCCACAGTGCAAGTCCAATTTTCAATTCTAATGAGTGAGGTTCTCAGACTTGATCTCGAAGGACCCTTGTGTGAAGCCTTGTCTTTCTCTGGAATGACATTTCTTACCTTTGCTAACCTTAAATATAACGTCGTGCCCACAGTTGATGTGGGGTTATAGGCGATAGAGTGCCGGGTGCCCCCTCCTTCCCGTCACAGCCATTCCCGCAGCCCCCTCCCACATTGTGCTGCTCAGCTCCGCTGACAAACCTGGGCTTCACCCCAGTCTGACACTGAGATGGCATTTGGAACATTTACTCATGCAGCCAGAAAACACCAGGGTCTAATAACTAGGTTCAACTGCATTTTGATGTTTGCCAGCCTGCTGGTGATCAGTACATCACATATAAATGTCCAGGCTCATTAGGCTAAGAGAGAGGCAGGAAAAATATAGCAAAATTTATCTGAAAACTCAGCGTCAGAAGAGGCTGGTTCTCGACGCATTTTTGTGGTGATTCACAGGCTGCCTCCACTGCAGTAAGGTGGGAAGGAGCCCTCCACGGTGAGAGGGATGGTGATGGAGAAATCCTAACTTCCTGCTTCTCTTTGAATGAGAAAAGCCTGAGAAGGAGGAAAAGACAGAGGCATGCTGAGAGAGGCTAGAAAAGTAGACTTATTTTGAAATGGAAATTAGAACAAGTTTAAGGTGCATATGAGATTCTTTTCCTCTTCTCCCCTCTGACTGTGGTGAGACCACACCTAGGCTACTGCATTGCATCTTGGGTACCTGAGTACCCAAAAACTTGGACTGAGTTCAAAGAAGATGATTAAAGGAACAAAGGAGTTGGAAGTGATTGACTGATGAGAAAAGATTAAAGAAGTTCAGTCGAGGAAGCTGACTAAGCAATAGCTGAGGGGCAAAATGATAAAAGCTACAAATACCTGGAATGCACAAACCCCAGATCAGGCAAATAGGCTTTGATAAAAATTAGCAGAGGAGAGTTTTGGCTATGAATTAGAAATATCTTCAAGAGAAAGTGCTCAATTAGCCAACTGACAACTAAATAATGAAAGTGGGAGCCGGATCATGAGGGCCATTTTACAGACAGGCGGAATATGCACACAGAAGCCACTGGACACCAGTACTGCGGAAGCTGGAAAGGCAGCATGGCCTGGGCAACCATCAGGCCAAAATTTCAATAATTGAGACTAGTTAAATTACAAATTTCATTAATTACTTTAATTTGTTCAATCTTAAAAAAAGGTAATGTTCCAAAGGGGGAAGGGCAGGGAAAACCTTCAGAATCATAGACTCGAAAAGCCAGGTTTAATGTCAGACGACTGCTTACAAGTAATAACATGGAAATTAAATGCACAGCATCTTAGTGAGCTTAATGAGGTGAACAACGGCAAAGACTTCTAATGAAAAGTGAAAATAATTGAAAAAAGGCATTTCTTGTAAAGGCAGGCTCCAGTAATGAGAACCAAGGCTGCTTTGAAGCTTTCAAACAATTCATTCTGATGACCTAAAATGATCCCTTTTGCTTGAGGAAGTCATTTTTTACTTGTCCTCCTTAAATTCCTAGTGAGACCTTGCTGATAAAAGTGTGCTCACTTTCCAAAGTAATGCTCCCTTATTTAAAATCTTAGAACAAAGGTTATGGAAATCTTAGATACAACTTGAATAATCATAGACCAAATACCCTGAAACATTAAATCCTTCTCTTAATTTAAGCGTTAGACCACATCTCTTTTTAGGATGACTTTTCTCCCCGCTTTTTTTTTTTTTTTTTTTTTTTTTAGGAAAAATTGAGTCATAAATAGCTTGCAATAAAATCTAGTAAACTGAAATAACCAAACCATTTTTGGGGCTTGCCTGTATACCTATAATCAATTCTTTCTGAAATTGTGTAGGATTGCAGACAAATTGGAATTCTATTTGATACACTATTTCCAATTCCTTATTAGTTTTTCATCAGACTTGAGTCCCATTTTTCCGATAAGCTGGACAATTCTCCCTGTGATAAACTTCACTCATTGCCCCATTTAACTGTGGCATACCCGAATTTGCTCAGTGGCAAATTTTATAAGGGTCCCCCACCAGAGGTAATCATAGTGAGCCTGCTTTAATTTGGAATTGCTAAGTCCTGTGCTACAATAAACACTCCCAAGATTTCCTGCAGAAGCATTTAATAACCTGTTTGCGCTGACAGACACAGGAATGGTTAATCTGGAGCCTGGCCATTCCCTCCAGTTGCCCGCCCACCTCCTTCCAAATAATCAGTAAAAAAAAAAAAAAAAAACTCTGGAAATAAATACATTATTCTATGAAATATGTTGAGTGCTATTTTTTTTATTCTCTAATTATTACCTATGACATTTTTTTCTTCCCTTCTCCTTCTTTATCCTTCCCTAAGGAAACCTAGAAACTCTACACACTTAACTGAAGCACCACCAGCAACAGAGGGGCCTGTTTCTGTCCTCACCAGCAATTTCCGCTTCCCACTTGCAGTGTACAGTTCCATTTTACATCAGTAGCCGGTTCCATGCAGAGAGCAAGATCTAAAAGTGAGAAGCATAAGAAACTGTCCCTCAAACAACTGTCACATAACTTGAAGTGGGAGAGAGCCCAACAATCAGGAACACGGCCATGGGATCTGAAAGCCGAGCGGGATCAGATACACTGGAGAAAGTTTTCCAAGCTGGAGTACCTGAAATGGCAATCATTCATCTGCGGTGAGCGAGACAAAGCACACATGTGCTCAGAGGCTTTCTAAAGGGTCGAGGGTCAAGCCACTCATGTCCTTGTACATTTTCTGTGCTTCTCCAGGGAATATATTTTTATACAGAAATCTCTTATTACATCAAACAATATATTAATTGCCATCTGTGCCTTGCCTAGAAGTGGCAAGAATAAATGAAGAATTTTTTTCTTTTTAATTTCAAACTTATATGCAGAATACCTTACCTTGTTTTTATTACCTTTAATTAGCTTAATAATCTGCACATTTCCTTGTTGAATAACTGCTAACTTAATGTGTTGCCATAATGCATTTTTAAATTACTGCTTTAAAAAATTCAGTACTGATTTCCAGTCTCCGCTCACTGTATTAATTATCTATAAATATGTGTGAGATTTCCTTGAGCAGATTTTCACAATCTCCTTATTATCCCTATATAGACACTTTAAAGTGCGACAACGATTCAAAGTTCAGCATCCCTGTAATTTACTCAGACTTATAATTGATATTTATAAACTCAGCAGACCTGGAAAGGAAGAGAAATATTAGCCAGCCCAATTGAAGTTCAGAGACCTTTAATTTGGATGTAAATGGTGGAATCTTATTTCGGAGACAAACAGGACCATCCTCCTTTGAGCTCGGATGTGCCTCTTGGGACACAGTTTCTTCTTTTAAGCAAGCAAATGATTTTCCCCAGACCATTTGTTTCTATAATAAGCTTAAGTTGAAAAGGAAAGTGAACAAACTAGTTTGTGAACTGTGTGCTGGTGAGGGACAGTTGTTGGACTATGTGCTGGGGATGGACAGTTGCTGGACAATAATAGGTTGTAATGAAAAATAAAATGTCTGAGCCCTAGCTCTGCCACTGGCTGGCTTTACCATGCTGAACATGTCATTTAAAGACACAGAATTTCCATTTTAATGTCCATATAATGGAGGTACCATTTGTACCAGGTAAAGCCCAGCACTGTGATGAGGAACTAAGACAATGTAGACATGGCATTTTGAAACAGTGAAATGCTGACAAATGCAAAGATATAATCATTAGTGTTGTGAATCTCCGAGAGTCTGGCGAAAGCATCCAGACCCAAGGTTCTCAGAGTGTGCTCCCAGGGCCAGTGGTGTCAACATCACCACCAGAAACTCTAGGGTATGCCCGGCAGGCTGTATTTCAACAAGCCCTCCAGATAATTCTGGTCTACACTAAAATTTGAGAACCAGTGACCTAGCCTGTATTTGTAATCTATGAAAGTGGTTTTGGCTTAGATTCCCCATCAAGAGTCATAAAAGGGTCTAGGGCCCAGGGAGGGAGAAGAGAAGTGGAAAAGTTCTTCTTTCCTTCATCCTCTTGGGCAGCAGTGGTGAGTAGTGGGTAAAGTTTTGTGCTCTGTGATCAGAATGGCCAAGATCAAATCCTGGCTTTACTAGCAAGTGACTCACCTCTGGGTCTCGGGGGCTCACTTGAGGATATTGTGAAATAAATGAGCTGATTCATATGAAACATGGTACCTGGACTATAGCAAGTGCTCAAAACACGTTAACTCTTGTTATTCTCTAGGTTTGGCTTTCTGGGCAGCCTACAATAGTATATTTGTCTCAAATAGTTTTCTGATTGTAAAATAAAATGAAATAAAGAAAATGTTGTACATTCCATTTGGGGTATAGAAATGGGTCTTCCATGCAAACCTAGTCAAACCCCAAAGGCAAATAATCCCAAATAGTTTCCCTACTATACAAATGCCCCAAACCCTACATCCTTTCTATTGTTATTCTGATGTCACAGATTTATAAATGACGATTGTGCTTCTCTGTAGATATGAGACTGTTATGAATCCCAACTTCAGAGAATGGGAGGCAGAGTTGAAGGAGAAAAAGAAAGCCTAAGCTGATTAATTTTATGAACACACAGAGTCGATTTCAAACAGACAGTACAGCATTCCTTCGGAGAAAAGAATCTTTTGAGTTCATCATTTAATGCAGAGAAGATACTCATTCATTACATAAAAACATTCAACCTATATTCATTAACCTATTTGTGAAGTGCTCTGAATTTTCCAGGTGCAATGCTCATTACAGGCATTAAATGCACTGCAATTGCCAGATGCAGACAGTGAAATAATACAAATAGAGCCATGTGCACGGAAAAAAAAGCCTTGGGAAATCTCCAAGACACTACAATTAAGGCAAGGTAGACAGCAGCTCTTCTGAAAGAGAAGAGTAAGGGGAATCAAGGGCTTTCAATATGGCTTCATGAAGGATTATTCAAAGATCTAAGGGTAAAAGAGGAGCCCTGCAGGGGAAACGGAAAATACAGGTTGGAACCAAAGAGCCGAGAGTGGAAGATAAGGAAAATGAAAGAATGTCAGGGTAAATACTCCAGGGTTCCAGGAGGCCCCATGAGACATTGTTTTGTCTAAGGAGACAGAGGGAGAACTTGCAGGAGAATTGGCCCTTAATTAATGCAGCCAACTCTCAACTTACTAACTAGCTTTGTTCCTTAAGTTCACTTGTAAGTCAGCTAAAATTCAGAAAACAATTTCCCATGGAAACATTATTCATGGTGATTTGGCTTTCTGGGCAGCCCTCAATACGGTATTTAATCCAAAATGAAATTGAATATAGAACCTAATCCTTAAAAATATGATTTCAGTTGTGTCTAACCAGCATGTTTAACATTGTGCTTTTGGAAAAACAGAGTTCGTGTTCAAAGGTGGTATGCATCAAATGAGTCTTGGGCCTGTTAGCCCGTATCCCCTCTGCCTAGAACACTCTTCCCCCCAGATGACCCCAGGACTTTTCACAAATATCATACTCTCGAGGAGACTTTTCTGATCATCTTATTCAGACTTCCAACACCCTCCTCCAAGCACTCCCTAATTCCCTTCTCTGCTTTATTATTCTCCATAAGGTATCATCTGCCATACTATACATAATTACTTAATTATTTATGGATTGCCACCTCAATGAAGGCAGGGCCTTTTGTGTTTCTCAGTAATATATCAGCAGCACCTGAAGCAGTACTCAGATACACAGTAGGCACTCAAAACATATTTGTTGAAGTTAATTATTTATTTGTCCATTTATATTAACTGTTGGTTGGAGAACTGGGTCTGGGACAGGGGCTGGGTAGATTCTCCTGGATCCATGGTAATGCACGAGAGAAAGTGAGTATCTAAATCATTCTTTCCCTGTATGCTCTGAATTGGAGAGAGAAATCTGTGTATTGGGGAAGCAGGGTGGGAAAAAGGGCAGCTATTAAGAAGAGGATTTTGGAACTCCCCATTGGGTATGAGAGAGCCCTGGCTTAGGAGCAATGACCCTGGGTTCTCTTATCTCTAGTACTTATTAGCATATGACCTTGTACAAGATATTGACTCTTTGGAATCATCATTTTGCACTGGTTAACAGAGAGATGTTGTTCTTTGTACCCTAAGGCTGTTAGTGAAGATCAACTGGATATATATGTCAAAGTGCTCTGCAAAGGACAAAACCATCACAAAGTAAGGAAATAATGATGACAAAAGGGTGATTTACACAAATAAATAGGGAGATTGAATTCACAGTGTCCCTCTATGTGATGCCAGGGTTGTATTTTTCTGAATATAGTAATCTGTCATGCTTAACTCATTAATCTACATATGAAAAGTAAATAAGAAGGCTGAGAAAAACACGCATACAGTTGACATTCTTGGTAAAAGAGGAAACGAAATAATTTAGGAAAATACTCTATATGACTAATGATGCAAAAAACATTTTGAGGTAGAAAATTATATCTTATCTCAAATGGAACTTTCTCAGAGAAGACATTCCAGAGGTAGCCCCAGATCTCAATCTTCTACTCATCAAAAATGTTATCTCTCCTTGCTCATAACACCCATTTTCTTTTCTTAATAGCCTCTATCAAAATGGGTAATTATATGGGTAAAACATATATTTTATTTGTTTACTTCCTCCTGCCACATCTTATTACAAGTTCCATGATGACACTTACTGATGAATAACCCGATCCTGGCACAGTGCCTGCCACATAGGAATTACTCAATGAATATTGGTTGTGAATATTGTTGAATTAATGAATAAGTACATGAATGAACAAATGAACAATGAGTGAATGACGACATGAATGCATACACATGTACATACACAAAAGCTTGAAGAGCAGGGGAACTGAATCCACCTGGCAATTCCTTCCATGCATGGGCTAATAATAAAATGTAATGGTGTTGCATTCTGTTAGAGCAAAGAGGGCTTTCCTGGTAAAATAGCTAACTAGTGCCTGCTGAGAAGAGCTGAAATGGTCTGTGGGCCCATGATTTTGCTACTGCTTTTCATTCAGGCTTTGTCATTGGCACACGTGCAGGCAAGTCCTGCTCAGCTGGCTAAACCTGTCAGGCAAATCCCTATTTAGTTAGAGCCAAACAACCCTGGCACACCATTCGTAAATCTGTCCTCAGACAGGTTTGTCCAACAGGACCCAGATTTCCTCTGGCTAGTTGTTCTGCAGGGGGAGGCCCCATGGGGGAATTGAGGATGTTAGATAAAAGGCCAGCCTTAGAGCTCTTTCCCCAGAAGTTCCCAAGACACAGGTATGGATGACCAGCCACGACATGGCCAGCCAGGCCAGATATAGAATAGAACAGCCAGGAACTCGTGAAGATAAGACCCGGGGCAAGGACACTCAGCCTCATCTCCAAAAGAACAGATTCCACCTTTCTCTGCAATATGGTCTATTGGAAAGGTCCCTGAGCTTGGGGCTCATTAACTTACTGTGTTATTTACTATTTTCCATGTCCCTATTTCTAAATTGTGGGAAAAAATATCTACTGCACAGTGTTGTAAAGGTTAGAAAGTTATGTATGTGGTAAACATATCGTGAGATTTCAAAAATCATAGTTATTTCTTGGATTATGTGGTCATTTTCTAAATCTTGCAATACAAATAATTTGCAAGGGTATCTTCCTCAGCTCAGTAGTTCTCAATCTTGAATGCCCAAAGTGGATAAGCTGGGGAGCTTGAAAAAATCTTGTGCCTGGGTCCTTCCCCAAAGATTCAGAAGAAACTGTTATCCATTGAAGTCTGGGTATCAGGATATTTAAAACTCCCATGGTTTCTAATGCACAGCTAAGTTCAAGGACCACTGGTCTGGCTGGAGCTCTACCCCAAGAGCTACAATCAAACAACACTTTCTCAACTCCACAAAGCAATTACATCAGAAGTCCTTTCTAACACAAAATCAGCTCTTTAGTTTTACAATAAGCGTAAACGGAAAGACTCTTGAAAGAAGCTACTCACTACCTTAAGCAGATCCTAGGCTATAAAAGAATCTTTCTTTGCAGCAAGTTTTGAGAGGCAAAAATACAGTGGGCATCAGGAGGGGACAGTGGTGAGGAGCGGAGGTTGGGGACACAAATATACATTTTACCTACTGCCCAACTTCTCACCATCTCGTTTTTTTCCCCAGGGCTATTAACAAGCTCAGAACTCAGTTTTGTATTCATCTGCCATAGCTAAAGTCTCAGCCAGAATCTTTTGATATTTTCCCTGTGCCTCCTTTTTAACTGCTTTTTATTCTTTGGAAATTGTCTTTGGGTTTATTTTACTTGTTAATTTATTGTTAAGACCCCTAAGAACTTTAGAAAATGGGAAATGAATGAATAAAATATTCCAAAATTTTGCTGAGGCCTTGCGTACATCATTTCATAAAAATAGAAAGATCCTATTGATCAACAGTAATTCTGGCTGATTCTCAGAGTAATAGCAGTGGTGGTAGTGGTGGTAATAATAATAATAATTAACAATAATAATAACAACAATCCTTTTTGAGTCCTTACTCTGTGCCAGACACTGTTCTGGGCAGTTTGTATTTATTAACTCATTTAGTCTCCAAAACAACCCTATGGGCTATATAATTCCAATTCTATAGATGAGGAAATTGAGATTTTATATAACTTTCCCAAGTTCCTATAGTTAGAGAATAGAAGAGTTAGGAGTAGGATTGCCAGGAAAAATACAGGACACCCAGTTCAATTTGAATTTAACATGAACAGTAAAAAAGAAAGAAAGAAAGAAAAAACAGCAAAAAGTTTTTCCCAAATATTGCATAGGACATACTTATGCTAAAAAATTATTCATTATCTGAAATCTAAATTTAACTGAATGTCCTGCGTTTTTATTTGCTAAATCTGGCAACCCTAGCCTAGTTATGAGTCAAAGCCAAGCAGACTAATTCCAGAACATGTGCTCTTGCCATTAAGCTCTGCTGTCTCCGCTTTCAGGCATAATGGCCGATTCCATGGTTCTGGAGATTTGGGGACAGGAATCAAGACAGAAGATTTGGCTCACATGTATTGGAGCCATACTGCCTGCCAGGCTCTGTCTCTTCCTCTTCCCAGCTGAGACAGCCTAGTCTAACTGCAGGCTCAGCCCTGCTCCCCACTGCTAATCTAAAGAAATAACGTTAACCCTTCTGATACAAACGTTTTAGGGTTCAGTATGTCATCCTGCAGTCAATTCGGTCATGATTTGGTGTGCTAGATCTGATATGTGGCTCCTCATTTTCTCTTCCGTCATCAGTCCACTGTGGGCCCCAGCATCACCATAGCTGGAATTCTGCCTTGACTCTTGTTCTGGGTAATCATTTGGGTAAAATGATTAGTGTACCTGCCCCTTCCAAGGCTGGGATCCTCCCTTGTTTTTGTTGTACCTTCCCTCAGGAACTGGAGCCCTGCCCCCAAATCTTAGCCCAGAGGTATTAATTATTACTAGTTGATAACCTTCACTAAAGCTGAGTCATTTCTCCTTTTTAATTTTTGGCATATCACTCATCCCAGATTCCCCATTACTGAGCAACACTTAATTATTAGTATGTCCCCATTGTTCATTTTGAAATTTTTGTCCCCTATTGATTGATTATAAAACCTTCTATAACTCCGCCCCAAGGACAAGACCTGGCCTGCCTGACAGACCCTCCCCTGTAGAAGCCTGCCCTTATTACCCGCCACCAGCTCAGTGGATGTGGGTGCCAGTGCACGGCCCAGGCTCTAGCTCTTAGTCCTTCCACCTCTCCTGTCCAGCTGCAAACAGCCAACGGTCAGCCCTGGCCACGTCCCAGGGTGTGCCAACACGAGCAAGTCTCTTCTGATGCCTGCCTAACCACCTAATTCTCTTTTAGCGACATTTCAGTGAACTATTCTGTAGACTTGGACCCTGTCTGAAAGTTTAGAGTGTTCTAGGGTCCATGTGTGTGGTGGCAAGAGGAATGGACAAAAGCTTTGTTTATCTCCAAAGGAAAAGAAGGAAATGGTACCCAATAAATCCTGGAGCAAATATGAAGAGAGGAAAACCTATCCAAATTCAACTACAAGAAACTTGGGTTTATTTTTTAATAACAAATCATGCCAGACAACCTAATTAGCATTTTGATGGTGTTATGACATGACTAGTTAATGTAGCAGTTGGTGGTAATATCCTGGATCTTTCTTTTAATGAATCATTTGATAGCATCTCATGAAAATTTTACTCACTGTTATCACTGTGTAGTTTGTTGCAATTTGCTCAATGCCTCTTAATAAACATACAGACAAACAAGTTTCCTGCCCAAGGGAGCTTACAATAAACAAGAAAAGTCAAGCAGTCTCTGGGGTTCCCACAGGAAGGAAAATAAAGTCTCTTACTGCCGACACAGCCTCTCCTAAATTACCCAGCGCACTGGCCACGTCATCAGTCATCTTCACAAACACTTATTAAAGGCTAAGCCACACACGGCGATGGGCAAGCATCTAGTTCAAGGGAATGAAACAGACAAGGTCTGTACCCTGCAGGAATTGACAATGCAGAAAGCTTTCATAAACTGGGAGAGAAGAGACTGCGCCTCGCTTGTACTCTCCACTGTCTGCCTCAAAGCTCACCGATGAACGCAGTTTTTCAATGCAAACTAAAGTCACACTGGCATGTTTTCCTCCCTATGCTTGGGAATACAAGAGTTGACCTCTTCAGCTTCTGAATATTTTACCAAAATAAATCAAATTTACCTTCTGATTGTTCATCAAATCTTAAGTCCTACTATATTTAACTATGCCTCCCTTAAAAGATCTTTAATTTTGGTGCTTCCTTGCTTTTTAACACATTTGCATGTGTGCTGCTTGTCTTTCAAGAGCTGATAAGAAAAGAAACTTTGTAGTAAAGTGCTGCTTTCCACTGGTGTGTGAAGCCTTAACGTAATTTACCTGCGCTCCTGTGTAGGAGTGTGCGTAGACTTAAGAGTGAGCGTCTCCAGCCACGATTGCCGTTCACCTTAGGAATATGCAAAATAACCATCGGGATTTATTGTGCACTCCTAAAGTTTTGTGTACTGTGCTGATAACACACCTTCTCATTTTATCTCACGAGACCTTATGGAAAAGGTAATATAATTGTCTACATTTTATAGGCATGAATAAACAAAGGAACAGAAAGCGGTCATGCAGATAACAAGTTGTAAAGCTGGGATTTGAACCCAATAGTCTGACTCCACACCTAGGCTCATAACCACCACACTATATTGCCCTGATGGAAATTATTATTTTTTTTTTAGCTCTGCATTTGTAAAAATGCACGCAGGTGATTCTGACGCTCAGCCAGAGAAACAATAGATGCATAGACTGGCATCTCTCCACTCTTCCTCTTAAGACAGACCTCAGCAGCTTCTGGACAGATACTCGTTAATCACCTCTGGGGGCCCTCCGAGATCGTGCTCTGCACTGCAGTCCCACCGGCCAGCTGCTGCCGTACCTAGGAAGGGAGCTGCCATTCCTCGCCTCCGTGGCTGGTTCTTCTGCCTTCACTGCCATCTCCTTGGACCTTTCTGTCGTACTCAGGGCTTTCACCTTGAGAAGGCAGCCCCTCCCCTTACCCCTTTATCCCTCTCACTATTCAACAGCAATATATTTCCAAAGAATTCCCAAACACACACAATTTACTTTTCTGTGCTAGTGAAGATTTATGAGGGTACAAAGTGTCTACCAGCAGGCAATTACAGCCCACTTGAAAATGCCTGTGCAGAAGGCTGAAATCTGATAAGGAAGCAGGGTGAAACTCCCAGAGGGAGTGGGTCTCACATTCTGCTTTTCCAATGCTCAAACTGACCCCAATTTGAGAACACAATATTTTTTTGAGAACACAACCACCTTTCGAAGGTTGACATTTGTGCTACAGTATACAATATGCTTAAATATTTTTTCCAGGTACATAGCATTTCACTTTATGCATTCTGTACTAGACAGGACAGGTCCAATGTCTTCCAGCCACCCTGCCCACCCGAGAAGCCTTCGATTGTCGCTATGCCCTCAGCTCTAAGTGAGAGAATTAAAAGCAAGGAAGTAAGCCATCACGCTTTGCACTGTGCGGCACTACAACCCTTGCTACATGTTGATTGGATCACAGATTGTCTCCTGACTCCAAGCAGCCATCTACAAACTAATGGTCCGTGAAAGAGCTGCATGTGAGAATTCTACCCAACAGGGGTGCTTCATGCTGGATAACCATTAATGAACCCAGACAATTCCTCACTCTCTCAGAGAATTTAAACATGAGAAACAGTAGGAAACAGAAGTTTCAGTGCACACGGAGCCAGGCAGAGAGCACGGCTACGTCCCTTTGATGACAGAGGCAAGAACACTAAAGGCTCTCACCACCAAGACTGATCTTGGAAGTGGGAAGCTCAGATGCTTGTTGCTGAGGTTTGGACAAGAGAGCCAGAGATACAGTGTAGCTGAGAACAACCTTCCTGTCAGGGCCAGCTGCATGCACGTGCTACCTATACAGGCTCCCTGGCCCTGTGCCCAGAAGAGTCCAATGCATGGTTCTTCCTTGTTTTGCTATGAGTGTTTGTATATGTACATAAAACGAGTATCTTTGTTTTCTTCCCTATCTTTTCCTCTTATCATATGACGTAAGTTGTATTAGTTTCATGTCCTAGTATTTAAGGATGTCAAGTTTAAGAGTGAATATTACCCAAGGGCTTGCACCCTATTCTGGAGAGATCTAATGCATCGCCGGTTGTATGCAGGACAGTTGAATGTTGTTCAGCAGAAGAAAAAATACATACATATATATATATGTGTGTGTATGTGTGTGTATATATATATATATATATATATATATATATATCTGTTATTGTTTTTATTTAGAGACTGAGTATGGTTTAAGATGACGTTTATGGCTGCCAAGTTGACAAGGAATGGACTGTGATGTTAGGTTAATGTGTCAACTCAGCCAGGTAATGGTGCCCAGTTGTTTGGTCAAGCAAGCACCGGGCTAATTGTAATACAAGGGCATTTCATGGACTTTAATCATCAGTGAGTTGATTGCATAGGTGGCTGGTTACTTCTACAATCAACTGAGATTGCCTTCAGCAAGGAATGACGTCTCATCCAGTCGGTTGAAGGCCTTAAAAAGAGAAGTGATTTCAGCATTTGGGGAGAGAATTCCCATCTCTACTTCAAATAGCCAGTGTCTCCTGGGGAACTCATCGAGGACCTCCATCAGGGCCCCTTGCTTGCAGCCTGCCCTATGGAAGTGGGACTTGGACATCCCCATGGTCTCATGAGACAATTTTATAAAATCTCATACTATGTGCAGATGTCTCCTATTGGTTCTGTTTCCCTAGAGAACCCTGATTAATACAAAAGTATAGAAAGATAATTCTTTCCTCTAGAATGATTGGAATGATGGTAGATTGGAACTTTTTTTAATTGATAGAAATGTTTATGTCAGCGTGATGACTCAATATCGGTAATGTCATGTAAATTGTTTGAATTGTCAAATTTGGGAAAGCCTATAATCAAGTTTAATTTATATGTGAGCTCTAACCCTTTAGCATGTTTCAGGATTCTTGGTGCAAGGATTTGCTTTAAATACCCTTTGAAATGGGCACATTAGCCAGTTTGTCTCTGATGCCCCATGTCACGACCTCAGGTAAGTCACCACAAAGATTCATGGGAGCATTTCAGGAATCCATTCTCACCAGCAGTAACTTAACACCCTCCCAAAGTGACTGCACACCTACATCCCACTTATCCCAAACCAAATGTACCCCCTTCCCAATTTCTGTTTAGCTAAATCCCCAAAATGCCTATATATGCTCCAATTCTACCCAATACAAGAAGGGTAATTTAGGAGAAGTCAGAGTGAAAGAGACAAAGATTTTCTATACTGTAGTTAAAATATCTTACTTTAGCACATCTTACAAAGTCATGTAAATAAGTTGCTAGAGCCCTACAGTTTCACTACGTTAGCTTCTGGCTGTGCTTACAGAAGGCACCTATTGCTAAGACCAGTAAGAGGCTTTGTTCCTGGCAACCTGAAAAGCCCAACACGGTCTCCTGATGATGAACTTCTGGCATCTCAGAACAACACTCAAAAACACTCAGGCTGACTTTCTCTGGTCCCCTGGTGACTGGGGAGCTGCTCTGCCGAGTAAGACTACCAGCCACACTAGCAGAAACTTGCTACACCAATTTCCCTCTTTATTTTATTCTTTCTTATTCCAGTTTGTTTTCAATGTTGCTATAGCCCAAACCACCCTCTATGCTGCATCTAAACAGTAATAACTCTGGGCTGTGCAGAATCCAGGGATTCCCTGCTGTCCAGCTTTTACTGAGTTTGAAGCCTTTTTTCTTTATTTCCTTTTAATTATCCACATACCAATGCATACTGCTTGCCCTGATGTTGTTTTTATGTTTAACAGCTTAAACTATTGTCATTTAACACATATACACAAAATGCTGGCATGTTCCATATTCCAGAACATCTAGTTAGGGAAATTTGTCCATCTTCCAAACTCCCTCACCCCTTCCTATTCTTAGAACTCTGTTTAAATCTAGTTCTCCTTGAAGATTGTAAGTCTGGACTAAGAGAAGATAACAAACCTGTTTGAATTCCATCTAGATCATGGTTTGATGAGCCAATTTATGTGAAAATACTTAACACAATGCACTGGTCATAGTAGGAATTCAAAAAATACTTATACACTGCTTTAGGGTCCTCTGATTCAAAGGTATACCATATATACAGAAGATTAACATCATGCATATGTATTCAATTTCCTTTTCTTGAAAAAAAAATGTGACCCAACTTTCACCTGTAGACTGAGTGATGAAGTTCAAAAATAGTCATTGTCTCATTTTAATTTTTTCTCTAAGTTATTTCAAAGCATAATTCCTAATTCTAAAGTGTGCAGGGTAGCCCTAAATTAAGTTAATTGCTACAATCAATTGAAATATTTCACTATCTCTTCCAAATGTATTATGGCACACTGGTTTTAAAGCAGTTAATAGTTCTAGAAAATAATGTATTAGCAATCAAAAATATGAATCAATGCTTATTACTTTAATACCATTTCAGGAGCAACAAGAATGGTTGAATTAATAACATCCTATTATTTTATTATTGCATAAGAATTTATAGCTGTGCTGACACTACACCAGGACTAATTCTCTCTTTTATTGGACTTTTATTAGACAATGTGTGACAGGGACTTCTCCAATGTCCCTGGGGAATTCCACAACTGCCCAGGCAAGGTCATTTTCTTAGCCCTCACCCAGTAGCGCATCACTCTTTTGTCTCTCCAGGTTCACACAAAGTTCATGCATAAAAATACCTGCCTAAACCAGAGGTCAGCCAATCAACAAGGTGGCACTTGAACACTTAAACTTAAAATCCGACTTGTATTTGGTAAGAAATACATTATGGGCTTTATGTCAGTGACTAGCTTTGACAGGGTGATATATCTTTAAATTTATGCTTTTGAACACTGACCAAGGCTGATTGTGTCTGGCTGCACTGAGCCTGAATTTCCTGACCTGCAGGCCCAAGGCATGTGGGCAGAAGACTTCAATGGATTATGAATTGAAGAAAGAATTCTGTCCCGAGCTTCTTACTCAATAAGAGAGTTTTGGTACGTTTTGGGTATCTATAGGTTGAAAAGCTCACCCCAATTGCCTTATATTGGAAGGTAAAATTTAGGTTTGCCTCTGTCATTGCCACTTGAATCTATAATAGGTGCTGGTGTTCTAAGCCATTGATCACAGAAACAGATCAGCTCAGTTATTCACTCATTTAGATGATATTTACTAAGCACCTAATATGAAGCATGGTTCCAGGCAAGCAAGGATATGACATGAAAGACATTATTTTCATGGATATCATATTCCAGTCTTCTTCCTGACCCACTAATGCCATTTACAGGACACAGACCCTGCCTTAGCCTGAAGTAGAATGAAGAAAATCTTGATATTGTCATTTCCAGTGCCTACATTGTTTCTAATTTAGAAAGAACTCCTTTTTTCTTTAAGTTTATAGGCCATTCATATTCCACAATGTACTCTAATCTTTTTTTTTTTCCTGGAATATGGCAATGGCCACTACAAAATCATTACAATACTCTAAGTATTTGATAAATTTTTATTTTTGGAAGAGAATGAAAATGTCATTTGACTACACTGAAGTCAAATACAAGTGAAGAGGTACATAAATTATTTTGTTAGGCTATAGATTCTTTGTTTCTACTCTTTCTTTCTACTCTTGGTTGATAGTTCTCTGGAAAATAACAGGGTATTTTCCCAAGAGACAAGGCAAATAAATACAGAATAACTTGTTGAAGTTGGAAGAGAACTTACGAGTCACCAATCCAAAATTCCCCATTTATATAGGGAAAAAAGACCTTTGCCTAGGCTGTTTCTGCTCCAAGCACAAAAATACCAGATATCTGTTGGCTTTTATAAAGGATATTTATTTGGGGTAGACACTTACAGTTACCAGGCCATAAAGCATAAGTAATTTCCCTCACCAAAGTCTATTGCCATGTGTTGAGGCAAGATGGCTGCTAATGTCTGTCAAGGGTTCAGGCTTCTTGGGTTCCTCTCTTCCCGGGGCTCCGTTTCTCTCTGGGTTTGGCTGCTGTGCTCTCTCCATAAGGCCAGGTGAAGACTATCAGGTGAACAGCGCTTTCTCTCTCCCCAGGGCTTCTGCCATGTCTAAGAAGCTGTCTCTATTCCCCTGTGTTCTTATGCTGTGTGTTCACTTCCCAGGACCAGCTCAAAACTCCCAAATCTGTCCTTTGCCATGTCTTTTCTCTGTGAGTCCCCACCCACCACTTTGATTGGACTTTGATGTGGCCCAATCAAAGTCCTAATCATAATTTAATCAATTAAAAGTGATACCTCTGACAGACCAGTTGACAAACACAATCCAATAACTATTTTTGGAATTCATAAACAACACCAAACCCCTATATTCCAACCTCTGAATTCCAAAAAGACATTACAATATTCAAAAAACCTTAAATCAATAATAATACTAAGTACAAAAACATATCATAATCAGTTTAAAGAAATACATTTTGTCTTGGGGCAAAATCCCCGCTGCTGTAGACCTCTGAAATTTACAAAACCATTTATCTGCTTCCAAAACATAAATGGACAGAGGAAGGATAAACATTTTCGTTATCATAAGGAGAAATTGGGAGGGAAACATGAATCATGGGTTCTCTACGGTTTAATAAATCTGCAGGACATACTTTATTAGATATCAAAGTCTGAGAGTAATTTTTAAGTTGATGGTTTTTTTCTTCCTGGGGAATTATGGGAACCCACCCTTTCCACAGGCTTGCCCAATGGCCATTTTCTTGGTTCCACCCTCATCAAGCATCTGGGTAGAGAACAAGCTCTAGACCTCACCCTCCAAGAGCGTTGGGGTGATTGCCACACCTTACCCAATCTTTGGGTTAGAGTCTTAACCCCCCTAGTACTGTGAAGTGAAGACAACATCCTCCCTAACCTTTGGCATACAGGCTCAACCCTCTCAGAGCAACAAGTTGACCACCTGGCCTTCTCTAATCCATGGGGGACAGGTCAACCCCTCTTAGACCTATGGGGTGGTAACCTTAACTTCCCTAATCCTTGGGGAATGTGCTCCACCTTTTCTGTACCCTGGGGCAGCAAAACTCTCCCTGAACATCAGGTGGGAACATCCACCCTCTTCAACTACTGGGGCAAACTCAACCTCTCTGTACACATGGGTGGGGTTCCTCTCTTGGCCCAAGGCAATATCTCAGTTCCAGACCTCAGCTTCCATGGTTTTCCTCTTAAAGCTGTTTCTCTTTGAATATCTCCTTTCCATGTTCCTTTTAGTCCAAGATGACAGTGGTTTTGTTTGTACAACTCTTTCAAAAAACTTGTTGGTTTAGCATGCAAGAAGCAGGGGTCCAAACCATCAGACAGTAAGACTTTCCACAAGTCTTTCCTAGATAACTGCATCTTCAATTCTGATTTACAAGTTCCAAGTTTAGTTAAGTCCTCAAATGGGGCACTATCATCCGGGAACTTGATTTCCAGAGGCTTGGAATTTCCAGTATCAGTTTCTGTTTTCTTTGTACCCAACAGTTCAGTCCTCAGCTTATCTCTCTCATCTAGCATTTTGCTATAAGCTGCAAGGAAAAGCCAAGCCGCATTCTCCAAGTTTACTTTGGAAAGGTCTTTAATTAAATGCCCAGGCTCACCATTTTCAATTTCTACCTTCTATATAACATCAGGAGTCACTCTTGCTAAGTTCTCTGCAACTTTAAAACATGGATTGCCTTTCCTCCAGTTTCTAATAATAGTTTCATCATTTACTTCTAAGGCATCATATAAAGTCTCTTTAGCATCCATATCCCTACCAACAGACTCTGCAAAGAAATCTAGGCCTTTTCTATTAAGTTTCTCATAATTCCTCCAAAAAATACCCCTACTCATTTATAAAACCGTTCCAGCATTTTGGTAATTGCAAAAGCACTTCCCCATTCCTTATTACCAAATTCTATATTAGTCAGCCAAAAGGTGCTGATGCAAAATACCAGAAATCTGTTGGCTTTTATAAAGGGTATTTGTTTGGGGTAGAAGCTTACAGTTACCAGGCCATAAAGCATAAGTTACTTCTCTCACCAAAGTCTGTCACCACGTGTTGGAGTAAGGTGGCTGCCAATGTCTACAAGAGTTCAGGGTTCCTGGGTTCCTCTCTTCCCTGGGCTCATTTCTCTCTGGGCTCAGCAACTCTGTTTTCTTCACAAGGTCAGTTGTAGACTATGAGGCTCTCTAGGCTTTTCCTCTCTCCACAAGACCAACTGTAGACTATCAGGTGATCGGCTCTGTCTCTCTCCCGAGGGCTTGATTCTCTCCAGGCTCAGCTGCTCTGCTCCTCTGTGTGCTGTCTCTCTCCCCAGGGCTTCTCCCATGTCTAAGAAGCTGTCTCTATTCCTCTCTGTTCTTCTCCTGTGTGTTCACTTCCCAGGCTCCAACTCAAAACTCCCAACTCTGTCCTTTACCATGTCGTGGCCCAATCAAAGTCCTAATCATAACTTAATCAATTAAAAGTGATACCTCTGACAGACCAGCTGACAAACATAATTCAATAACTATTTTTGGAATTCATAAACAATGCCAAACTGCTACAACACCCTTCTTCCCCTCCTTCCTCAGACTAAATCTTTATCATCAGGCAATACTTGCTCCCAGGCAACTCCTCCAAATCCAAGGCTAAGCCAAGCACCCTTCGCTGTGCTCCTATATTCCCTTATGTATGTCCATCAATACAGATACAATAATGGACTAAAATAATTTGCCTATAATTCTCTCTTCCCTAAGTGCACTGCAGTTTTTCAATGACAGAAACCATATCTCTTTGTTCTCCTGTTTCTTAGCCTGCAGCAAGGACTGACACATAATAGGCCATTCAGGACCTGTGAAGTTGATGTGAACTGTGCTAATTTATGGTGTGAATCAACAGAAGAGCCAGGACTAAGACCCAGATCCCCTAACTCATGGTCTTGGGTTCTTTCCACTCTACCATATGATGGAGTCTTTGGGAGGCCCATAAATTGGAAGGGAAGTCTTTGAACAGTTTTCTTTGTGCTAAATTAATAAAAATGAATGGGAGATTTTGCCCCAGAGCCTTTTGCAGTCACAGGACCCTGTGACTGTTCTTCACCAGCTTAAGATGAGCAGCTTCTGCTCCAACAGAAAAAGGGAAGGGAAATCAACATTTGTGAGCAACAGCTGTGTGCCAGGAGCTGGAATAGATGGAGATGTGAAACCTGTTGAAGTATTAACCTCAGCCCCTCCAGTTTCCCTGGCTTACAGGGCCTTAACAGGAAGTCTATAGATGGCAATAGTGTTAATTCAGACATTCTGTGTATTTGTGATTTTCCTAGCTTTTCCTTCACATTTATCACTTTGTGATCTCAAGATGACTGCTGTAGCACCAGGTATGTCAAGTTGCTCAAAACAGGAATTGAGAAAGGGAAGTGTCAGAGACTTTTGTGCTTTTTATCAGGAAATGGAAAGCTTTCTAAGACACCATCGCTCCCAGTCAAGTTTCTTCTTATATCTTATTGGTCAGAACAGTGTCACGTGGCCATCCCTGGCTACATGGAAAGCAGAAAAAAACAAGTACTCTACAGTGGAAGATGGAGAGGGTGGGCATTGGGAATAGTTGCTGGGTCAGCCACCAAGCAGTAGCTGCCACAGGTTCCTAGTAGTATATTGATGCCAGTTATACGTAAGAAGACACTAAGTTTCTGAAGGGGAATGCTCATGATATCCTTTTCTCTGTGTTCCCAGCACACATCATGAGTTTAATAAATAGTGTATCAGAGATTGGATGGGTAAATAGAGCTAAATACTAGGGAAAATGCAACATAAGTGCCTGAGAGGAATTGGGCTTGCACAAGGGGTAAACTGGGGTTGAGGGCTGTGTTAAATTGAAGCTTTTGTGGACCCCAGAAAATTCTGTTCTTAAACCTAATCCATTCCTGTGCCTGGAAACCTATTGTAGGTGGGATCTTTTTATTAAATTACTTCAGTTAAGGGCCTTTGATTAGATTGTGTGACCCAGGGTGGGTCTTAATCCTCTTACTGGAGTCCTTTATAAATGGAGAAATAAAAAGGCACAGACAGAAAAGGCTGTAGAGACAGAGGGGAACACAGAATCTAAGAGAGAAGGTCCTGGGAACCAGAAGCTAAAATCAACAGAACACAGAAACTGAGAGGAAGCTACTTTAGCCAGAAGCTGAAAGCAATGAGGCCCAGAGGAGAGGGAAGAGAGGAGCTGATTGACCACAGCAGCAGCTCCATGTGCCTGATCACCCACAGCTGCAGCTCTGTGAGAAAGCATCTCTGATGATGTCTTTATTTGGACAATTTCATGGCCTCAGAACTGTAAACTTATAAGTCAATAAATCCCCATTGTAAAAGTCACCCCATTCCTGGTAGGTTGCATTGGCAGGTTTTACTAAACTAAAACAAGTGTTAATGTTCTTACTGGAAGATATTGTTAGTTGAGAGGAGAAGTGAAAGGCTCCTGGATCAAATTCCATCATGACATGATTTTGCTAAGGTCAGGCTGTGCCACCAAACATCATTCCTGGCCTACACTTAATGTAGGAAAAAGAAGATAAATCTTAATATCTGAAAAAATATATTCCGTTCATAGATTTCTCTATGAAATCTGAATTGTCCTCACTAGGCATACTTTAAAGCCAGTTTGATAAAACAAAGCTATTATCATTGCAATCAGCATAACCCATATCTCCAGCCTGGGGAACAAAGAGCAGTTTTTGCTTTGCTTCCCCAAACTTAATTGCTCAACCTCTATCTTTTCCCTCTCCCCAATAAGTCTATCTATCTGTGGATCTCCACTCACTACTTAACCAAGAATCACAAAGTTGCTTAATCAAAAGAGGTCAGTTATATCTCTCAATGTCCCATAAATCTACAAATCAATGATTCTCAAAGTTTTCTTTTTAAGGCAATTCATAGTAAAATTTTATTTTATTTACGCTTTGCACCTTGGTATTTTCTCTTATATTCTATGTCATTCAAAAAATGTGCTGAGGGAAGCGGATGTGGCTCAATCGATAGGGCTCCCGTTTACCATGTGGGAGGCCCCGGGTTCGTTTCCTGGGGCCTCCTGGTGAAGGCAAGCCCGCCCGCGCGGCGTGGTGAGCTGATGCAGCAGGAAGACCCAACAAAGGGAGACAAGCAGACACAGAAAAACGCACAGCAAATGAGCACAAGCAGCAAGAGGGGATAAGTAAGTAAGTAAGTAAATAAATAAATAAATAAATAAATAAATAAACAAACAAACAATTAATAAATAAATAAAATCTTTAAATTAAAAAAAAAAAGCTACAAAAAAAAAATGTGCTGATGACACCACTATCATGATTTTACGGTACCTCCCACTGCACTTGAAGGGAGGTGCATTTTATAGCTACAGCCATCACATGGCGTTGCTGTTGCAAATGAATCCAATGCCTCCTTGGCCAGACTGCTGCAAAAACATCACTACCACCTTCCAGAAAACACAGAGACTGTAGAAGTGCTCCAGCCCCTGGACTCCCACAGAGCTCTTTGAGCACATTGTCTCTGAAGCATGAACACCATTCTCATGGGACTGGTTTGGTGGGGCCAGCAGTCAGGCTGTGCTGGGGATGGCTCTAAATCCACATTCTACAGTCACTCTTCCCTCATGATCTGTTCCCCCTCGGGGGCCCATAGAAGTCCTTTCATGTCTCCTGTAAAGTCAGAATAATATTGAACTTCCAAGGAGTTCAAACATTCCTAATATTAACATAACTCAAAAGAAGTCACTCAAATTCACAAAATGACAATCAGCGCCATTTGTAATCTCTGCATAGACAGAAAAAAAGGTAGGTACATTTTATACTGAAGCTTCTCCAGTTTAAATAATAATAATAATGATAAATGTCACTGAACCAGGAGCCCTGCTGCATTGTACCACATGGGACTAAGAAGCACAGGAGAACAAGACACACATTTGTTTTATTCAATCAGCTAGTCACATTAGTCATGTCCCTTCATCTTTCTGCATTGCTTTTTCTCCACATCTCAGGCAGAGATGATAATAAACTTCAAGTTAAGTTTATGATGAGACTGATGCGGTCATATTAGATATCGCGGTGTTGGAATTTTTAAAAACTATCTTGACACAAACATATTATGATCATCAATGTGATGATACAGCTCTCTAAGGAAACTCTTCCCCTGTAAAATTGGAATGGGCATGGAAAAGGCTACATTTCTAAAAACCTATTTTCCTTAAAGTTATAAAGCACCTTCCTAGCAAGCAGTGAGAACGCTAAGGACTTCATCATAACTTTTTTTTCTGGAAGCAAAACTTGCCTTCCCTACTCACCCTTAAAGCCACTTCAATAAAGTCTCTTCCTAGTGGGCACTCAGAGGAAGTCATTTGTTTGATGTATATATTTAATTTTGTATTTTTGTCCCTCATCTGCAAATCCCTCTTTCTATATTTATCTTAAGATCCTCTAAGGGTCTGCGAATATAGACCTATTCCTTTTAAGCAAAAAAAAAAAACATGAACCCAAAGGGAGATTTGCAAGAACAGAAACAAATAGTAAATAAAAACCAAGGTCAAGGTCAAGATCTGTTATTATGTCCCTGCCTTAAACCTGAACTCCACAGTCCCAGCAAAACACTGGAGTGATTTTCTTTCTTTGTTGATGACTTCATTGCTGGATTGGATATGTAACATCTTTGCTTTGAAAGAATGGATGCTTTAGAACAAATTTTCCCTAAATCATTTTTCAAGATTTCCTGTTACTTCATCTAAATCTGCTTTCCATTAATAATTCCTCAGTACAAAGCTTCTAGACACACAGACACCATAATTAGGAGGATTTCAATTACCTATGCGAGGAGGCAGGTAATTGACAATCTAATTAGTCTCATTTCAATTACCATTTTTCTATTCATTAGAGCAGTTAGTTAGAGAGTAAAGGAGGTTTGTAAAAAAATTAAAAAAAATAAAAATTCAAGACCATAGCATTTTCAAGCTAGATTTACTAAAGATTAAGGCTGGACCTCTCCAAGACCAAAGGAGCATAAGCAGTGGGCAAAGCAACTGCTGTGTGCAAATACCAGACAAGCACATTGAAAGCTCATCAAGCAAAAATGTGATTCAAAGCTCTGGGGTAGAGGCCAGCGGGTGATTCAGATAGGACTCACTCGTTGTCAAAAGGTGAGATTATTTGAAATGTGCCATTATTTGGTACATTAATAACAATAGTTCTCATTTACTGGGTGCTTGCTATAGATCAAGCAACACGGAAGCACCTGACATGCAGTATTCTCTCATTTTAATACTTACACCAACTCTCTGAGGTTACTAATATTATTATCCACATTTTACAGATAAGGAAACTGAATGGCAAAGATATTTTATAATTTCCTAAGCCAGATATATATTCTGACCCTGGATCTCATGTTCTGAAATACCAAGTTCATTTCCTTGATCCATGGAAAACCTGGCTGTGGAGTTCAAAAGATCTGGGAGAAAATTCCAACTCTGCCACCTACCAAGCAACTGCCCCAGCCTGGGCTAAGGATTTGAGCTCTCTGAGCCTCAAAATGTGTTGTTCTGAGAATGTTGTATTATGTGAAGTACATATCAGGGTATTGTTCTGAGAATGTTGTATTATGTGAAGTACATATCAGGGTATTGTTCTGAGAATGTTGTATTATGTGAAGTACATATCAGGGTATTGTTCTGAGAATGTTGTATTATGTGAAGTACATATCAGGGTACCTGGAATATAAAAGACCCTGAAAATATATTCAGTTCTCCCTCACTCTCCTGAATAATAATAATAACAATATAACAACTGCCTTTTACTTGTCACTTAATATATGCAAGTGGGTATGTATATATGTAAATGTAAGAAAGGAAATGCACATATACATATAACAAGTAAAAGGTACCTACAGGACAAAAACCAAAACTTCATGGCCAATTAGATATGGAGACTCTCAGAGCAAGTTCCAGGATCAATCCCAGCCTATACCACCTCTTCTCTGAGCTCCATTCCTCTCTCAGGTCCTTCTTGCTCCCCACCATTCTTATGTCTCCCCACATGCATCCAGCATTCTAGCCAGCCTCATCTGAGCCTCAGTTCCTTTTCCTCTTCCCATAAAGACTTTCCTTTATATCCAGGATGACTAAACATCAAGTTGACACTTATAAAGGAAATAGGCTTTTACCTGATATATATAGACATCAGGAATGTATTAGTACGTTTGTAAGAAATATTAATGGCTTAATCCAAAGGACATCAGGGACTCTGTCCATAGATTACAAGAAGATATTATTAAAAATAGGGAAATCAAGTCACCAAGCTTCTGGGCCAGTGCTATCCAATAGAAATATTGTGTACCTCAAACTCAAGCCATATGGATAAATTTAACATTTCTGATTTCCATGTTAAAAAAGTAAAATTATTTTACAAAAATAGTTTTATTTAACCAAATATGTTCAACATGAAATCCCTATAAAATTATTGTTAAGATAGTTTTTCATTCTTTATCAGAGCAAGTCTTCACAATTCAGCATGTATTTTACACTTCGGCCTTTCTCAATTCAGACTAGTTCCATTTCAAGTTCTCAATAGCCACCTCTGACTGGTGGCTACATATTGGACAGCACAGGTCTAGATTCCTCCTGGCATCTTATTCATTCCCCAGTCAGCCAGACCCTGCTGGGAGATTACCCATCCATCCCAAACACAGAGTAAATCCCTCTGATGCAGGATGGAATTCCAGCTCAAATTCAAGCAAGGCAGTCTGGAAAACCAAGGAGAACAATGTACCAAGCTTTCTCGTCTTACAATGCTTTGTCATGCCTTATTCCATTTGGTATTCAATGCAAACTCAAATTTTAAAATTCCCGCTTTACAATTTAAAGTTACACTGATTGTTGACAAACATATGAAGGCAAATACCATGTTCTAGCTACGTGGTTACTTAATTTCTCTGAGACTCAACTTTTATACCTGTATAATAAAGATAATAATCCTCAGCATGGAAGGAAAATCTTTCAAACCACGGAAGATGGTTGTGAAGATTACAGAGAATGCAAATAAAGTTCAATGGAATAAATGCTCAACAAGAGTAGTAAATATTCACATGGTGCAGACTCCAAGCCACATATTCTTTGCCCTAGATTATGCTGTCTGCATGAGCAGCTAGGTCTGGAACATTTCACCACAAAGGTAGAAGCAGCCCAGCATCTGGCAGAGCAAATTCTCATCCAGATGATGCTGACTTTGAATCTGTAACTATTGCTTTCTAACAGTTCTTCGTTTGTAAACTTTCTATCTAGTGCTGACTTATCTTTGTAGATTCTCTGGCTTGGATGGGTTGGATTATGAAATATGGGTACCTTTGGGGTGAGTGGGGTCTCTAATTTTCATATCAACTTTAATGGACCTGTATGGCTCAAACATGTGAGTATTCAATTCTCTGCCTTTGGCTGGACCACTGGACACCTGCAGTTTGGCCAAAAACCCAGAGTCCTGAATTTCTTAACACTGCATCAGCCCAAATCCAAGTCAACTGCTTCGAGGAATCAGAACTCTCAGGGGCATCCATCAGCTCAGAAGAAGTTGTTACCAGGAGTGAATTCAGGTACCACTCTACAGGTGGGGGAAATATTTTGTGGACTTGAAATACTGGCACCATTCTTATTACCCCACACAGGCACCTGCTTGCTTAAATTACATATGAATCTTCTTCTGGTTGTAATAAAAAATCTGGCCACAGACTTGACTCCATTGGATTTCGGAAATAAAATTTTCCACCCTGGGCATTTATTTGTTTCGCATTGTTCACACACTTCCATTCCTGAATTTGTGAGACTCTATTCATTACTCCCAGAGTAAAGTGGATTTTAAATGTTTTTATTTGTCATTATAAAATGTCATCCTATTTATCATAACAGACTCAACATAGGTGACACTAGAATGTGAGTTACTAGGGGGAGCTGGGCAATGAACATCTTCTCAACACTGGGGGAGCTATTAGAAGTGGTTGGAACATAGATAAAATCAGGGTTCAAAGTGGGCAAGATTAGGGTTAAGGGACCCCTGGTTATCAAAACCAAAAATGTGCAGGAAGTCAGAAATACATTTACTCATGATAAATGTTGCAATGGATTGAACTGTGTTCCCAAAAGGATAGGTTTGACTTGTCTCATAAATGTCATCATATTTGGAGACAGGATCTTTGAAGTGGTTATTGGTTAAGGTAAAGCTAAAACATTAGGGTAGGCCCTAATCCAGTATGTCTTGTATCCATATAAGGAGAGGAAATTTCGATGCAGACAGAGAAAGACAGTCATTTGCTAGAGGCACAGATTGAGTTCTGCCATGGAATGCTGTGGATTGCTGACAAGCCTCTGCCAGAATCCTACAGACCTCACAGGAAGTCTGGCCTTGCTCTGGACGACTAGCTGCCAGAATTATGAGACAATATAGTTCTGTTGTTTGAAGTCACCCAGTCTGTGGTAGTTTGTCATAGCAGTCTTAGCAAACTAAGACAACCGTTAAGTAATATTGACTAGTCAGCTTCTCAGATGAACTTCACTTTCATCTCTTTTTATGCTACTCTTGTTTTTTAGATGTTCTAAATTTTTCTCAATTGACTCTGCTCATAAGGGACATAACAATTCTTTGCCAAGTTGTTCTTCAAATGACAGCAGGTATCAGAAGTTATTCATCTTCCCCAGCACCCCCAAGAGACCATTGTTTCAATTGATGCATTTTTGTGGGCCTGCTGTTGTCAATGTGGTTTCGGTTAATCATCTTTGGATTCAGATAACTGGAGGTCTCTGACCATCTTCTTAACTGAGACAGAAGAATAGAGCTGACTTGCTCTCCCCCTGCAGAGGCCTTAAGTGAGCTAACATCAAGCTGTGACCTTGACTATGGAAAACTGCCCCAGCTTTCAAAGGATCAGCATGTGTCTTCACCTACTGACCATGACTCAGGCTAAGACCATCTACTGCTGAACTAGTAGAGTTCTGCTCTCTAGTGTAGTCCTGGAACTGTACTTAGTGGGCATGAGATTTCCAAAGTGCTTTTTAGAATATGCTGTATATTATTCTAAAAATGTGATCGAGCTGGAGACTTTCTTCCCTTTAGAAACACTTCAAAAGCGGAGGAACAAAAAGAACAAATCCATCCCCACCAACAAAAAGACAATGTTCACTTAACCTTGTTCCTTCAAATGCCCACGGCTTCTTTGGTTCACCAACTGTTATAAATTTGCTCCCTCCAAGCACAAAAGCTTTCTTTGAGGTTCAGAGGTTGAGTTTTATCTGCCTCCAGGGATACAGAGTTGCTTTCCTCTGCCTCCGAGGGCTCTGGAATACTGTTGTTGGGCTCTTTGAGACGGGCTTGGTTTTCTAATGAATGAGTTGTGAAATGAGTTCTGAGGCTCCCTAGGGGACGGAGGAGGCTGCCTTGTCTTCCCCAACGTTGACAGCATATGTCTATTGCACATCAAAGAAAAGCCAACACCTAGGCAAATCAATCCATCCCTAGAACTTCTGTAAAACATTAACTCCCCAAAGTAAGGGAAAGAACTGGATGGTGGCATGACTCACACTTCCCTGATTCCCTCTAGGTAAAGAAAAACAGTGCTTAGTTTGCATCCTGTTGAAATTATTTTCAGGTGGCAAACTCTTTTGATTATTTGTTATAACCAGACCATGGGCTAAGATGAACTTTTGGTTAAGTTAAGGATTCAACATTTCAAAGACACTTTCACACGTGATTAGAAATAAGTAAGTTAAAATGAACAGCTTTCTAGTTTTCTAGGTACAATTCTCTACCAGTTGGGTGTCTGGTTGCCAGGGGATTCATATTATTCAATTATAACAAAAGCATCCTTTCTTCCTAAATTCAACTATAAAAAAGCATAGTCTGTAACATAATGACGGGAAAAATCATGTTGAGAATATAAACAAAAGAAAAGCTTATGGTGCTTCTTGAAGTCAAAATCTCTTTGCAAAGATTTCTGCTATTAAAAGTCAGGGAAGTTGGAAAAAATAATAAACAACCAAGAAAAGATAAGAGTCACCCACTTGCCATTCCCAGGGAGAGTGGAAGATATTTGAGAATCAAAATGTTGTTACACCTTGATCTGGGCTAAGGTTCCCTATTCCTAGCTTTCATTAATGGACAAGATCAGTTGAACTCAACACTTCAACTGTGTTTAATATTTCCCAATCAAATACATTTTGGCCATAGTCATAGCTGCCAACCATGAAATAGATGAGATTTTCCTGTTTGGATAGTTGAAATAGCAGGAACCAAACATAAAAAATCAATACTGGTATTTTGGCCATTTTTTTTCAACCACATGACTCCCCAGTTGTTCAGCAATTGCCCGTTATCAAAACCGAAAATAGGCTAAAGTCCCCATAGAATATTTGCTTCGGCAGTGTCATACAGGGCAAGTTCAATTTCCCTGTACCTGCTTCTATAAAATGTGAGGCATGCAGCATGGTTTTCCACTTCAGGGAGCATATTGACAGTGCCTCTCAACAAGCATTCTAACAAAACTTTTCAGAGATGGTTGGGACTTTATTCAGTTTCCCCTTCATTATATGGAAAGTTTTCTCAGCATTGCAGAGATGATTAAATATCTTAAGTGTTTTTGTTATTTTTGAGTAATGAGCATCTGTGCTGTCATTCTTCTGGTGTCCATGAGTTGAGTCTCTTGTTTCAGAACCCCTCTGCAAGCTTGGGGTTTGGCCAAGCTCTTCTGCTAGATTATGGATATTAGGGAAAATGGAACCTTTTCTCACTATTGCCCTGAGTCTGACACAGTGCCTTCAACCCAGAGGTCAATCCAATTTTTGTTGGGTAGTTGGATGGATTTTCAATCTGGGCTGCTTTTCAACAAAGAATTCCACCTAATTTAAAAAGTAAGAATCATTGTGTTTGGCTAATTGACTAGCATTTAAGAGTGATGATAGGATTATCTGTAATGAATAACTCTCCCCAAATGAAATGACACCAGAAACCGCTCATATTCCATCAGAATAGAGCAGCAAAACTTCAAGGTCCTAACAGCTACCATATCTTAATATACATATATATATATGAATAACTCAGCTTCTCCACACAGTGTAGTGATTGGCTCTGTACAATAGATTCTACTTTGGGAGGCCTGTAAATCAGGGGTAAGAATTAGTCTTAGAAAATGGCTTCACTTCTGCCTCATTTTAAACAATGTAAAAATATGCAGTTGACTGTGGTGGTAACAAATCTCCATGAATATATTATGCACAATCAATTGCATAAACGGCAAGGGCACCAATGAAAATTATACCAAGTCTCATAAACATACAGCTGCCTGGGTTGATGAGGGATTCACCAGCTCCATTTTCTTATGTATTTTCAGCCATGATCCTGCCCTTTAGCAAACTACTTCTAATCAAAGCATTATAAACATCTTGGAATCTTGCTTTTATAATCCATAAAACATTTACCTATTGAGCTAGAACTTTAGCATATTACGGATATTGATAATTTGTGTATTTAAGAAATGTGTTCATTTTCCTTAGTATCACTCACTTCCCAAACACAGTCAACTTAGAAATCCCTTGTTTATTTTTATTGCGTTTAAGAAAATAGCATACATGAGACGTCATTCCAGAAACATTTCATCTAACGCCACTCTATTCCAAGCCCTGTATTCTGTGCTGGTGATGTGCCATTGTGTAAGACAGACAAGGTTCCTACACTCCTGGGATTTACATTCCAGGAGAGAGAGACAGACAATAAAAATGCAAGCAAGAAATTTTAAGGTAGTGCTCATTGCTATGATGTATACAGAGTGAAATGCAAAGGAGTGGGGCAGTGGGTATGTCTTGGTTTCCTAGGGCTGCCATAAAAAAGTACCACAAACTTGGTGTCTTAAATCAATAGAAATGTTTCATCTCACAGTTCTGAGTGCTGGAGGACTGAAATCTGTGCTCCCTCAGAAACCCGTATGGGGAAATCCTTCCTTGCCCCTACAAGCCGTTAGTAGATTGCCAGCCATCCTTGGCATTCCTTGGCTTGTAGCTGCATCACTTCATCATCATCGCCTGGTGTCCTCCCCTGTGTCTCTCTTCTCCCTATGTCTGTCTGTGTCTCTTCTCCCCTCCTGATAAGGACATCTGTCATATTGGATTGAAGCCCACCCTAATTGAGTTTGGCTTCATCGCAAGTCATCACCTCATCAAAGACCTATTTCAGAATAAGGTCATATTCATGGGATGGTGGGGGTGGGGGGAAGACGTGAACATGTCTTTTTGAGGAAAACAATTCAACCCATAAAATGAGACAAATGTTTGCCTTAAGAAAGGCCTCTCTGAAGGCCTTTAGAATAGACTACTCAATTTCAACTACCTAAAAATAATGTTCCAGATACATCTTTAAATATATATAATCCTGGCAGGAAAGTCCTAGATTCAGTGGAGGATAGAAAACATTCTCTATGAAGGAAACCCAGCTGGCAGCACTTTTGAGGAATGACAGGCGGCCCAAGGTCAGGAACCCTTGGCTCTAAGTTTGCAGGTGTGTTCTAAGCTGAGTTTCCTGAAATCTGACCACCCCCTTACACAAAGGCCTTATCAGAAATTATTTTCCTTCTTCACCTACCCAAATGCTCTAAAGCTCAGGTTAGTTAGAGCTCCCTTACTAGCTGCTGTTGTTGCTGTGTTATTGTAGCTTCTAAAATAGCTCTTAAATAGGCTCAAATGGTCTTACACTGTAGCTGATTTGTGCATTACCCTTTCTTCTAAAGCTGCTTTATAAAGTTCTATGGATATCCTGGCTGCATATCCTAGCAGGGGTCATCAAAACTTTTCTATAAATGTCCAGATGGCAAATATTTTCAGTGTTGTGGACCACATAAGTTCTCTGTTGCATATTCTTCTTTGATTTTGAAACAACTCATTAAAGATGTAAAAACTGTACTTAGCTCGCAGGCTATATGAAAATAGGCCATGGGCTGAATTGAGCCCACAGGCTTTCATTCACCAACCCCTGTCTAGAGAGTGTCATGTAGTAGGTGGGCAACATGAGTTTGCTTATTGAGAGAATGTAAATTTTCTAGGAATAATCTCTGTGACAGGCAATTTTCTAAGAATGAAGCTTACTTGGGCAAAAATTCAGGGCTCATACACACCTGTACACATTCACAGACTCACACACCTACCAGAGCATTCAATTGGAAGAAACTGGGCCCAGAGTTTCTCAGTCATTGCTCTACATTAGAATCACCTGCAAAGCTTAAACTACCCACGCTCAGGCCCCACTACACACCAATTGATTCCCAGTGTGGGCGCAGGGCTCAGGCAGCTGTAATTGTTACAGCTCCCCCAGGTGATTCTATTTTGCAGCTTGATTAAGAACCAATGTTTTAGAGCTGTGGTTCTTAAACTTTAGAAAGCATCAGAACCACCTTGGGGTAGAGACGTGTTAAAACCCAGATTGGTGCCACCCCCCCATCCACCCAGATTTTCTGATTCAGTGGGGCCCTAACATTTACATTTCTAATAATTTCCCAGGAGATTCTAATGCTGGTGTGGAGACTGTAGTTTTAGAACCATTGTTATAAAGAACGGAAAACTGACCCATGTAGGAGCTTTCCTCTAGCTGGAATTTTGATTTGGTTGGTTGGTCTAGTATTTTTTTTT
>JAKSZT010053929.1:15962759-15977781 GCA_026826555.1 Tolypeutes matacus | reverse complement strand
TTTTTTTTTTTTTTTTTTTTTTTTTTTTTTTTTTTTTTTGTCTTTTCCTTAACTTAGAAGTTTCTAGGACTCAAGTAAAAGAAAACTAAGAGAGCAACTTGAAGGCAGGGACCATATGAAGGCATAGAGTAAATTCTCAACAGATATTTGTTTAATTGAGGACATGGCAAGAGCTAATAGAAAGGAGAATGGTTTTGCTTTCTCAGTGCAACAAAAGGAAATCCTGAGTAAATAGCAAAGACATTTCAAAGGCTGCTCTGAACATATCTCCCAATATATGTTCAGAGAATGCCTAAGTTGAAGAAAACTTACCAAGACCAAAAATACCAGTCAGAAGTGTTAGTTGACTTATACTAAAAGAAAATACATCAACCCTCAAGAAAGTCAGTGCCATGTAAACTGACAAACGGTAATCTCTGTTAAAATGTTCGGGTATGAGATCCTTAAATGTAGACATAGACTTTATTTAATAAATAGAGAATCCCAGAAATGCCACATTGCTTCAGAGATGCCTCTCGCATCATCTGCTTTAAGAGGAACCTGATACAACCTTGTTACTCAAAGTGTCATCCCCAGAGCAGCAGCACTGACATCACCTGGGAGCTGGTTAGAACATGGCCTTGTGATTTCTGTGGGCCCTAGGCACTTTGCCATCATGGGATCCTTCCTCCAAAAAGTATATTCAAAATATTTTATGACTATGCTAATATAGACAAATAATAGTATACATTGAAACATCTTCTTCAACCTAAAAGTTCATTTTTTTTTCCTTCTGATTTTAAAAGATTGAAATATTGTGGGAAACAGATATGGCTCAGGCGATTAGGCCTCCGTCTACCATATAGGAGGTCCAAGGTTTGATTCCGGGGCCTCCTGGTGAAAGGCAAGCTGGCCTGCATGGTGAGCTGGTCCAAGCAGAGAGCTGGCCTGCATGGAGTGCTGGCCTGTGCAGGAGTGCTGGCCCACACGGAAAGCTGGCTCAGCAAGATAATGCAACAAAAAGATAAACAGAGGAGAGACAATAAGAGATGTAGCAGACCAGGGAGCTGAGGTGACACTGGAAATTGAGTGCCTCTCTCCCACTCCAGAGGGTCTTGGAATTGGTTCCCAGGGCTGCCTAAGAGAGGACAAGCACAGAGGAACACACAGAGAGCAGACAGCAAGCACAAAACAACAGGTTGGGTGGGGGTAGGGGTGGTAAATAAATAAATCTTTAAAAAAAACAACCAAAACATTGTCATGGGTCCTTAACCATATTGTGAGCCCTAGACAGTGAAGCTATTGTGCCTAATAGACAAGTCGTCCCTAATTAGAAACATAGACTCTTGGGCTCCACCCCAGAGTTACTGAATCAGAATCCACAGTTTAACAAAATCTCCAAGTGACTCAAATGCACATTAAAGTTTGTGAAGCACTGAGGTAAGCTTCGTTGTGACTTAGTTTTTTAAAATGTCATTCTGACCTTTCCATACTCCCTGCATCCTAAAAAATATGGTACCATGTCCTCAGTGCTGCTGGTCAACTGTATCTCCAGACTTTCCATTGGCCTTGGGACTGCTCTGTCTAAATTACCCAGTGCTCCACAGCGGGGTGGAGCCATAGGGTGGCCGTGGGATAAGGTCCTTGTCTTTTAAAATCACTCAACAGCCACAGAGCTTCTGAATTTTAGCCGCCACTTACTATACTTGGCGGCCTTGAAAAGTTCACAGAAACTACTTGGAATCCTGACATTTTTCTATGATAACACTGGTAATTATGGAAGAATTGAGTAAGAGTTAAGGTATCCATTCCTCACTGACCATGGAGTAGTTTGGAGTTAAATAAAAGAACTCATCAGTTTCACTCTCTTTTTCCAATGAACACAGTGAAAAAAAAAAGCATACATTTGGTTGAAATATAGCTAGAGATCTAAGGGAAAAAATAGCAACTAATAGTCCAAACCAATCTTTGGGACAGCAATTCTAAAGATTCCTTAACCCAATGATTCTCAAACACTTTTTAAAATGTAAATCATTAAAATATACTGCTAATAAGGCATAGCTCTGCATGAAACAGGTGTTGATGGCTCAGAGCCTCCCCCCTCCCATTTTTTTCCCAGAAGTCATCATTTCATATAGGCTGCTGAACTCATCAAACTGTTTATGGTAAAACAAAGTGAAAATTACCTTAACTGAGGCCTAGACTCAGCCAATGAATGCAGGAAGAGTAAGAATAGCTGTTACACTGAGACCTGTGACAGCCACTTTGCATTATTTGATTTAATCTTCACAACCACCTATGATATAGGTTGTAATATAATTCTCCCGCAGAGACAAAAAAAAAAGCCCTCAGAGACAGGATGTGATTTCCTCAAGGTGGCATAACTAAATATTGTGAGAGGGAATGGGAGGGTGTAAAGGAATTAGGAAGTAATATGTGGAAGACAACAAAGAATCAGGAATCAAAATATTCACCCCCAGCAGGAGATGAACGAGCCAGTAACAAACAGCAACAGAGAGTGGCAAGGACAGAACCCAAACCCACAGGGACTCAGTCCATAACACAAAGCTGCTCTGCCTCACCTCTGGAGCTTTTCTGTGCTTTCCGTGAAGAACCGATTCATACGAGGTAATAGATGGGACTCACCAACTGGAGTGGACAGCTGGAGAAGAGGGTAGTTCCTGCAATGTTCTTTTCTTTTCCTAATAATAATAGCCATGCTTTTTGTGAGATTTAACTCTGTGCTAAGCACAATGCCTACTCTACAATGCATCATGTCATCCAATGTTCAAAGAAACCCAGTGGAAAAGATAGAATCATTCCCATTTTGCAGATGAAGAGCATGAGGCTTCAAAAGCTGATTATCCGCTTTCTGGTAATAAGTAACAGAACTCAGACTCAGATACATGTCTTATTGATTCCAAAAGCCGTGATCTCCACCGAACTTACTGCTTTGCTGCTAAATATTAGGTGGTAATAAACTACTACTCTCTTACCTTTTTAAAGATCTATTTCATTTGTTTCAACAATATTAATAGCCATAATTACAATAGGATAATCCATTTGGGGGATGAAGTTTTACACTGGCAAAAACGGGTTACTCCAACTTTTACATGATGCAATACAAAGAAGACATCTTTGGCCTTCTTATCCACTCTGACAACAGCAGGAACCTCGTCTTGTGCCTCCAGCACCAATGACTTCTCCTGGCACATAGTAAGCGTTTAATGGCTGCTTGACAAAGGAATGAACATCATGCAATTTATTAGCGTTATGCTAAGAGGATGGGCTCCAAATCAAACATATTCGTGTTCACTTCCTAGTTCCACCTGCATTTTATTCAAAGTCAGACCTTGATCAACTGACTCAGTCCATAACACAAAGCATCCTAAGACCCACCTCACATTGTTGAAATGATTAAAATGAAATAAGATCATTTAAAGCATTAAGTACAGTCCCTGATAAATAGAAAGCAGTAAGTACTAACTCCTGCCCTTTTGCTTTTCTACATAACCTGTTTTTTAACGGTTAAACAAAAAAAAATTTTGCCTGATAAATAGGCTAGAGAGGGCAGTAGCTTAAGCACTGAAACACACCCACGCCTGTGGTTGATATTAGCATAACTATCTTACTTAGGGTATTAATTTGGGGATATAGTAGACAACTTTCTCAATGAATGTTAAATTATCTATGTAGCCAAAGTAATCTTCTTTGCAAATTAGAATCCCAGTCCCACAAATCTGGTGTCTGTTCATCCTTTCAATTCCCTCAACGCTCAGTTCTTCAAGTTGCAGCCGTCGTATTAAAGTCTTGGCAAAATGGGCTCCGATTTGTCAGTTACACTTCATAGATAGGAGGGTGCACAGATAAAATCTATTAGGCCAGCAGGGCACGCATTAATGTTCCAGTGGCAGTAATTAAATCCTGATGGAATAATAAGTACAAATATTTCCTCAAAACTGAACCAGATGTTTTGGCAACTGGATGAAGGCGCAAACCTGAAAAACTCCACATGCAGGGAGCGAAGGCTCTTCAGAAACAAACTGTCTGTGAGCCTCAGGCTGCACCCTGTCTCAGCCTGCTGGCAATGTTAAATAATAGCAAAAAAAATGTCTCCCCTTATGCGTAACTGCAGGCCAACTGCGCACACAAAGACACAGTCAGAAGACCTGTGCCTTTATTAAAAACCCCTCGAAGGATGAGGCAAAACGACTAGCACATTACATTTCCATGCGTGAGGGCACAATCAATCCATAGAGGTCCTCCAACTGAGTCATGCCTCATATATCTTCTTTCTAGTTGGATACAATTTCCTAATTAATAGGCAGTAAAAATATTAATTATTGCCATAATCATTTAGTGTTCAATTAACAAATGAACACATAAAGTGTATTTCCATGGCTGGCCAGAGGTGACCTGGGGGACCCCTAAATAATCAGCATCCTTTTATTTCTACCTTTCAGATTGTGCTTTGCCTCTTATCACACTTCTCTTAAAGGCCCACTCTGGCTTCTGGCCCTCACAGCACATCATTCGACTATCTTGATAAAATGTTTTCCAGCGAGATAGAGCTCCCTCTGTCCTGGCATGTCTGTCCACCACAAAGCCGTCCTGATATTCTGTCATGAAATGAGATCAATTATTTGAGCCATGAAGACTTTAATAACAGCGGTGCTGGTTTCCATCAAGAAGGCTGGCAGCCTTGGGTGATAGGGGCCCTGGATCTGCTGGACTTTAATTCGCCGCAGCGTGTCTTGAACATGGAGGAGGAAGGAGTTAGAGGCTCGCCTGCCACTGAGCCCACACAGGACCCGGGAGCACAGCAGAGTGACATCGGCTCCAGTCTCCTTAGGCTGGTGCATTTCATTGTGCCAAGTCAATTGCTACCCCGGTACCGATATTATTAGTGTTAATTTATCTCCAGTGTTAAGGAGGTTAACGACACTGTTATTTTCTCTGCTACTGAGCTTTACTGCATGTCTGGAGGATGATATTCCGAGTAACCTCATCAGAGGAAGGAATCACAGCAAGGACCTGCCTGAACAATAAATAACCTTTAAAAATAATGTGTCCTTCAGAGAGAGGAAATAAAGCAATATAATGTTAATTGTGGAGACTAAGGAGGAAACATTTTTCATCCATCAAAAGAGACAGCATAATGGTCTCCCATTCCATAAAACACAGGATCACACAAAATCCTACAGAAAGGGTTGAAACTACACTTTCGAGCACTTCCTATCAGTCCACACCGAAATTCACTAAGAATTACAGATATTTTCTAAAGAGCCTTCACAATTTTTCTTGCTTTATTTTTCTGCCCAACATCACTTTGTAGACCTGAGCCTCCCACAGTGGAGAAGCACATTGAGGAGACACATTATCCTAAGTCTCTCAATTCCAAACCTAAGGATTGCCTCAAGTGGTTATCAGCTGTGTGCCCCGCTTGCCCTCCTCCAGCTCAAGGCTTGCATATTGATTTGTTCATCTGGAAACAGCTAACTTTCCTAAAATTTATGTGCATAAGGGCCCATGGAATTATAAGCCCAATTTAGAATGTTAATTTAAAATTATCATCTATCATAACGAGAGACACTGCTTGGGGTGTTCTCTGCTTCTGGGATTTGATGATTCTCACATTGAAAAGACTATTCATGAAATTCCTTGGGAGATGATCAATTCTTCAACATCATATTTTAGAATTAGACTTTCTTTCCTTTTCTTTTTTTTTTAAAGATTTGTTCTACTTATTTATTTCTCCCCACCCCCTTGTTGTTTTGCATCTGCTATGTCTGTTCGTCTTCCTTGTTTCTTTTTTTAGGAGACACCAGGAGCTGAACCCGGGATCTCCAATGGGGGAGGGAGGTGCTTAATCACTTGAGACACCTCTGCTCCCTGCTTTGTTGTGTCTCTCATTGTTTTTCCTCCCCACTTCTCTTGTTGCATCATCTTGTCACGTCAGCTCGCCGTGATTACCCATCACATCAGCTCACTGTCTTCTTTAGAAGATACCGGGAACCTCTGCTCCCCACTTTGTTGTGTCTCTCATTATGTTCCCTTTTCTTGTGTCTCTTGTTGTGTCAGCTTGCCGTGCTGCCCATCATGCCACCCCGCTGTCTTCTTTAGGAGGCACTGGGATCTGAACCCATGATATCCCATGTGGTAGGCAGGAGCCCAATTGCCTGAGCCACATCTGCTTCCCTTTGTTTTTCTTTTAAAACCCTGACCGCCCCTTCAACACTGACTAAATTTCACTCACAGAGAGAAAAAAAAATGTGCTAGTCATGAACTTTTGCAAACCAACAAATTCCCAAATACTGTTATGGCAAACAATTCCTGACATGAACTGCAGTGAAATGTGAATAAAAAGTTTAAGTGACCCCTCAGCCTCTTAACAGTCTCTCATGCGAGCAACAATTTTGAGAGTGCCAGAGCAACTACTAAAATGTTTTTGTGTTGCCGTCTGTCTTTTGGAATCTATGTGGAACTCTCCCTGCTCCAGAGCCAAGCCATCGCTGAGATCAGAGTCAAATCTGCTTTTTCTAAAAAATTTTCTTGTAACCCTTCACTCTCTCGTCACTTGCATTACGAGGACTCCCTTTCCCTCAAAGAAATTGTACTTTGATCACCTCATGAGAGTTGTAATATATGGGAGGAGTTAGAAGAAAACAGCAAAGATGAGCTGAAAATCTGATGCTGGAAGTCTGCTGGCTTTACTCACTAGTTAAGTGATTGGCTCTTTTTTTCCCCTCTGCAGAATATGGTCTAAATATTTATACACTATCAAAACTATAAAGTATTGGGCATCATGGACCTTTGGGATTATGCTTAAATAATCAAAATAAAAGTATTTGTTCTATGAATCCTAGTAGGCACACACAAATACATGTATGTCTATATAATTTTTCCCAGGGTCTTTCGCCAGACCCCTTGAATCATCTAACCCTTTATAAACTCTTTTTTATATACAATGGTTTCCACTACAGGTCGAAATTAACATAAGTTGTAAGGGAAGAGGAAAGGGCTTGGGCACCAACATTTATTCTTTATCTGTCAGGTGCTTTAGACTCATTAACCCTTAACACAACTAGAGGACTACATGCACTTATAACTATCAAACACACGAGGATATAAAAACTTAGAGAAGCCGAGCAATTTTTGGTATTGCACAGCTGGTAAACGGTGCAAGAAGAAGAGACTTCAAAGCTTGTGCTCTTTGTGCTGCACCTGTTTGCCTTCCAATTTTGGGCACCTCCTGTTAACGTGTCCTACCCTGGGGAACAACTGAGCTCTCTGGCTAAACATTAGTCCAGACATCAAGTGCTTCATCCACTTTGACACTGGTTATTAACCCTGAGCATCTAAAGAAATCTGTTTGGGTTATGAATCACTGTGTTTTGAAAACCATCCACATGTCCCTGGTAAAAATTAGAGTCATAAAGATTATCTTAATCATTCTAATACTATGACTTATATGATATATTTTCCCAACTGTGCTTATCATGCAAATGTTTTTGATGGCAAGCACAAACACCCACTTGAACTAATTTAAGCTCCAGTGATTCGGAAAGGTACCTGCTAAACAAATTGGAAGAACCATGATCAGAAAAAAATGATGGAGGCAAACGAGACAAGGCAGGAGAGAGAATCTGGAAAGAACATTGTTGTGGATTGAACCATGTCTGCCACAAAGACACGTTCAAGTCCCAACCCCTAGTCCTGTGGATGTAAGCCCATTTGTAAATAGGATTTTTGAAGATGTTATTAGTTAAGGTGAGGCCAAAATGAATAAGGGTGAACCTGAATCTAATACGACTGGAGTCTTTACAAGCAGAGGAAATCTGAATGCAGGGAGTAGGAGTGATTAGTAGACAGAAGGAGACAGATGACCACGTGATGGAGGCAGAGATTGAGTTATGGATTGCCAAAAAAGCCAACACCAGAGTGCTACAGACTACAAAGAAAATAAAATCCTGCCCACCCCCTGATTTGGGGCTTGCAGAATCCAAATTGTGAGACAATGAACTGCTGCTGTTGAAGTCAACCAGTGGCGGCATTTTTTATCACAGTCCTGGCAAACTAAGAAAACAGCATCTCCACTATGTTGACACATGGCCCACCGCTGAAGGCAGCTGGGCCACACCAGCCTCACTGCATGATCACTCAGTCAGCATCCCAAGGTCTGAGTGACAGCCGCAGACTGGCTGAGCCCAAACCACCTGTGCTTCCACCTGCCTCCAGGGGATGGCGAGAAATTGGATAGAAGAAACTTTCCTCACTTTGGATTCCGCAGTCAAGTGGAGATCAGTCCTCCCACAAAGACTCATTCTAAAACCACAAACTATAAATAACATTCATCTCAAACATATTCTCCTTCAGCCTCTATATTATTGAGATTCTCTCTTAACAAACTCAGCAAAACCAGGAAGGCAGTCCTTTTCTCGAGCAACCAAAATAAATAAATAAATAAATAAATAAATAAATAATAAAGAAATGGCAAATGCCTGCTACAAGTAGCTTTCAAAGACTTTTCCAAATGGTTCTATTCATTATAAATAAAATTCATAGATTTGTTTATTTGATTGAGTGAAAGCATAAGGAGATGGATAGAGATTTATTTAATTCCTGAGTGTATAAGTTTGTTTTGTCATTTCTTTCTTTGTTTTAAATATGCCAGCACTTATTTTCAGATATTTGGTTTTGATCGCTGTTACAACTCTGGTGGTCAGTGTGATACAGGAAAAAAATTGCAGCCTGGAAACCTAGAAAAATATTGCCCTTGGAAAAATCAGCCCCCAGCAGGGAGCTGTGACACCCTGGAACCAAAGTCAAGAAATCTGCTTTCCCATCCATATTCTACCACTTACTCTCTGGACTCTGTGCAAATGGCTTCTCTGCTCTGAACCTAGGTCCCTCATTTAGGAATTGGGAATAATAATACCATGGCAAGACAAGTTTGATGGCAAAATATAGTTGTGCCTGGCAGATAGTAAGCACTCTATTTATTAAATCTAAATGTTTCACTGTCTTTTTGTAGGATTGCATCTTTACACAAGGACACCTCTTTATCCTAAGTACTTCTCAACTGGCAGTGCAGAGGATTGATTTTATTGGGTTCTAAAACTTAAACCACCAACTATAAATCACAAACATTCTCCTCCAGCCTCTATATTATTGAGATTCTCTCTGAACAAACTCACTTGCCTGGAGAGCTTCAATCAATTTCTCAACCATCATGGTCCATGTGCTGGCTCTATTGGAAACACTGGAATAGGCTAGTGGCATGAAAGAGGAGCAGAGAAAAGTGTAAAGCAAAAGCACACTTCTTGCCCTCTAGGGAGCTTACAATTTAGTTGTGGGGCAAGGTGAAATACACGCATGTATAGGCCAATACCAGTGGCAAGTTATGAGTGGGATGACACAAACTAATCAACAAGGGGTATTTGAGCTCAAGGATAGAGTTATTCAAGTCTGGCATAAGCAAGGAAGGAGTTCCTTGAAAGTGTTGGCTCTTGAAAAGGACATTAAAGGAAGAATATAATCTGAACAGGTAAAAGCATTGTGAGAGAGAAGTCTACCCAATTAATCTAGGATTAGATAAAGCAGGATGAATTAGGAATGTTTCATGGGTACTAGAAAAACTTCCAATTTTACTCTTGTGTTCAATTCTTTCTGGAGCTTTAGGTAAACCAGAGAAATCCATGAATTTCCCCATTTCCCATCTCCAGAGTGAATTTCCCTTCTTTTTTAGACCATCCAAAAATTAGTACCAATATATCATCTGGTCCCATAAAATTCCTGGTAACTTCTCTTATTTTGCATTTACATACTGATCATAACCATCAAAATATTTTTGAGTCATTGTATCTCCACACTTTATATAAACTCTCTTTCCCAGTTTCATGAAGGCATATTCCAAATTGTTCTGCTTCTTAAAAGATATATATATTTTCCTCACCACCCCCTCCAAAAAAAAAGTCATATAATCTCTGGAGAATTTCCATGCATAGCTCCCCCAAGGCTTTTCTAAATCTCCATCTATTCAGAGCAGGAAGGGTGTGTTCCAAAGGGACAATTACATTTACAATATGGAAGGTAGCCCAGGGACTTTAATTTAGATGCCAAGAGGATTCTTAACCAAAAACATTTTGAGATCCTCAATTTGAAATGTTATTTGCCTGATGCCAGCTATAGTAATTGTGCTGCCCTGAAGTATTAGAAGGAGGTGGCTAATTTTCACAGTAATTCAGGCCATCATTGTTAGGCTATGTGTTTATTGTCCTGTTCTCATCAGAGGATTGCTGATTATCTTTCTCAGTGGAATTGTAAATGTTTCTCCCTCTCTTGGAAGATTTTATTTTCCTCGCTTGGAATGTCTATCTATCTTTGGTCTCAGGTACTTAGAGTCTACCTTTATCCCAAGTCCTGGGATAAATGGGTTTGGGATGTCTGAGTACATTCACTTACAAGTATTAATTCCAAATCTCTCTTCCGTTTTTAGCCTCTGAATTCATTTTCACACTCTTTACATCTTTCCAACCTTTAAAAATTGGTTTTTGTGGAGCAATTTTGCAAATACCACCCCATGGGCTAGAGAAATTATACAACCTCTATTCCAACGGATTTCATCAAGACTTACAGAGCTTTGCTACTATATCAAAAGAGTACTTCAAAGATATCACAGTCCTCATCTCTTGGTCATAGATAAATACATGGACTTCAGTTGTCAGAGATGCTCCTAACTGAGAAGAGAACTCTATTAAGACTTATGGAGTTAATACCTGCTATGGAGACTGGGGCTCAAACAGATGGCATTGTTCTTTAACATTCTCATTTAATGAACTCTAAGAAACCTGGAGTAAAATCTTTATTTACCATTTAATTTGCCTGTGGCTGCCCAGTATACCTGGAACAATGGGAGGGAACAAGAGCAAACTAGAGGTTAGAGAGGGAATAAAGCAAAGAACACAAGAAAATGGATGCTTTTTCATTTTAAATTCCTCTCCACTGGGTCCCCTGGCCTTTTTGTGTGTGCTAAAGAGCTATTTTGCTCCCAAGTCAAAGCTTTGCTATCTACTGCAGATAACTGCAAGGAGGAATGATTTGCCTGCCTAATATCATTATTTATTCTTTTTTTTTTTTTTTCACTTGTTCAGTGAACAGAAATTGAAGTCCTACTGTGGTTCATTAAAACTACGCGCTGGCCTTCCCCAATTGTAGAACAAAGAGGCAGTTCTGTTTGGAGTGCTGATGAAGGTTCTCTAGCACCTGGGAGGGTAAAAAGGACGAGCAAAAGAATTCAAGCTGGGTCATGGTTAGACTGTGCTCATGCTTAGCTCCCTTTAAGACTGTGCTCCTAGCTCCAAGAGAAGCATCAAGAAGTTGGTAAGAATGCACCAAGGGCAAATATTCTCACTGTCCTGATTTTGTGATAATCAGGGTAGGCTAAACATTCGCTATATTAGAAACCATGCATGTGTCCCCAGACCTAATTTTTCTCCCTAGGTCTGGTTTTTGGAATGCTGGTGATAAACTAAGCCTGATTTATTATATGACCATCCCGTATGGGAAATGACTGTAACTCTAGGTATCTTTGGTCAACTTTAAGAGATATAGCAGGAGAACGGATGTGGCTCAAATGGTTGGGCATCTTTCTCCCATATGGAGGGACCTGGGTTCGATCCCCAGGATCTCTCAGTAAAAATTTAAAAAAAGAAAAACACAGAAGGCCCGCAGGCCTCCAGGCCCCATGCGCGGGTGCACCGTCAGGCCCTGTGCATGGGTGCGCCACCAGGCCCCGCAAGTGGGTGAGCCCCCGGGTCCAATGAGTGGGTCACCGTCAGGCCCTGTGCATGGGTGCGCCACCAGGCCCCGCAAGCGGGTAAGCCCCCCGGGTCCAATGCATAGGTGCGCTGTCAGACCCTGTGTGTGGGTGCGCCGCCAGGCCCACGAGCAGGTGAGACCCCAGGCCCTGTGCGCGGGTGCACTGCGCCGCCAGGCCCCGTGAGCAGGAGAGCCCCCTGGGCCCCGTGTGTGGGTGTGCCATCAGGTCCTGTGGGCGAGTACACCTCCGGGCCCCGCACATGGGTGAGCCTCCAGGCCCCACGAACCACGCAGCAAGATGATGACGTAACAGGAGAGTGACACAAAGGAAAGCCAAGACGAGACATGCTGAAAAACCAGGAACTAAGGTGGCGCAGGTAGTAGGACACCTCTGTCCCACATCGGAGGTTCTGAGGATCGAATCCCAGTGAAGACAGGAGGAAAAGGCTGAGAAGAGAGGGCAGGAAGTGGACACAGAGAGTTGCCCAGCAAATGGACACAAAAACAGCAAAAATTTGGGGGGGGGTGGTTAAAAATGGATAAAAGTAAGTAAATAAATAGATCCTTAAAAAAAGTATAGGGGAGTAAGATACGGACTATAGTTGGTAGTAATTCTTTGACAATGCTCTTCCATAATTTGTTAACAGATGTTTCACAACAATGCAAAGTATTTGTGGTGGGGTGATGTGTGGGAGCCCTGCATGATGTTGTGCATGTTTGTTTTGTAAGTTCACAATGTTTACTGAACACTTATTGTTTATGTATGTTCATGTATGAATGATATACTTCAATAAATTAAAAAAAAAAAAAAAAAGACTGCACCATGTACCTGTTGAGTTTGCCTCATTAGCTCTTAACTCAACCTTCAAATACATGTGTTCCTCTTGACATCCCTGGCCATCCATTCCAGCCTGCACTTCTCTTCTCACTTTTTTGGCCTAGTGAACAGTTTGACTGATTCTTTGTTTACTGATTTTGCTCTTTTATGTTTCATATGTGACCAGCTTGAATCTAACAAAGGATACTTCAGCCCAGCCCCAGGGTCTGGCACCTCACTGCCTCTCTTGCCACCCTTTCCAGAGCACCCCCCCACCCCCAACACATTCCTAGTGTGTTGCCTTAGCTGGTAGCCTTGATTTGTGGTGTGGCTGAGCCCTGCCCAACCCTGCCTCATTTGGGGAGGTGACTTAAACAATGCCTGCAAAATTCCTCCTCACTTATATGAGGCTTTCGCTCCCCGTGGTTTTCAGAGGAAGGAAACTGTAATTCGGCTGTAAAAGCTGAGTACTGGCCCCGTGGATATTGGGAGGGCTCGGCGGTAGACTATTACTTCTGGCAGTTGATGGTGCTCTCCAGAGAGTCTTTCCCTTCTATATTTTTGGCATTTCTGATCACTTATAACTGTCCACTCTAGTTCACGTCACATAGACTCAGCGTTTTACTATCCAGAGAGCCTCTGAGAGCCTTTTCCCCTTAATCATTCTGCCTGCAAAGCCTGGCTCAAAAGAATCTAGAAAAGCCCACTGCTTTTTGTTAAAATTTCTCGTTGTTTTTACTATAAAAGGGAAGACCTTGTTTACAGAATGTTTCCAGAACAAATCCTCCCTTCTCTTTTTATATTCTACCACTGTAAAATACTGTAAAGCCATGGTTCTATAAAAATATATCCATATGCATGTTCATTAAATATTCCATTAATACAAAAGTATCTCACTAGCATACATTCTCTATTACTCAGAACCATTAATATGCTTTACAATTCCTCGCACTGGTGAGGCCTCTGCCCTTTAGCTTACTCCTGTGTTCATATCTCAGAATGATTGAGTCACAGTGTATGACCGCATAAGCTTGAGCAGAGTTTGTGCTCTGAAAGAGATTTTTTAAATAACAATACTCTATATAAAATATAAGGATTTTTTTCAGTTTTTGCCTCTGACCGTTTCCTGAGGCCCAGTATACTCCCAAATTTTCCCAACTTGTCTGAAGAGCTCCAGAGGTTAACCAAGATCTAGAATAAAAAAGAACCATCTGAGAAGCGCTTTGAACTCTTTGACTCTGAAATAAAATAGTTTAAGGGCGTTTTTGAGACTAGAACTTTGGATTAAGGAATGCCATAGGCTAATCAGTTCTGAGTTTACATGATAAAAACTATTTTAAGGCCTTTGAAACAATTTCCTAATTCCCATGAAAATAGTAGAAAATAATAGAGGAGGTCCTAGATACCACTGACCCCATTGTCCTCTCATCTGAAGTGGCTGTCATCTCCTGTGTGGCTAGGCAAGAGGTTTGACCTGGGAATCTAGAGATTTCCATTCTTAGCCAAGTTCTTAGCCTCCAACTCCCTTCTCATCTCCCTTCCCAAAACTGTACCACCATCCTTAGCCAAGTTCACCTTTGTGGGGTGGCCTTTTCCTTAGGTGTTCATTATCCAGCCCAGCCCACCCCATCACTGTTCCACTCTTGCACAGCACATAACAATCCAGCAACTCTTCTCTCCCAATTATCACACCCATGATCCTCTGTCATGCCTGCTTCCAAATCCCAATTTCTAAAACCAATTTCCTTCACCATGCAAAGTATTCTATAATTGGCATTAATGTCTTCTCACTACAGCCTACATTGTTGCCTGACACAAATTATGTACTCCATAAGTATTTTATTTTTGAATTAGCTATTTTTCTTAATGAACCTAATATATAAGGTAATGAATCATTTTCAGGCATTTAAAAACATTCTGCTTTGCTGTGATGCTAATCATCTTCTTTATATTCTAGCTGAACCTCACATACTTATTGTTATTATCAATAATAAAAGTTGCTATATATTATTTACTCATTAGCTTATTTATATACCACCTCGTACTTGTTCTACCAAAGAACTTAAGAAGACATAAGAATACCTAAAATATGGCAATATGACATAAATTTAAGATGAATGAAAGAAAAATAAAAGTTTAAAAAAATAAAATGAGTGAAAGAAAAAGTCAGAAAAATAAGGGCACAGATATATAAAGCTGATACAAAACTCCACAACATAAGGACCCCTACGGCTGTTCTAGGTGGATCAAGAATTTGGCTTTTGAGCTCTTAGCCACCAGCTCCCAAAGGAAAATGCAATAATTTTAACAATCCATAGGAAGAAGGAGAAGAAGAGGAAGAAGGAGAAGAAGAGGAAGAAGAAGGAGAAGGAGAAGGAGAAGGAGAAGGAGAAGGAGAAGGAGAAG
>JAKSZT010053929.1:15938948-15962749 GCA_026826555.1 Tolypeutes matacus | reverse complement strand
AGAAGGAGAAGGAGAAGGAGAAGGAGAAGGAGAAGGAGAAGGAGAAGGAAGAAGAAGAAGAAGAAGAAGAAGAAGAAGAAGAAGAAGAAGAAGAAGAAGAACCTTGAAAAGAGTCCGGGAAGTGCAGTGAACCATGTCCCCACAGCATGCTTGGGGGGAGAGGGTGAACATGGCTGTTTTGAAAAGTGCTTGCCCTGAAAGCCCATGGCATCTTTCCCAAAGGCAATGACGTGTAAACATCTTGACAGGGCTTTCGATATGAATGATATGGTGCAGATACAAAGATCTCTGCTGATCAGACTTAATCTGGAAGTAAATATTAAGATTTGGAAGAACAGATGCAGTGTAAAACTTCCAAGAAATTTTCCCTTTAGATTGCTGCTCTCAGCTGAGTTTCTGCTTAAAATTGGGTAGCAATCACTACCAACTGATAAATGTTAAATAAATATTTGATTGCTTTAATTATAAATAAATAATTTATTTTTAATTATGAATAATCAAGAAACCAGCCACTTGTCCATCCCTGTCCTAGGCACTGCGTACATTATCAGGAGTCCTCACAGTGGGTGTTAATATGCATATTATATGGATGAGGAAGCTGAAGCTCTGAGAACATAAATAACGGGTTAAGACCCCATAGGTAGAAGGTACAGTTATTAGGAATTGAAACCCAAGACTTGTTTTCACAACTGATATTCTTTTTTTTTTAGATGATGAGATTTTCCGAGCATTCAGAAAGACATTAATGTAACAAATGGCCACATACCCACCATCCATCCAGATTTGACAAATGCTAATATTTCCCTCTGCTGTGGTCAGTATACCAGTTCACCTCCTGTTAGCGCTTCTTCAGTGTCTAAGAGATGGAAACTAACAAAGACTTGAAGATTGCTTTCTTCCAACCATATCAGCAGAGAATTCCTGGATGCTTGTTTTATAAATCTATAAATTTCTTTGGCCAAAATGGCTTTGATTGCATTATTTTAAGTACATAGGACTTCTTTTTCTTTTTTTTCTTTTTTTTTTGGCTTGCATACAGGCACAAATGGGAACTAAAATCTCAATGCTCCCTGAAGAAGAAAAGGCTCAGCTGTTGGTTCATCTGCCAGCTTCTGAGGAGGGCAAGTGCCAGTTAGCCCCACCTCCACTCACAAGGATTCCTTTGTAATTAAAAACACAAATGTGTTGCTATCTGCCTTTTTTTAAAGGAGATACCAGGGATAGAAGCCAGGACCTCCTACATGGGAAGTAGGCATGCGCTCAACCACTGAGCTACATCCACTCCCCAATGAGAGTTGGTTTTTTTATTTGTCATTTGTTTTGTTTTTAGGAGGCTCAAATGGGGACCTCATACATGGTAAGCAGGCGCTCACCCACTTGAGCTATATCCACTCCCTGGCAATTTTTTCTTTTCCATTTGGCTGAATGCCTTATTGAAAGAACATCAATTTCAAGTGTGCCATTTTCTAGGAAAGAGAAACTTTTCATCTAAATTCAATGGTGAAATTTTTAATTTGAGAAATTAAAATGGATTCAAGATCTCATAATCATGGAATATGGGTTGATTTGAAATGTACTTTTCATCTTCTTCCACATCCTATTTACTATTGACTCTGGGCAGCTACAAAAAGAAAAAGAAAAAAAAAAAACTTTCTAACTGAAAGATGATCTAAAAAGTACATATTTCAAGAATAAGAAAGAATAAAGCTGTAGTTGGCCAATCCCTTAACCCACCCTTTAATTAATACTAAGATGAGAGGCAGAAGAGCAAGGGCAGAATTGTGGCAAACACACACAGAAATACGTATTGTTTCCCTTCAAATAATTTGTATGAAATTGTACGAAATGACCTGTTTATTTGTCCCTGCATTTGTTACTGCATTTAAGTAAAAAATGGTATTGTTGTACTCTCATAACTTTCATTTGGACTATTAGGTCTAAATAACCATAAATTGAAGAATTTGTAGGAAATGCAATTAACATTTTGTAAGCAGCCCTAAACTCCAAATCTCTCACTATCAGCATCCAGAAACTAACAAGAAATATCAACAATCTTGCAAAAACATTAATTTGCTTGTCAATGTTTTATTCACCAAACTATTTCAAGAAGTAATTGAAGCCCTTTGCTTTCTTTAGACAGACTATAAAGATTTGCACTCAGTTCTCAGTTCAAATTTTTAAAAGATTTTTTTAAAGCTCTCTCAGTTTTCTTTCAGGACTTTAAATAATTTCTTTCAGACCCCAGGTAGGCAGTAAATGCTTAGACTTTGCACCTGGGGACGGTATATAATAGCAGCGAGACGCAGCATGCCTGTATCTACTGAACCAGGACCTAAACTCACTATATGGGTCGTTAGGACCAAAAATCACAGTTTTGTGTATGTGATTGTGTATTCCTGAAAAAGATCAATTCAGAATGGTAAGTATTTGCAATTAGGAAACCCTTAGTGATCTTATTGATAATTTCCCTTCATTTTATAGAATTGCACACGGAAGGCTTGAGAGTTTAAGTGGTTTGTCCAAAACCACATGGCATGCGCATGGCAGTCAGTCCTTAAAACAAGCCTTTTGACTGTACCCATCATTCCACAGCACCTACACTGGTGTCTGAATTTTTCAGGCAACATTTCTTTCTGTTTTCTTCTGTCTTTTTTAAAAAAAACTTTTTTACTTTGCCCAATGTATGGATGAGAAAGCTTTGGCTCTGGTTTAATTCAAATCTCAGGAGATATAGCTCAAGGGTAGAGCATTTGACTGCAAGTCACAATGAATTTTTGTAGCTATTCAAAAAGAATGGATCTTCTATTTATTCTTACAGTTAGGTTTATTCCGCTAGTCTTGCAGATTAGCAGGCACTGCTCTCCTCTCTTTCTTTAACCTAACAAAAAGATACTCAAACCTGGCCAAATATTTTAATACCTTTCCCACCAAAACGTACACACACACACACACACACGTGTGCATGTGCACACACACACACAGGAACATACACACCTACACTCCTGGGTAACAAAACTCATCACTGGAAAACAGTACATTAAGGAGACAAAGAGAGCCTTTGGACAAGGCCAGTAAAAGTCTTTCATTTCATCACCAGTTTCACACTGCTGAACTCTGGGTGATCCTGGTCTAACATCCCCCCGTTACCACTTCTTGGTGCCCCAGCTCCAACTGGACATTGGATACAGAGCTTGAATCTAGCCATTAAGGACAATGTGCCTGTAATCAAATACTAAGACAATATTATCTCAGAGTGCTCATAGGGTATCACTTTCTTGCTCTTCTTAAGTATTCATAGCTAAATGATTTATGGGCACACAAATGGATATAATGTCCCATAATATATAACAGGACTAATATTTAATGTGTTTCTTTTTTACTTTGTTTGAATAAAATCCCCAAAAATACTTTTAGCAAATGATCATTAATTATGTGCTTTGTCAAATGCTCTCTGGTTCTAATAAGCAGGCCTCAGAATTTACAGTCCCCAGCTCTCTGCTAGAGCCCATAAATTCAAAGTGGGTGACACTGCTCAATAAAATAGCCCCATCACCGGAACAGAAGCCTCAAATGGTTCACTTTTAGACATGCCATGGGTTTTTTCCAATGCCTATAACATAAATAGAAAAGATCCTTTTCAGAATGTTATTCCTAGGAAACTTTCAGATTATCCAGTGCAGGGGTGGTGGGTTTTTTTTGTTTTTTTGTTTTTTGTTTTTTTGTTTTTAAATAGGACTGTATGACCAACAAGGGCTAAATTTGGCTTTATGCCTATGGCTTTTATCAACTGCATCTTTTGGATAGATGGACTATCTGAACCAGAGATGAAACCACAGTGGTTTCTTGGGGACTTTTTATGCCCCAAGATAAATATATTTTTAAAAAACCAAAAAATTTTAAAGAAAAAATGTGTAAATAGAGTTGGGACTTCATAGTCAATTTACTTAATCTTCAATAGTCTTTGCAAATCCATTATGCACTCGGGATGTCAGAGGGGTCTACAAATTACCAAGCTGTTTGAAGTTTGCTGCTTTCTGAAGTGGCTTTGGTCATTTATTTTCCCAGAAATGTTATTTCTTCAACTTACAAGGTATGTAATAGCAAGGTCTTTTAAGAGAGCTGTCTGGATAGAAAATGATTGTCCACATTGCCAAAGAAAGATGACTTGTTCTTTATGTGAAGTCTTCCAAGAAGCGCTTAGCATTTTAAGAATATGAAAAGGCCAAACTTCAACTTTCAAACTCTATAAGTAGTGTCCACGCAAAAGAAATGCAGAGAAAATAAATGGCAGGATGCGCAGCTTAGACCTGAGGTGGAGGTGTGTGTGTGGATGCAGTACATTCAGTCTTGAATTCTTTTTGTCTGAAGATCTCCAAACTTTAGACAAAAAAGGAGCATGTAAGAAAGTATTATTGTTTCGTTAGTTGAATATCAGATTGAGAACTGAAGAAACATTGGAACCTTCTGTTTAAGCTAGAATCAATGACTGAGTGTGACAAACTAAATACTAGGGTAAGTGACAAATCATACCAAGATTTCTTTTTTCATTCTGAAAAATCTGTCCTGTGGAGATTTAAAGTGTCCAACTAAGAACAGGAAATGCATACACCACTTTTATGTTGGGAGACTTTTATGTTGGGAAACTGCAGAACAGAATACAACAAGTCTACATCTCCAGTAGAGACCTCATCTAAAAAACATACTTTTAGTCAAAGCCGCCAACCCAAACTAACACAAAAGCAGCAATATAACAAAAGGGGGAAGCACATCAAATGCAGCTGATAATAATAATAATAATAATAATGGAAAACTACACCTGTCAAAAAGGTTTACAGAAGATGAGTAGCATAGAGTAAGAGAAACAAAGTTAGAAACCACGGAATCAAAATGTAACAATTCAGAGTTAGGGAAGTTGAGTGCCATTGGATACAGAATACAGGTTTCTTGGCTCCCTGGCCAGTGCTCTCTCCATTAGACAAGGCTGAATCTCAGTAGAGCCTTGTACTGCAAACTACAAATAATCTTGGCCTTGATGTCAAGACTGCCAAACTTTGACTCAGACCCCAACCCTCCAGCTTCCCTTTCCAGAACAACAGTCCCTTCCTGGTTTTATTCTTTCATATATTGGTATCAGCTTCATCCTAAAAGAAGACTCTCCTATCCCCCAAAAGTGGAAGGTCATCTAACCCACAAGATATAGTTTATGCATATTTGTTTCAAAGACATGGTAAACCTCCCTAGTGTGACAAAAAAGGGCTATACCTCCCACCCCAGGCAAGTAGCTGCTCTGGTTTCCAGGACAGACAAACCTGTTTCTCACAGCAGGCAGGGCTGCCTTCCCTCATCTATTGGCCATTATCTGTCATTATCTGCTACTCTAGTCTTCTCTTTCTTTTTTCTTACTGGAGACCAAAATAAGGAATTTCACTTGAAATCCATGTATTGTTCCCGTTTCTCTAATGCCCATTCAGGACAGCTCTTGGCTCTTTGAAGGAACCTGTTTTTAGAGTCTTTGGTTAACTTCCCACTTGCTGCTAATCTGACTGCACCATTGTCTTTCCATCTTGCCTGGCTTTAGACGGATCCTGCTAATGTTATTTGGTACAGTAAGCCTTAAGGCGCTGCCACCATTGTTGTTCAAAAAGCGTTTTGTCTAGGAGCTCTTTGATGGGAGAAGTTATTTATTTGGGTTTGAGGTAGTACTTTTGGAATGGGAAGAAGGGCTACGGGGTCAGTTGGCCCCATTAGGGAAGGAATTGTAACATTAAACAAGAGCATCAGAGCAGGATTTATTATTTTCCAAGTGATTCACCCTGCAGGAAGGAAATATTTGCGTCTCCCGAGCAGAGAGAAATTGTTTCATAATGTTCACCATTGAAACTAAGGCACAGAAATAAGATTAGAAAGGAGTAGATTTTTATTTTGCTTCTATGTACTAATGCCCAAGAAGTGCATTTGGGGATAGGGTGGGAAGGACATAAATAAATTTTGTTAAGGAACACAGGGTAATTAATTGTGAAGGCAAGAAAGGGTCTTCACAATTGAGGTTTTATTTACCTTCTGATGAAGCAGAGAACCACTTTTGGAGTACATTGGTCACATAGCGATAGCTGCCTGCCAAGCTTGAAAACTTGTTTAGGAAGATAAAATCAGAATGGTAATTCAACCCCCTATCATGTGCACCCTTAAAGTCAGGGACTCAGTAACAAAAGCATCCCGATATTTTGGCAAGTAGTAACATCTGGCAAATTCATTAAGCCACAAGTTTTTCATCTGGAAATGGATCCAGATGTTTTAGAAGTTGCATTGGATCTGAAAGATCTGGATCCTTTTGGCAAAGTGCGATTTTGTAGACTGATATCAGATGCTTCAGCTCTATCTACAGGAAACTGTCCAGATTTTGTTTCTATGTACTTTAAACCCAATGGAAAGGCAAAATGATTTTGTAATGAGCGTGCTCCATACTCAAGAGTCTGGAGACTACCATTGCTCTGCTGACTCCTACAGCCCACCCAGAAAAAGAAAAGAAAAATGACCATCCCTGGAGTTTAATGCAAAGCAAAAACATTTACTACTTTATTAGATATCATGCCCTTACAAAGTTGGCTATTCCCCATTGAACTAAACCAAAAGAAACTTGGATGAATCAAGAAGACTCCAGCAAGAGATCTATCACATCTCTCGTCTCACCTTTGAAAGAGATTATATTTACAAGAACTCCAACCAATAAACATACAACACTTTTAAAACCTCCTAGAGGAGCAGATTCTGTAATCATCACTGCTAGTCCAGGCTAGTTCTTACAAACTCCCAATGAAAGGAAATCGAGTGTATTTGGTGTTAACCACCTCCCCCCCACCTCATACTATGTTTTCTGGGGTATCTTTGGAAGCAAGGGAAGTTGTTAGGTTTCTCCTCTCTGTCTATCCTGACCTTCAGGCTGATCTGGTCCTGCAGCCCAAGTCTTATGGCTCTTACCACTGCCACTGCAGTTAACCTAATCCCATTGCTGCCCTAACTCCTTTGCTACTTTTGATGGTTAAGGTTTAGGATTCAAAACACTCTCCCACTTATAAGATGTGCAACTTTGAATGAGTCACATGTAGTCAGTTGGTTCCTTCATCTGGAAAATGAAAGTTAGGATAGTATGTTCTCGATGTGCTGCTTTATGAAGTAAACAAGCTTATTTATGTGAAGTCCTTGCCATTGTAAATGCACAAAAATTATTAGTTATAATTTGTGTGTGTGTTTAAAATGGCCATTACTAATTCTTTCTTCTATTGGTCCAGCTCACCTTTCTAGTACCGGGAGCCCATTCCTTCCCTTTACTTCTTAGTTCTGGAAACTCTCACTCAGACGTTTAGATCCTTGACCATTAAACAGAGATTGTGCTCTACACCAATTTCAGAGCCAATGACGCTGTCCCAGAGCTAAGACATGAAAACGTTGGGCATGGTTCTGTACCCCGAGATTAAATAACAAGATCCAACCATTTTGGGTTTGACCTTTTACATTCCATATATCTCCCCTAATTCTCATAACAACCCTATGATATATAAAGAACCAATATGATTATTTATATATTACCGATGAACAACTGAAGCACATAAAAAGTCAATAACTCATCCAAAGCCACACAAGAGAGTGGGTTCTTACACACCTCCCATCACCTCACGCTGTTGAAATCACATCTGAAAATCTTGGTCCCTGTACTAAACTGGAGCCCTGGCAAGTCTCAGACAGGCTGGTCCCAGAGGGTCAAGAGTGTGAAGAAGAGGTGGCTCCCACATGTTGCTAGGAAGTTTGTTGCCTCTTGGAATGCCTTCCTCCATTTACCAAAGAATGAAATGTGTTCTTTCTAGTTTAACCTCAGCTCATGCTTATAGTCCCCTTTTCTTGGACTTTCCTCATTTTGGAAATACAGCTGCATAGTAGTAATTCCCAATTTTGAGGATGCATAAGAATCACTTGGTGAAATTTGATCCAACGACTAGGGCCCAGAGACTTAAGTCATATAGTAAGTGTATATTTAACTTTATAAGAAACTGCAAAACTGTCTGCAGAGGGGCTGTACTATTTACATCCCTAACAGCAATGTCTGTGGTCCTTTTCTCCCACTGGAACAGGGGCTGCTTATGCCCTAGGGCATTGTAAATTCTCTCTTCTTGGTCACTACACTAATTCCCTTCTGCTGATTGTGCACCCACTTGAGATATTATTTTTTACCTCATTAAATTTGCTGATCATGTGATATGTCTAGGCACCAAACCTCTGTATTATGTAGATCACTTTCCAGCAATATAGCAAGTCTGACACTGTCATAAAAGAAAATTAGAGACACTCGACAGGATTTAAGTAGCCACAAGGTATCTCTTAAGGTGATTTTAAACCAGATGCATTATCTGTAGGAAACATTGGATGGGCCCTAAATTATTGCGATTAGTAATGGAGAATTTTATTTTATTATTTCCAAGATCTATGGCTCTGATAATATAGTACAGAAGATAGTAATAGACTTTATTCTTTCACAGAATTATAGAATTAGAGGGGAAATGAATGCAGTTCCCACCTGAAACCCTCCTTGTCTCCAACGTGTGTGGCTGCCGCCCCCGCCCCCCACCCCCATTGTGCCTTTCTTTGCAGGGCAGATTCTCACAAGCTTTCCTTTAAGTTTCTCAAAGTGATGTCTTCCGGGCAATCTGGAGTACAATCTAAAATACAGATTCCTGCAAGTCTGTGTGGACACTCACTGCAGCTGTGTGTGTTTGTGTGTGTGTGTGTGTGTGTGTGTACGAATGTGCTAATAATAACATTAAATGTAATCGCAAAATATCTGGGAAAGTGTCATGAGGTTATCTGCTATGTGGAATAGGAATGGAATGTGTATATAATACAGCCCGTGACTTTTGTGCATGGGTGATATATATGCATCTATCCATAGATACAGTGATGCGCTGGTAAATGCTTCACTAGTTCTTCAAGGGGGAAACCCTGGTCTGTTGCAGTTGCCAATCTCTATGGTGTAGATATTCTCACAGTGACTGAGCACGCACATCCAGCTGTCCCGAGCCAGCAGGAGCTGGCTCCAGCATACTACTGCTATAAACCTCTCCCAGTTCCTCTTTGTCAGAAGAAGAGGATTGGACTTGTGGACGGCAAAGGCGTTTTTACATTTTAACATTGTGTTTTCTCTATTTACATATACACACCGTAATTCATTGGTATAGCTTGAGTAGGGAAGTAGGTGGTCCTCAATGCCTTTAATCCTACTATATCTAAAAAGTTTATCAGAGTAGAGATTTAAAGGCCACCTCCCAAATCTAGGGCTTTGAAGTGCACTGCTTCTCCCAGGGTTTCTAATCCCATGTGCTTGCAGAAATGGACTTTCAACTGGCCTATTTATCATCGCAATCACTTCTTTCCCATATGATCTGCATATTTTATGTGCGTTTTCCCTTCAAAATGAGTTCTTTTGTATCAGATGTTCAAATGAGAAATTTTATTCCATGTCCCACCAAAAGAAAAGGGGGACAAAAGTTAATTGTATCTGAACTGAAGTGTAAGTGCGGCCGTATTAAATAGGTGCAGTTTTGAGCTATTGATCGCAGCGCACAGGAAAAGCTTGTCATGTAAAGTCAAAAGGTTAATGTAATTACAAGAATGGGCAGCAGGATCAGCTGTAGCCCAGAAGTGGCGAATAACTAAAAGCTGCTTTAGAGACACATAATGTTGTCAAAGCATAAATAATTCATCCTAGCATTCGAGAAGAAATTACTCCTCTGTTCCAGCATATTATTCAGCCATTAAAATCTTGCCTTCTAAAGACTTTTGATGTAGTCATATTTTCAGTTTGAAGTCATCCTGAGACATGCCACCATCATTAAGCCTTATACTGTAGAGTTTTCTAAGTATTAGAGAGGATGTGAAAGAGATCCACAATTTGTTTAATAACCACCATGCAGCTCAGATAAGAAGAAAGAAGATGGGAGGATTTATGCTGCATCTAGTAGCTAAGCAGGGATGAAGATAAAGCAACGTGGGGTGGAATTCTTAATTCTTGATCTGGGCCAAGTCCCTCTCACTCCCATTCTTTGCTGGCACCAAGTCCTTGCTGAACCAATCCCTGAAACACTTCTCTAGTGCCAAAAAGTAGAACAGGCATGAGAAATAGTAACAGGTTCCACTACCCTTCTTGTAAGTATTCTCATGTGACCTGCTCACTAGCTCTGATAAAAATACTGACAACATAATTTGGAATTGAATCTGCTTTTCGTTCCTATTTTCCCTTCAATCTGTGCATTTAGTAACAAGTTTTCACACACCTGAGGCAGAGTGATAGCTGCAATCCCCTCAGAATCAATAGCCAACTGCTGTCTCTATAGTTACCACAACTTTTAGATTGTGTTGTGCTCAAAGCAAAAGATGTTCCATGAAACAACTAATATATATATATATATATATAAACCCAAAGCATAAAGTCATAGTGCCACAGAGACTGTAGAGGGACAATTCCCTGTTTCACCCCCAAATCCATTCTCTAGCCTTCTTTTCCCTGTCCTTTTCCCAGGAGGGTGAGCCAGGATTCTTGACCCTCTGGCTTCTCTTGGGGGTCAGTCAATGGGAGACCCAAGGAGATAATCAGGAGAGAGGGATGGGGTTTTTCCTCTCCACTCCTACTGCATGGGTCCAGTTCTGGAGGTGGCTGTGACCCTCCATAACTTCTCTGGAAAGACCTTTCTTTCATTTCTCTGGTCTGTAAGACTTGCTTAGCATTTTTTCCATCCTTTGTTCACATAGGCCTAGAACATCTTCCACCATTGCAAGTCTCTGGGTGCTCTGTTATCCTTTTTAGGTACTCTGTCAATAGGCACTATACTGAAAGTTTTCAAAAATCCCAGTTGGGGTGCTATTTTTCACCAAGAACTTGCCTGTTATTTATAGCAAGACAAGGAACAAAAGAACAACCCCCCCCCAGCACTTTCTCTAGAAGAAAAACCTTCTGATCAGTTTTTAAGGCACCACTACAGTTGCTAAAACCATGATGAAAAATCCTGAAAGAAAGTCATGTCAAAACAAGACTCTGAAGTGTCCTACAGTCATGGCAGATAGCTCCCAAGTTTGGAGTCTTGCCAGTGGGTCCTACTTTGGAGATTGTGCTCCCGAGTGTGACAGAGTTAGACTCAGCTATGACTTCTCTACACATGCTTCTTCTGTCCCATTTATTTGAACCTATAGTTGGTGCTGGAATTAGTAGGTATACATCCAGGAGACTTGAACCTCTGGGCTGTCCATGTGCCAGCTGGGCCCTGAGCCTCAGCAGAGTTGCAACTCCTACTCTCCAGTTCATTGGACTCACCCAGGACAACTAACAAGGAGGTGAGGATGGACAACCACCATACCAAGGAAACGAGAGAGCCTACAACTGCAAACAAGAGAGTCCCATCCATCAGCCATATGGGATCAAAGTACCCTCTCAATTAGAGGTGGAGTGGGCTTCACTATCCCAGAATCTTCAGGATTGGGGAATAAAATATGGACTAGAGTGGACTTACTGTTATTGTACTATAGATTTATTGTGATTCTAGCAATTAGAAGAAATTATATCATTGATGTGGAGACAGTGGCTACTGGAGGTGCTAAATAAAAAGAGGTGTAAGAGGTGTAATATGGGGGCATTTTCAAGACTTGGAATAAACCTGGATGAAACATTGCAGTGACAGATACAGGTCATTATATATCCTGCCATAGCCTACAGAATTGAGTGGGAGAGAGTGTAAACTATAATGTAAACTATAGTCCATGCTTAGTGGCAATGCTCCAAAATGTGTTCATCAATTGCAATGAATGTACCACACTAATGAAAGAAGTTGTTAATGTGGGGGAAAGTGTGAGGTCCAGGGAGTGGGGCATATGGGAATCCCTCAAATTTTTTAATGTAACATTTTATGTAATCTAAGTATCTTTTAAAAATAAGTAAAAAATAAATTAAAAAAAAAAACAAAAACAAGACTATGAGGGAAGCAGATGTGGCTCAACTGATTGAGCTCCCGTCCACCACATGGGAGGTCCCAAGTTCGGTTCCCGTGCCTGCTAAAGAAGACAAGCAAGACAGCAAGCTGATGTGATGGGCTGACACTGTGAGTTGATGCAACAAGATGATGCAACAAGAGACGCAAGGAGGAAAACATAATGAGAGACACAACAAAGCAGGGAGTGGAAGTACCTCCGGCGATTGGGAGCCTCCCTCCCACCTAGGAGGACCCAAATATTCGGTTCCCAGTGTCTCCTAAAAAGAAGACGAGCACACAACGAACAGACACAGCCAGTGCAAACAACAAGGGGGTGGAGAGAGAAAATAGATAAAATAAATCTTAAAAAAAAAAAACAAAAAAAAACAAGCCTCTGAGACACTCAGATACTTGGAGAACGGTGAGGGCTTTTCTACATTCTAGGTCATGCCACCAACCAATTGGCTGTCCCCCACCACTCCTAGGGGGCCCTGACATCAGGCCAGCTCCCTCCTCGACCTAGCTTAGAACCTGGCCATGCCTCTATTTAGAAGCCAACAAACCCAATCTCCCCACCAGTGGAAACAACTGCATATTCCACCTCTGACTGAGCCACACCACAGATGGAAGTGACTCACTGTAAATTTCAACTTCTCCAATCCTTAAAATTTTTTTCTGTTTTTAAACTAAAAACTGCATCCCTCTGGATTGTTCCTGGCTTAGGATTTGCAATAAAATAAGCATGATTATAAGGAAGAAATATAAAACATTTATCCAAAATACCCAAGACATGCCCATTCATAGACCTAACCAGCAGGGCTGTAAGGGCCTTGGTTGGGTAATACATGCTGGAGCAGCGAGGCTGTGCTTCACTGCAAATTCCTCCCAGCTACTCTCCACAGCGGCAGCGGAATTTCCTCTTTAGCATCAGCACCTAGGAATCTTCCTTTACTTCATTTTTTTTACTCACCGTCATCCTCAATCCATTACCCTATTGTATCATTTCTGCTTTAAAAATATATCCTAAATCTCTCCACTTCTCTCTATCATCATTAAAACTTGGTACAAATTACCATCATCTCTTGCCTGGATTAATATGAGTATATTAACCTTTCTGCTTCTATTCCTGCCTTCCTACAATTTCCTTTTTCCACAGAGCATGCCAGTATGATGTTTCTAAAATATGTATTAGATTGCTTCGTGCCCCCCACACCCTCCAAAACACTTAAAAGTTTGTCTTGATCTTCAAGATCCCTGTGTAAACGTCCCCCTTCCTCTCCTTGTCCCCCCTTGTTTGCCATCCAAATCTCAATTCGAACTCCACCCTCTGTGCGAGCTCTTCTCAACCACACTCTCTAATGCCCTGCTTATTAAACTGTGCTCCATCGCATCTTACTAGGCGGTTTTTCTTCTAGTATTTATTGCTATCTGAAATTATCTTATTTATTTTTTACTGTCTACCTTCCTAGTTAGAATATGAGCTCCACGAGATCAGGATACTGTTCACAGTGCCTAGAATGATTCACCAGCACATAATAGGGACTCACAAGTGTTTGTTGAATTTGATTCACCAGTTTACAGCAACAGAGAGTGAAGCAAAATGGTGTGGTCTCATGTTTATAGTTTTCCCAAATATTATCAATTAGCTATTTACCTTGTACTCAAATTATTTCTCTCCACTTCTGTAGACCTTAGCCTGCTCTATTCATAGGTAGAAAATACTAGAATATATGTGATGTGAAATTACCTGCATTTTCAATGATGTCTCATAAGTAATGTTTTGCACATTGGTTCTTATAGGTAATATTAACCAACTAGTCAAGAAAAGGACATGGAATTTAAAAATATAGAAATAGAACAAAATGAGGGAGAGGTGAAGAGAACAGAAAGATGATCGGAAATCTAAGTCTTTCCAAAGAAGAGCAAATCCTCCTCTAACCAGACCACTGGAGAGGAGCTATAAGAGTGCTGCTACTCCCTTCTGCAAACTTCAAAATCAAAAGCTTAATACATAAGATTAGGGATTTTCTGATCTTGTTCTCTACTCGTAACAAACTTTATCTTTACAGCCAATGTTGAAAGCTCAAAGGAGCATCATCTCTGAACCAGAAATCCCTCCTTTAGACCTTGAGCAAGTTATATAACCTTGCTGAGGCTTGTTCTCATCTGAAAATGAGGATGCTGCTAATACCTGCCTAACCCCTGCACAAGGTTTGGGGTGAATCAGATTACACAGTGTATGGGTAAGTGCTTTGTGACATGTAAATTGATGCCCAAATGCTTGCCATTGCAATCATTACTGTTGTGAAAGCAAGAAAGAAGACCTAGAGAGACAAGGAGTAGCAACCTACACCGAACATTAAAAGGGTATACAAAGAATATTCCCCAAGTGCTAAGTTAGAGAGAAAATGAGGAAGAGAGCATGCATGTGTGGAGGGGTAGGAGCTTGAAGAGCCTGGACTAAAAACTTTTCAAGGAGAAGAGGAGACTTGAGCAAAGAACTGAAGAGGGGAGTAATGAGTTGGCATGCAGGAAGAGGCAAGGGCAATGTGGGGGAAGGAACCGCTGCCCAGAGGTCAGATGGAAAAAAGAGAAGCAGAAGCAGGTGTAGGGAAATGCCAAGCAGGTTTATAAGACAGAGGATAAAAACCTGAGGCATTACAAGAGATGAGATGAATTAACCAAGAGAGGAACCAGCTGGTCGAAGGGCTTAAGATCCCAGACTAGGAGATTGCAGCCAGGACTGGAGGCAGGCCAGGGCATGGTCAAGAGAATACTCAGGACCACTGAAAATCCTAACACCCTTCCTCTGCATCCATGGAAGAACAGTGCCTGGATTAAGAGAGGAGGAGTTTCCCACTGCAGGCTAGCAAGTCAGGCCACATCTGGAGAACTGGGTTTTGTCACAAGTGCACAATTTAAAAGGACATGGACTCAGAAAGCTCTCAGAGGAGAGTGGCTAGAATGGAGAGGGAAATGGAAAGCATGCCGTGCAAGGAAGAACTGAGCCTGGTTACGTGCAACCCAGAAAGAAAAGCCAAGAAATGTGATTAACTTTATTTTGTTTGGGATCACTCAGCTGACTTTAAGAGCTAGAAGAGCAGTTTATGGAGAAGCCCACTTGCCTGGAAGCTAAAAGGCTTGGATTTACCTCCAAATGTGCCACTGACTTGTGAGCAAACGAGCTTAATTTCCAAGTCTTCAGTTTATTCATGTGTTCAAAAAAATCCAGTTTGATTTGAAAATCTCTAATATGTCCACATAACTAGCTACTGGCAGAGGCACATGCAATTGCCTAGTTATTTAAGTCTAGTGGTTGCTTGTATCTCCAGAAATATTCATTAATTTTCCTGATCCTCATTGGGACTTATCTAAAAGGAGGCAAAACAGAGTAGCAGAAAAGAGATGTGTTTGTCGGTAATGAAAACTACATAAAATAGTAAACCCCTAACAGTGTATTGGGGTCCCATTATCCCAAAGAGATCATACGCTCAGTCAGAGATTAGAAGACCTCACTGAAGGTGTGGCTTAGAGAGAGGATAGTCAAATGTGAAGAAGACAGTCTCAACAGCATTCAACAGAATCCTCGTGTTGTAGAAGACTAAATGTTACTACACCCAGAAGGGGGAAACAAAGAGTTCTGTGGCCAAAGAAATTTGGGAAATGGTAGGATCAACAAAACAAAGGCCCTTTCTCCACTGCAGAATTTCTCAGCACCTTTACTATGTTAAAGGGTTTTGTGACTCAGTAGGAAGGACTTTGTACAAAGCAGTTTCTTTTTTTTTTTTTTAAACTGCAGAGGTGACTTTCACCCTCCCAACACCTACCACCTCCCCCTGCAAGCATTTTAGAGGAAGTCATGTTTGCCACAAACCCTGGAGGGCTCTGCCTCTGGGTTGCATGGTCCCAGTAGGCATGACAGGAGAACCCAACTCACCTTGTGGGATGAGAGCAAGAATCCCTAAATTGGCCATTAAACACCAATTAAGCACCACTATTTACCAATTGCTAGTAGAGGAGGTTGGTATCATTCTTGGAAAGATGGGCAGGACCAAATCAGTTTGTAGGAAGAGTCTTGCAGTTTAGTAGAGAGGGAAACATGATCCAAGGGGCAGGTGAATGCGAGGTGTATTAGGGTGACATTGAGATCAGTCTGGAGCTGAAGGTCAAGCAATGAAGTATAAAGCTGGAATAGGGGGTGGGGTGTGGGGGAGCTGAATAAAAGAGCCAATATACCAAGTGCAGGATGTTAGAACACTGTCTTTGAGGCAATGACTAGCTGCTAAATGTTTAAAGCAAGTGTGTGACATGACCAGAGCACTGATGCCACCTCCAGCTTTACAGAAACAGCTTGAAGATGCTGATTACTCATTTGCCTCCATCTCAAGGTACAGAATTTTATTTCTGTAACAAAACTTTCACTCGGTTCCAGAAGGAATTTGGGGAGAGAAGTGAAGGGGGAGTTTCTGTTTCCTGTCTTCTTCTGGTAAATAAGCAATCCTTCTGGTGGAGGAAGGGGTCCAGTGGACTATTTTTAGACCACTGCTGGTAGACACCAGTGATAGAAGACATAGAAGTGTTCTAATAAAAGATTCAGATATTCTGCTCAGCCAGCTCCTCTCACTGTTTAAGTAAACATTCTAAAAATAATGCAATAAACTTATACAACCAGTAGAGATAAGCTGTGGATTGCAAACAGATTTAAAATGTTTCTTCATTCATTTTGAAGGTTACATTGAATCTCGGCCAAGAAAAAGCCACCAAAGTCTTTAAGCGAAGGAGCCTCCAAAAAAGTTTGGATCTCTTCAAATTTCTTCCTGAGCATTTTTACGTGAACTACATTGCAATACTCATGGCACTCCCTTGATCATCGGGGCCAGCCCCTTCACCAAGAGCAGAGCAGGATGGCCAGGATCAGTAGGACCCTTCCTCATTCATTCACGTGCCCTGCCTGACCCTGTGGACATTTGTGGGGGTGACTCAAAGTCAAGGAATGGGGATAGAAATGAAGCAGTTAAGAAAAAGTTTAGAGTGATTGGTCAGATCTCCCCTCTCACCCCCACCCCCCAGCCTTATCATTCCTCATCCCACCCCATAATGGTAGGCATCAACTACCATCTGTTCTTTGATGCTGCAGGACCAGGAAGTAAGTAGCCAGGCTCCAAGGAACCCTCTCTGCCATCCAGGCTTTCTCAGATGAGGAGGTAGGGGGAAGGAGCCCTGTCTAGTTGCCCAAAGCCTTCTCCTTGATTCCTTGGTCAACTATATTGGCAAGAGGTACTTTGGAAATCTATTTTTTCCTATGAATATCTTAAATATTATATATTGCTTCCGGTTAAAATACTATGAATCTGTATTGGAAATGTTCCTCCTTTTAAAATTATATTTGACACAAAGGAGAGAACTTTGTCATTTTTTGATCCTGCCATGTGACAGAAAGGAGAAGGCTCAAACATCTAAAGCCCTGGGGAGAGATGGGACATTTGCCTGACAGCTTACAGCTGACCTTGAGAAAAGAGCCGAGACTGATATAGGAAGCCCTGAGAGACAAGCCCTATGCCAGTCTGCAGCTGAGATGGAGGATCTTGGGCCCATGAAGCCTCAAGAGGAAGAGGAAGCCCAGAAAGGGAAGGCTGAAACCCAGCAGAGATCACCGGCCGTCTTTCTTCAACACGTGGCAGCTGACGTTGGTAACCAATACCAAATGAGGTATGAGAACCACAATCCCAAAAAAAGTAAAGCTGTCATGGAAGCAAATGGATTTGTGAGAGGCATCCTGGTATAAGTACTTTACTTCAAAGAGTACTTTTGGAATACCTTCTCCATGCAAGGGCATTATACCAGATGGAGTGGGGTTGGGTACAAAGATGGAAATTAGACTGGGTATGCCCTCAAAGAAATTACAATCCAAGAGTGCAAATAACAGAAGCAGTCAAATAATCTCAACAGCAGGCCAGATAAGCTAAGTACATAAAAGAAGCATAAAAAACTGTGAGGGTTAAAGGAAGTTAGAGAGAAAAGAAAAGGCTTGAAGAAGGAAAGGGAACTTGATATATCATTTGAAGGGTAAATAGAAATTTAAGAAGCAGAAATGGGAGGACGGGTGAGCGGAATAAATGTATGAGAGAGAGAACGTGTTCTCGTGAAAGAGACAATATGAGCACAGGCAGGAGGCAGGGAAGAGTTGCGCAGCTGGATGATCAAAAGGAGTCAAGGTTTTTAAGTACATAAGGGGACTACAGTGGTGGAAGATGGACTGTAGTTAACAGGACAAATAGGAGAATGTTCTCTCATGAACTCTAACAAATGTGTAATACTAATACAGGGTGTTAATAATCTGGTGCGTTGGTGGGTAAATATATCCAATGTAAGATGTGGGTTATAGTTAGTAGTAATATTTTGATGATGCTATTTCATAGTTTGTTGTAAATGTTTCACAACAATGCAAAGTGTTGGTGGTGGGGTGATGTATGGGAGCCCTGTGTGATGATATGCCTATTTTGTAAGTTCACAACTTTTATTATACACTTATTGTTTATGTATGTTCATGTATGAATTATATACTTCAATAAGATTTTCTTTAAAAAATAAAATTATACTTGAATTATGAAGGTTTGGACTCCCTTTGTACTTTAGTTAACCTAAGGAGATCCTTCTATTGGTGAGTCTGGGTTGGAAATAAAAGAAACAACAACAAACAAAGAACTGGAATGACTAGAAAAGTGAAATATTATACATTCCTAAATTATTTTCTAGGCTCCTCTTCTGACCTCCTAGAAGCCTTGGATTCCACTGAGCACAAGTCACAAACTGCTGCTGCATTGACTTCCAACTCCTTCTTCTTGCTATGAGGCCAGCCTCCCCACCCCACAGAAGGCTCTGATCCTGGCAAGTGGAAGTGTTGGCATTGTTAGTGAGTGCAGTCTGGCTGAACAATAGAGAAAGTGAGGTTCATCTAGAACAGACCTTAAGAGGAATATTCAGTTGTCACTCTCCCCCCTTAAAATGAAACTGCCTTCAACAATCCCCTTTTGAAAGAAAGGCCTGAAAGCCAAGCACTTCCCTTTTTCCAGGCTTCGCTTACTCTAAATAACTCTGTCAATGCAGCCCTGCCTTGGAAGAGAGCGTGAACATGATCCAATCTCATCTCCAGTCCAGCCAGCTCTCTCTCTCTCTCCAGAGCCTGGTGCTGCCTTGAAAGCTCATTTATGGAAAGATATAATCAAGTGGTCTCCGAGGGACTGCCCCCTGGGGAACTTTTGTGTCATTGCCTTGAGGAGAAAGAAATTCACCTTGAGCTGCAATAAAATGACATTCCTTACATGGTGTCATGTGCCTGATTGAATTCATTGGAAAATAAATGCAGGCTGCCCAGCATCTATTTGCTGGTGGTTATGTCGGAGCAAAGAGGCAGGCAAGAAGATGTTGCATGGTTACGACACGTGACATTCATCTTCCTACAATGATGAATCAAGAGACAAAATATTCACTCTGCTAGAAAAACAATATACAAAGCAGGGAAGCAAACCAGCCGCTCATTATTGTTTCAAAGCTGCAAACTGAGCAGAGATTTCGTCAGGGAATACAGGCAGCAGAGATGAGAGCTCAAGGACACATGCCCTCTCCTTAAGGGCTTGACAGAGCAAAATAAATCAGCTCCATTGAAGGCCCAAAGCAGCCCCCACTGGCAAGGAAGTGGGGGAGTGTATTTGTTTTCCCTGAAATTTCTGAAGCATCTTTGAGGCTAGTCAACTGTGGAAGAACCCAGATGAAAGATGCTCAGGACTGGAGTGGCTGCCGGCAAGAGTGATACGCCCACTTCTCCTTGAGTGTGGGGGCAGAAGGCCAGATGCGTGCTGAGTGGGGCAGTGCAACAGATACTGAGCCCCAAGTCTTGCTGGCCATGGCTAGGCTGTGAGCTAGCTAGAACACGGATTAGCAAGGCAGACAACCTGGGACCTGGCAAGAGTCAGCCGCCATCTGAGAGAGCTAGCGAGTCAGAGCAAGCCACTGAGGATGACTGAGGAGGAAGGCAGGCAGTGGAAGGAAGCAAAGGAGCCACCAGCTGTCCAGGGAAGTTATGGACAGGGGACCATATGGTTGTCCACAAGGGGACATTTTCCATTAATAAGTATGCCCACACGGCTACAGCAAAGTGAGACAAACCAGGATGGAGGTTCATTTATGGACAGTGTCAGGAAAGAAAATGGGAGTGACTTCACGTTTGCCCTCCTTTCCCCCGTCTGGCTTTGCAGAAAGCAGGGCACGATGCTGCTCCAAGAGGGCTAGCTCCACATGGTGGAGGCTTCTCCGCCAAGGCACTCCCAACTGGAGACAGAAAGAGAGGTCACTGGGGCAGACATACCTGGAATTGGGCCCAGGCCTTGACACTTCCTAAACGTCTTGAACCCCCCATTTTCACATATCCAGAATGAGAAGTAGAGACTTCTGTGTGGGGTGATTGTGAGGATCCAGTGAGAGAATGTGTGGTTATAAGTATCGTTGCACGCTCACCAAGTATACCATTCTAATCCCATACCTGATTTCCAGGTATTTCCCACTTATTATTTCTTCTTTTTTTAAAGATTTATTTATTTATTTACTGTTATCCATTTTTACCCACCCTCCCCGACCCCGTTTTTGCTGTTTTTGTGTCCATTCGCTGGGCAATTCTCCGTGTCTGTTTCCTGCCCTTTCTTCTCATCCTTCTTCTCCTGTCTTCACGGGGATTCAATCCTGGGAACCTCCGATGTGGGAGAGAGGCGTCCTACCGCCTTGCGCCACCTTAGTTTCTGGTTTATTGACACGTCTCGTCTTGACTCTCCCTTTTTTCACTCTCCTGTTATGTCATCATCTTGTTGCATGGCTCGGAGGGGCCTGGGGGGCTCACCCGCTTGCGGGGCCTGGCGGCACACCTGCTCACAGGGCCTGATGGCGCACCCACGCACAGGGCCTGGCGGCCCGCACACCTTCTATATTTTTCTTTATTTTTACCGGGAGGTCCCAGGGATCAAACCCAGGTCCCTCCATATGGGACACGGACATCCAACCACTTGAGCCACATCCACCCCTCTTTATTATTTCTTTTAAGGCACATAACCTAGCATAAAGAAAGTTTTCAAAACATGCTGTCATTATTAGGATTTTGCTTTTCTGTCTTCACTTTTGGGTTATAATTTGCACTGCACTGCATGGGAAGCCAAGAGGTCTTAATCCAAATACTGCCATTGTCCCTGTCTTCATAGAGGTTAGAGTCTCAGGAGATATATATGTGTAGATATACACACAAACTCTGATAAGTTTTGAGAAGGAAAACAATGCAGGGCACTATGAGAGAGAATCCAGGGTGAATCTACTTTAGATGAGACGGTCAGGGGAAGCCTTAACATGGAAGTGACCTTGCAACATTGTTGGTAATAATAATTTTTATAAAAACTAGAAATAATCTAAGGCTGTATCAATAGTGGCTTGTCAAATATGTAAAGTAATCTCCATAATGGGATGCTTGTCACCCATTAAAAATGGTATATATCTATTTACTGACATTGAACCACCAATACTATATATTTAGTGGAAAAAAAGAGAAGATAAAATATCATAATAGTATGATTCTCTTTTTAGAACACTATATATATTAAAAACCATATTTCTTTTTCTAATGCTATTTCTATCATGAAATAGCAAATATTTTTTGTGTATCTTATCTCTCAATTAACTTTCAAGCTTGTGTATTCTCTTTATATGTTACATACTCAAGAAATTAATTAAGTAATTTCATATGCATCAATAAGAGGTCTTTATGATTTTAAAATTTAATTCTACTAAAATGATGGCTAATATTTATTTAACACATAATGTGTGCCAGAATTTGGCACATGCATACATCATTCTAAAGGGTAGAGGCTCCCCATCAGATATTTCAGCAAAAACATGCTGAAGTTATCACTGCCTTTCACCTAATTGGCAAGTCAGAAAGTTGGCTGTTGACTGCCTTTCATAAAACTGCTCCAGCTCTTGTCCTGGAGGCGATCAGGCTGGGAGTTTTCCTCCCTTTTGTGGCCAGCGGCAAACAATTGAAATAATGCACTATTGACTTTGACAGCCTCCCCTCTGCCTGTTCGTTCCCCTCCCAGACATCTCTAGATACCCAGGTCCGGCAAGCCCCACAAGCCCCAAATCCTATGACACTCTTAGACCTTTACCCCCACCCTGAGTTCTCCTCAATAAATATCCTCCCTACCCTGCAATGAGAAGTCTTATTTCCTTTGCACAGCTGTTCTTACCTAGGAATTAGGGGAAGGCAATCTGATTCAATTAATTTATTCTGAAGTATGAATTAGCTGACAGTCTTTTGACCTCCTGGAGTTATTTGCATTGAAGACAAAATGAAGATGTACCAGGGGAGGGAACTTGCTAAGACAAATCATTTTTATTGGTAGAATGTTAAGTAGTATGTACAACTCAGGTGAAAAAATCCAGGCTGATAACTTTAGACTCTCCTGAGGTGGGGGTGGAGGCAGGGGCAGTATGGCCGTGGGGGAAGGGCCGCTTCATTTTAGGATGCACTTGTTTTTCAGTTTTTTTCCTTTTCTACATTTCAAAACCCACAGATATTCTAAAATCTCTGCAGTTTGTCTTGTCCTGTTTTGTTTTGTGTTTTAGAAACTTTCCCCACGTTGGTGGCAGGGACGACTCTGGGAGCACCAACAACGGGAGTGGGCTCCCCACAGGTGATGTGCAGTGCCAGGCAGCCCCACACCATTTCTCCCATTCGTACTCAACATCCAACCTCAAATTTCCTGTCTCCAAAGAGTCTCACCAGATCTTAAGTTGGCCAGGCTGTGAGAAAACTGAGAAACCACACTGTCTTGGTCCAAAGAAATGGAGTCACAGGGCTTACATTTTTCTCTTCCATTAGCCTTCAAATATTTTAATGAACACCAGATTTTACTACTTGTTCCTAGGGGAGGATATTTGAGTTTTCTGTGGCTCATTTTATTTTTAATATTGAAAAGTCTTTTCCTTCAATGAGGCATAACCATAATTGCATTTGTAAGAAGTAGGCTGTGTTTAGTTAGTGGAACTGTTTTATAAATGTGGTGACAAAAATTAACTCAATGATCCTTTTGTAAGATGCTTTAAAAAAAAAAATACAAGACTTGAAGGTTTTAAAGCTAACTTGGATCCTGTAATGAGTGAATACCCATAAACAACGACTTTTAAGAAGTTCTCCAAGCAGGTATATATAAAGAAAAACTCATGTGCAATATAAAGGGTATTCAAATTGCTCCATCTAACCACAAAGAGGAACAAATCATCCCCCGCTCCCCCCCACACACCGAAGTATAAAGTGGTTTAAAGACAGGGAATTGAGAACTAAATTTGAAACTGACATCTTGACAGCCTCATGACCTAGTTTCAGGCACAAAGCTATACAAGAGTGACAAATGAGGTAAAAGAGGAGAGGCAGCCAGGGAAAAAAGGGAAAGAGGGTGATGTGATGAAGTGAGGAGAAGGAAAATCAGAAAAACAATTAAGAGAGAAACACAAGAGCAGAATGTAACAAGTAGACTGTCTGCTTTAAAGTGATTCTTTGGTAGGTGATCAATAAATTGAATTTATTATTTACCTTTCAATACACTGAAAACCAAGCTTTTTCTAGTAAAACAATAAATTGGTGGAAATTAAGAAAGGAGGTGTATCAGAGTTCTCCATAGAAACTGAACCAATAGGATATATGTATATGATGTATATGTATATGTATATGTATATGTATATGTATATGTATATGTA
>JAKSZT010053929.1:15424116-15938938 GCA_026826555.1 Tolypeutes matacus | reverse complement strand
AAAACACCTTCACAGTTGCATCTAGACTAGTGTTTGACCAAACAACTGGATACCATAGTCTAGATAAGTTGACACATCAAATTAACCATCATGGGGGGTGGGGTGGAAGTTTTATAATAATTTTTCCAAATATCTAGATGATTAACACCAGATATCCCAAATATCTGAAGTGTTTGTTGTTGTTGTCATTTTCAATTTTTTAAATTTCTGTCTTCATGTATAGGTTGACATCTCATTGGAGATGAATTTTCTAAGATCCTGATCTGGCTATTTTGATTAGAGGATTTTCTTAAATCTATTCATTTCTTTTGACAAATAGATAACCTCAAACTTCCCTTTTCATTCTCGGTGTCTCTGGGGTTAAGAAACAACATTAGGGCCTCCAAAATAACCAAAGGAAAGGGAAAGCAGACTATCCCACAGGCTACAATCAGTAGCCTATATGTATTTTAGTTTCAGTTCATCCTAGATACCCACTATTTTTCAAGAGTAGTTTATCAAAAAGTACTACTTCCAGTATGGCTTATTATTACGAACCATCTTGCTGTGTGTGGGTGCGTCTCTTACACTTTATCTATGTAGCACCAACCAATTGAATGGAATCTAAAGAAAATACTGTTGGTGGGTATTTCAAAAATACTTAGGTGTTTGTTGATATATATCCAATACTGGGTTTCAATTTTAGATACTCCCCTTGGTGTTAATAAAGCTAGACAGAATGCTCCAGAATAGTCTATTTAAGTTCAAGAAAGAACCCCTAGATGCATGGCTTTATAGATAACTACAGGATTGGTTAAAAAAGAATTAGGCCCATACTTTAGAATAAAAGTTAGTATGCCACTTTTAGTGATGGATAGAACATCTAGACAAAAGATCAATAAGGAAATAGAGGACTTGAAAAATATCATAAAACAACTAGACCTAACAGACATAAATAGGATACGTCATCCAACAAGAGTAGAATACACATTCTTCTCAAGTACACATGGGTCATTCTCTTGGATAGGTCATGTGTTAGGCTACAAAACAAGTCTCAATAAATGTTAAAAGATTGAAATCATACATCTTCTCTGTCCACAATGGAATGAAGCTAGAAATTAATGACGGAGGGAAAACTAAAAAATTCACAAATATGTGGAATTTAAACCGTAACATTCTTAAACAACCAACGAGTCAAAGAAGTACAAGGAAACTAGGAAATATTTTGAGATGAATGAAAATGAGAACACAGCATATGGGATGCAGCAAAGGCAGTCCTGAGAAGGAAATTTATAGCTCTAAATGCTCACATTAAAAAAAAAAATCTCTCAAATCAGTAACCTGGTCTCACACCTGAAGAAATTAGTTGAAGAAGGGCAAACTAAACCCAAAGTAAGCAGAAGAAAGGAAAAATAAAAATTAGAGAAGAGATAAATGGAATGGAGAATTAAAAAACAATAGAGAGAATCAACAAAACTATAAGCTGATTCTTTCAAAAGAGCAATAAAATTGACAAGCTTTATCTAGACTGACAAAATAAGAGAAAGTATGCTAATAAAAAAAAAAAGAAATAGAAGGGGTGACATTGCTACTAAACTTACAGTAATAAAAAAAGATTATAAGAGAATATTATCAACAATTGTATGCCAACATTATATAACCTAGAAGAATTGAACAAATTCCCAGAAACACACAAATTACTTAAACTGACTCAAGAAGAAATTGAAGATCTCAACAGACACAAAACAAGTAAAGAGATTGAATCAGTCATCAAAAACCTTCCAAAAAGGAAAAGTCCAGGACTGGATTACTTCACTGGTAAATTTTACTACACATTCAAAGAAGAATTAACACCAATCCTTCTCAAATTCTTTCTAAAAACTGAAGTAGAGGAAAGCCTTCCTAATTCATTCTATGAGGTCAGCATCAGCCTAATATAAAAGCCAGAAAAAGATATCACACAAAAAAGAAAATTATAGACCATTATCCCTTATGAATATAGATGTGAAAATCCTCAACATGTTATTAGCAAACTGTATCCAACTGCATATAAAAAAGATTATGCACTAAAATCAATTGGGATTTAGCCCAGGAATTCAAGGATGATTCCACATAAGAAAATCGATCAATGTAATGCACTATGGTAATAGAATGAAAGGAGAAAAAAAAAAAAAAAGATCATCTCAGGAGGTGCAGAAAAGGCATTTTACAAAACCAGCAACTTTTCTTGATAAAACACAGAGAAAACTAGGAATAGAAGGGAATTCCTTCAACATGAAAAAGGAAAGTAGGAATAGGAGAAAACTAGGAATAGAAGGGAATTCCTTCAACATGAAAAACCCACAGCTAGCATCATACTCAGTGATGAGAGACTGAAAGCTTTCACCCTAAGATCAGGAACAAAACAAGGATGCCCACTACCACCACTGATATTTAACATTGTACTGGAAGTGCTAGGCAGAGCATGTATGCAAGAAATATAAATAAAAGGCATTCAAATAGGAAAGGAAGAAATTAAACCATTCTTATTCAGAGATGACTTGATCCTTTATGTAGAGAATCCAGAAGAATCTACAAGAAAGTTACTAGAGCTATCATATGAATTCAGCAAAGTGGCAGGGTACAAGATCAGTATACAAAATTCAGTGATGTTTCTATATACCAGCAAGAAAAATCTAAAAAGGAAAGCAAGAAAGCAATTCCATTTACAATAGCAAGTAAATGAATTAAATATATAGGAATAAATTTAATTACAGATATCAAGGACCTTGTATGCAGGAGACTACAAATCATTACTGAAAGAAATTAAAGAAGACCTAAATAAATGGAAAGATATTCCATGCTCATGGATTGGAAGACTTAAATACCTTAAGTAGTCAATAAGACCAAAAACGATTTACAGATTTAACACAAATCCCAATTAAAATTCCAATAGCCTTCATCACAGAAACTGAAAAACTAATCATCAAATTGAAATGGAAGGGCAAGGGACCCCGAAAAGCCAAAACTGTCTTGAAAAAGAACTAAGTTGGAGGACTCACACTTCCTGATTTCAAAACTTATTACAAACCTATAATAATCAAAACAGTGTGGTACTGGCATAAGGACAGACATATCAACCATTGGAATAGAATTGAGAGTGCAGAAATTAACCCATACATCTATACCCAAATGATTTTTTACAAGGGTGCTAAATCCACTCAATGACTCAATGAGAACAACAAATGCTACTGGGAAAACTGGATATCCACATGCAAAAAGAAAAAAGAAAGAAAAGACCCCTACCTCACATCATATACAAAAATTAATTCAAAATGGATCAATGATCTAAATATAAGAGCTAAAACTATAAAATTATTAGAAGAAATCATAGGGAAATAGCTTCCGAAACTTTATTAGGCCATGGGTTCTTAAACCTTAACCAAAAAGACAAACAATCCAAATTTTTTAAAAATGGCCAAAGGATTTGAATAGATATTTCTCTAAAGAAGATATACAAATGGTCAATAAGCACATGAAAAGATGCTCAAAATCATTAGCCTGTTAGGGAAATGCAAATCAAAACCAAATGGGGAGTTAATGCATAATGGGTACAGGGCTTTTGTTTGGAGCAGTGGAAAAGTTCTGGTTATGAATGGTGGTGAAGGCAGCAAAATATTGTGAATGCAATAAGTCCCACCAAATTGTATCCTTGGGAGAGATTAAGATGGAAAATTTTATGTTGTATGTATGTGTCCACAATTAAAAATAGAGAAAAGAGACAATGACAATTAAATGTAATACATGGTCCTTGACTGGATCTAATAATGGAGAAGAAAATGCCATCAAGTACATTATTGGGGCATACAAAAAAATTGGAATATAGAGTTTAAATTTTATTATCAATGTTAAATTTCTTAAACTTGATCATTATACTTTGAAGTGGTTCCATAAAGGAATGTCCTTGTTCTTAGGCAATATACATGGAAGTATGAAGGGAAAAGCAAGGCTCCTGGCACAGTGTAGAGCTGGTCCTGGAAACCAGCCACACACAGCCACCCCAGCAGCATGTGCGCCGTCCTACAGACAAGGAACAATGGCAGCCAGCCACTCTCCCATAAACAGCAGTAATGGATCTCCCAGACATCTGCCATAAACAAGAACAGCAGCAACAAGATGACATAAGGTAAGTATTGCCTCAGTAGGGCAAGCTTACAGCACCATCCATGTTTGGGGCTACAGGGTACTGGCACTGGGTATTCCTGCTTGGTGGCAGCAATGGCCAGGATTGATGTAAGGACTCTATAAACAAACCCAGGAAACCTTAGAAATGTTCAAAAGGCTGGATTTCCTGACATCAATCAGGTGAGGTTTTAGAACCAATGAGAATTAGGCATTTATGTCATCATAACCCATTCAACTCCTAAATAGAGAAGGGCAGGTAAACTGGTTCAATTTTGTATTTTTTTCTGTTAGCTATTACCCAAATCCACTCAACAAAGGAAATGCTGGAGACTCAAAGGTAGTCACCTTAAGTGAATACCTTTGAATGCCCCAAATGCCTTTTGGTAATAGTCTCCAATTTATGCCTCTATTAACAGGGAGTTTTGTTTTGTTTTGTTTTGTATGCTAGGATTTAGGGCAAAAAAACTATACACATCTTCCAGGTTAAGAATTACTTAGCATGTGCTCTCATTATTCAAAAGCTGATTTTTCTGGTCACGCTTTTCCCATCACGTCAGCAAGGCCAGGTGTAGCTGGGAGCGTTGCTGTTTAATAGTTTGTGAATATTACATGTGGAATTCATTGTGGAGACCCAGTCCTAGCCTGTGCATATTCAGGCTGTGAATACGCAAAACCTCAATGGATTTGTCCAACACTTAAGGTGTTCTGAAAATGAACGACATAGGATTCCATTTAAATATAACTTGAACTTTAAAATGTTTAAAATAAAATTTGTCATAACAAAATGAAGCACTGGCTGAGACAAATATTCCAGCCATGGATCGGTAAACTTTTTCTGTAAATGGCTAGATAATAAATATTATTGGCTTTACAGGCCATGGGGTCTATGTCACAACTACTCAGTTCTGCCTTGTACCTTGAAAGCAGCCATAGATAATATGACAACGAATGGGCATGGCTGTCCAATAAAACTTTATTTACAAAATCAGGCAGTGAGTCCACAGGTCATAGTTTGCCAATCCTTGTTCTAACACCTTCTATTTTGCCACAGATATATATATATATATTGCTTTGTTCAGTTCTGTTGTGTTTTTAACAATAGTGGCTGTCTTTGAAATTATGGCTTCTCTTTGAGTAAAGAGAAGATCAGAGATTTCTGGAAATGGGAATACAGGCCGTAGAACTATGAAATGCCTCTGTGTAAAAGCATCAGATTATCAAATGAATTGAATTATTTTAGTAAATAAATATTCCTCTACATTTTAACAAAAATCACAAAGGGGAAAATATATAGTGAGGTAAACTCTTAGCATTAAGAATTTAAAATAAAAGATCTGGTAAATGTGTAGCCTAATTATAAAACCACACACATACACACAGTGAAAAAGATGATGCCGTACAGAAATGATAAAAAGAATTACCTTATGTGGATTGATGAATATTTGAAATGCATAGCTACACCAAGTTACATCTCACCATATGAGCCACAAAACTGCATCTCTTGATTGCTGATTAAGCCCGTAAATTCTCAAGAATGATAGGCATGGACAGCAAAAGCCAAAAAGAGAAACACACACAGAAGGAGCTTGCTGGGGTCGCTACCCCTGACGACCACTCTCAAAGCCATAAGAGGGAGGGAGAGACACTTGTGTATTAAAGAAACCAATGGTTTTTCATTAGCAGATATCATTTCCAAAGAATATGTTGAGATGCTTCCTATTTCAGAAGGAACAAACACATTTACTCTGATCTATTCAGTGAGTAAGTTGCTAATAGAGAGTGAATCATCCACTCTGGAGCAATACCCCTATTTGCCCAGGATTGGCCATGTTGATTCAGGTGTGTGTGGTGTGTTCCAAGGAGTAGAACTGGATTATCTCAGTTAGGTAATGTACCTACATATTATAGTACATATCCTTGCCAACCAAGGGAGAGTTCTAACAAATACAACAGATCTGCATACATGTTGACAATCCACACTCTAATGTGGCTATACGAGGAGCTAAACCCCTGAAGCCAAACCCATCTTTTATATCTCATCCTTGAGGTCCACCTTCTGTGGGCTAATAAACAATGATAATGAAGAAAGGACATAACTGGACATTTCAGTCAAAGATTCATTCTGAAGACTGCCAAGGCAGAGAGAGTGGAGAGGAAAAGAGTTGGGGCAGGGATTGTGCTGGGGGAACATGCCAATAAATGACTAAATCTTGCTCTGGATCAGTTCCTTGGGTTTCCATTCCTTGAAGTTGACCTTAAAGTGACATACAGATGGACAAATAGAGTAATGGGGACTCAATGAGCTTTGCAAAACTGTGGAAGTAAGAACGGGAAAATTGATGCTATGAGTACATGCATAGGATGTTGTAAAGAAGGTTGCTTGCATTCTATTCATTGAAATTTTCAAGATTGTAATAGAAGATTAAAAAGATAGTTTTCAAGAGAATAACTAGACAGCATTTCATAGGATAACTTGGGGATGATATTATAGTAAGAAATGAGGGAAACTAGTTGAGATACTCTTAAAATCATCTTGGCCTAAAATCTTAATGCAGATTTTGCTTTGTCCTCTGCTTTATCTCCCATGTCCAATCAATCCCAAATTCCTGTTTCTGTCACTTGTCCTTATTTTACCTTCTCATCATTCATCCCTCAACTAGTACCTTAATGTTTCAATCTTGGGTTATTAATGATTCCATATTTACTAAATTATCTTCATAAAGAATGTTTGGAGCAATTACCTCATATAGACAGCTTATATATGGTTAGTATTTACATAGCAAGGGATACTGGCTTAAAAATTTTTTCTCAATAATATTGTCAGTGAAGATTTTTTTGTTTCATACTTTATTTCCCTAAGGAGATATTCGAGTTCAGTGTGATTTGAGTCAATGAAGTCCAAGACCCTGAACCACATTTCATTGCTGGGGAGGCAGGCTGTGAGGGCCACAAAATATTACATCAGGCCCCCAAAAACTTTGAGGAAGAACTCAGGTTGCCATTCTTTCCAGCGCCCCTTTTTTTTGATGAATTTGGAAAGAGGGAGCTTCTAGATTCTGGATATTCCCTTGGATGGGACCCCACAAAGTGCATTAACAAAATCTGTCAAAATGACTTGACTTTAAATTCCTGGTGCATTCAAGAATTTAACACCGCATCTTGAATGTAGTAATAACTTATATGTACTTATTAAATTCAATTGGGTTTCATAATCTTTTTTGATATAAATTTTTTTCCTGCCCCATTTCCTGCCTTGCTATAAAACAATAAAAAATGAGCAGTTATGGGGGTAAAGGTTTTCACAAGAGAAAAATGCTAACAAATTTTACACAGAAATTCCAAATGGCTATAAAACTCTTGACTCATCAAGACACAATTGTCATGAAACCATATGATGATACACTGTAAGGTGTGTATATAGAATCCCCTGGGTGGTAACTTTGTTGATACACAAACACACCTTTATTTAAAGTTCAGAGGGAAATTTTCCATCAGAAAGTCTTCTGATTGGATGCCAAGGTCAATTTTTCATTCACCCTTATTTCCTAGCTCTAAGAAGCATTTGGGGACAAATCTTTGAACCACCTTATCTTCATTAGACCCTGCTTAATCACATACACCTGGGCAACAATTTACTAAATAAAATCAGCAAAAGTCAGATAAACCTAATGCTACTTTCTAAGTATCAGTTAACAAATCTAACCCTTGCCCATTCAATGACTCCATCAACCAATAACTCAATCCTTTTGCATTTTCAGAATGAATATGCCCATCTTACTATTAAAAACCAAGAAACCAAAACCAATATTGTAGCATCTGATAAGAAATGTGTTAGTATGTTCTTTTTAGAATATCTGAATGTAAAAATAATCTCATCATTTTGGAGGTAGGATGGCAGGCTTTATTTATTTTTAAAATAAAGTGATACAAGATGAGTGAGCAAGATATTACAGTAAGGAATACATTATACACATCTTTTTATCTACAGCGGATATCATATAAGGCACTTCCATGCAAGCTATCTAACCAGTACCAGATTGACTTGACCAATCCAGGTCTGCAATGACATCCAGTTTTCCTATCTACTAGGGATTATGTTTTTAACTGACCACATTTTAAAAAGCTTCAACAAGATCAGTTCCATCATTTTCGTGTTATGACTACAAGGTTTTGTTTGTTTGTATGTTTTTTTTAAAAAAAAGCCCCTTTTCAGAGAACACATCATTTCTCATTATGATTCCATTGTCAGAATCTGTTTGAATTTTCAGAAGAGTTGCAAAGAATTATACCAATCCCATGCATTTCCCTGTATGCTTTACCCCATTTATTTCACATAATCATGTGTCTGAGCATAATTCATCAAAAAATTATTGAAATGTAACCCTGGGAGAAGCCTTGGTGAGTATATTTTGGCACATATTACTAGGCTTTGTGTCCAATGCTATGGGTGTAGACATTTATCATTTTCATTTGTGCCAAGTTTTGGCATATCTGGATTATTGTATTCTAAAAGAAGAATTAAAGAGATACAGGTTTTAACTGAGTCTGCTGGTCACCTGACACACAACCTTAGACAAAACACTTCTTGAATCCCAGTTTCCTATGTCTATAAATGTTTAGATAAGTGGGCAATTATTAGATAATCTTCCATGTTCCTTCTACCAGCAGTTACCTAGGACCCCATGGATAAATATTTTGGCATCACCAAACATTCTGTAGTTATTTATGTGTTCAGCAAACAATTTAAGAAACTCACAGTCATAGATTCATGGCCCCATTCTTTCGCTTGTGTCCCAGCCCTGATATCTCTGCATCATTTCCAGGCAGAAATCAACCACAAGACAGCTCCCTAAACCAAGTCCCATGTTTCGCTCTCTGAGGTTTCCCTCTGCCTCCTTGAAAATAGCCAGGTGGCCTTTTCTAAACCACTTAGGATTAATTAGTCACTGTTTACTTGTAAGCCCCAGTCCTCTCTACCACTCACATCTGCTTTTTGTACTCAGCGTTTCACATCTATCACTGCTCATCGTTATCTCTGATGAGGGCAGTCAGTCACTGGGCAAAGTTTCAGCCAAATTTTGCCAGTTTTCTTCATGTTGGCACACTTAACAAATATTTGTTAAGTAAATGATTGAATATGATTAGGGAGAAAGAAACCATAGGCTAACATATAGTCCATGGTTAATACTAAATTTGCTATAAAGTTTATGTTTAATGTTCCTAACTATCATTACATTGACTTAGTTGCAAAGAAAGATAATACAGTATTTTATAGAGTACACTTCACTGTTAGCTACAACAATTGGCTGCCGAATGCTTGGGCCTAACTTTCACCCTCTCAATGCCAAAACATGACCTGTGGTGGTTTGAAGCTATGTGTACCCCAGAAAGACATGCTCTTAAATTTAATCCATTCCTGTGGGTATTAAACCATTGAAAGCAGGACTTTGTGGTGAGGTTACTTCAGTTAAGGTGTGGCCTACCTCAGTCAGCACAGGTCTTAATCCTGTTCCTAGAGGCCTTTATAAGTGGAATGAAATTCAGACAGAGTGAGAGAAAGCCACAGAAGCAAGAAGGTGAAATTCAGGGGAACCCGGAGGAGAGCAGAGATGCCAGAAGAGGCTGCCATGTACCTTGCCATGTGAGAGAGGAACCCAGGATCAAGTTTTGCCAGCAGCCAAACCCAGAACACCAGTCTTTGCAAAGAAGGCATCGCTGTGAGGATGCCTTGATTTGGATTTTTTCCTAGCCTCAAACGAGTGAATAATTCCCCATTGTTTAACCCAACCCATTTCATGGTATTTGCTGGAGCAGCCTAGGAAACTAAAACAGACCCTTTTAAGCCTGAGTGGAAACTGCAAATTTGACTCTCAAAATATTTCTATCCTGGAAGAAAATCGACCCCATCCCTCTCCGGGGAGTTCTCGAGTGGCCTGTGTGGCTGCTGAATGGCAGTGACCATGGCGGCTTGCTGGAGTGTGGGGATTCCTGGTCCAGTTTCCCAAGAATAGTTTAGTTAAGATGCTTCCAAAAGGCACAAGGAAGGGTGATTCTCAGGGAATGTCAGCTCTGCTCAGCATAAATGAGCAAAGTAGGAATCCAAAAAGAGTGTTGCCCTTTACTCCCAGAAAATATGAAGCTGGAATTTCCCCAGACAGAAGGGGAGAAAGAGAGAAAGAGAAAATAAATACTATATAAATACCTCTAACACTACACATTAGTTTTCATTGATAGCTGCATATCCACCACCAGGATTATGAAAACATTTTGCCAAGAGTAGAAGGACTTCCCATTTTCTCTTTGTCTTGAGTATTTAGAAATAAATTTTAACTCCAAAGAATCAGGTCTGAACTACCAGTCAATAGTAATTCCATGCTTCCTTCCTAACAGCCCCAACCTACAGCCAAGGAATTCAAACACAAGTGGAAGTGGGAATGTGGCTGGTCTCAACATCAATAACTCTTGCCCTTTATAATGAAAGACAAGGTTTGTTTCCCAGACCTATAAGGAAAACATATCTGTTTTGTGTATTGCAGAAAACTGGCCCATGCACAACGTTACTAAACGAAGGCAGAGGCCTTCCGTGCCGGAAAGAAAGGCCTAATGAGAACCAAGATTGCCGGCCACTCCAGGGTCGCCTGATCTCTCCAAATGCTCTCAGATGCCTGCCCTCAAAAGATTAACTGTTTTTTATCCACCAGTGATTGTCCCTTTTTATCTGGCCCTGAAACCTAGTTTACATCAGTTTCGCCAATCACATTTCTGGGGATTGATACCAAATCAAGACAGGCTGATTAATGCTGATTTGGGGTTTATACATAGCAGGGAGAGTACATAAGTTTTCCATATGATTTTTACATAAAAACATCTGACCCTGCATATGTTCATTTATAAATAAAATCGTGAGGTTTATTTATTTATGTTTGCCAGTTCTTTAAAGAGAAAAAGACAGAAGGAGAGAGACTGGTTGCCTTTGCAGCATTGGTTGCACAAAGCCACTCTAAAATAGAGCAAAATGATTTGTTTCAAAAAACCAGAATGTTTATGTCCCTATACTGTCTTGGTAAGTTAGTTGGCTGGTAGAAGAGGAAAATAATTTAATTAGGAAAAGGAACTAGGAAATTGCATTAATTTAGTGACTTAAGTATGAAAATTATGGTGGGGAAAAAAAAAACAAAAGTACACCAGCCAGATGCATTTTTCTATTCATGAAACAGACCGTTTTCTAGTTTTCCCTTATGACATTCTTCGGCATAGGAAGGACTGATCTTGTTAGAAGAGAGAGTCTAAGTCATGTGACCACACTGGACTTATTCTTCCTGCCCTCTTGCTTTAGACAGTCTCTATTTTAAAATATTAGTCCTCTGATTTCTTCTGTCTTATTAGAGGAATGAAAAGCAGACCTCAGCATCTTGAAACTGAGATACCACTTGTGTTCACGTCCCCTCTTGTGAAATAAGGTGCTCCAGTTAGCTAGGGCCTTAGAATGTAATGACTAGACAGTAGAACACAGTCCTTGAAGGCACAAAACCTGTATTTAAATTTTGGCTCAGACACCACATTCTGACTGAACTTAGGACAACGTTTTCCGCTGCAAAATGGGAATGATAATTCCCATGCCAGAAGGTCCTTGGGAGGACACAACAAAGCTTGATGCAATCACTTGTGAGCTCTGTTATGTGGTTCCCTACAAATGTATCTTTCCTAGACTCTGAGTTTGGCGACAATGGGAGAGAAAGTGTTGATTTATGTTGTTTTAGATAGGATGAAGTCAGAGATTTACTCAAATCCTTTCTTTTCCATAACATTAGCCTATAGATCTAGCACTTCTTTTCTAGGTTTGTATAGATGCAAACACAGGGGGATTATTCCCATAAAAATGAAACAACCAAACCAAAAACTGTCTTTAGAAATGACCAGGAGAAGCAGCAAAAAGATTGTGAATATAGTATTGACTCAAATAGGAGGAATCAAACCAGGAATATTTTAAGTTTTTCTTTGCTCCCAACTTAAATGAATGAAAAATAAACAACAGAGGCAGATTTCAGCTCCCTCACTTACTACACCCCTCCTAAGTCAATATTTTACATCCTTCTCCTTAAGAAGGGCCCTCAAAATTGTATGTTTCAAGCCCCACCACACCTGGATCCACCCCTGCTCAAGACATACCTAATTATGTGTTCTCATATAATTTATGATCCTTTCATGAATATTCAACTTTTGGTTTAAATTTTGAATGTGGAATTTGGAATCTGATATGTAAAGCAAACCAAAGAAAAGTGATCATCTGATTAATTTACAAAACCCTTGCACCCCAAGAAACACTGAGCACTGGCATATGTTACTCAGTGGTAAAACAAGAAATCGTATTTGTATATTTCTTGCTCAAATACAAAGCACCAATTTAAAACATTTTAATTGTCACAGAGCATATATAAAAGAGTACACAAATCATAAGTGAATCATTTGCAACCAGCACCCATGTCAAAGCATTGCCAACTCCCCAGAAAGCTGCCTTGTGCCCCATCCGTTTTTCCTCCAATTTTTAATATGAAAAATTTCCAACCTTCAAAAAATTGAAATAACACTGTAAATACCTGCATACCTTTTAGCTAGATTCATCTATTGTAAACATTTTGCCAATTATCTTATTCTTGCTCTCTTTCTCTCTTCCGCTGCCCCCAGCCATTTGAGAGGCAATATTGGGAGAAATTTCTGATAAATTGTCTTGTCATAAAAATTTTAGTATGTCTAGAACTGATGATTCTTGAGAAATAATTTTTCTAAAAAGATTTAACTCTGTACAAATCAGTATAGTGTACGTTTGAATTTAATTTTAAATGTAAATTTATAAAATGTCATTTAAATGTTACTTCTGACATTTGCTGTAATTTTTGGAGGTTGTACAAGAAACATGCAGTGGCTTTATGATTTGTATATCATTCAAAACACCTTTTTTATGCATTCTACCGCTGTATCTTTAATCACAAAGAAACATAAATGTTAAAATTGTTTTCCTTGTTAATATTTTGGTTCATCTGAAAGTTACCATGAAAATAGTGTTCTTTTCTGTCAAACGTAACAATCTTTACATTTGATTTCTCCCTCTAAGTCTATGGATGTGTGCCCTGCAATGTTGTAGCTGTTTTCTAAATCAGAGGTTCTAATCTCTTTGAAGAATTCTAACAGCTCCCTGGTATACTTTATTGCAATGTCCATGTGTATGCTATTATTTTGTAGTAATTTATTGGCAGCTTGCTGCCTGTCCTGCATGTATATAATTCAAAATGCCCGTATATGCAGTTCATCACACCGTTGGGACACTGCAGTACCCTGGATGCCCCAGGCGAGTGAGTGTGCGCTGGGCTGCCAGGTCACCTGCTCAGCACGCATGCTGCCTGTTACCCGCAGCACACGTGGGACTGGTCCTGCTTATGCTGCCACCCAATGTATCTCCTCTGCTCACATGCGTGCTGCATTGTCCCATCAGACTTCACTTCCAAAATGTAAACTCAAAGATAGAGTTATTAAGAATTTCAAAACAGCCGCGGCAGAATATTAGACCAAACATGGACCTTTTCTGAGAGTAAGGCCCTGTGCAGCTGCACAGGTCATGTGTCTGGCCACAGGGACTGGTTAGGTAATTGTCCCTAAGAAGGTCACGGGAACTATGTACACATACATCATGTCCATGGTAGGGCTAGGGCAAGCTGGAACATCAAAGACCAGCAGAAAGATGCCTGCTTCTATGGCATCTCTGCAGACTACTGCTGTCAGGCACAGGTTCTCAGACTTGGTGTGCATCAGAATGACCTGGGGGGTGATTAAAATCCAGGGGGCTGGGCCTGTCCCCAGAGTTGCTGACCTAGGGACTGGGGAGCGGCCTGTGAATTTGCATTTCTAGAAAGTTCCCTGCTGCTGCTGATCTAGTGATCACACTCTGAGAACCACTGCGACAGGGTAGAGCTTGCCTGATAATCCACATTTTTCAAGGGAAAGCACAAATCCAGATTTTGTGAGCAATCTTTCAAGTTTTAGAGAAATTTGCTTAAAAAACTGTTAAATGCTAAACAAAATATATTTGTAGATAAAATTTGACTTGTGGGTCCTCAGTTTATAACTCTCCCACAAAGAAATTATATTAAAATAGATAAAGATATGTGATTATACCAATTACCATTGATTGTACACTTTGGATGGCTTTATGCTGTATTAATATGTAGCAATAAAATTGATTTGTTTAAAAAAATAGTTGGAGATATACTTTGAAACCTAATGTTTAAAAGCCTAATAGGAGGGAGCACGTGTAGCTCAGTGGTTAAGCGCCTGCTTCCCATATACAAGGGGTCCCGGGTTCAATCCCCAGTACCTCCTAAAATATATATAAATTTGGGTCAGAGATGGAATTCAAAAAAATCCATTTTGAATATTCTCACTCTCCTGATTTTGTTATAATCAGGGTAGGCTAAACATTCACTATATTAGAAACCATGCATGTGTCCCCAGACCTAGTTTTTCTCCCTATGTCTGGTTTTTAGAATGCTGGTGATAAACCAAGCCTGATTTATTTTATGACCATCCTGTACCGGAAATGATTATAACTCTAGGTATCTTTGGTCAGCCTTAAGAGATTTAGCAGGGCGGTGGATGTGGCTCAAATGGTTGGGTGTCCGTCTTCCATATGGAGAGACCTGGGTTTGGTCCCCAGGACCTCCTGGTAAAAATTAAAAAAAGAAAAATATAGAAGGTGCGCGGGCTGCCAGGCCCCGTGTGCAGGTGCGCCGCCAGGCCCCGCGAGTGGGTTAGGCCTCCAGCCCCACGCACGGGTGCACCGTCAGGCCCCGCCAAGCCATGCAGCAAGATGATGACGTAACCGGAGAGTGACACGAGGGAAAGCCAAGAAGAGACGTGCTGAAAAACCAGGAACAAAGGTGGCGCAGGTGGGGGGACTGCCTCTCTCCCACATAGGAGATTCCGAGGATAGAATCCCGGTAAAGACAGGAAGAGAAGGATGAGAGGAGAGGGAAGGAAGCAGGCACAGAGAATTGTCCAGCGAATGGACACAAAACAGCAAAAATGATGGGGGAGGGGGGAGGGAGGCGGGGAGGCAGTAAAAGTGGGTAAAAGTAAATAAATTAAAATAATAATAATAATAGGGTGGGTTGGGGGGAAAATACAGCAAATGTAAGGTATGGACTATAGTTAGTACTGTAGTAATATTTTGACAATATTCTTTCTTAATTTCTAACAAATGTTTCACAACAATGCAAGGTATTGGTGGTGGGGTGATGTGTGGGAGCCCTGTATGATGGTATGCATGTTTGTTTTGTGAGTTTACAACTTTCACTATACACTTATTGTTTATGTATGTTCATATATGAATGACATACTTCAATAAAATTTTTTAAAAATTAAAAAAAAAAAAAAAAAGAATGAAGGAGCCAAGGTGAAAGAGTGGCTATGGAATAACATTTTCTCCTTCATGTACACAGTTAGATTTTGTGACAAAGAAATAAACTTATTCTCTGTTGAGCTTCAAAAAAAAAAAATCCATAGGGGAGCAAATGTGGGTCAAGCAGCAGAGCACCTGCTTCCCACATGGCAGATTCCGGGTTCGGCCTCTGGTGCCTCCTAAAAACAGAAACAAAAAATACTAACAACAAGCAAACAAACGAAAAAATCAACTCCGGGGAGCCAGTGTGGCTCAGTGGCAGTAGCTTCCCACATACAAGGTCCCAGTTCAACCCGCGGCCCCTGTACCAAAAAAAAAAAAAAAAAAAAAATCCATAACAAGAAAAAAGTAATGAACTGCATTATTTATTCTTTTAAATAAAATTGATATTATTTTTCCCAGGCCTCTAGAAAAAAACAAAAGTTATGGTGGGTGAATGCATGGATACCTTATGTTATCCAAGTCACCAATCTAGGTAAATTAATTTCCCACTGTGGCTAAGAGATATAAACCAAAAGAGAGCACACCGCTTTGGCCTTATTCTTTTCTGAAGTGCTAAATGCTTCTTTCACATTAAGCCATCTCTCTCCACCACCTTCTTTTTCCTTTCCTTCCAACCCTCAGACTTCCCTTTAGTACAAATACTGTACAATTGGTTGCGCTAATCCAATATTCAACAGCTATAATTATGACGGGGAAAGAAATGAAGGCATATTTTTCATAAAGTGAAAAACTACAGCTGAATTCATTTTACTTAGCAGCAATTAAAACACATTTGTGAATTTATAAATATTTTGTAGCATGGTTCTGCAAGTGTTTCTAATTTGAGCAATGACAGGTGTTTGTTGTTTAAAATAAATAGCAATCCTGGGGTCTTTTACTTAGGATTCAAAATATGTCACTTGTGGAAGAACTAAATTGAATGCCAGCTTTTTTCTTTGGAAACGAGTTCTGAAATGCCCTGCTTAGTTATGTCAGGATGTGTCTATATACCAAGTGAAGAAGTGCCTACTATGTGCTAGGTGTTCTTTCTCCTGCTTCCATGAAATCTTCAGAAAATCCTGAGATGTAGATCTTAGTAGCCCCATTTTATGGATGAGGACACTGAGCTCAGAATGGATAAGTGATGCTTCCAAGCAGCAGCAGAAATAAGAATAAAATGTAAAGTCTGACTCCTCCCACTTCGAGGCGGTTGCTGGTGACAATCCTTGTCTTTGCCAAACACAGCGCAGCAGGGGTGGCTGGAGCAGCGGTCACTGGCGAGCCTTCACATGTGGATTTCACGTGATGGGATACCCAAATGTCTGCCTGTTTTTTGTGGGTTTTTTTTTTTTTAGGAATTGTTTTTAGACTCTGAAATCAGACTGTTAGTGTTCACATCCCATCTCAGCCATAGTAGTCCCTGACCTTGAGCAAACTGCTCAACTGCTCAAAGTCTTGGTTTTTTCCTCGCTAAAAATGGATGATAATAGCACTCAACAGGAGGATGGAATTGAGGATAAAATTAGGTAATGAGTATATTTCACTGAGCTCGCTATGTGGCACATCGTGAATACTCGATAAATCATGGGTATTCTTATGTTGTTTCATTTAAGGGGATATTTGGGATCAACCCCACACACACCAGGTCCCCAACTATCTTCCCAAGAACCACACCTGAAATAACAGAAAAGTTAAGTCTTAGGGGTCACTAACTCTTTTTAAAAGTTAACCAAAACTCCCACGGTGTCCTCTACTTTTGACTAGCATTGTGTTCATCAGATTATACTTTATATTGAAGTAAATTCCATTATATTATGACTTTTATTGATTTGGCTTTTGTCCTACTTATACTGTGTGCTCTCTCTGAGGGGAGAAACCCTTTCTATTATCCTTTTTGGATATATCTAGGATGCTGTCTTATGCCCTAAGCTCCTGGCACAGGGTCCCAACTGTGCAGTCTCCCCACTGCAACAGTGGGACTCTGGCAGGTACCGCGGCCCTGCTAAAGTGTGTGGGAGACCCTCCACCACCCTCACCGTCCCGCTTCCCCTGTCCTCTGCTTTCTCTGACCTGATTCCACTCAAGTCGCCACTGGAGCACTCCAGATTTCCAGACTGAGCAGGAGTCTGTGAGCAAGTGGCAAAGAATTTTTCTCTCCCTTTTCTGGGATTTGCTTTGGTCCAGGGTTTCCCAAAGTAGTAGTGGAGTATCAACAGGGAAAAGTGGGAGCAGTTTACCCCAGGTGCAGGCAAAAAAAGGCATGCGTTGTCTGTAGAGAATCTGAAAATAATGAAACTGACTAAAGATGGGTCGGGTTTTTTTTTTTTTATCACAATGCACCAGCAATTCTAAACAAAGATGGTGATCAACTACTCCTCCCTGAAAACAATTCTTTAGTCAAATTATGTTATAAACTATTGTTCTAGTTTTAACAATATGATAACAATAACAATATAGGCTACCAGTTAGTGTTTTGCTCAATGTTTTTTTAATAAACATGGTATTCTATATGCAAGTTAATTCAGAAAACTCCCAGTTATGCAGTCAGCCTCCAATCACACAGGCTCAGCTATGTAATTTTTCTGGACAGCATGGAATTCTTTGATACTGGTCCAGCTCACTTTGGTTGCAGTTTGCATTTCCAACCCCTGAGTACTGTATATTCCTGCATTTAAACAGTAGCTCAAAAATAATGACAGTATGGTGATTATCAAGATGAAAAGAGAGAACTCAGGTTAGTTCATTCTGTCATTCCACATGATCACTTTGAGTTTTTGTGTTTAAAATTTAAAAACAGTCGGGAAGCGGCTGTGGCTCAATCAGTGGGGCTCCCGTTTACCATATGGGAGGCCCTGGGTTCGGTTCCCGGGGCCTCCTGGTGAGGGCGGGCCCACCCGCATGGCGTGATTGGCTGACCCAGTGAGCACAAGCAGCAAGGGGGGGATAAATGAATAAATAAATAAAATCTTTAAAAAAAGAGAAAAAAAAAATTTAAAAACAGTGAAACTGCAAATTGCAAGTTTTGTTCAGTAAGTGCAAATTTTAGTTCATACTTTTAGTTTACTGAATTTCAGTATCTCTAAATTGAAATTTTTTTTTTGAATTTTGTGTTTTTGAATGAAAGAGCAAATCAATAAAATAATTATTACTGATTATTATATGATTATTACTGAAAATAATTTTGTGGAGTGGAGAAATGGAGTATTACAAACTGATATGCTCCTAGTGTCAGATACATTAGGTACTCCCTGAAAAGCAGAGCTCCTTGGGCCGTGATTTCTTACAATTTGAGAGTGAGTTTTCAGGTATTACTGAAATCCTAGAGTCCAGAGTCTCCACCTCTCCTCTCTTTCAAAGGCTCCCTCTCCTCGGGTTCTAGTAGAAACAGACTCCTAAAGAGCCTGCCCCTCTGGTTCCCACACGTGTCCAGGTATGTGCGCAGTCCCCAGCCTTTGCCTCAAATCCCCACCCTTCCGTGCTGGGAGCACCGGATCAAGTATAGCGTCAAGCGGAGCAAGCATCCAGTTTCAAACGAAAAATGCAGCGATGAAATGCATAAAATCGAACCACATCGCTGTGATGGTGTTTAATCAGATCTATTTTTCTTTTGGACGGATGGGGCAAGAGGAAGGAGGGAGGGAGCTGAAGGGGCGAGGAGTGTTCAGTAGGAGTAGCGCTGGGCACCGAGACGCTTAGCCCCTGTTCAGGCTGGAGCCTGGGCGGGGTCCTGCTTCAGGGGCTGCTCAGCCAGGCGCCGGAGCTGGGCAGCAGGAGCCCCTGGATTGTTGTTTTTCTGTTTCCACGGCACTTGGGGTCTCAGGCTTTCCATTAATTATTTATTCCTCAAGGCACTCCTGAGAGATCACGCGGAGGAGGCTAGATGGAGCGCCTTTCCAGCCTGCGGAGCGTTGGGGGGAGAGAGTGGCGACTGGCCTCGTAGTTTCCACTCTGCGTTCAGGTCCCCAAGGCCCTTTCACCAGCTCTGCGAGGGGAAGCAGCACTGCCTGGCTTCTAGAAGCGATCAGAGAGTTGAATTCACTTCCTTGTGCCTAATCATAATGGAAGACTTTCAGGAAGAATGACTTTAGCCTTTTGAAATGTATTTAAAGTATGAAGAGGAAAAAGAAGCAGTTACATGTGAAACGCTGATTCTTGACTCCATTTTCCTTTCCTTAGGAAGTGGTGGCCAGGGCTGAAGCAAGAGTGGGGGACCCCACCATTATGATGTGCTTTGATCTCTCAGTAGGGGTAGGCAGTTCGCACTTAGCCAACAAGGACTTCCAGAGTGCTCTGGAGACCTGTCAGCGGGCCTCCCAGCTGTGGTACCACCTACCACCTCCAGAGTCTCTCCTGCAAGGCGGAGCCCACCTCTGCAGGATTAAGGGAGGCCCACAAAGCTCCGAGTGCTCCTGAGGCCACACCATCACCCACCTCACCAGTACAAACGGACTAGAACATTCCTAAGAAAAGGATACAAGCAGAATTGATTACATGCCGGAAAGGCCGTTACCGCCCACCCAATTATGTCTCACTGGCTCTGCTATCCCCAGCCACTTCCGGGTGTTCAAAACTTCCAGCACTTAGATTTTTATCCCTCTGTAGCCCTTTATGCTCCTACTCTGGCCCAATCTCTCACCACTTTCTGCCTTCCAGACACTTACAGTCTTCCATCTGGAAGTAAGAATCTACACCAGCCAAACTTCCTTTATCCTCAGTATTTCCTCCAGGCAGGCCTTGTTCCTCTTGCTCTAGCTAGAATCTGGCCATTGCCTGACAGCACTACTTTCCCAATTCCCTTCACCAACAATGAGGATATTTTCTACTGCTCCCAGGTACCCCAGGGCTTGGACATGAGCTGATATCTCCCTTGATCCTCTTGGCTACACCCATGGAATTTCTCTTCTCTCCTTCTTCAAACACACAGGCTTCTCTAAGGTACATCCATCAGGCTGCACCCCCTGCTCCCCATCCTTGCTGTGTTTTTCTAACAAGTTTCCAGTCAGGCCTCCATATTCATTGAAAATGTCACCACCCAGGTCATTTTATTGCCTTTCTTGCCAAAATTAATCCCATATCTTGTCATCATTTTTGTTTTTTTGTTTTGTTTTGTTGAGGTACCAGGGCTGGGGACTGAACCCAGGACCTCGTATGTGGGAAGTCGGCACTCAAACACTGAGCCACATCGGCTTCCCTCAGTTGGTTTTTTCATTTGTTTTGCTGGTTGTTTTGTTTTTGTTGTTGTTTAGGAGGCATTGGGAACCGAACCTGGGACCTCTCATGTGGGAAGCAGGCACTCAACCACTTAACCAAATCGACTCCCTTCATCATCCTTGGTGGCTTTAACCCCCCTGCAAACTTTCGTTCAGTGTATTTTAACCATCAACTCTCATGATCTTAACTTAGATCTCATAATTCCCATACTTATATTCCTTCCGTTATCTTGGTTTCAAGCATTCCACTCCTGACCATCAGCTCAATGCTTCCAGTCAGTTTGCTTATGATATCACCCACCTTCCACCAGTTCTTTGATTTTCATGAAGACTTCCAATTGCTGGCTTTATCATACCCGTCAGTCCCACTAATGTTCTCATATTTCTCCTTTCTCAACTTTGGTTCCATGGATCAATTCTATGTAATTTCTTTGCATGTATCTCCAATTCCTTTGCCCCAGTTTGCACCTCCAACTTACTTACTTTAATAAACTTTAGCTCTAATTAAACTAACCTACCCTCCTACCATTAACCCACATCAACTAAACATGGCTGGAAAAAAAACAACAGCTGCAAAAGTCTCCTTTTTCCCAGTCTTGCCCCAGTGGAGTTCATTCTCAACAGAGCATTCAGACTGATCTTTTTATCACTCCCTTGTTCAAAAGCCAACACTGACTCCCATCATGCTCAGAATAAAACTCAGATTTCTATTATGGCCTTCAGTGGCCTACACTGTGTGGTCCCTGCCTGTCTCTCCAGCCTAACGTCCTATCAGGTGCTACTTCATTCACAGCCTTTTAGCCATGCTGATATTCTTGCTTTTGCTTGAATATGTCAAGTTTGGTTCCCACCTTTGTGCATGCTTTTGCCTGACATGGACTTCCTACAGGTCTTCAACTGGTCGGTTCCCTTGCTTCCCTCACTTATCTGTTCATATGTAATCCCTGTTCACACTCTCATCAATAACTCCCCAACTCCACCTTTATTATTCTCTCTCCTATGACCTGGCTTTATTTTTCTTTATAGAACTCACCTGCTGTCTGTCTGTTTCTTGTCTGCCTCCCCACTAGAATGTCAGCTTGATGAGGGCAGGAATTTTGTCACTCCCATTCACTGCTGTGTCTCCAGACCCTAGATTGGTGCCTGGCACAGAGTAGGAACTCCTCAATTATTGCAAATGAATGAAAGTAGGTTAAAGTGAAGGAAAGAACAGTTTAGAAAAACAGTTCTTTAGATGAGTACACTAAGGCTGGTACCGGTTTTGTGGGGATTTGAAAGAGGAACAGGACACTGTGTGAGCCTTATTCTGAGATATTGATTTTCTCTGCAGACTGACAAAATCAACATATCACCCATAAGGAGTTTTGTGGTATTGTGTGACAGTAATAACGACCAAGAATACATCAAGACCGAGGGAGTGAGCGGATGTGGCTCAAGTGGTTGAGCACCTGTCTCCCACATAGTAGGTCCCAGGTTTGGTTCCCAGTGCCTCCTGAAAAAACAAAAAACAAACAAAAAGCAAAACAAATGAAAAAACCAGATCAGGGAAGCCGATGTGACTCAGTCGGTGTTGAGCACCAGCTTCCCACATACAAGGTCCTGGGTTTAATCTCCAGCTCTGGTATCTAAAAATAAAATAATAATAATAATTTAAAAAAACCCATGGGAATATGATAGCAAGGGTTCTTCCCTTGACATGGAGAGGAATTTATAATTTGTCACTCTGTGTCTCCCCAAAATCCAACAGCTCCAATCATTCCATTAGATTTCTTTATCTGTATATGTTTATGAAGGTTGAACAACATGGCTGAGCCCACAAAGAAGACTCTTCCAACTCTTTCCAGAAAGTGCTTCAAGATCTAGGATAGAGGAGTGGATGTGGCTCAAGAAGTTGAGAACCAGCTTCCCACATGGGAGGTCTTGGGCTCCGTCCCTGGTACCTCCTAAAAAAAAACAAAAACAAACAACAAGCAAACAAACAAAAAAACCAACTCAGGGGAGCTGATGTGGCTCGGTGGTTGAGTGCTGGCTTCTCACATACGAGGTCCCGGATTCAACTCCTGGCCCAAGTACCTAAAAAAAAAAAAAAATATCTAGGGTAAGCGTTGATCTCAATGAATCAGCTGTGTGGAGCCAACATTGTAGGAAAAGAATCAGGAATAAGGCTTAGAAGGGCTTATCTTTAAGGTTTCTTATTGGTAGCTACCATTCTTTCAGCAAGGGATCTATTAGACACTTTATATTACCTATTTTGATTGTCCCAGTCCCCTAGGAATTTTTATCATTACCTTGATTTATTTTATTTTCTATTGCTGCATAACACATTAGCCCCAAAGCTAGTGGCTTTAAACAACAACGAACATTTGTTATTTCACACAGTTTCTGTGGAGTGGGATTCTGAGAGGGGCTTAGATGGGTAATTCTGACTCAGGGTCTCCAATGAAGTTGAAGTTAAGAAGTCAGCCAGGACTACAGTCATCTGAAAGCTTGTCTGGGCTGGAGTATCTGCTTCAAGTTGGCTCAAGCTCACAGCTGTTGATAGGACTCTTCAGTTCCTCCCCATGTGAACCTTTTCCTGGAGCTGCTTGAGTTTCCAACAACATGGCAGCTAGCTTCTCCCACAGCAAGAGATCTAAGAGTAAAGGCAAGAAGGAAGTCACCATGCCTTTTATGACCTCATCTCAGGAGTCCCACACAGTCATTGCCACCATATTTGTGGGAAAACAAGTCACTAAGTCCAGGGACACTCAAAAGGAGGAAAATTTGTCTCCACCTTTTGAAAGGAGGAAGATTAATGAGTTTGTGTACGTATTTTAAAACCACCAATCGTTTTACAGATGATGAAAGTGATCAGCATAGGGGTCAAGTAAGCAGCCAATGGTCATGGTCTTAATTAAATTCTTAAATTAAATTCAAAAGAATTTAATTTCTTGCTCATATAAAGTCCTGACCAGTGGGCAAGTCTCCTCCAAGTGGTAATTCAAGGACCCAGGATCCTTCCATTTTGTGGTTCCACTGTCTTTAAGACATGGCTTCCAAGGTCGCCTTTCCTATCTTTGTCAAGGCCTAGAAGAGAAAGATTGTGGAGAATCAAATATAACAGGTTCTTATGGGTCAGTCTTAAAAGAGACATAACGTCACTTCTCACGTTCCACAGAACTCAGTCATATAGCCACGACTACCTGCAAGGGATGTTGGAAAATGTAATCTAGCCATAGGGGTTAGAAGAAGAAACAGGTTTGGTGAACAGTCAGTGGTCTCTGCCACACACACAGCTGTGCTCACACTCAGAGCTTACGTTTTGTGACAATGAGCCTATGCATGTGTTGGTAGGAGAGGGGTGACAGGGAGAGGTGGGTTGAATCGTGTGCTGCTGACAGAAATGGACGTTTTGTGGCTTTTTAGGATGAAATGGTAAAACCACTCCCTGTCCCCTCAGTGTTCCTACTCCTGGCCACAGACATGCTCACTGTACTGTTTTTTCTTTGTTTGCCTACCCAGATGTATTTTCAATCCATTTTCCACTTGTCCCTGGCTGCCAACTCTAGTGCAAGGAGCTTCTGGAAAGACATTGCTCCACCATGCTTACCAGTTGTCCACTGGTGTTTACTCTAAACCCTGGGAGTGCAAAGTTGCATTGTGGTCCACAGCACTATTTGGACCCTGAAATTCTTGAAGTATTTCATGAACACTTTTATTTTATTTTCTGACTTTAGCCCTTCTGGTAGATGTTTCAGGAAATTTTTATTTCCATCTCCCTCCCTCACATTGGCAGAAGACTTCCCCACTCCACCAATGTTGGTCTTAGTCATGTGACTTGCTTTGATCTCATGGTAAGTGCAATGTGTTTCCCTACCCCTTGACTTTGAGCTTGGCCATATGATTTGGTTTTTTTTATGTGACATGCACAGAAGCTTGAAATGTGCTTGTGTAGTTCAGCGTCATCTATTGCTCTCTTACTTTTGCCATAAGAAAAACATGCGTCATGTAGCATCTGGTCCCAGAAGGATCAGAGACACATGGTGCACACCTGGACCTAACCTGTAACTTGGAGCTAAGCCGGACAAAACAAGCCTAGATCACCTGAACCCCAGCTGACCTACAGGCGTATGCACAAGAAATAAATGCTTATTGCTGTATGTGCGCCTTTTTAGGGTATATTTAATGCAGATTTTACATGGCAATAGCTGACTCTTTCAGTACTCTTCTCCTCTAGTCTCAAAATCAGTCCCTCAGGCTGAGTGAGAGGAGTAGACATCAAACCATCCATTCCAATATTTTCCATACCCTCTGCCTCTCTCTGACACTTCAACACCAGATCATCAGAATGAAACAAGGACCAGAATCCAGTCTGGGACTTGACCAGGAATTTGACTATTAATGACCTACCAATGTTCTTCATGAGTCAGCTTTTAGAATTTCTTTAAAAATGGCATTTGGAAATAAAACTCCAGAACAAGTTTTCACCACCACCTTAAAAATGCTGGCTTAGCATCTCCTTTTAGAGAGAAGTTTACTAAAGTTTACACTGTTTAATTGGTCTTTCATGAATCATAGGTCTTTCACATAAGTGAACTCTGTGCTGGCAAATATTTTACAAAGAAGGCATTTGTTTCAGAAATAAACATTTAATTTGGACGAATTTTAATGGCCACAGCACTCAGTTCTGATAAAACGTTTACTAGCAGCATTTCTGCTTTAAAAGCATTTGTTTCTATTATTTTGACAGAAAAAAAATTTGATTGGTTGTTGTTTGAGATGTGAAATGGATTTGTAAGAATTCCAACTTGATGCCCAGGCAGGCAGTCACAATAATTCTTCCTCAAATAAATGGGACCATCATATTTCTATTCATTACCTCAAGGAGAAAAATTTAACTGGTGAAAGGATTTGCAAAATACTGCTTCACAAAAACCTTACAGAAAATCACAACAAAAGTTAGTACATTGTAAATATTTTTGCATAGGTCTGGACCATCTTTTCTTTCTACAAATACTTGTCTGAGCAGCCAAAGGAAATGCAAAGTCAGAAGAGAAAATCATACTGTCTCATTTATAGTTTGGAGCAGCAAATATTATTGAATTTAGCAGAACCTAATTGTGCCTTTTGAGTTATACATAAGGCAGAAAAGTAGAGTCAAGTTTCATGCAAACATATTAAGCAACATAGAAGTGACTTCTGTAATTAAATCATTTTTTAATCATCAAAATTGGAAATAAGAGAAAACAACTTCTGAAGAAAGCCAGGGTCAATCAGCTAAATAAACGAAAGTCATTCAGTCTACTAGCATTGATTGGATTTTAGCAAGATGGAATTGACTTTGCTCCAACTCCACCCACTTCACAAACTAATTAAAAAAGCACATCAGCAACATCTTCAATCAGCTAAGGAAGATAAGTGGGCTTCAAAGCAATCAACTACAAAACTCTGTCAAGAATAGCAATAGATCCTCAAAGAACTTCAGAGAGCTTTCTGAAAGTTACTTATGTCAATCAGCAGGAAAAATCTCATGGCCATGTGCTTGTAATTTGGGGGGACCTTTATGGACAACATGGCTTATTAAGACCTATAAGAAAGAAAACCACACACCAGCGGAATGTCTATTAACATCCAGGATCTCACTCCACTTCAGTCCACCTAAATGCCCATCAAGCGAGAATAATAACAATGCTTGGATCAGAAGGGCTTGAAGGGTCATTGGGCAAATCATTTAAAATGTCTAGAAATGTACAAGCTCCTATAGTCCTTAAATGGAATAGAGGATTATTAGATTACCTTTTGCAAGGAATGCTGTCTGCAGATCAGTAAAAGACCTTTTATTGTGAGTGTCTCATTCTCTTTACTGTCCAAAGCATTTCAGAACATTTTGTTCCTTTTTGAATACAGGAATGAATAAAAGAAGCATGTTGAGGTCATTTAGCTGCACAACATTTTTTTTCTTCTTTTTATCTATTTCCACTTCCAAAGTACTGGATGTCTAATTTCTTAATGACAGATTTTTACCTCTTAAGCTCTGTCCTGTTAACAATCCCAGGTAAAAATTTCAAGAAAAATCTGAAAACAGAAATTTCTTTTAACTGATGGATGCAGAAAAAAAAAAAAAAAAAAATAGAAGGAAAAAAGGAAGAAAGGATAAAGAAAGATACAAAGTGACATCTATGTCACTCTGCCCATGCCCATTATGGTGTAAAGTTTAGTTTTCATGTTGACACAATCATATCTGTTGTTTTCCTTGCTCCACCCCCTTTTTTCCCCCTCACTTCAAGGCCTTTTGATTTATGGCTTAAGTCTATATTCAGGATTATTGTTACATTATGTGTGTGAAGTTTCATGTAAGCCTTTTGTATTAGTCAGCCAAAGGGGTGCTGACGCAAAGTACCAGAAATCTGTTGGCTTTTATAAGGGGTACTTATTTGGGGTAGAAGTTTACAGTCCTAATTCCATGGAAAGTCCAACTCATCGTACCATAAGAGGTACTTCCTTACCAAAGTCAGCTGCTGTGTGTTGAAGCAAGATGGCAGGCGATCTCTATTTGTTCTCTCAGGACTTTCTATATCAGGCTCTGCCACAGGGCTTATTTCTTTCCTGGATTTCTCAGCTGCTCAGTTGCTCTGTTCTCTTTAGCTGCAAACTATCAGGCAAATGGCGCATCTCTCCCGGGGGGCCCAGGATCAAACATGACAGAGCTCGCTCTTCTTGTGTGTCTTCTTGAGTGAGTGTCCATTTATATCAGCCCACTAAGGGAGTAGGGACTCAACTAGAGTCATGCCCTGCTGAAGCGGTCAAATCAAAAGCCCTAAATTGATTTTATCAAGTAATCTTAAATCCTTTGAATTTAGTACAAGCAAAGGGTATCACACCCGGAAGAATAGACTAGTTTGCAAAGAAAATATTTCTCTTTTGGGAATTCATAAAATAATCTCAAACTGCCACACCCTTCAAGGAGTAGCAACTGTCAATTAAATATCTTGCTTCAGTGAGGGTAGCTGGGACAAGGAGGCCACTCAGATGCCTCAGGACTGCAGCTGTTTGACAACTTAAGCTCTGATATTTGGAAGCACTTAAATAGTTGAATAACTTCTATAGCAGTACCAGAGCTGTAAAATACCAGTGCTGCCTAAACATTTTTGCATTCAGAAACTCACATCTAGAATCCAAGAAATGTAAAGTATACATTGAATTTTAGAGCTGGAAGTTATTAGAGATTATGAAGCCAAAGTCCCTAGTTTTACAGTGAGGGGTCATAATGATATACTCCTGAGCACAAAGCTCTTTATGGCAGAGTTCAGGCTAGACCCAGTATCTTCTAAATTGTACAATATTCTTTTTCAACAACATCAAGCAGAGAGTGCCTATTAAACTAAGTAGATTTTCTATCACATTGGTCTAGAGCTGGGAGAAAATCAATTTCAAGCTATCCACGGGGAATTAAAAGTCTTACTTAAGATGTGAAATGTTACTGCTTTTTATGAAACCACAAATTTCCCCTTATTCCCGCTATATCCCTCTCCTCCATTGAGGCATTTGTACAGATAACAATAGCAAGAGTCAACTTATACCAAAAGAATTCCTGAGACAAACCGAGAGCGGTATTTTTTGGAAATGCCACAAGAAATTTATTGGTGGACCACATTGCTCCTCAGTTCTATATTCACTCCTTTAAGAGGCATCATGGTATTATTAGAGAAAGCACTGTCTTTTGTGCCAAACAGATATGATGCATCTCTCAGCACAGCAATTTTACAAGCAGTTAAAAATTGGACAAGTGCTTAATCAACTTAATTCTTGGTTTCTGTCTGTAAAATGGGAGTAATAATACCTGCAACTTGATTGTGGTGAGAGTTAAATAAGACAAAAAATAAAATCTATATGTAACCCATATGTCAACAACCTCACCTGCCTGTGACCACAAAATAATGTTACATTTTCTTTTCACACCCAGATTACTATGATCAGAGCTCTCGCATGCCAAGTGCTGACAAATCGACTCTTCAAAGTTTTCTGAGAGTTCCCCAGTGTCCCACGCGGTGCATAACAAGTGTCTCAGAGTCTTCCCCTTGGCTCTGCTGTGCTGCTGATAGTCCTTATGCTATTGTGGCCCTATGTCATACGGGTCCTCACTGCCTCCTCCCTGGCCTTACCATGAGCTTACTGCTCAATCGAGTCCCCCAAATCACAATTAGGGAAGGTTTGCCCCCAAATCAACTGAGGTTTAGGAATTCAGAAAGTTACTAACATCTCATCTCATATGCCCAATTCTACCTCAGATCTTCTCATTAGGCCAACGTCCTGCCCATCTCCCAGTCTACGTCTTTGCTCAGGGTCCCACTAACTCTCACCACCAGAAACACCCCAAACCCCCATGCCTGGAGTCCATGACCAACTTTGTCTTCCCTCCTGTGGCCCCACAAGAGAAGGATGTTCTTTTCTCCACCAATCAAGGACCAGCTCTTGTCCAGCCATAGAACTGGATGACTGACAGTGGGGATTTACCTTCCATCCAGCCCACCATAAGGGTATGGCTAAGATATGACATTCACAATAGTCAACAAGATATTTCCCAGAGTCTGGCTTATTCAACTTTAAATAAGACTGTATGTAGGGAAATGGTCAATCCAGGTGGCTAAGATCAGCCGATTTCTTTTCAAAGTGTTTCTTTCAGAATGAAGCACAAAAGCATGACAAAGTGTACATTGCTCCTCTCACAGTCTGGTTTTGTGCTCTGCTCTCCTGTGAGGAAAGACCCAGGTGAGGACACACATGCCCATACACACAGCATTCCTGCGTACACACACGCCACCCATGTGCACATACTCCCCAATTTCCTCAAAACAAGGAACACTTTAGGGGCACATGCATGTTTAAAGCTATGATCTAATAAGAAAGGGAGAGGAGAATTCCCCAAGGGAAATCCCAGCCATGACCCTAGAAATAAGAAACTTCTTGTAATTCCATAAATGTTAAAGGTCTCAGTTTAAAACAAGCAAACAAAAAAACCTTTTTAACCTTCAATCCATTATGACATACAGTAATTTTTGTGGCTATTGTAATTTATTTTTAAAATTAGGATTAATTGTAGATTCAGTAGTAGTAGTTTGTAATAGGCTAAGTAAATGGAGATCAGATACTAAATCTTTGGTGATAGGCCTCTGAAAATAGCAAAGTACAGGTCATCAAGGTAATTACCATTTCTTAAGGGTTTACCATACACCAGACCTTTGCCAACTGTCTACTTCCATACCAGCAACCCAAAAAGTTAGAGATCATTCCCATTTAATACATGAGGAGACAAAGCAATTTGCCTCAGATGCCCAAGCCAAGAAATGGTGGAACCAGAATTTCTGTGTAACCTATTTGACCCCAAAGCTCAAGGTCTTTCTAGCACTCCTCCGCACAGTTTTCCATCTGCCCGATATCTAGGCAGAGAAGACATGATGATGATGGTGAAGCTGAACAAGAGAGGAAAATGTAGAAGGGTGAGGTTAAGGGGTTTCGATGGCCTTATATGATTCACATGTGGAATATAAAAAGATATGTTGATACTTATGTGGGAGGGGAGATGCCATGATCAAGAAGGTGGTTTCCCAGGGCAAGGCTTACCCATTGCACTCCAGATGTGCTGACCCCTGCGATTTCCCCAAATGTGGGAAACTCGGCTACATAATTTGTGGTAGTGGGGGACTGTGCTCGCCCTCTTCCCTGGAAATTAAAAAAAAAAAAAAGATATGTTGATGCTAATGGCGTGGTTTTTATTCTTTCCTTGAACTCCAGTGCAGCAAAAATCAATCACAAGGTTTCATTCACTCAAGCAATCTAGCCTGCATTGATTGAGCACCTACCATGTGGCAGGTATGATGCTAGACACTGAGATACAGACAAGGAAAAGGGGAGGCCCCTGTGTGGAGCTTTCGGTCCAACGGGGAGAGAAGCAGCAAATCGGTAGTACTCTGCATTGGTAAAAGCACTCTAAACCAGGGAGGCAGAGAGAGATGTGAGTAGGTGCCCAACTCAGACTGGGAGGCCAAAGAAAAACTCGGACTCTGGAAGGATGAGCAGGCATTGAGCAGGTCGACATGGTCTGTAAGGAGAGAGGAAACGGCATAGCTCAGGCACGGAGGTATGAACGGACCTGGTGCCTTGGAAAACTGTAAGTAGGTCTCTTTTTGAGGCTTGGATAAGTGACCTTAGCACTGTAAGGCTTAGTTTCTTCATCAGTGATTTATTTTTTGTTTGTTTTTTTGTTTTTGTTTTTTTCGTCAGTGATTTAAAAGTAATAAAAGCACCTTCTCCCTTGGGTGGTTTGTTTGCACTAAAGCATGTGGTCCTGAGCACAGTGCTATAGACCTTAGAAAATGGTGCCATCGGAGTTCACTACGTTAGTATAGAGAACTTTGTAGGCCAAGGTGGATCTCAGAATAGCTGGTTCAAACTGGCTTAAACAATAAAGGAGACTTTTGGGCTTCTAATCTGAAAGTCCAGGAGTTAGCCAAACTTCAGGCACTGTTCAATCAGGAGCATATGCAGTGGTGAGCAGGTAAATGTTTAACAACCAGCTCTGTAAGGAGCACGAGAAGGAGGAGGAGGAGGAGGAGGAGGGGGAAGACAAAAAGGGAGAGGGAAAGGAGAGGAGGGGAAGAGAGAGGGCCGAGGAGCAGCAACTGCCACTCTGATTTTTAGTGTTTTGAGGTTTCTGTAGCATAAATATTCCTTCCATGGCTAATTTCAAGCTACCAACACAATGTGAAGATTCCTGAAAATCTAGCTGTCAGCTCTTACAAGCTGGTACAAGCCAGCTCTAGCATGCCACCACGTCTAGCTCTGTTTATTTGCGTTTCTCTTTACCTCTATGCATCAGCTTTATCCTGAAGACGGCGCTCCTCATGATTGCACAATGGCTGCCAGTAGAAACCATGCTCATTTTTTCATATGGCAAGGGCAGGAAGAGTGCAAGAAAATTTGTTTCCTAGAACCATGGAAAAGAAGTTCCGTGTTTGACTCTGATTGGATCACCTCTGAGCCAGTCACTGTGTCAAGAGTTTTCTCTTGTTCAGACCCATTAGAGCAACTTTATAGCTGATAATGAGTCAGTCCCACCCAAATGACATAAAGGGAGAACATGGTTCCCCAATTAAAATCTCCATAAGGGAGTGAATGCTGGGTGAGTTACCAACTAAAGCCCAAGATAAAGGCTAAGGAGTTTGTACTTTATTCTGAGGATAATGGAGGGGATATTAGGGAGGCAAATTATTGGAAAATTACTCCCCCAGTAACAGATGGCCATCCTTATTTTAAAAGCAAGCACTGTTTCTAACATCAAGGTAGATTCCATCAGGGACAAAAATGTTTATTATGTTAGCTCAGGTGTTATCTTCAAATATTTTACAGACAGCCAAGACAAAACTTGCGAAGGGGCGATTTACAAGGATCTTCTCAATTACATTTCATCCAAATGTGTTTTGATTCTATAACTTTCTTGCCATTTTGAGGGGAAAAAAAGATGATCTCAATTAAATTTTAACTGAATGGTAAACTAGGTGGTGATTCTATTATGTCATCGAGACGAGATAATGCATAAGCAAGAAGAATCTATAGGACAATTAGCTCCCAGAGAGATTCTAATGTTTCAATCAGCCACAGAAATAAATTCTGAGCAATTTAAAGAATAAGAATTCTATTAATTGCAATGTTCCCTTGCCCATTGAAAAACTGCCGTGTGTGTATCTTCTTGACTTTTCCTATCAAGTATTTCTTGAACTTCTTTGTAACTTTTCAGTCCCTCACATTTGCCTCTGGCTGATTTTAGAATTATGTTAATTGGAAGAGGGAAAAATGCTGGTAATGGAATAAAATGGAATGCTATTTCTTATGGCATCTGGTGCAATCTGAGCCATTTAAGAGTGCATCTTATGGAATAGATCTGAATAAGCAATGCCAGTCTGATTACAAACAACATGGGTCTCATTAGAATATGTCAATCTGATTGCTAGGTAGTGATACACTGCAGATTACAAGGCCATAATTGCCTCATATATTATGTGTGTAATATGTAGTTTCTTGGGGTGTATGCTAAAGCCACTTTTCTCTCATGGCTATCGCTTCTCACTCTACACAAAGCAATGTCTATGTTCCACTAAGTTGATTTTAACTGGGTCCTTAGGTCCTAATTCTATTTTCTTCTAAGTATTCATTAAGTTTTCTGCAGCAATGCTGTAAACAAAGAATTATGTCCAGGGCGATTGCCAGAAATAAGATATATCAGAGGTCTGTTACCCATTCAACTGGGAGCAGTCAACAGCCCAAGGCACTTCCTCTAAAGGGAAAGGGTAAAATAACTGAGGCCAAAGCTCATGATATAGCTACAAGTCTTAATTAGGTTGTTGATTTAAGTGGGTGGTGCATTCTTTTCATTGTCAAAATCCATTCGGTTCTTTTCTGTGACCAGAAAAACTCAGACATCTCAGTCCAGGTCCTGACTTTGGCACACACTGGACAATTCCTGATTTAAAGCATTCTTAAACCGGTTCAGGAATCAGGATGTCCACATTCATACTGCCTGGTAGCACAGTCTCTCCCACCCTTGCTCCTTACCCTGTCTCCTCTCCACCCAGTTCTGCAGCAACTAGACACCAATGAACACAAAGCAAATCTCCATTCAGCTGAAAACCTACATAAGTATGTGGAGCAATCCGTGGCATGTGGAGGTAGAAGGAATAGTGCGCTGGCATTCAGCAGACTTGAGCACTTGTGCTGACCCTACAGCTAAAAGCTGTATGCCATGGAGCACAATTGTTTGCCACGCTTTCCTTCAGTTTCTCATCTGAAATCCCAAAGAATGGATTAATTAGATTAGCATTTCCCAGAATGTGTCTCAGAGAACTTTAGTTCCATGGTGATGACAAAGGTTTTTATTTTCAAATATATTTTGAAAATGCTAGGATAAATGGGCAAAATTGGTTTCTTTACTACAGGACTTTTCAGGGCCTTTACTATATCAATGTTCTTTATGCATCTCCAAAAAGGGGGTGTGGAATGTATCATCACTTCCCAATCTTATTTAGCTATAGCTCCCCCCCCACACACACACAACCCCTGTCCACTAAATAAAACTCATCAACATCTGGCCAACAAATCTAACTATCTACCCATTCTCTATTGTCTTAATCTTGGACAATCTCACTCATTCACCTGCTTGTCTGACCCACTGTACTTCTGTCTTTGCAATTCTGGTTTTCTACAGCACCTCTGAAGAATGGATTATACTGAATTCTCACATGCCCCTGCCAAAGTAAGGAACTCTTACTCCCATCTGAAAGATGAGTAAACTCAGCTCCAGGAAGTGAAGAGACTTGCCCAAGGGCACACAACTAGTAGGTAGCCGAGTTTTCTCCAAGAAACTTTCTCTGACCTCCTCTAGGTATGTGATCCTTTGTACCTGTGGCAGAGACTGCCTAGCTGCTCCAGTTTCATTTTCTCGTCTTGTGCACACAATGCTACATTTCCCAGAATCCCAGCAATTATGCTGGTTCCACGTGACTCGGCTCTGGACAGTGAAATAAGAGAGGTAATAATAGAAGCCATTTCTGAGCCTGGTCATAAAACCTTCAATGTAATTGTCCACATTCTCTTCCTTTTCTGTGGCAACAACCCAGGAGTGAATGAGCCAGGGTCCCTTCATCACTGCTTGGAAGAGTTGCCAGGGAGAGCTTGTGGATCTTCATCAGGCTATTATATGAGCAAGGAGATAAAACTTTATTATGTTAATCTACTGAAATACGGGGTCACTTATTACTGAAGCTAACCTTCATTACAGCAATAATACAAAACTCCCGTATTGTATTACACCAAAATCAACCTCAGAATTATTAAGATTACATGGGATAATAGTCATGTATTCTAGGTAATGTAAGGGAAATACTTTATTAGTTGACTTTCTGTCTTGAATAAGTGGGGTAGAATATGGCAAGCCTAGTTCCTCTCAAATCACAAATACGCTACCAACTACTCTACATATTAATAAGATGTTTCTGGAGAGATGCTTAAGGAAATGATCACAAAAGAGCCATGTGTAACCCAGATTATGAAGTTCTCACTTCAAGGCCTATATATTAAAATGTCTCTGGGAACACTCAACGGCACTTCTGACATCTGAAGCCAGCTGTTCTTAAGGGATTTAGGTAAATACATTATAAGAAATGTTGAGTCTGATTTTCAATCGGCAGGGACTTCGTCAATTGATAGTATATTAATGAAACAGCACCATGAGGAGAGCAGATCTTGGATCTCTTAGAGCTCATCGATGTGCCCCCCAGGATCCGTAGATTTCAGGTTAATAGCCTTAGTAAGGATTGGGAGCTGGTCACTTAGATCAGCAACAAAGATGTTTGAGAGGGCATAGAACCGGGGATATAAGAGAAGACAGTACACACCATCAAAAAGCTACCGAGAGGGAGGCGGCTGTGGCTCAATCAGTGGGGCTCCCGTTTACCATATGGGAGGCCCCGGGTTCGGTTCCCGGGGCCTCCTGGTGAAGGCAAGCCCGCCCGCACGGCGTGGTTAGCTGACCCAGCGAGCACAAGCAGCAAGGGGGAGATAAATGAATAAATAAATAAAAACTTTAAAAAAAAAAAAAAAAAAAAAGCTACAGAGAATAACTACCATTTGTTGAGTTCTGGTTAGAGACCAGACAGTTTTAATTTATTTAATTTTTCCAAAAGCTGTTAGCATTGTAATCACCACTGAACAAAGAAAGAAATGTGTACAGGGAAGTTAAGAAACTTGCCCTATATCACATTGTTAGGAAGTGGTGGAGCCTGAATTCCAACCCAAGTTTATTGTCTTAATTACCGTGGAATACAGGATCTCATTGACTCCAAGTCAGATTTGCTAATGGCACCGTTCTCAAGGGAGAGACCATTTAGAAGGCAATGCTTTTTATTTCTGATTTAAAAAAAAATTTATTGTAACACACACATATATAGCATAAAATTTGCCATTTTAACCATTTTTAAGTGTACAGTTCATTGGTATTAATTATATTCACAATGTTGGGCTACCATCACACCATCCATTATCAAGTTTTTCATCATCCAAAACAGAAACTCTGTATCCATTAAGGAGTTACTCCCACTCCCCCTCACCCCAGCCTCTGGTACCCTCTAATCTACTTCCTGTCTCTATGAATTTGCTTATTCTCAGTATTTCATATAAGTGGAATCATATAGTATTTGTTCTTTTGTGTCTGGCTTATTTCATTTAGCATAATGTTTTCAAGGTTCATTCATATTGGAGTCTGTACCAGCACTTCGTTCCCTTTTATTGCTTAATATTATTGTGTGCTACACACACACACACATATACACACCACATCTTGTTTATCCACTATCTGTTGATGGGCAATGGGGTTGTTTCCACCTGTAGGCTATTGTGACTTATACTGCTGTGAACATTGGTGTACAAGTATCTGTTTGAATCCCTGCTTTCAATTCTTTTGTATTAGAAGTTAATGCTTTTTGTCCTCTGAGTGCGTGCACCCAATTGGAATGAAGGATTTTGTTTTCATAACAAAAAACCAATTAATTTATAATCATCACATTTATGGCAAAAAAAAATAATATTGAACAGAGACAGCTGGATTCCAGGTTTGTATACGGCAACTACTTTATTATTTGCAAATGCAAACTCTTTGCATTTAGTTTGCTATTTTACAATTTTACAAACTAGGTATAAAAGACCATAAATAAATGACATAAGTTATGTGTACCTAAAGTTCATGAAGGGAAGAAAAAAAACTTTTGACATATTAAAACAAAATAGAAAATCTATGTCTAACTCAAGAGATTGCTCAAATTTCAGAACACCTTTGAGCCACACAATGTTTTGTTAATTTCTTTTTCAGTATGAGCTAAATTATAATATGCCTTTTACATTCTAGTTTTAACCACAGTCCTTGCATATTCCAACGTACTTGGAGTGATACAAAAAAATAAATGCACTCTTCAGTGTGTATCAATGCTTGATGTTGGAGAATGAAATAAGAGAAAATATTGCTTCTAGAACTTTCCTTTACTGGTCAAAATTTTAAGTGTCTTCGGACAAATATTGAGGCTATAAGCGTGTATGGATTAATACACATATCCTTCACAGATTGATCACAAGAGGTCTCAACACATACCACCAGTGTAGCTAGCACAGATTTTCTTTAAAATAATGACATTTTAAAAACACACCAGAAGATTTCACTTGTAAGATTGTTAAAAATAATTTGGGGCCAGGAGATGCATGGTGAAACGACTTGATTTGGTGCAGGGGATCAGCTTAATGCAGCCTAACAGAAGATCTGAGTGTGATTTAGCATCTGAGCTCACACTTGCGCTCGCTCATGGGCTTGACGAGGCCCCTGAACTTGGTACTCCTCCTTCTGGGAACGATGACCTGCTCAGAGATCCAACCTCACTTCTTTAAACATATTTTTCAGGCATCAATGCATAGGCACATCCCTTTAAAAATATATTAAGGTCCCCCAAAAGGGGTGAATGAACTTTGTCACTCTGGCATAGTTATGAGAATACAATGCCACACACCCTGTCAGAATGTAATAAATATTTATTGGTGATTTTTTTTTTTTCACTTATTCAACAATATACAGTTCAGATCCCACCCCCACCCCCCCATTTTTCCCTGATGTTATAGCTTATAAAAATGGCCACAGTTTCTGCAACCAAAACTTAGAATAAGCAAGGCAGCCACTCAGGTTATGTAAAATGGCAGTATATTGGCTGGAATTTGGTATAGGTATCACATCGATATTGAATCGTCATTCACTGGACCTCAGATTCTAGAAGGCTGATGCCCTTTTCAGGCCATAGGAGTTAACTGCATATTAATTACTCTGTAACTTGCCATGTAAGTTGGGCACCTGAAATTACTTGAGGCCATTTAATACTAACTAGGCTAACTAGCCTCAAGAGTCACTGGCATGTACTTTCTGTGACATCAGGAGAAAAAGTATTAATCCAGGACACATCATCTCAAAGCCGACACACGTCTACGTTCATCTCCGAAGGTATATGAATTGCATATATTTATTTGTTCGCATTCAACACGTCCATTTACGCAGGAAAACAAAGGCTACTTGTATTCCATTTGGGGTTACCAGACAAATTCCATCCTGTTCTCTCTCTCTCCATCAAGGAACTGGTGATTCAGATGAGGAGATCAATCAGAATTTGTGACTTTGATGATGGGCTGTCACCTGAAAGGATTTATATTCTAAAATCACTCCACCACTAAGGTGAAAATGCCTGTCCAAGGCTGTAGACTTACTTATTAAGGTTAGTGTGGCAGCTACAAAATTCACTTACAGATACAGGACATTTAACATTTCTGGGGTGCTTTCTAGGGGATGGGCATGGTCTACAGGCCCACTCTCAAGTGGCTCTTTATCTTGGAACTGGTGGGAAACCAGAACTCTCCAGATGCAGCGTTCCACAACATTCACAGGCAGTTCTAAGCTTGGGGTTATACGCACGCACACACACGCACGCGTGCGTTACACACACACTCACACCTATGTACACACATTGAAAGAGATAGTCAGCTCATATTTATTCTAGGAGAAAAATATATTTATATCACTGCAATGGCACACCCTGGGTAAAATGTTACTTCAGCAATGCATATCATAGGCAGCTCACGGGAACTGGCTTTGTTTTGCGTAGTGGCACCTGACCTGGTGTCCATAGTAAAACCTGTAGCCTGCTGCCAAGTGACGTACAGGAATGAAATATGGAAATACATATAAATAAATCCACGAGGAGCTTGGGAACGGGGGCTCTGCAGAGTTGGTGCTGCGAGACAGTACATTCCTCAAGTGCAAGCGGAGAACAGACACTGGACCTGGAATGGTGGCTGCTTCGGTCACTGTGAACAGGATTCGAAAGTCAGACGTTGATTCTTTTTCGGGGATGGGTGTGGTTTCACCAGTGTCTTTGCCCCAGAACTGGCATAGTAGAAGCAGAAGAAACACATTTAGAAGGAACTCAGAAGGGTGTGTTCTTTCTTTCTTCCATGGGCTTTGTAATGAACAGGAAGGGCTGTGAGGCTAAGATAGCAGAATTTCCTCCCTGTAGAGAACAGAGCAAGACTTTAGGCAGAAAGTCAACCACTATTGCCAGCCAGTTGTCAACCAATATTTGGAGAAAGAATATATGTGCATAGAAGTCGGTACAGCTCAGGAAGTAGTTTGGGGGTAGGAGGAGCTTATGAATTTTTACTATACCAACAACAAAAAAATGTTAACAGTTTAATTACAGTAAGGTTCTAGCTTATCCCTATTATATGGATGAGGAAACTGAAGCACAGAGAAGCCAAGTAATTTGCCCAAGGCCAAACAATCTGAAGTAGAAAAGGTGGGATTAGAACAGGCAATACGAGTCCACAGCCATGCTTCTGACCAATATGCAGCACTGCCTGTCCCTGTAATGGAAGTCCTGACTTACTATTCAGTTGTGCAAGGTGACAAGGGCCTACAGTTGGTGAGAGGATGTAAAAGGCCAACTGTGCTAAACAACCCGGATATATCAAGTCTTTCCAAAGAGGGAAACTATGTATCTAAGGCAAAAATCTGGAAACATCACATTGAGCTGGTTGTGAATAAAAATGATTGAAGAAATGTAAAACCTAAAAATAAAAATATTGGGCATTTTCCCAAAAGAGAAAGCAACTTCTAATGAGTGGGAGTATCTAATTTAGTACAGTCTGCAGGTAAACAGGAAAGAAAAAAGAAACCTGGGGCCGTGGTCATGGTGAGAGTGACGGAGGGGGCTCCCTGCAGGGCCCCAAGGACTAATGGGCCATAGCCGCCCATCAGCCTGGGATCGAACACGCCTCACACTGAATGCCATGGGACCATTTGGCTGCTCATTTCCTCACTTCCTCTCTTTCATCAGATAATCAATTCAAACTAAAAGAAGCAAGCAATTCCCCCCCACCTTTTTTTCATTTCTGACAAGTGACCATCAAGATGGCTTCCTGGAAAAGATCTCCAACCACACCGGCTGTGTTTGGCCATGGGTGGCCTCAAATGTAGAGCAGGGAATAAGACCAAAACGCACCTTCAAAGAGTATTTTAGTGGAGCAGGTGTAGCTCAATGGTTGAACTCCTGCTTCACATGTACGAGGACCCGGGTTCAAAAAAAGAAAGAAAGAAAGACTATTTTATTATGTGCATGCCTTTACTTATTTATTATGGGAAGTGATACATAAAATTTAGTTCCCTCAAGGTAAATGATGGTTATTTAAACTTGTAGAAAACACGTTAGGCTAATTGGGAAGACAGAAATAAAAAGTTTTCTTATACGTTATTCAGATAGAAATTCCTTTTCAAGCAATTTGAGATTATGTGGACAAGGCTATAACCACCAATGTTTTCAAGAAGCCACTTGTCAACACCATTCATTCTGACAATTAAGAAAAAGAAATGGTAGAAAAGGGATCAGCTATGTTTTTTCCAACTGTTTCCTCTCTGGAATCAGTCAGTCCACCAAATGTAGTTTTTGACATCTGAATGTACAGAAATTTCATCAGGCCAGCATGTATTTATGTGAAGGAATGGGAAAACACAAATCATGGCCTTAAGAATCTGATAGAGTATAACCAATATTATATGGATAGGCAAACTTTGCTTCACTAAACACATTTATCCCCTTTCAATCGGCCAAGTCCCTTATTCACTAAATTCCTGGATGTAAATATGGTTGTAATATTAAGTGGACAATTTGGGGACTTGATGTGGCTGTGTGTGTGACAATGACTGGATGTTTGAAGTGAGTATGGGAATGTGATGCTTTATAGCTAATTGATGCTGGGATAAGACTTCAGAAAAATAAGACTCCATTCCTTTGAATTCAGGCTACTCCTTTTTATCACAGGGGATTGCCTGGACCAAGAACAGACAAAGCATATGGTCTATGTGGGATTATAAGTTAAAGAGAATCCATTGTAAGTAAATCAATAATGCGTTGGTCCTTTGTGGTGGTCATGAAGGCATGTAAGGCATGGACATATCTTCATTATCCAGTTCCTTTCATTGTAATGGGGTTTTACCTGTGTATTTTGCTGTCTTTCCAATTACAAGACAATCATTTCATGAATCTCAAAGCTAAATAATGCATGTTTATCCTTGCAAGGAATAATTTATAGGTCTACCACCTTTTTTATGGATAGCCATTTACCCCCAAGTCATACATCCATTTGAAGTGAGAAGCTTCATTTCATGGCTTCCTATCACTGAACTTCATTTTGTCCCTCTCTAGCATGTCTCAATAAAATATGTGGAATTTCTAGTGCAAGATGAATGAACAAAGCTTCAACAACTTTGGACTAAGGGTGCACCTTTCTTCTTTGGATCTCAATGTGTTTTATCTAAGAACATTTTACATACACTTACACTATGAGTTAGAAGAGATATTATTATTAATGTGTCAGTATCTCTAATTTGCAGGTGGAGGAACTGAGGTATAAAGAAAAGTGGTGTGCGTTATGTATGTGTCCCAGAGACTTAAATCTTCTGGCTATTATACCGGTTGAGGCCTGCATCTCAGCAGAGTTGCAGCCAACACCTACCCTCCAATTCATTGGGCTCTCCCAGTACAACTAATAGAAGGATGATGATGGACAATGCCTATCCCTCAAACCAGAGAGTATCTACAACTGCAAGCAAGACAGTTCCACCCATCTGCCCCATGGGATCTAAGCCCCCTCTCAACTGGAAGCAAAGTGGGCATCACCATCCCCAGATCGTCAAGATTGAGTAATGAACAAGGGGGAAGGCAATCATGGACCAAAGTAGACTTATTATTCTAGTAATGGAAGAACATGTAACATTGATATAAAGACAGTGGTCACCAGAGGTTCTGAGATGAGGATTAGGGAAGAAGAGGTGTAACATGGGACATTTTGAGGACATTGGAATTGTTCTGCATGATATTGCAATGATGGATACAGGCTATTACACATTTTGTCAAAACCTACAAAATTGTGCAGTGCAAAGTGTAAACCATAATGTAAACTATAGACTATGGTTAGTAGCGATACTTCAACATGTGTTCATCAATTGTAACAAGTGTACACACTAATGAAAGGTTCTTAATGGGGAAAAGTATGAGAGGAGGAGGGGGTGAGGTATATGGGGAATCTACTATTTTTGATGTAACATTTATATAATCTAAAGCTTCTTTAAAAATAATAATATTAATAAAATAATAAATTAAATGGAAATTCAGCCTAAAAAAAAAAAGTAGTGTGGATTTGCCAGTGTCCACATCTAGTCTGGCTTTGGAATCCATAGCTGTCCAGATACAACATTCCTAGTGTCCTCACATTTCTCTTCTAAAATGGATAACTTCATGGAGGCTGTGAAGAGAGCTAACAATTCTAACACTACTGGATATTACTTTAGACACAGGGAAAATCCTTTTTTAGGCCTTTCCATTGTTCTTCATTCTACTCGTGCCAATGTTAAAATTCTTAAGGATCAGAAAAGGAAACCTTTCAAAGAAGTAAGATTTCAAATTCTGCCTTTCTTTCAACCCTTGCCTGATTCTTTATAGAGATACCCGCCCCCCCAAGCAGTAGCAAGATGCCTTCAGCATAGTATATGACATTAACTTATTAAGATATGTTGGAATTGATAATCTCTCCCTTTTTTAATTGTTCTGCTTTGAATATGTTCAATATTTTGAAAAATACCTCAAGGCTACAATTGCTGATTTTAAGAAAGTAAAACTTTTAATTATTCAGTATATGTAAGGTTACATACACTGGGTTTATTTACAAGATAATGCCATACTGTCATGTTTTGAAATTGGACCATGAAAAGAAAACAAAATAGTCTGTGGTTTTGCTGAAGGAAAAAAAGTATTAAAAATAAAATAAAACTTAACAAAAGCAAGTAAAAAGCCAACCTACACTTGTCAACTTTTAACACGAATATCCAGGACTTGTAGACTTCAGTAAGTGGTGATAAAACAAAAATGGTTGGAGTAGTTTTAAAAACAAGTTTCACATTCCTTCTGAACAGAAAAGCTTTTACGACTAATGTTGCAAAAAAGGGTTTTTACTAACTGTCATGATTTGACAGCATCAAATTTAACATTCCTTGCTCTATAAGAAACAGTTTTCAGGATAAAACTGTGGAAGAAAAGGCTCATTAAAATCAGGCAAACTATTGTTTGATAAAAATGTCACAGTTAAAAAAGTGAAAACTTGTCCAGTCAAAAAAGTCAGGCTCTTTGCTTCTAGGAATGAACAAAGTCATATTTACTTCATCTGTTTCAAGAAAATTCTGGGATGTAAAATAGAAGCATCAAAGACTAATGGGCCTGGGGCGCGGATGTGGCTCAAATGGTTGGGCATCCGTCTCCCATATGGAGGGACCTGGGTTCAAATCCCAGGACCTCCTGGTAAAAATAAAGAAAAATATAGAAGGTGCATGGGCCGCGAGGCCCCGCAAGCAGGTGAGCCCCCCAGGCCCCACACGCGGGTGAGCTGCCAGGCCCCACCAAGCCACGCAGCAAGATGATGACGTAACAGGAGAGTGACACAAGGGAGAGCCAGGACAAGACGCGCCGAAAAACCAGGAGCTGAGGTGGCGCATAGGACGTCTGTCTCCCACATGGGAGGTTCCCAGGATCGAATCCCAGGGAAGATAGGAGGAGAGGGCAGGAAACAGACATGGAGAATTGCCCAGCGAATGGACACAAAAACAGCAAAAATGGGGGGGGGGTGTAAAAATGTACAAAAAGTAAATAAATAAATAAATCTTAAAAAAAAAAAAAAGACTAATGGGCCTTATGGATGAAAAGCTTGTTTTTCAGTATGGCCCTTTCCGATAATGAGAAAGCCAAGGTGAGTTGCAAGTTTTAGCATTGACATAGTAGAAAATCCTCCCTGGCTGTCCCGGTTAGGTACAGAGGCTGCTGGAGCAGACCAGAAAATGAGACTAATGGAAAAGACCTCCTAATACTTTTCAACCAAAGGAAACTCTCCAAAGGATGGGGCACATGACTCAAAAAGGTTAGGGAGAAAGGTTCCTGAGGTAAATGCCTGGCACCCGGAAGATGTTCAAGAAGTATTTACATTATCCCCTTTTTCCAGGTGAGAAAACTAAGGCTAAGAGAAGTTTGAATAGATCAATTGCCTGAAAGCACCTGTGCAGTTAAAAACAGATTCTGAAACCCACTTTTGCCTGTACACCTCACTGTCTCATTTTGCCACTCATCTATTAACAAGATCCATTGGCAAGGGGGTGGGGGTTGGGGAAAACCATCAAGAATGAAGAAAACACCTGCTGATGAAATGAGGGTATGGCAGAAGAGCTGTGGGATCAACGGAATGCAGGGTCTCCATGATGACACCCTGGATGGGTTTGTCTTTATCATCACCCGTTCCTGCCATCCTTCCTTGTACTCTCTACTACACCAAGTTCAACCCTGCTTCTTCTCAAGGGAATACATAGCATCAATTCAGGACTCCCTCTAGGATTCTTTCATCTAACTTGGGAGACAAGATCTTCTGCCTTACAGAGTGACAGATCTTTCCTAAATATTTTGTTTAATTATATACAGTTTACCAATGACTATTCTGAACATGTATCCTGAGGAGTGCTGCTTTCTAAAGTGGTGTAACCAGCAGGTTCAAACAATGTCTGTTTGGAAGCAGGGCTGGACACCACTTCCCCTTATAGGTTTCTCGGCACATGATTGGTCTTATTCATCCTAAAGATGGGTTTTCTGGATAATACACATAAAAGTGATTGAGGAATGGGAGAATGGTACTTTAGCCTCTGCTGGGAATATGGTAATGCCAAAGTCAGTGGGGTCATTTTGGAAATTTTACCTTGATCTTAGGTGCTCCGGCTGATAGAGCTAAAGAATATTTACTGCTTGGCATTTCAAATAAGGTCATTTATTTTTTAAAGTTTGCAATATCATTACTGATTCTTTCAACTTAATATTTTTTTAATTAAAAAATTTTTTTTATTAACAACTTTATTTCAAATTTGTGAAAACGAAAGAACAGAAAAAGGTAGCTCAACAAGTTACGGAAACATTACTCCTAAATCAACTTACCTTTTAAATTTGGGGGTTGCTCCTTTAAAAGAAGTGTGAACATTCCCTACTCAAGATTGTCACAGCCTGATATCCATAAGGTAGTTCCAATAAGTTTATAGAGTCCCAAAATAAGACTTTATATGGCACAGCCTCCAGCCCAAAGAAACAGACTTCATTTGTTCAGTTAGGGGTATATGGTTCTCGGATACTTTTTTTTTTAGGAGGTACCAGGGATTAAACTCAGAACCTCATACATGTGAAGCAGGTACTCAGCCACTGAGCTACACCCTCTCCCCAATCTGGTATGTTTTTTTAAAAACCCATTTCCTTTTTTTTCCTGCTTCCCATAGTAATAGCAATCCACCAGGCAGCCTGAACTGTGCTTTAGCTGGGCACTGAAGAAGCAACACTGATGAGCCACATGGTTTTCATGTAGGTTTTTTGCCACGGTATGAACCAAGCCCTAAAAGCTACAACTGAGTCCTTCACCAATGTTCCTGGGCATGGTCTTCACTCCAGTGAAAGAGGGGTGACCGCAATTTATTCCACAAACAAATACTATGGTTGTAATTCCAAACGGAGAGAGGATCAAGAGATCTCAGAGAAGTTTCTGGCAGCAAATACAGCATCAACACTCAGAGGTGATGTTCTATTTATATAGGTACATGTATTTTACAGACGAGTGATAGACAGAAATACTTCGGAGAAACAATTTGTTCCAGGTCTAATTCAAATGACAGGTCGTCATTTCTGTAAGCCCCACAGTTTCAGCAATCTGTACACCAAGCAATGCTGCAGATATTTTTGTCTTTAATTTCAGAGGGCGAAGACGAAGTAAAAAAAGTGCAGTTCTTCAATTAAAGTGCATGGATGAGGTAAACTAATTTCAAGAGTTTTGAGTTTATTCAGTACTGGCTCAGACAGGAACCATTCTGCCGTGCATCTGCTGCATTTGGGTTCGCATCGCCTGGACACTGTTCAAAATTTTATTCTGGTGTGTGATGGCCGTGATGCCAATTCTTGCCAGGTCACTGTATGTAGGGGGAAAAGAGGGAGAGAGAGAGAGAGAACAGTAGTGAGGGCTGAGAATCTCTTTTCTGGGTTTCATGCAAACACACATTTGAATCAGCCACAGTGCATACACCACAACAAGGCAGGTGTGTTAAAATGTCTGATTAAGCAATTGAATGCAAAAATGTAGGTGCTTCATAAAGTCTGTGTAAAATTACACTCAATCAAAATGAGAGGCATTCCAGTTTTTGTATTTTTTTTTAATGAGTAGGATGATTATGCAGCTCAAAGCAAAAAAGGAAAATACTATTAAATCTAGATTTACCCTTTTGTGTTACATCGCTGAGTACTTACTCCTGGTTCACGTGCACCACAGCCTCTAGTGTGCTATAACCAGCAGCTGTGAAGTTATCCTTATACCGGTCCATTTTAATGGCCTGGAGCCAATCGCCCACCGATACCACGGTGGAGAACTCAGGGGAGCTTGGATCCAACAAGGCAGTGTTAGGTCTGGAGATGGAACAAAAAAGGGTAGACAGACAAAAGGTATCAATGAGATGGGAAGACTCAGAAGTCCGACTGCCTGAGAGGCAAGGGGGACAGGAAAACCCAAGGGCTGGCTTTAGATGGGATATCCATTGGTTGAACATAACCACATTATTTTTTTGCCTTTAATTTCACAAAGCTGCCAAAGGATGTATCGATCACCACCCTGTTTGTCCTTAATTCCATTTCCCTCATGTTTTAGGTGGACATGTTAATGCATTTATGCTCATAGCAGCTGCTTAGCATCCTAGGCTGGGTAAAGATTGGGGAGCCCCTGCAGCTGAGAGCTGCTCAGTGTTTGAGGAATGCGTCTGGTCCCTGCCAGCGCAGCATATTACAGGCTTGAGTTCAGCGGCTATAGAAACCCTAGTGAAGTATGAGTAAGGAAAACTCTGAGCTTGTAACCTAGCAGACTTGATGGGAGCAGAGAACACAGTGAGAGTTCAAGTCCACCATGTTTCCAGCCAGGTTTGCAGGCAGGCTCAGTGCATTCAAACAAACTTGGGACAGCAGGGAGTTAATCCCCTCTTTAATCAACCCATTCTTGACCTGCACGTGTGCCAAGGCTGGCAGGAAGAATGGCTGCTTTGATCATTGTTTGCACTGTGGAATGTGCTTCTCGGGTTCCCTTGCTGGGGCTCCTAAATAATGATTTCAGCCAAATTCAAAGCACTTCCTATTAACTTATTTATTAGTTTACACATTTCTCGGGCCACTTGTTTTTTTATTAGCTCACTGTCAAGAGCTGCTACAGTTCAAGGCAGGAATTTTGCCATCCCTCATGACATCATTACACAATAGATCACCTATCTATGGATAGTATTTATTAAGAGATTTATAGTCATTTTCATCAACCACAGGGTTGGCCTTCATAGGGCTATTTGTACACCATCTTTAGTATAAACGTCTATAACAACACTTGTTAATTAAATCGATATAATGCCTTGATTAATTTTCTACCGAGAATACGCTATTTCCATTTTTTTTCTTTTCTTTTTACCTAAATTACTTTGATTTGCATTGTTTCTTTTTTTCCATAACTATTTTAATAAAGGCTTGTTCTTATTAATCAGTTTTGGGTCCCGATAATAGCTTGCCTGAGTGGCCTTACTTTTGTGTCCTAATGAACAACTAAGTCCAATTTTCTGAACAAAATTCTGCAGGTTTTACTGCAAGAAATGATCAAGATTTAATTCTTCCTCCAATTTTGAGTCAATAATAAATGCTACCACATAAAATTCTAGACACTTAATTTAATGTTGGAATATTATTTACCAATAAGATTCACTATTGGACAAAGATCAATGGTTTGCATATACTTCTAACTTTAAGCAAAGAGCACTGATTGGCAAAAGCATAGGCTCAAGGTGCCTGGCAAAGTCAAAACGACCTTAGGATGAAAATGTCCTTATCCGACATCAATTAATTCCAAGGGTCATGTTCAAGCTTGTTCTGGAAGTCTTTGTGCTCTTTGTGGAACACCATGACATCTGACTAATTTTGTGCTGAATCACATACCATGTTATACTATATCCCATTATCAGCAAGCAGTAATAAGCATCAGAGCTATTTAAGTACCATCAGTGGGAAAAATTCATAATTGAGAAAACTTTATCCAATAACTCAATTTATTCTGCATGGTGGTACAAAGCAGCCAGTATGCAGTGCTAGTGGCTGGGCAGCTTACGCTGGCACCAAAGAACTGGCCTGAAGACCCTCAGCCAAAACATGGGATCTGGAGCTAAAGGTCTAAAGGTAGAGGAGGTATACCTTGGTATACCTTGGAATCCAAGACAGCTAAGACCGGAAAGGAGGTCTTATGGTCATCTACATTTACCTTCATGGAAAATGGAAGAGCAAAATATAGCCCAGGAACCCTGGTGATGTTTTTAGAGTCACATAGCTAGCAAGTACCAGCGGTAAAATGTGAATTCAATCCACGTTATTTGGGAAGCGCTTGACCATTGAGCTCTTTGTATAGTGATCCGTGTAAAGGAATTGGAAAGCCCTGAGAGAGAACAGAGGTTAGTTCTACTGTTGACCCCGATTCTCTTTCTCAAGTATTGTAAAAAAATTATTAAGTGTATCCTTCTCTTCCAGGATTTACAGGCTAAGTTTTCAGGAGAAAGATTGGAGGAGAACATGGGAATGGCTTAGAAGAATAGTTGAAAGGGCTTGGTAATTGTGGGAGAAATGTCCTATTTTTAACTCTGGGTCATGATGACAGAGAAGCTTTTGAGAAGCTCAGATATGAAGATGAGTAGGTGCTTCACAGAGACCTGAGTCACATCACCTTCTGCCTTCCTAATTTGTTTAACTGCTATGGGCAGTTTACACCTAAGAAGCCTGAATCCAAACCCAGTCTCCAAATAGGAAAGTTCCTATTGAATTATAGGACTTGCAGTACACCTTTATCTTCCTTCTGGACTTGTATGCATCTTTGTTTTGCACTTTGCCTAAAAAAGCTGGCCTCTAACTGTTATTTCTCACTAATCTAATGTTCCTTTCCCTTTTCAAAATAAACCAAAACATCTTCCCAAAGTAAAAATAAATGTAGCAGTTTGATATTATTGATGAATTCCAAAAAGAAATATTGGATTATGTTTGTAAACTGGTCTTTTCCTCTGGGCATATTAGAGTGTATTGGATTCAGAGGTTTTATTTTTACTTGATCAAATAATGATTAAGGCTTTGACTGAGCCACGTCAATAGGATGTTGCATCCCCTCCCCTTGGTGGGTGAGGATTCACAGAGAAACCACACCACAGAGAAGGGAGGTTGGAGTTTTTGAGCTAGAGCCCCCAGAAGTAATAAGCACACAGAGGAGCGTGGTCGTGAGGAAGGAGAGAAGGCCCCAGGAAAAGAGATGAGCTGTTCACCTGATAGTCTACAGCTGGCCTTGTGGAGAGACCAATCAGCTGAGCGCAGAGAAATCAAGCCCCGGGGACAGAGACAAAGCCTAGAGAGGCTGACCATGGAGCCTTAAGAGGATGAGGAAGGCTGAATGTCGGCAGCCATCTTGCTTCAACACGTGGCAACAGACTTTGGTGAGGGAAATAACTTGTGATCTATGGCCTGGTAACTGTAAACTTCTACTCCAAATAAATATCCTTTATAAAAGCCAACAGATTTCTGGTATTTTGCATTAGCAGCCCTTTGGCTGACTAAAACTGTACATTTCATCTCTTCCTAAATTTTCATGTCTAATATCATTAAATATGCACTTGAGTTATTTCTTTATTGCTGTTTTTATTTTTATTTTTTTCCTTTCAACTATTTGAGGCCTGACAATATTAGGATGTGCCAAATAGTAAAGAGAACTACCATAAATATTCCAGTAATTGAGAAATCAGAGAGCTGTGAAGTGGCCTCTGATGAAAATGTAGGAATTAAAGTGAGTCACCGCTTGCCTGCCACCACTGATGTATTCTTTCATACATCACTATTAAGTAAGCATGGCTGACCTGGAGCTCTCGGTCCCCGTCCTCTTCAAGCTGTTGGGGTTTCGGATGAGTTTGTCCAACATGTTGACAATCTGCCCAAATTTAGGCCTGTCACTTCTCTCCTTCTGCCAGCAGTCTAGCATCAGCTGGTGGAGGGCAATGGGGCAGTCCATTGGAGGGGGTAGCCGATAGCCTTCCTCAATGGCTTTAATCACCTATTGACAACAACAGAATGGTATGTTAAGCTGCCAGGCAAGCCACTATTACAGGCTCACCCTCCCGACAGGCAAGTTCCTTGTACATTAAGCTGCCAGCAAGCTTGAGGGTGGCAACATGTCCAACTCCTTCCTGGACACCAAGGCTGGACCTGAGGATGACTGGCAGCAGGGTGGGAAGGCACCTGTTGCTAGGGGGTGTTCTCAGATGGCAGACAATGCCAATCTGCAATGCTACAGTAAAGATGCATCAATGTTCTCAAGCAGTTAGAACCCAATCAGATCAGCAACCTGGTGTCACCAGCCTTGGCAACAGTCCTCAGAAGTCATAGGGCCCTGTCCCCTGCCCCTCCCCATTCTGCTATCCAGCATCAGCATACCTAAGGACTCTAGAGACCTACTGTTAAGAGACCTCTCTTAGGAAGCAGTTAATAGCTGTCACCAAACAGGGTTCCCTTTGTACCACTTGTTGCCTGTGTCCTCTTGTTCAGGCCACAAGTGGGTCCACACCAGAGCCCACGTTTCAGACCTCTCAATCCAGAAGACACTGTCCCCCCCAAAAGAGCATACTCTGCAGGCCCCTCTGGGTGCCCGGCCCTTTCTCCTTTTGGATGACTATTCCCTCAAGCACTAATTCTGTATCCCTTTCTTGGCCTCAGTTGGCTATAATTGACCCTTTTATAGGTGTTAGTAAGTAGATTTAAAGCCACAACAATACTTCTTCTAGGGCATTTACATTTCACCTTTGCTCATCACAGGAAGTTAAATGGTAGATGATAATTGTCTCACTGTCCCCCAAATCACCTCAGCACAGTTTCCCAGCTTAATGAGACATAAACAAATCATCCAACAGTCTTTCTTCTAATTCTAACTTTTCTAAGCTGCCTTTGCAGACCTTATAGCATTTTTCTTATTGGCTTTACTATAAACCCTCCTCTTTGAGGGTGCGAATCCCCAGTAATGTACCTATGGTATGACTCAGGCCGAATTTCAAGAGAGAATTACTTCATAGTTTCTTGGACTAGTTATAAGCTTTGTTTATGGGTATCCTATGAGATGCTGGAGGTTTTGTTTGTTTGGGTTTAAAAAAAAAAGTTTTCTTTGTTTTAAATCAGTGCCCCCCGCCCACCAAAATGATAGCTGCCAGCTGAACAAGCCAGTGGCCACACCATTTTGATGGCCACTGATCTTGACAACCACAGATTCCCCCTGTGCTGGGTTCTACTGACTGCTCAATACCTGGTCTTCAACAGAAAAAAACCAATTCAGTTGAGTTCCCTTTCTATGCCCCGTATGACCATTGTCTTAACCAGTGCACTGCTTCAGTCTAACAATTATCTTGCGTTGTCTCTCTCTGAGCCTTTTTCTCCCATGCATTTTGCCAATGTCCTGTTGTATTAGTGGTACCTGTTTCTCCTTCTAAGGTAGACTTCCCTATGCTGTCTGACTGAGCTTTATTCTACTTATTTCTGGCAATGACGCCAGGTCATTCTGATCTTCTGACTTTCTTTTATCTCTCCAGATACATGGTATAGACTCTATACTTGATGACATTTTACATTCAATCTACAAGAATACAAAATGGATGAGAATGCAAGCAACACTGGGCTGATGCCAGGGTAACATAATTTGTTATAGCCCCTCAAACTGGTTAATACTTTTGCATAAGCTCCCTATCCACTGCCAGCTTGGAAAATGGCTTGTGGTTTAATAAAGCATATTTTCCCCATATAATACTGAATATTTGGGGGACAGAGGATTAAAACAAACAAAACACTTGATAAATTTGACATATTTTCTACAGTTACTTTCACTCCATTTGCCATATGCCAAATGAATGCTATTCGTGAAAGTAATTCTCCATTATGTTTCCTATTGATTCCTGCTTCTACAAAGAATCCAATACAGATACAGATAGATGTGAATGATAGAGCAATATTATCTGTGGGAGAGAAAGGGCTTCAGATGCTATTTCATGGATAAAGCCAGAAAACTGAAAAGTTTAAAATATAAATTGTTTTAATATACTGCATAAAGTCAAAATTATGGTCTAAAAATATTTCAGGCAAGAAAACTGACAACATCTTTAAATACTCTGCCCTTATGAGCATTTGGCTATGACTCTCAAATGAAATGAAAGAAAGCTTAAATACCAAATAATTCAATGAGTAAATACACGAGCTACTTGCTCATTGAGGTGGTTTGTCTTTGTCCCTCTGAGAGTCTCTCACCTAAATCCAAATGTGGTTCTAAACAGCCACTTGAAGGTGTGTGCACAGGATACAGGATAATCATATCCAACAATAGATCACACACCACCTCTATAGACTCTTCCTAGCCTGTAATTATCTATCTGTTATGCTAGTTGCTGCCTTTCTCCCCATCTGCTCTGAATCTTCCTTTATAATTTACAGATAAAATGATGTCAACGTTGCCATTCCCCTTAATCTAGTTAATGAGAGTAGAGAATTCTCCCCCCTTTAGACACAGAGGGCATTAATTTCTTTTGCACCGAACATTCCTTCTTTGATAAGGCAACCGCATCATCTTTCCTAAGTGCACCTGGTTTTAGTTTAATTGTCAAGGCTTGGCAACTTCCTTTTGACTCAGGAGGAGAGGGTGGACAGTCAGGTAACCTTCCACACCAGAATGAATTTTTAAAAGAAGACTTTTTCAAAAGTATACTTACAATAGATGACCTGAACACCATCCATTTGTAAACACTCTATGCTAATGTTCTTCCTCATACATAAAATGAATAAAATCTAAAAAGTACAGGTGACCATTTTTATCTGATTTCTAAACCTTCCAGAACCAGTAAAACCTTTCTAGTATTCTAGGAAGACCCCCAGGTCTAAATACTTTTTTTCTTTCTCACTGGAGATGTTTGTAATTAAATTCTATTACTCTGGAATCTTATTAGTGTCATTATTGAATGCTTTTCTCAAATTGCAGGCATTGTGGATACTTCCTTACAAAGTAGTCCAGATGGTACATTTAAAGGGATGTGCATAATTTACAAAGGGTCATTTAGTGAAGCTTTATTTTAAAGTCCTCAAGGGGCAAGCTCTAATTACAACTATGCCAGCTTTGAAATATTCACTAGTTTTCTACCAATAAATCTTTCATATCAATGTTATCACAAGTGAAATGTGTGTTTTCACATATCCTTGCATTTTCTTAAAATATGCAGTTTTAAAACCACATCATAGTTTTGAAAGTTAACCAAGTAATACTACCGCATATCATTTATCTATACATCGATGCATCTCTATAGCTATTTGCCTCACTGTCCCATTTAGGCCATCTAATTTTGGTCCTTGAAATCCATGACCATAATGTTGAATTATATTACTAGATACACTTATATTTAAAATTCTCAAGTTAAATCAATCATTTCAAACACAAGGTTCCCTCCATCATGCAGTAATGCAAAACTTCCTGAATCTCAATGCAAAGACATATATCACAGAAAAGCGACTCACGTCTTGGTTGGACATGTCCCAATAGGGTCTCTCTCCGTACGACATCACTTCCCACATGACAATTCCATAGCTCCATACATCACTTGCTGATGTGAATTTACGATAGGCAATTGCTTCTGGCGCAGTCCACCGGATAGGAATCTTGCCACCCTGTGAACATGAGCCATAAGTTATTCCCTAAGTAACTCACTGATGTGCCATTTTAGTTTCTGAATGCTGTTACTGCTTGCCAAGCAGGACAACAGCATTCCTGAGACAGCTCTCAAACCAATAATAAGAGACTTGTTTACTTTAACGTCTTCCAGGTTAAGACATTTCTCCTCATATGTTTTCTTTAGTCACAGGGAAGTGAACCAGTAATCTGCTCAATTATTTTTTAAAAGCCTACCTATTATCTGAGCTCTGCTTAAGGCAATATTGTACAAGAGGGGGACTCTCACGTTTTGCAAAATGCCTATTTATCCACGGTAAACCAATGGATACGCAATTGGCATTCATCTTGACTTCTTATTGGATTCTCTTACCCAGCCATACAAAGGTCAATGCTGAATATTACCTTAGAAATCAGGAATTAAGGAACTTAAATATGAAAATTTCTGTCCATCACAACGTCACCCTACTCTTACATAATATGAGAAACATGCCAAATGTAGGTCTCGCTGCATCTTCCAAGATGATATGCAAAATAGGCTTTTAGAGGAAGCTAGAGAATACCAGATGCTGGAGTCATAATGGACTTTACTGGAGGGAGGGCAGGATTTGAGCTATTTAACTTTTAAAAAGACACCTGCAAAAATGGTAAAGTGACTATTACCCAGTAAAAGTTTGAAAAGCATATATTTTTTTCAGTTGGAACTAATTCTCCTATTTCAACATGCCCTGAATGTTTCTTGTTTGTTTATGGTTATGTGCAAGATGTTTTTAACCAAGTTTCAAATTTCCAAGTGTTCCATTTGGGGAAATTGAATTTTAAGTCAGTCCTTTAAGGTGTTCAAGTGGACATCATTTAAAGTTTGCTTTGCTGTATTGGACAGCTACACGGGGCAATAAACTGTATTGGAAATGGCATTGATTCACTTCAGCTTAAGCTGAAAACTCAAGGGTATTGGATTCATACTTGTAACATATAGACCACGGGTTCTTAACCAGGGGTCTGTGGGAAGATTTCAGGGGATCTGTGAGCTTGAATTGAAAAAAATCAACTTATTATCTTTATTTTCTCTGGCCTCCAATGTTGAGTATCATAAAACTATCTGCCGCTAAATTCTGAGAAGGGGTCTGTGGTTTTCACCTGACTGGCAAAGGGGTCCGTGGAACAAAAAAGGTTAAGAACTCCTGATATAGATGGACAGTTGTGTTGCCTTCTGCCTTCCTTCAATGTCTGGCTAAGTTTTTATCTATGTAAATACATCATTCTAGAAGCCTCCTTTAACTTTCCTCTCCAAGCCACAGGGAGAAAATAAAAGATCTTCAGCATTCAAAAAAAGAAGCATTCTTTCAAAAATGAATGGGCTTGGAATTCAAAAGAGAATGGCAGAAGTATCAAAATTAGAGTCAAAGATATCAAATACTACCAAGGAAACAAGACAAAACAAAAACAGGATGCATATTTTCAATAGGGATATGTGAAGAGCAGATCTGATATAAAATCAATGGCAGATTTGATATCAAATAAATTATTCCTGCTATTGCTACTACTAATGCAATGGTTGCTGGGCTGATAGTATTGGAAGGACTGAAGATTCTATCAGGAAAAGTAGAAATGAATAGAACAATTTTTAAAAATAAACAACCAAACCTAAGAAAGAAGCTCCTTGTGCCTTGTGCTTGGATCCTCCCAACCCCAACTGTTACGTATGTTCCGGCAAGCCAGAGGACACTGTAGGCCTGAATGCCCATAAAGGGACTGTTCTCACATTACACGCTAAGATAGTGAAAGAAAGAGGAAGGGAGGGAGAAAGGGAGGAAGAAATAAAAAAAGAGGAAATGCAAAAAAATACAATAATAAATGAAGCGACCTCCTGATTCTCTCAATAGTTGGTCATCTCATAGTCTCTCTTTTTGCTGCCTGCTTTTTTAATGACACCCTCTTACTGTTCATTAGGATTTTGCCCAAACCATTGAGAAGATAATTCATTTTGCTTCTAGTTTGTCATTTGCAAAGTGGTCACATAGTATATTAGAGTCTTTGCTTCAAAATCCCCATTCTTTCTTTCAGAACATGGTTTTAAAATGGACATATGGATATGAAAAATTATAAAGGCTTGAACACGAAGGTGAGAAGAGAGGGGTAGTTTCATCAGAGTAAAGGCCTAGAGATCACAAATATTCCTTACCCTGGTGGTATAAGCTGCTTCAGGGTCATCCTCCAGCACTCGGGACATGCCGAAGTCAGACACTTTGCAGACCAAGTTGCTATTCACCAGGATGTTCCGTGCAGCCAGATCTCGATGCACATAACTCATATCAGATAAATACTTCATCCCAGACCCAATGCCACGGAGCATGCCCACCAGCTGAATGACTGTGAACCTGCCATCATTCTTCTGCATAGGAAAGGAATGAAGAACAGTATCATTAACATTAGGCCAAATTAATTATCACCAAGCATTTACTTGGATCGCTTTTGATATCATTATCCGGTATGCAAGGAAACTCAGTGTTATTTCCGGGCCTTTCTGACCAAAGTCACTAATTCACTGGTCGAGTGTATCCTGGGAGCCTGATTTGCTTCCTGTGGTAGATGGAAATTATCCAACTGTAATGAATCTGAGGCTCAAACAGCTCCACTGTACAAGGATAAATCAAACGCTACTCTTATTAAACATGGATTATTTAACAGTCTTAAAAATCACATTATTCTCTAGATCTCTTCTTTCTCCTTTGCCCCATTATATAAGTCCACAAATACAACCAAACAGCACTCATACAAGGAGCCTGTTAGGGTTTACTCAACATCAACATTCTTGGGTTTAATATAAAGTAGTCACATACCCTGAGGAATGCATCCAAGGAGCCATTCTCCATGTACTCTGTTATGATCATTACTGGTTTACCTAGAGTTTTCAGAAAGAAAAACACAAATCCTTGATGAGCGCTGCAATTAATGAGATAAAAATGGGCTGTGCACCATTTTACTGCCAAGACACCTGTCTTGTGTGATCTAATTTAATTAAAACAAGTGAAGCTTATGCCTCAGCTGTGGGGCACTAGGAATGAAATATTAAAAGGACAAAGGACGAGTAGGTTTAAATTCCATCTAGAAGGTTAACCCTTTGGGTGGCTTGTTGACAAGGTCTTTAACTAAAGTGGCCTCAGGTTTCCAGGGAGCACGTGAATGGATAATTGCTCTCTCAAGCAAAAAGGGGGGAAAGATAAATGGGCAAGCCTGTTTAAATGTGAAAAGATCTTTAGGATAATTAATTAATTTTCTCTCCAGAAGAGCCACTTGGGTGATGTTAAAAAAGTCAATGGACAGAGAAACTTTTCCCTTTAGGCAGAGGAATCCAAGCTTTGGGGAGCAGTAGCTGTGTTAATACTGCATTACTCAGGAACATCTTAAAAACCAAGCATACACAATATAAACTTCTCCCTCCTTGGCCTGCGCAGTCTGTATCCTTTTTCTTCCCTTTTCCTATCATATAAAGAAACTTGTCCTATTGCTTCCTTAAACTGCCGACCTCAAAAAAAAAAAAAAAAAAAAAATCACAGAAAAGATTCAGTAAATTATTTCATGTGAGACAGGAATTTAAATTCAGTACGAGGTTATTTTCCAGGACTTTTTTTTTTTTCTTTTTTCTTTCTGGGCCTTTTTGTTTTGTTTTGTTTTGACAGAGAAATTAAAATAATTTTACGGTCTGGGTAGTGAAAGGAAGTAATACTTTTTTTCCACTTTATTCTCATCCTAAGGAACTTTTTCAGTTTTTTAATCACTGCCAGTGGACTTGGGGACTGAAATTCCTTCTTTCTAAAGGGTATTATTGGGGGTGGGAGGAGAGAATCTTCAATTTTTGATGGAGGGAACAGATGAAGTTAAGAGTCCATAAAACATGGCTTTGCAGGATAATGAAATGTTTATGCTCTTGGTCCTACCCCTGCCGTCTGTTTGGACTCAGACCCTCAGGTTAGGGAAAAGGGGCTGGAATATTTCTCTGCCGAAACGCATCCATCATTATTCTAAACAAATAAATTTTCCGCCCTGCCTGCTTATACCTTCTGGAGTGGGGATAAGGGAAATGTCTTCATTTTAGGAGCAAAAATTTCAAAGAACAGATGTTTTAACATTGATACAGTTCAATTTATCAATTTCTTCTTTTATTAACCATGCAGCATGGTATCATGTCTAAGAAATCTTTCCGAGGCAAAAACTGGGGAGTAGAGAACAATACCATGAACATTTTCAAGTGATCAATGAAAGCTGGCAGAGAAAAACAACAGCAAAACCAGTCATCTTGGCTTATCCCAAAAGGATGAGTAAAGACGCTTCCAGTCGTTCCCCTTAGCACATTGATGAAGTGGGGGAGTGGGGGAGGGGGGTGGGGGGTGCCCTGCATGCCTGCCTGGTCGTCCTCCAATATAAATAGTTCTTGGAATCATTCACCCTCTACATCTGTGAGCACATTCTCCCCACAGAACAAATGCATCTAAATGAGTTTTCATTAACCTGCCTCAATCAAAAGATACTTTGTCAACTAAGGAGAAAGTGGGACTCTCTTGGCAGTGCATTAACACCTGCTTCCATTTCTCCAGGCCTCTCCAGTCGTGGAGAAGAGAGGAGCGGATCCCAAAGCAAGAGGGCAGTGGAGAGAATTTATGATCCTCCTGTCAATTAGAAAAGTGGCTCAAGTAACTGCTGGTAATGAATTTACACTCTTCTCCATCACCTTTTCACCTCACACCTCCCTAGACTGACCGTTGGAACCGTCTTCACAATTTGTTCTACACTCCTTTTTATGTTTATTAAAAATATCCAGAATCTTTATGAACGCTACATGGTAAATGAAGATGAATGTCTCCACAAGCAGCTTTAAAAATAAGAATGGGCTGGGCACTGGGACCTCCACATCCTTCCTTGGAACAGGAGGGGAAGGTGTGGGGAGGTGCCAGGTGGGGGAGGGGACAGCTTCAGCAGTAGATATTTTAAATCATTTTAATTCAGTGACAACTACATTATGCAAATGCATCCAGTCGTTTATAACAGTTACAGCTGTAATAGCTACGGGTTTTAGAGGCGCGGTGGGACTTTAATACAAAGATCCCCTGTTTCTTCTCTCTTCTGCAGAGGTGCTATGAAAATCACTGTCTGCAGCAGGAAAAATACCCAGAGCTGAACAGAGCCTCCTTTTTAGAAAATGGACCTGCAGAAGTATTTAAACCCAATGTTATCTTTTAATTAAAGTGGTGAAGGGCTCTAGGCAGTCCTGAAGGCCACAGGAACAGAAAAATATCCTGTCTGTGAAACTAATCTTAAAAAGCAAATAGAGCTATTCTATGCTAATTATAGCCTTCACCTTAGGGGGGGAATTATATATCTTTAACAAGTTTCCTTTTTGAAGAAGTCTGAAGACGGGAAAAGATGTACTTCTTAAAGTATAATAACCTTAGTTAATATTTAGAGTTTTTCTTTTTCAATTTGCCAAACATTATGCTAAGCACTCTAAATATTTTATTTCATAAATAACTTCATAACAGCGAGTTCTACTTTTATCTCCATTTCACGGATGAGGTAACTGAAACAGAAAGGTTGGGAAGCTAGCCAAGGTCACAGAGCTTTACTCACAGTAGAAATGGCAAAGCTCTTGAGCTCTTTTACAGGAGGATCAGCAGAAATGAAAACTCTTGGGCCCAGGAAACCTTTCACGAGCTTTCCCGTAGATTCGAACACACGTTTAAGTGTGAGGACCCCTCTCACTTTTTAGTAACTTCATCGTCTTCCCTTCTGAAAGACCTCATGCCCTTATTCTTCTACTGCCTTCTGCTCCAGACTGTCTCAGTTTGACTCTTTAACTTACTGCCTTTCACCCACAGAGGCAGCTATATCCTCACCACTTTGAACACATTGATTGAGGATGCTTTTCACAGACACCTTCAAACAAATAAGAGAAGCCCTGGTCTTCCTGGAGACCTAGTCCCAGGCTTACAAGATCCTTAACTTGTAGTCAACATAGCAGGTCCTGTGGCTCCTGGAACAGGGCCACCTCAAACAGTAAGCGCTTCGGGGGCACTGTCCGCGTGGCATTGCACACCTTGGTCTTAGCCAGCCTCACAGATGTATTCGGGGTTTGCTTCGTGAAACGCATCTGTTGAGCTGTGTCGTATTTTAACTGAAGCATGCTTCCCAGGCTTAGCGAATGCTAATGGGCTAAAAAAGGAAGGTTCAACCAGGTGTTACTGTAAATAGGTGCTGAGCTGCAATAGCCATAAATCAGGAAGAGCAGACAAGCAAATCCCCCAATATAATAAAGATTCCCAAGATTCACGCTTTGCATCTGGAACTGAAGCTTCAAGCACAAGGTGTGGTGAGGTGTTGTTGTGTTTCATATGAAAAGTACTTAAATTTATTTTGCACGCCATCTGCTCATGCCGACCCTGTAACAATCAGTTTGGTCTAGCAAAGATTTGAAAGATGGCGTGGCATACCAAAAATCTGCAGTATTAATTTCCCTAAAATTTCACACAAGCTGCCTTGGAGATTGGGTATCAGATGAAACCATGGACCCATTTAGAGCTGACTACAAGATTAATGACTTGTCCTGCACTGATTTCCTCCTATTAGCAATCACTGGGTCTGCTCCATCTGTCATTTCCCTGGGGAAAAAAAAATAATGTGTTTAATTTCCCAGTAACTTTCAACTTGGCTTTGTAAAAAGGGAGTGACCGCATACATTTGGTGACGACGCCTTCCAAGTGAATGATATTTGGGTGGTCAAACTGTCCCATGATGCTGGCCTCACTCAGGAAGTCTCTCCTCTGTTTGTCTGTATAACCAGCTTTCAGAGTCTTGATTGCCACACAGATTTCTCTCTTGCCAGGCACTTTGAGACGCCCACTGCAAACTTCACCAAATTCACCTTTGGGAGAGAAAAAGAGTCTACTGAAGACCAGAAACACATTCAAAATGGATCAGCAAGAGCTAAGACTTGTCTTGGACTTGCTACTTGGCAGGCACTGTGCTAGCGCTTTACATGGGTTATTTCACTGAATCCTACCCCTAACTCTATAAGGCAGATGCTATTATTAGCTCCATTTTATCAGAAGAAACTGAGAGTTAATGAATAACTTGCCCAAAGGGTTATAGTTAATAACGAAGTAAAGTTAGAATTTGAATGCAGTCCATCTGACTTCAGAACCCACATGTTTGTTTATTATGCTAAACTTTTTCCTAGGAACAAAATCAAGTTTTTTACAGCACAACACACTATATACATCAGATAAGGAAATCTCATGTATACAGATATTTACATATACACACAGACATGCAATGCACTCATATACATACAAACATTTTATAATCCACATACATGTATTTAGTATTCACCAAGAAAACAGACTTATTAGACAGACTGGCACTCAGACACTTACCAACGCCTATGACTTTTTCAATCTTAATGCAGGATGCATCGATTTCTTTGGCAAATTCTCGAACCGCTTGGTTGGGATCTTCGTATGTAAAGGGATCCACATAAGTTCTAACACCTGAGTAATAAACAAGTGATAGTGTCTCAGGACTCACTAATGAACAGGATATAAATTGTCTGGGTCTAAAAATACTTAATGTAGAAGAGATCAGATTAGCTCTATGTTCTTGACATAAGAAAATGTTTAAATTCTTGCTGCTTTTCATTACAGGGTAAACAAAGACTTGGTAGCTACTTAAGAGGCTCCAGTTCCAACTTCCTGGAATACCTTCACACTTCAAGGACAAAATGTTACAAACAACCCATCCCATGGAGGGAAAGAGTCTCTATAAGGAGGTTTGGAATGTGTTAGCAGAATGTCCTCAGCCCTTCTCCTTTCACTAAGTCCTACCACCTCCTGTCATCTTCCCTTAGGGAGGATAATAGGAACTTTCCCTCCCAACGGGTCCTGTCCTTGTGGTGTCACGTCTTGTTCAATATCTCAACCAATTAGGTATGTGACTGAAAAGGAACACACTTAGATCAAAGCATGGTTAAAATGGACAAAAGGGATAGTATCAGATAGTTGAGTTGAGAGTACGGACTCTGTAGTGGACCTCACTTTTATCCTGTTGTGGAAAAGAAGTGCGATATGCCAACATAAAGAAGTACACCCAGGCGCTCCAGCTGGATTGTGAAATGGTTTGAACGCCGGGAATCTCACCACACTTGCTTACAAATTAAAGTCAGAATGTGAGCTCTGAGGCAGCCCAGAGATGTCTGGGCCAAGACACAGAAGTAACTACTGGCAGCTTCCTACTGATATCTCTCCTTGCTCAATCCTATGGCACTGTGGGGCACTAGGAGAGCCACAAAGTGTGTGATTCAGTCACAAATAATAGCTTGCATATTTTGCTTTGCTTTTTACTTTTCAAAAGGTCTTCACACTGGGAGGGCCTGCCTGGGATGCTGGTTGGCCCCATGCCTTTGATTTTCCAGTTTTGTCTTCATCTTAGCACCCACCATTAGGCATAATCTTCTTAAACTGGCATGTTTTGGTGCTTCTTTTCAATACCTTGTTTTCATTTTAAAAACTATATACCACATGGCAATTAAAAAGTTCAGTTTTAGACATGAAATAATGTGAACAAAAGGAAAGTTGTCAGACCCCTACGTCCCTCACCTCTGTCATCTTCCTCAAGATTATTCTCCCAATCTCCAGGTCTTCTCTCTTCCTCCTGCCTACTCCTACCTGGGCTGTCTATTTTGGTAGCCCAAAATAAAATTTAAAATCCACTTCCTCACTTACACCTGGCTATTGGCTACCATCTTGGACAGCACAGGCATTGAACACTGACATCCTCTCAGAAGGTTCTATTGGAGAGCACTTGTGGAGAGTCATCGGCCAGTGTCCATCTGAGAGTCCACTGCCTTGCTTAAGTTACTTTAGAGGTATTTCTTTGAATTTATTCTTTGACCTCATTTGGAGGCTCAAAATGACTTGAAGCCATTAAAAAATTACTGATAGTCCTAGATTTATATCGCATATACCCCTTCTTTGGAGTGCAGCAATTAGTGTTCAGTTCCTGATTCTCTTCTTCAAAAACTAGCTTATGAGAAAAATTGTTACATGTTAAAATTTGCCACACAGCTGCAAGAATGATCCAGCTAGAACAAAACCTTTTTTCAGTGTAGAGGATAAAATAAGGAAAAGGAAGACTCTAAAGGAATTTCCTTGCCCCTCCATCTTTAATCTCACTTGAAATAATCCCAAATCACCTTTTGGGGTTTGATGCCCTTGAAAGGGCATGGTATGGATATTATCTGCATAGTTGAGTGGTTTCGTGGAAAACATCATAATAGTCACATGAATATCATTTAGAAATTTCTAAACAAGGAAAGATGAGCACATGATTTAAAAACAAAATGACTTTATTCCAATGTTCTGTACCTTGATTCAAATGTTTCTCTTCATCTGCTTCCTGTTTTGCTTTGCTGTATTTACTTCGCCTGTTAAAAAAATTTTTAAAAAGGGAAATGATTGTCCTTCCACACAAAAGCTCTAATACTAGCTCCTTGCTACGGTAATGCAGACCAGGCAGAAAGCTAAGCACAGTTCAGAGATGAGAAAACCAGGCGTAGGAGAGGGGGAAGCACCAGGTTAAGAGCTGCCTGCTTGGCAGTGAGGAGCCACAATATCAGACTGAGGTGTCATTTGATAGGTAAAGCAAATATTTTAAAGTACAATTATAGTCTCACATCCCATGGGAAGTTTATCTTATGACGATGGATTACAGCTTCGCCGTCTAATTTTTCTGAAGAAGAGACACAGTCGAGGTAAATGAAATGACAGTAATGTTCAGTATGTGACAGGTGGTAACACGTCCTGCTGCTGTAGCTACAGTAACTATTACCGCACATACACACACCAAAAAAAAACTCAATCGTTTTTTGGTCATTAGCTTCAACTGCTGCATAGAAATTATTAAAATTGTTAGCAAAAAACTAAAAAATGTAAATATTTGCTTTTTTCCTGGATTATAATTCCTTAAGATTTTGTAGAAAAATGGCAAGAGAAAAGAGTTTTTGCTTGCTTGCTTTGCCGATCTTTCAATAAATAGTCTGTGACCTCTCAGTCAGCATTCACTTCCTGTGCCATATGGAAGTGAGATCTGGCTGTTTTAAAGCCTTGGGAATCTGAAATCTGGAACCACTATAGTATTTAAAACCACAAAAGACCACATCACTTAAATGAATCAGAAAGTCAAATCAGTTGGTAGTAAAGCTCTCAAATTTGGGAAGCTGAGACCACATTAGTGAACAAAATGTGCGCTTTTATGTTCCCGATAAAGATGTAAAATGTATGTTAGAATGTAGTCTTCTTGTGTTTTCTTATAATTTTAAGGACAAGAGTTTACACACCGGGAAGCTGAGGCTCTGAGGTGAAGATTCTCCCAAGGCCACAGTATCTCGCTGGTGAGGTCACATCAGAATCCTGCACCCAAGTAGTTTTAACTCCTGAACTTGCAACAAGTAGAGAAGGACAGGATGATCACATCCGGGGGGTGGGGAGAGGAAAACTCCAGGGAGTCTAAACGAGCCTAGCAGTGCACCCAGCAAGCCAGATCACGGTCATGTGTTCAGAGCTCACCCACATTCCTCTCCTAATTGTTAGCAATGCAGGAACCAGCTCAGCAATCAGACCCTCAGAGCCTGCAGATGTTCCTCCGTGTGTATAATTCCCGGGCAAATAATAATACCTTGCATTTTTACACAGCATTTAACTTTTCAAAGTTCTCTCATCACATATATTATCCCCTCCTCTAAGTGTTTGCAAAGCAGGAACCAGCTTAGCAAACAGAGGCCCCCGTACTACAGATAACCACAAAGTGTCTAATTCCGTCACAAATAATAGATTGCATTTTTTACTTTGCATTTAACTTTTCAAAGGGTCTTCACAGCTATTATTTAATCGTATCTTCACAACAACTCTAGGAAACCAATCAGGTGGGCAGACACACAGTTCCATTGGACAGACGAAGACACGGGGGCAGATGAATCAAGTTGTCCCTTAGCAAAAGCAGGATTTCATGCCTGTCCTGATCTGGCTAACCACTTTCACAGTGCCTCTCACATGGGAGGTGTGCAAGGATATCTGATGAGACTTTAGTTAGTATTATATCATTTAGATGGGATTGAAATGCTCTTAAAATTTACTGTTTCATCAAGGAAACAGGTTTAAACATTAAATACACTGGAACCAAACAACCTTCCACGAGTGATGTAAGCCCCTCCAGTCCTCGTCTTCCCTCTCCTGGCCCCCATCTTAAAGAAAATGTAAGCGTGTTTGATCAGAAACTACTAAAACAACATTGTCAGAGAAGCACGTGGCTGTCCCCCAAGGGTGTGACAGGGTTCTGCTTGACAGATTGTATCTTAACAGAGCTCCTAAAAGCATTATCTAAAGTTACAAGTATATCTTTAAAACCACTTAAGATCTAGAATACTGATTTGAATTTCTTTCCTTTATACATGAAAAAAAGAATTCATAGAGCAAGAGTTTTGGTACTCACTTTAAACTGTGAGTGGATGGGTCAAAAACTCTGGCATATTCCAAGAGAAACAAGTGGCTTCAAAGCTGCCAAGAAGCATGGTTATCTGTTTTACATTGAGCACATTCATTAAATACGGGCAGAGCAGAGGAACCGCAAAATGGTGGGGAATCATGAATTATCAGGCTGACCCGCCTACCCTTGACTCAGACTTCTAAACATAGGAGGAAATAAATCAGTGGTGAAGGTGATCGTTTTGTTTTTTTTTATTCTTTATTACGAGTGTTTCTCAGAGCAGAGGACCCTAGAAGAGCTCAGGGAATGCTGAAAAAGAAACACAGCATTACTGTTCAAAGGCTAATTGTAGTCTATGAGCTTTTTAATAATACCTTGAAAACAAAAACTGATGGGGTCTGACTCTACCTTTGTCACCTGATGACCCTTTCTCCTTGGCCCTTTATTGTCCCAAGAAAGAAAGCCCATTTGAAGCTTATTTTTGGGTCAGCAGCCAGGAGGAAACCACTCAACCTAAAGAACTGCTAACTCTAAATTGGCATTCAAGGAGCTCACCTCACCTGAATGCAGAAGGAAACCTTTGTTGAAGGTTTGGACTTTCTAATTGTTGAGAATGGAGGCAAGCTGATTAGAAAGGGGAAGGGAGGGGGGGGGGTAGGTTAGTTGAATGCTCCAGAAGGTAGCATGGAAACATTCAACTGCAGGAGGCAGAGAAAGAGGTCGACTCTGCAGGTGAAACTTTGAAAGAGTGAGAGCCAGGCCTTCCTTTCCCCTCCCTCGCCTCCCCGTGGGCAAAGGGACACATATAAAGGACCTGAACCCACATTGTTGAAGAACAGCTGGAGCCCCAGAGCCGCCCTCCCAACCCATGTGCTGTTCCGGGCACCTTGACTAGTCAAGAAAACAAAATCGGGGAGGGGGCGGGAGGCAGGGGCCCCAGCATCAGCCCTGCTTTTATTAAAACACTAACTTCCCTCATCAAGTGGACGGATTTGATTGATGTGGTTCACTGTTCCAAAACTAATTAGTAAAAGGTAAGTAATTGATTCAGCTAACGTGCCGATTAAAGGAGATAAAGCAATGCAATAACTAGAACGGCTCCAGGAGGGCCCTTGCCAGTGTTGAGCGGCATTCCCCGTGAAGATTCATAAAAGCCATCCTTCTTTTTCCCCTTCCTTAAGCTGTCATTGTTCTGGCTCCAAATGATGTCTAAATGTTCTTCATGAGCAACATTCTGAAATGGTTGGAATTGAACCGTACGATTACAAGCAAGTTGTTTAGAAATGTTCCCGTGGTACCATCTGCCCCCTAATTGTATGAATTTACATGACTTCATCAGAGCCAATTTAGGCTAACATTTAAGCGTATTCATTCCTATGTGATCATAATATTCCAGGGAAGAAAATTAGGACACCAGGGAAGATAGATACAGGCTGAATGGCAACTGTTTTAGTATTGCGTGAACAGTTAGCTCCAAAGTGGAAAATCTTAACCTTCAATAAGAAGACGAAGCCAACTTGCAAAGCTTGACTTTATAATGCACATTAGACTTGCACACTAATTCATATTGCAAAGGCTACCAAAATCACTGGGGAGACACTTTAAAAGGTGAGTTTAAAAGCAGCACAGATGCCTTGTTATCAGGTACTACTTGTACCGGACCCCCAAATTGTCCTTTAGAAAAATGGGAGTCACCTTGCATTCTAGTCCTGAAAGTTTTTCCTCAGACTTGAACAATGAAGTACTATTAGGGAAAGACACCCTAGCCTAAATCAAAAAGCAGGTGTCAGGAAAATTTAACACTCATTCAAACATTTGTCCTAGAGGTTATGACCTTGTAATTGCCCATTATAATGTCACTGCTAATGGTCTTTTAAAGATCATTTTTAAAAAGAATAAACTGGTATATAACGAAAAACATTGAAAGCAGGGATTCAAACAGATATTTGCACACCAGTGTTCATAGCAGCATTATTCACAATTGCCAAAAGATGGAAGCCACCCAGTGTCCATCAACGGTTAAATGGTTAAACAAAATGTACACAGTGGAATACTATTCAGCCGTTAAAAAGATGAGGTCCTGATACATGCAACAATATGTTGAGTGAAATAAGCCAGACACAAGAAAACAAATATTGTACGATCTCACAGATGAAATAATTACAATAAGAAAGCTCATAGAGTCAGAATCTAGAATACAGGTTACCAGGAGACTGTGTAGGGACTGAGAATAGGGAGTTAAGGCTTAAAATGTACAGAGTTTATATTTGGAATGATGGAAATATTTTGGTAATGGATGGTGGTGATGGTATCACAAAATTGTGAGCAAGTTAACAGCATTGAAATATATATTTGAATGTGGTTAAAAGGAGAAATGTTAGGTTGTATAAATGTTGCTAGAGTAAAAATTTCTAAAAGTCCCATGAATCTACACAACACAAACAACGAATCCAAAGTTAAAACATACACTATAGTTAATGTGCTTTCATCAATTGAAACAAATGTACCACAGCAATGCAACGTGTTAATAATAGGGCAGTATATAGGAATTCTGTATTTTACGCCTGACTGTTCTATAAACCTACAATTTCTCTAATTAAAAAAAACAAAAGAACTGCATGTGTGAGAAGCAATCAAGTGGTTTCAGTATAGAGATCACAAATATGTGACCTGTAGGAAAATGGGGAAAGGGTGCCTTCTTGCTAAGAGAATGTGCACTTGTGGTTTGGTTATCCCAATTTCTAAGGACAGCATCACACAGTTTTAAGAAGTGGTGTATCTTAAACAACCTAGAAAGCAGGTGCGGTGGTGTGTTTGGGAAAACTGTGACAGAATCCTGAAATTATAACTCAAAGGTTGAGGGGGACCCGGATCTGAAAGATGCCTATAAAAAATGTAAACAAATTTGTTTAACATAATATGAGTGACAAAAACATACCCTTTTTCTAAATCAACGTACTTTATATAATGTATAATTTTAAACACACAAATTTTATAAATTTAGTTGTTTGATTCTTTCACTGAAATCCCTAAATGTCTACACATCCAAGTTAACCCAAAGAAAAGAGCAGATTTTCTCATGGAAAAACTTTGAGATTATATTGGCTTGCCTTAAGCTCAGGCTCATACAGTATTGAATAAACATAATGAAACAAATGAAACAATAGCTATTAAAAAATCCAGCCAGGTACCCACTGTGAGCCTGAGGCTGCTTCCTGTTTCTTAAAAGACAAATTAGCACCAGACTTTCTCTCTGAGATAATCAGAAGGACTGAAATAGGCGTTTGAAAGGGAAACGTTATCCTTGCTGGAGGGTCCCTGTCCATTTACTGTTGAAAAATCTCCCCTGGCACCTGCTGTGTGGAATTCTGAAGGGAGTCACCCCTAAGGGTCTTTAACATCCCTCCTAGGGTCACATTCTGCAGCTGTAAGAGAGGAGAAGCCCATCGGCAAAGGCCAGGACTCCGCCTTTGCAGGTGAGGATGTTTAAACTGTTGCTTTCCAGGACACTGTTAGGTGATGTTCCGTGGACACCATTTGCTACCTTTCATTTGTACTCTCACGAAAAGTGGGGGCCAGACTTTTGTCTCCACTACCTGTCTCCAGCCTGGTCCCCTGTTCTTGTCCCATTCAAACATTTGTAATCCAAGATAAGGGAGCAAGAATCGGCTGAGTGTGCATCAGCCACTGCGAAGCTTGTCAGCTACCTGGCTCCAGACAGCCTTTCCCATGACAGTTTTATGGCCGACACTAAAGAAGAATCAATATGAGGGCAAGGGGTTGACATTTCATTTTCTAAAAAGTGATCCATTGAGGACCAATCACTGAGCAGTGTTTATCAGCCTTGGGAAGTGACATTTTTTTTTAATGGGGAGAAGGAACAGGAATCATATAGCTGGGTAACGTGACAGGCTCAATTCTCTAAGGTGGGAGACTCATAATTGGAAATCCGAAGCATCCTGCTATCAATCCTGCCTTAAATAATAAAGTGATCAATAAAAGCAGAAGGGGAATTAAGCCATCAAGCTTGATGACAGTATTTTCTATAGCCATGGCTTTTAATAAACTGTCTCCCTGCATTACATTCTCATGTGTTTTTCCTTTCTTTTCATCAAAGCTGATGTTTTAAGGAGAAACTATTATGAGTATGACTTACTTCTAACTACCCTGATTTGACTGCTGTATTTAGGGCCACTTAAAATGATAAAACAGATTAAAGCTGGACTACAACCAGAGAATGCTTCCCACCTATATGAAAGAGATGGTCAAAACACAAGATAAGACATACTTCCTGGAAAGAAGTGTTCTCCAGCCTGGGTCTGAAATCACATGGTGCTTGATTTTAGTCTTTTTTTTTTTTTCTTTCTTTTGAGGTAGAGGCAACAATTTTTTTTCCGCTATATTTAAGCATCTTTATTTTCTGATAACAAAGTTTGTTTATAATCACTGTAAAATTTTCAAATGCCAAAATACAGTAATAATGAAGGCAAAAGCCCATGTAATTTCTACATATTCCCCACCCCACTCTCCACTAGCAAATGGATCTATATTAATGCAAACATTTCCCCATGTGTGCATGTGAGTAGAGTGTGCGTACATAAAATCAAATGGCAATGGACAAGGAAGAAGTCCATCCTGATTGACTTCCAAAATCAAATGCCAGGGAAGGAATGAACACCAGGAATTCCAAGTTCTGTTCAGGCTAAATTAAAGTTTCCAAAGGCTGAGCTATACTATGATATAGAGCATGGCAGGTATAGCCATACGTATGTGTGTGTATGTGTGTGTTACAGCAACGATGGGGAGTATTTATGGTGGATCCGGCTTCTTCAAGGTGGAACGCACTGCTCTAATCAAACACACCTAGTTATAGACTTAGCAGCAAAAAGAATGAACACAATGATAAATGCAGATGCCTGTAAAAAATGCGGCATCTCATACTATATTATATTAGTGATCATAATTGATCTGTATAAAGCAGGGCATTAAGGGTGGGGTATGCTATTGACAAATACATGTGACAACTAAAACCACCCCGAGGTATGCTCATTACCCTAATTATAACAAACCACAGTGAGGGAAAAGCATGGTGGCTTGCCCAGGCCCGTGAAAACAGCCAGAGCCAAAGTCATGACATTGGTGGGATCACCAGGAGGAGAGGTAGAGCAGGACAGTGCAATAGATACTGGCCTGGGAGCCAAGCATGGTTACTGGGGGTCCAGTTGCAGGTCTCCAACTATGGCAATGTGATGACCTTGGACAAGTCACTCTATCTTTCTGAGCATCATTTTCCTCTTCTATAACATGAAAAAGTTTACATTTAAGAGGATTATCTTGACACCCCCAAATTCTGCCTTTTTCCACTAAAAGTCCCATCTTGTGAAGCAGTGGATACGAGTCTGGAAACAGGTGTATGAGGGTGAAGGTTGGCTAAGATAAAGGAGATAAAGGCGGCCTAGGTGTACGGCACATGTTAAGAATTCAGGGATTCTTCTGGAGCAACTGTCGGAAAAAACAGTACTCAAGAATAGGCTGACAAACCATTTTCACATACCCATCTCTTTTAGACTTTTTTTTTTTCCAAGTATCAAGTTAGATACTTGAAGCTCTCATAGGACAAGTCATCTGCTGTTTTAGATTCAATTCCAAGATCAATGCCATGCCCACAGTGTGCTCAGTGGATAGTCTCTGGAAATGATGATGGCCTTACCTGAGGGAAGCTTGAGACTGTAGTGCCTATTTCTTTGCTTTGGTTATCATTGTTATTAATATGATTATAATTAATGGTAAAGCACCTACTATGGGCCATACACTCTATTTTATTATCATTCTCCTGTCAATAACCCTGTGAGGCATATATTATCATGCCTATTTTAGAAAAGAGAAACAAAGACTCAAAGAGGTTAAGTAATATAGCTGGCAATGGCAGAGCTCAAACTAAGGACTCAAATTCTATCTGGACCTTTCTTGCCTTTGGCAGTTAGTCCAGGCTTAAGAGAGGGAAAAGGGTTCATGCCTTAAGAATATCCAGGAATCTCTCAATGGCCTGCCTTTCAGCTTGGCTTCCTGGAATCACTTGGGCCTTTCCAGGAGTCTCCCCAGTGAGGACCTCCATGGGATATAGCGGGCAGCTCCAGTAAAAACGTGAGAAGATCAAAGCAAGGAGGAGGGAGCTGGCGATGCAAATGTCGCATTTATGATGTTAATCAAAAGCCTCAGCTTTGTGTGCAGGAGACAAAAAGCTCCTGCATAAAAGCTGGAGGGTGGGGGGTGGGGCAGGGAGTGCCTCCAGTGCTTACCTCCTGCTGATGACGAAGGCTGCAATGAGAATGACCACCAGTACCACGCTGCCGGAGACAGAGACCAGCAGGACTGTGGAGTTTGCCCCATCTCCAATGATCCGGGAAGGCACTGGAAGCACAGATACACAGGGGTCACCTCTGGGAAGCTCTGGGAGGCAGAGCTTCTGAGTGAGTCACAATTTCCAACTTTCTCAAGCCATTTGAAATGCTCATAGCCTCTTTTGCCCTTCGTTAAGTATTCATTCAACAGCATTTTCTAAGACAGCCTTAATGAGATGAAGACATTCTTTTTATAAATTGTATGAAGAACTTCAACCAGAAGAAAAAAGATTGCTTTCTTCTTACTTCTTATTAAATCCTACAGTAAACATTAATACTCATGGTCTTTTCTTTCTTCTTTTCCTTTCTTCCCCCAGCCTTAACTATTACATAATGATCTGATGCATTCCTTAGTGAGAAAGAGACTTGAAAAGTTCAGGAAGGACAAACAGTTTTGGAATGAACTCTGTCTAGATTTATTAAATACCTGTGTATTACTGACCAACTCAAAAGCCACTTCCTTCTTGAAGCCTTCCAAGATAACCTGAAGGGATGTCAACCCCCTTTTAGGATTCAATTCTAGAGCACTTTGTCTTCTGCTTTTTTTTTTTTCCTTTAATCTTATTTTATTTAATAACTTGTGAATAAAATTACTTCCTAGAACTATTGTCCGAAATTCTGTCCTACCATCTTCTTACAAGATGGCCATTTCTTGGCTTGTTAATTATGGAAGCAGAAATATCTTAGGTAAACTGATTTTCCACGGTAGGCCTTCTGTAAGCATTTGACTCAATCAACCAATTGATCCAAGTCACAACATCAAAAGATTTGACATATTTTCCTAAAGCAGCTTTAAAGAAAAAATAAATAAAACCCCAAACAAAAATGCAACAACAACAAAAAAACACCTCATCTGGCTTGATTTAAACAGATCCCTAGGAATAAGTAAGGGGAAAAAAAAATTGGTCCCTTCTTTAATCTTCTCAGGAAGAAAGCTCCTTATAATGTAGGGCAGCTATGCAACCTTCAATTAATCCATTTAGTAATTCTGATTTTCAAAGTTTGTAGAAGACTCAAAGCGAGAGATAAATAGACAACATTTTTCATTCCTATGAAGAGACAAGCTGGATACCGTTATGAAAAATGATCTCTAAGTAGCATGGGGCTCTCTAAGTCACAGACATTGGTTATCTTATTTCAAGCAACATTCATTCCAATAAAATGTCTTCATAGCCAAAAATTATATACAGCTCCTTAAATTTCGCTGTAGTGGGATTCGCCCTGTATGGTGAAGAGCGGCTCAGAACCCCCAGCCGAGGCAGGATGGCCCGGTTACCTGTGTTGGTGGTGACCTCCAGAGGCTCGCTGAAGTCCCCATAGCCGGCTGCTGTCCGGGCGCGCACGTGGAAAACGTAGGAAGTCAGAGGGTTCAGGCCTTTGATATCCGTGTTCCTGGCAGCCGTCCGGACAATCCGATAGCTTCGCTCATTCTGGTCCTGTATTAGAAGAAGATGAAGTTGAGGAAGGTGGCAAAATACATCCTCTGCTCACTCCAGGTGCAGTATCAAAGCCCAGCCTTTCCACTCAGAAGAGAAAGTAGATGGAGACTGGTAAACTCTCTAGCCCCCACGTGGTACTACTGCTACTTCGTAGATGCCAAAGAGGATGAGGAGTTCATCCTCATCTCGATCATATCCAGAGCTTTACTTATAATCTTTTCTGAAAAGGACATTAAGGGATGGCTGGCGGCTTCTCTTACTCCCCACCCAGCAACTTAACAGAAACAACTGTAAGAAGGTCTCTTGCCTTTTTCTGCTTTTCTGTCTCAAAAATGTCAAAAATGTTGTAATCTAGGTTTCAGTGAAAAAAATCCTGCCCCTTTTCTGCTTTTAATAAGGACGCCAATAAGTGATTGTCTTTAAAAAGAAAGAGAAGGCAATTGTTCACTTCCTAGACAACCTTGAAAGCAAATAGCTCTCTTCAGAACTCTGTCCTTTAAGAGACAAGTTATTTGTAAAAATAATGCCTTTCTACAACTTCAAGAGAAGAATGTAATTTTCCTTCCCTGATTTTCTATTAAAAGTCATCAAACCCACACCTTCATTCTGAATATTAGTGAGCTACTTAAACTGGGCATTTTTGCAGCTGTTACAAGTCACCCTCCCTGATAGAAGACTTACGGATTAGAACTTCTTAGCTATCTTGATTTCCATTACTAGAAAGGAAAACATATCGCTATATTAGAATGCGATTTATTTTTTTCCTGCTTTTCAACATAATTAGCAATACATTAATTCATAATTAGATTTGTTAGGGCACAAAATACATTTATCTGGTTTTAGGCATCACTGTTATTCCAGGATGTAATTTATAACTGGCCAAAAGCTAAACAGAAAAAAGAAGGAATGAGGGAGGGAGGGAGGGAGGGAAGAAGACCTTGCCCCTTCAAGGAATACCTTCTCATAATATTTGACTTCATACTCCAAGATCACCCCATTGGGCCGATCTGGTTCCAACCAAGCCAGTGCAACACTGTATCTTGTTACTTCTTTAGCCTGGACCAAAGCAATAGATGATGGTGCTACGGAGAAAAGAAAAAACAGAAGACGTTTTACTTTAGGGGAAAAAAATATGTTTTTTGATGGCATCAGTCAATAATTTCATCCTCAGAAATTAAGAAATGTGGGGAGGATTATCTTGCTTTCTCCCCATCCTCTTTTGCTCCTTCTCCATAGGAAAGCATACTACTTTTACGGTCCTCTCCAATATTAGTTTTCTATCTGGTTTGCCTTCGAAGACAGTCTCTGCAGTGAAAGCCTAGTGGTCCACAGTACCAATAGCCAGTCCTCAGAGAAGGCCGCAGGGACAAGCAATGCTGTCTGGTTTTTCACCTTTTTTGTCAACCATGAAAGCTTTGGAAGACCTTTTCAGGCTCAACAAAAAGCTCCATCTCATCCCACCTCCAAAGTGTTATTACGGGTGTCAACTAACTGGTCTTTAATTTCGTAAGAGCAAGAGATTAGCAACTTGTCCTTGGACACTGAAGGGAATGTGGAAGGAAAACAATTTCCATACTTTCTCAATATAAATAAAAGGACTGCTTAATTAGAGTAAGACTTCAGTTTGAATATAAACATGCAATAATGAAAAACACAATAAAACAATAGTGGTCTCTCTGGACATATATGGCCTTTTGTAGGACACCTGCCTCACAAAGCCACAAAAGCAGGGCCTCCACTGGGTATGAATCGGGGTTGTGCAGGCTGCCTAATTCTTACCTCTCCACTGCCCAATGAGTTGGTGGTGGCATCCCCAGCCAGCTGTTACCAAGTTCTGCTGGGACTGACGATTTCTAGTACAAATGCGTGATCTCCAGGGAAAGGGGAGCATTCACGACTTTCTTCACCTTATCTAACAAAACTGGTTTGTAGAACCAGTGATTAGAGGTCTTCCTAAATGGACTCAATATTCCTTTTTTTTTTTTTCTTCCTGTCCCCAAACTGTGGAAATATGTGAAATTTTATCTACAGGGACATAATCAAACTTTAAAAAAATGGCCGCTGAGGGACATTTAGTGTTGGTTCATCCCCCTGCCCTGCCCCAATGCACACACCACGGCTGCCAAGCCCTAACTCTGAGGACAAAGAGAAAAGGTAAAATAAAATTGTTACTGAAAAGAGAATGGGAAATGCTTCAAACCCATTTGACTGTATCTGACAGGTATACTGATGTGGCAGGAAGTCAACGAGCACAGCCACAGCCACAGAAGGGAGTCTTCCGCTGAAGCTAATCCAGAGAGCGTCTCCTGGAGGTGGTTACTTCACGGCCCGGCGTCTGTTAGGGATGCCTTGGGATGGACACACACACACACACACACACCCCATATAGATACACCACACAGGCCTCCCTATATTTCTGTGTTTCTCCTTCTCTCTCCCTCAGTCCCAAAGCTATTCCAGATTGGATCTCAGGCATAAACACAAGGAAAAGACGCAGTGGATACACGTGTCCTCCATCAAAGGCAACCCCAAGGTTACAAATACCAAACTGGATGAACAAAGCTGAGTGCGACAGACATATGGAAGCCACTGAACATCTGAGGGAAATGAAAAACGGAAACGTGCTCATTAGATGCACTAAGAACTCCCTCCCCCAACATAAACACACAAACAATTTTCTCTCTTTCTCTCTCTCTTTCTTTACTCGTTGACACAGAGCCATCATCCAGCAAAGCACAGGAGCAACTTTCTTAAATATAGAAGTAGCAAGACGGCTGCCTGGCTGTGAAAAGCCATTTCACTCCAGGTAATAAATACATTGCCTAACAGAGAACTTTAGCATACACTCCATCAAAAGGGGCTTTTTAAAGTGTGATGTTCAGGACTGGGAAATGAAATAGAAAAGCGAAAGAAAGCAGGCAGGGGGGAAATGCAAAATTATAAAATGAACTGTCTCTCAGAAATGGTCTGGGTGAGATACTGATAATCAACAGATTTCTCGGGAAAGAATTGCCAGGCTGACCTCTGAGCGCACTGATTAACTAAGTCGGCTTCTCTAGGGCTGGGTTATGACTAAACTGCTGCAAGTGGGAAATGAATCCGATTTTCATTTTACAAGTTTGAGCAGCAGCGTTCCACTGTCCATTCAAAGGGAATATGAGCTCCACCGAGGTGCTCAAAAATCTCAGGCAGGGAGTTAACAATATAATCGTGTGAGCTAATAGAATATTTCTAAATGCAGCCCGACTTGGGAAATTGTTGTACCAAATTGTGAAAATAAGCACCAGGGCATACCTGACTCAGCTCTCATAAAAATGGAGGAAAACAGAGATTAAGAGAGATTGCAAATGAGAAGTAGGAAGGACTCAATGAAAATAGAATATTAGGATGGAGTCAATGAGAAAACCCTAAGCTGACATTAGTCTTCAATACCCTCTCTCTAGAAGGGTAACTAGAGGAAAGTAGAATAAATTGATCTGGTTCACATAATGAGTATTATGTGGTGTGGCTATAAAGCCTGAAGTCTTTTTTGAACAGATGTTCTGCAGAACAGTGTACTATGAAGGCACAGTGACAAAAGCAATCTATGACAAAGTGAGACTGGGAAATATAATGAAGACATGCTAATTGCACCGTAGTACAATATGGCGGTCATTCCTCACCCCTGGAGGTGAGATTTTTACCTTCTTTGGTAAGGAGAACATTAGTTTGAGAAAAGCTGAGCTTTGCCACATTGCTTTTTGGAGAAAAGATGCAACTTGGGTGTCTTCTACGCTATATGCCACTTGGGAAGGTTTCCCCCTTGCCTTTTCTACGCTGTCCCCAGTACAGCCCCCACTCTACACCTGGAAGCCATCACCCTGTTGCATGTGCCTGTCTGCGGTGCCTTTCCTAGAAGAGGCAATGGCACTTTCTCATGCTTTCCCCTACCCCAGTGGTCCCCAAACAATCGTCTTCTCATGCCACCCATGTAATTGCTTCTCATGTAATTGCTGCCCCATCCTTCTGAAACTTGTACTATACTGATTATTATTTTCTTAACTCACTATTTTTACTTCAATAGTTATATCTGAAAAGAAACTTCCCATTACTCGCATAAATGAAGCCCTGTTATCACTTGCAGTTATTGAAAGGTTAACTATAAAAATGAACAGAATATAAATGAAGCAATGTTATCAAATATTTGCCAGACATTTTTGCCTCTTTAAGCTTAGATACAGAGAAAGAGTGGCCAGTGTTAAGAGAGGCTTTGACGATACCCTGCACTAACTTGAAGTTCTGACCTTTAAGTAATCAGAAGAACTGAGTGAGGATTGAAAAGGGACTAGCTTTCACAAAGGACAATTCAGTGTGATACAATGTCCCATCTGCTTCTCTGACCCCACCACTGGTACATTTCCACCCTTTGGTAAACACTGCCCAACCCTACCCCATTTAGGAATGTTTTGCCTCCTGAGTTCCCATACTCCAGGGCTCTGACTATTGCTGACAGAATTAGCAGAGGAGATAATAGACTAATAAAACAACAGATGGAATACGCCCCCTGCCCTGACTATCTGGTTCAATAAGAGCTTGGACAAATCAAGGCCAATATATTTATTACCTGGAGTGAAATGGCTGAAAGTTCAAAAGCAAACTTCTCATCCTAGTGGGAATTTTGGTCAACATAAGAATAAAAAGATCAAGCAGACAAAAAGGCCCTGCTGGTCTTTCAGTTCTCTGAATTATACTCTGGAGCCTTGTAGAGGCATGGTTCTTCCTTGATACTGACTCATCCAGACAACACATATTTAATGAGCACCTAGAGAACACGGCACTGATGGGGAGAGGGGATGCAAAACCGAGTAAAAGACAATCCTTGGTATCAGATTAAGTACCACCTTCTACTTTAGCCTCTTAAGTGGAAAAAAAAAGATGAAGTCATTTTATAATAGCCTTACAGAAAAGAAACTCCCTAATGTCCAATCAGAAGACCCATTTTTCTAGAACTCAAGGAGACAGTTGCTGCTGACTCCCATCTTATCCAAGTTCTCTCGTGGCAATGGAGAGGATTAAGAGTGAGGGTTTTCTCATCATACTGTTTTAGAAGCTCAAGGAGGAAGCTGTGGCTGATGTAGATCCCTACCAAAGAAAGACGCATTTTAGATTAAAAGGCATTCCTCTCTACCCACTGACTTCCTTTGTCAAAGGGGATCTGTTAGCTTTAAGGAGAGTTTTGGGTCCCTGGAAAGCCAGAATTGAGATATTACATACAACAAGGAGATTCAGCAATGCTAGCTGAATCCCACTGCCAAGTGGGATGGTTGCAGAAAGATGAAGGATGTAACAAAGGCAAGAACTACTAAAAGTAGTCCTTTAAGAAATGGTTGTGATTTAATTCAATTCAGTCCTTAATTATCAAACTTTTGAAGCTGAACATCCTATCACCAATAAATGATCTATTTCCTATTCTGAGATGCCCATGCCTGAGACCATATTTTCCTCTTACTCTCAAGGACATGTCAGTAGTTTTTAATCCAAAATATGCCCTTCATTTCCTCTTCTTCTTACTTACAAATCATGCTAACATAGCCACTCAATCATACAACAAATCTTCTTTAGGCCTTTGCTTGAGGAACTTGTCATCCAAAGAAGATCTAAATAAGCATTTATGTTTCTAAAGTTAAAGTTAAAACTTGGCACAAGAAAGGCAATGGCTGGGACAGGAAACCAGAATAGGGAGGAGGTAACTCTGGATTGCAAAAAGAACCATGGGAGGATTTGTGAAGTATTAAGACATGCATGATTAAATGGGAGGCAGAAAGGAGAAAGGATGGCTAAGCAAAGGTGCATTGCTGCAGATATGACTGGAAGTTCCAGGGATTAATACTACCCATGTTCTGTGGGGGCAGCAGGCTCAACCAGGACATGTGAAATGAAGTAAAGACAAAAAAAAAATGGGAGCAGGTGTAGCTCAGTTGTTGAGTGCCTGCTCCCCAGTTATGAAGTCCTGGGTTCAATTCTTGGTACCTCCTTTAAAAAAAAAATTTTTTTTTTTGACCCACTTACCTAATGTTAAAATATTTTTTACTTTACTAATCTGGTGACAAACCAATGGATTTTTTTTTTTTTTTTTTTTTCGGAAAACTATCCAAACTTTAATTCCTTTCTCCCAATGGATTTTTAAAAAAGATTTTTGGATAAAATTCTGGGTCTGATATTTATTAGTTAACACCCTGGGCAAATCATTTCAATTTTCTAGCATCAGTTTCCCGTTTGTAAAATACCTGCCTCCCAGATATGAGCATGTAAACTATTAGAATGCCCGCTCCTTAAGAACAGGACTTGACCTTGTCCATCTCTATATCCCTGTATTCAGAACCACGCCTGGCTTATAGCAGGTGCTCAACAAAGATTTGTTGACAGAATAAATGTGAACCAAGTGTTGAGATACATCTAAAAAATCTTTGTAGACAGTAAAATGCTTTCTAAATATAAAGTCCCTGATGTAAGGCATCCCTAAAACAACTTTCCATCTGCACCTGTTTCAGGTGACCTTTTGTGGATTTAGTTTTGCTATTCAAGTTAACTGACAATCAGGGGTAAAAGTAAATGATGACTCTAATTATAAATGGAGTCTCTGTTTCTAAGGTATATGTGATGCTTCTGAACACACAGGTTGGAAAATGTCATTCACACATAAGTTAACATTAAAACTCAGTTTTGCCACACCTGTTTCAGACACCATTTTGAAGGCTGCTCTTTAGGTTGATAGAGGTGTTGACAATTTTGCTCATTTCTCCTCTGTATGTGTAGGACAGATGCAAATAGTTCTCCTGATATCCTAAGTACAAAAGTGCAGTGGTGTTGAGATTCACCCACCCACCCCAGTCATAAGTCTAAAGCCAGAGAGACCCCTAGGCACCCCCATTGCTCTATAAGATCAGAGTTATTCTCCAAAGATACACCAGTGTAAACAAAGTCATCACTGCCAGGAGAAACCATTAGTCACTGCCTATGCCCCTGAGCTTCCTCCAAAAAGATACAGTGGTTGAAGTCTGGGAACCGGCTGCAGCCAAGGTAGGTATGTGGTACAGACCGTCTTTCTACACACCCTTTGGAATAAGAAAATTGTAGTAAAATCTCATTTTTCAAGAGGGAGCAAAACCCAGAAGAGATTGAAAGAAATAATTCACCAAATTTCAGAAGTTGAATGATCTGAGAGTTCTAATAGAAAGCCAAGAAAATTTTCACCCCCAAATAATCCCAAATTCAGAATTCCACATCTCCCCCGAGAAACTGAGGCTGCTTTATGAATAGAATCCCCATTTGCAATGTATCTGTGGTTACATTTGGTTTGAGAACAGATCACCATGCGTCCATAGGGCACACGTGGATTTTATCTCTGGGTGTGTGTTTGATAAACAGAAACAGCTTAGATTAGGGGTCTCTATCATCTATCATGGCTCTCTAACAGTGGTATGTTTCACAATGAAGAATTACAGGAGATGCTTTGATGTCAAACAAGAGGTGGCTCCCTTTAAGAAAGTGGTAAATGGAACTTTCTTTGGTTTAAAGCTCAGCAGTTCTCCTTGCTCCCCACCGATGCGATGCTGCAATTTTCTTTTATTCACTTCCTCAATGACTTGCCATTAAACACCTACAAGTCATTTTACTGCAGCAGTTTGGTACTTTTGACACTCGAATGGATTGGAGAAGAGAAAAAAAGATACGGCCCAAAGAAAGGGAGGAAGGATTCAGTGCAAACCTTCACTACTCATGGGCTATAAAACTGTTTTCTTGAGGCCAGCATCAAAAGCATTAAACTAAAAATGGGGGGAAGAAGGGAAAACAGCTGAAACAGACTGATTGCATTTCTTTACTGGCTCAAATTAGGGGGGTGGGGGGTAGGGGGTTGAGTGAGCCAGAAAATAAACAGATGCAATGAAAGGTCGCGGCCTATGGGCAACAGAAAAGGGAAAACAGCCCTTTATGGAAGTCAGGAACCCTAACTGTGGATGTCAATGGCACGCAATGCTCAGAGTCTGGGTAAAGATGACTTCTTAACCACAGCAGGGTTACCTTTTCTCTCCCCAGGATGTGAATTTAAACGGATCATGTTGACTTAAGGGGTCTTTCACTGATAGGAAAAATAAACCCACAGTTTATATGTATACCCCTGCTTAATGCAAATAGCATATTTAACTCTAATTACTTGGAGCTTAAGTTGGTTTTTGTTCCCTCTTTCTTTCTCATTTCAACACCGTGGCTCTGATTTGCTCTTTATCAAAGGTTTGTGCATTTTAAAATGCTGTCAAGCATCAAAATTAAATGCTTGAGAGCACTAATGATATCCTTGTGATTAAGGGTTTTACGTCTCAGAGACGCTAAGAACTCTGGTGCTAATATTAATTGCTTTCTTCCACTTCCCACCAGAAGGAGGGAAGGATTTCTCGCCGTATGCTTAGCAATACCTATGGCACCAAACACGGCTGACAATTTTGGTATGTCTTGTTACTACTACCATTGCAATATTTTATAGTACTCCACAGTTTACAAAGTCCTTTCATATACACATGAGCATGCTGGTAACATATTCAACCGGTAGGGTTAGTGCTCCACTGTTTGGGGGGGTTATGATGGTTAAAAGACTAGATTTGCATCCATGCACATCAGTCCACAGCTTTTAGCTGCTACACCATTCATCCACACGAGCATATTTTCCCATAGTCAAGAAATGAAATTGGTTTAAAAACAAACAAAAGGTATAGAAAAAACTTGATTCATTCCAAAATCAATATGGAATTTTTTCCCCCTCTTCAACATGAAACACAGAGCCAAATTCTCAACCCAAATCTTTAGAAGACTCTGAATTAAATGAAGTTCATTTATATTTAAATATGGAAGTATTAATATTAATTAAGCTTTTACTTAAAATGTATGAGGGATGCATATTTTTTTTCACAAAGTGATTTCCAAGGTCAGTGCAGAGTTATTTTAAACAAATACTGTAAAGTAAAGCAGTGCACAATAACCCTGAAGAACACAATAGACTCATGCCTCCAATGAGTTCCTTTTAAGAATATACTTTTGGACACCAACAATGCTTTAACTAAATAATTCAAGAGTATGACTTTGCAAACACTTTAACTCAGAGTCTTATTTTATTTTTGGTTTAATATGGGAACAAAATTTTATAAGACTTTTTTTCCCCCAGATAGATGGGTAGCAGGTCATTTTCCTTTTTCCAGAGAGATGGGTGGCAAGTTATTTTAGACAAACTTTTTGCAGAGAAGTAGCAATGAAACTTTTAAATAATAGGAACTGTACATGCAAGGACTACATTTTCTAGACCCTTTGCATCAGAATGGTGCGTGTGCCTGAGTTCTGGGCAGTGGATCTCTTCTAGACCCGACCTGTAGACAGCTCCCTTGTGATCCTCCATCCTCTTTTTCCCCAAATTTGTCAGCTGTATGGTGATGCCCAGGGCCATCTTGGAAGTCCCATACCAACCCTCCCCTCTTCTCCACCAACTCGATGTGACTTGAGCAAGAAATAATTTTCTATTGTGCTAATCCATAAGCTGACATTTGAGGTTATAGCAAGTACCCATTCAGGTAGTGGGGCCAATTAGTGAGGAAAAAAGGGTGGGAGGGGGTGGTAGTAGTGGTTTGTAGTGACCTACAAAATATTAAGCTGAGATTTGAACCTGCCTGAGTGGCTTTCAGATTCACTCTTGGAAACTCCAGCTCCCGGGCACACACGATGAACAGGTAATCAATGAACAGGTAATCGCTCGTTTGTGAGAAACTGTTGAGTGCCAGTCTGACACCAGCAACGTTAGCAACAGAGGCAAAGCAACTTTTCAGGGGTGCAATCAAAGTTGCACGTCTTCTAACAGTGAATGGATCCAGCAGACTCACAAAACACTGGGCTCGGCTTATTTTAATGTTAAATGGGAAAAGACAGTGGGGTTCTCAAAACGATTGTTGAGTTTTCTTTTTAGAAAAGAGTTAGTTTTCCTTGCACAGTTAACAGCTTAAGCAGTTGAAGACTGGAGCCATTTAAATCAGAACTAAATGGAGAAGAACAGGTAAACAAGCACAGTGATGCCTCTGCAAGGCACTTTCACACACTTAACATCCTTTAATCCTCACAACTGTCTGAAGTAGGTATCATTGTCACCCTTATATTTCAGATTTGGAAATTTAGGCCTAGAGAAATTAAATAAATTGACTGAAGCTATAAAATGGGATTTAAAATCCGAGTCTGCCTGACTCAAAAATATGTGCTCTTTCCTCTATACCACATCTGGAAATAACACATATACCCACCTAGCATTTATTGAGTAATTACTATGTGCCAAGCATTGTTCTAAACCTTTTGTATGTATTAACTCATATGATCTTCACAAAAAAACCCTATGAGGCAGGTACTATTATTATCCCCAATTTATGGATAAGGAAATTAAGGTATAGAGAGTTTGAATGACTTGCCCCAACTTACAGCTTATAAGTAGTGAATTCAAAAGTCTGGTCCCCAAGCCCACACTTTCAACCATTCATTTATAGAAAGCATCTATTCTCTGCCCCTCCTTTTACTGGCAGAAATTCAAGACTCAGAGCTTCAGTTGAATTGCTCAGGCATAGCAGCTGAAGTAAGAGAGGGAGTATTCTGAGGTGTGCCACGTCCTGGGTACAGTGCTTCCGACAACACTGGTTGCCAGAAACCCAGGGGTAAGTTAGGCATGATCACTACTCATAAACAAACCTGAAAGCTTTTTGATGGTAAATCACTTCATATTAGAGCCACTTCATATTAGAACCACCTGAGAAGAGAATAATCTAAACCAGAAAAATTCAATTACAAAATGATGGTATTTGGGCTAGGGAGGGGGTAGCATTGAGTGGAGGGAGCGCAAGGCAAGCTTTCGGACAGGCTGGCCATTTTCAATTCCTTGACCTTGACCTGATGACGGTTACAGAGCTGTTTGCTTTGCAGTTATTCAATGGCTATACATTTGGGCCTTACCCACTTTTCTGTATGTATATATATTTCACAATAAAAAGGTTAAAAATAAATACAAACCATTAACCAAGAATATTAATGACAAAGTGTTAAAGTTATTAGAAAGACCCAACCACAATCTTTAATTAACTTTGTGGGTAGGATCCAAAGATGTCATGAAAGAGCTAAGTTTTTGCTAATTTGCTTTTGTAACTATTAAATCATTATGCTTCACCTGAGCAAGAGAGCAATCTGCTTTCTACAGTAAAAAAAAAAAAAAAAAAATTACTGAAATGCCTCTTTTAGTTTTTAAAATACTACTACCTTGAATTTGCACTACTACATGTATAGTTATATACACAATTAGTTGTAGAAGTACAAGTAGGTGACAGTTCAACTCTAAACCAAGGCTCACACCTACCAGAATTAACTCAGAATTATTTAAGGGCACCCAAGTGTCTCTGCTACAGTGTGAGCGTGCCCTGTTTCATCTGAGAGCTGCTTGTTTTACTTTCTACTCACTTACTAAGAAATTTGTTGGCAGGTTCTGACAAGGATAGTTCAACATTTGCCAACAGAAACATGGCAGGATTCAGTGTGTGTATTTCCTGTACTGTAAAGTAAGAATGCCAGTTAGAGGCAAATAAGAAAACAGTCTTTCCACTGGAAGACAATTTATAAGAATTTGCCTGAGCAAGACAACTGTTTTAAGATAACAAAGTGGAGTAAAGCTAGCAACAACATTTTTTTTTTTCTCTAAATTGGCCAAAGTATGTCAAAAAAAAAAAATCTAGGATAAACTCTTTGTTGGAATTATTTTACGTGTGTCTTGGTGGGAAATGATAGAAAATCCTGGCAAAAATAATGCCCTCAATGACTTACAATACCCCCCAAAATTAATATGGGATATGGAAAATGGTGTAAGGGAAAGGATTCCTTCTTTTGAACAGAAATTCAGCAAAGAAAAAGGGAAGGGATTAGCTGCTGTGAATCAAGGCTTCTGTTCCTTTAGCTGTCAGCTCCACTGGAGAGCTTCAGGCATTCCAAATCTGGCAAATAAAAGCTGTGCTGTGGGCTTCAGGTTCTCTTTGTTACACAGACAGCTGCTAATCGTTCTGCTGTGTTAGGAACCAATGAGACAATGCTGTAACATTTAGCTTGCTGACATCCAAAGCATCTAGATCAGTCCGCAATTAAAGATGTATTAATCACAAAGACTCTAAAAGCCAAGATGATAGATACTCCCAGTAAATCTTTGCTCTTGCCTTTTACTTTCTACAGCTACGGGCAGAAATGCTTAAAAGCCTGCTCCAAAAACTGACCAATACAAAGCCCGTTCAATTACTTTATAATATCAGAAGCTTGGCAATTTCCTACCCCTGAAAAGCATTTCAGAAGGAGGTAAGACATTGATCACTCTGCTAAAAGAGCCTGTCTGCTTCAATACATAGATCCACTGTGCCTGTTGTCATCCTGATTTTTTAAGTGTGATAACTAAATTCAGGAGTGTGGCTTTGCCACTTGCTGCAGGAACATACAAATCATCTGTAGAGTTAAAATAATAATAATAATTTTTAAAAAGCCAGTAGATAAACCTAGGAAAATTCAGGGGACAAAATACTAATGCTACTAGTAATAAAAGTAATAATCTCCTCCCTCCAACTCAGACTAAATCACCCATAGGTCATGACCCGGAGAGTGAATAAATGGTAGCTCATTCTGGGTTGAGAGACTTGCAACAAAAGAAACAAGTATGTGTTGGATGAAGCCCCTTTGAATTTCATGCTTTGAAATTTATGTTAATAAAAGGCCTCAAAGTTACCTTTTTCACTTTGGTCTCCATTTTACAAGGGCATGAAAAGAAAAGTATTAAATTCTCCATCAAAAATATCATCCAGCAATTTATCATCAATAAGTGCCCTGGTAACTAACATTCCCCCCAAAACAAAACATAAAAGCTGCTAACCTGACTGACATCACCAACACTCAGAATCCAATTTTTCATTTTTCTTCCATAAATATAATTTTCACAGAAGGCATCTAATATCAATAATACAAAAAAATAATAGAAACGCCCCACTAGATTTCCTGATCTCAGTGTAAAAAAAAAAAAAAAGCATTAGCCATTCTGAATTAATAAAAATCTTTTGAAAATAGATTCTTGTTTTTTCTTTCTCAGGTTAATGGAATTCATGAGAGACAAGTACTATATTTGCAAGGTGCCAGGTTGGTGCCAGCTCAAGGAGCTGAATTATTTGGCTTTCAGCGGAGCCTGTATATATCATAGATAACTCCTTCCCCATCACTGTCTCAGAGAAGGGCCATGCTCTTCCAAGTTGAAAGACTAGGAAGTCAATTAGTGTCACTTATGATGGGAACACCTGTCGACTAAGGCCTGGACTGCAACCAATTCCATTAACATAGTCACTCTACAACTGCCAGATGGTGGGGCCTTGGCCCACTTCTGATGTAGTACCGACTCAAGGAGTTGACCTAAAGACAGAAAGGCTCAGAGTCCCATTAATCATCTCCTGAGCCATCCAATTCCCCATCACATATAGACTTGTAACAGGAGACCTATTTTTCTTAATGGTCATTGTAAAAGGTCACATGAGCTGCTTGAAAGAAAAGTCACAGTGACCATAAGATTGAGGATATAAGCTCCTTAACATTTTTACCGCCCATTGTCTTTTCATCTCTGAAATAACTGTTTAATAACTCACTCTTCCTTCTCTTCTTGCATCTGAAACAAGTCAGAATTGAGGGGGGAAAAGATAGAAATGAAGAACATATGACAAATAATAAACTAGTGCATGAAATTATAGAAGACAGACTGTCATTGACAAGACCAGAAGGGAAGAGGAGGAAGCATTTCAATAAATCCTCGGTTGCATATCTCCGTGTTTTGATCTACTGAAAGGAGCATTTCAAGTTGGAAAAATTACTTGGCTTAAAGAACAATGACTTGAGAAGTGATTGCCATAGATGATAAAGTGGAATGTTACAAGTGGATAAAAGAGAGAAAGAAACAAGAGGAAGACCTGTCCCAGGGGAAGGTCTCAGATACCTCATCCCAATTTGGTTTCACTGCTTGGAAGTCTGGGAGAGTTCTGAATACAGGCAATTAAAATATTCAGGAGACAATATCCATTAACCATAGAATGCTGAGGAGCTGGATTTTAGCGCCACCCAAGGAACCCTCTGTTTTATTTGTTGCCAAGTCTTTCTGTTCAGTTTCTTGTGTGCTATGCAAAGAAGTAGAGTTGACTGGTGAGTGGAGAGAAGAATCTTTGGGTTAAATTACCACCCAGCACATTTGGAAAATGTTTCATATACAAATGGTCACCGCATGTTATACTCTCAAAAAAGGTTGCAAGGAATTGATATTCTTGTAGCCCTCGCATTTGAAACTCTATCTTTTTGGCAATTCTCTTAAAAGCTATGACATAGGTTAGGAACAGGAGCATAATTTATGAGAAGGAATTTTAAGCTTGGGAATTTGCAACCTTAGAATTCAATATTTTATTTTGGGGTGTCAGCCAGCAACAAAATTGCAAGTGCCAGATAGCTTAAACTCCTACAGGCATTGTAAGACCAAGGCAGAAACAATTGAGCTATTAAATTTTAAAATGTTATTAAGGCCAATAGTTGTCTCCAACTGTATCGGTGCTTAAGAAGTCAAGATGACTTTTGTAGTCATAAAGAATAACAAAGAATGTATCAGGAAAGCTGTAACTGTTTTAGGACTTGCATTTTTTTTTTTTTTAACTAGGGGGTTCAAAGCGCCTCACTGGATTCTCACCCTAACACAACTTGCTGAAGTGTGAAATTCAGTGTCATTGGCCCCACCCAGGAGTCAACCTATAAATACAGAAAGGACCTCATTAGGACAGCAGCATCTCACCCAGAAATCTCACAGCACTGGCCCTAAGAATGACATTGGAGAGGGGCTCCAGCACATTCGTGTTATGCAAGTTATTTTGTGTGTGTTCTGAAATAGGAAAAGGGCAATGAAGAGCTCTTACATACATTACCAGCCTTTTATAGCATACCTGATTTGGTTGGCTTCTCTGCATGGGTGTAAAATGAGGGCTATAAACACAATTTATGCTTTGGAAATTCTCCGTCTACTGTGCCTGATACAAGAAAGCATTCTTGAATTTTCACAGGGCAGAATTCTGCTGTTTGTTCTCCTCAGTTCAACAAAGCCACAAGAACCCCAGTGATATACTGTAATGACAACCCCGCCCCTATTTTAAACTAGGAGGGAAAAAAACCCCAGAGAGGTTAGCTCAAAGAATTCTCAGATCTCCAAAATCAACCTTCCTGGGAAGTTTCATAAAATCACAGTCTACCAGGAGCCCTGTAGGTGTTCAGATAACTGTAGGATCAGGGGGTTGTGCCTCGAACAACTCTTAAGATCGTATGAAAATTTCAGATAAAAAAAAAGTCAGAATATCTTGGGGATTGGAAGGAATACTTGATGAAGCTTTCACGAGTTGCATATTCAGAATCCCTGGCTTGTTTATATGCGTGCCCCTAGTTCTGAGAAAGATAAATTAGGGTTGATTCAGGAGGCAGATTTACAGCTTGCAGTTTGTTACCTAGACAAACACCGATTCTCCAGGGAACCATTTGAGCTTGGCCCTTTTCAGTGTTCCTCTAATGGATAGATCTTACCCAAAGCTTGCTACCCACAGAGAATCTGTTTGTTAGTGGTTGGTCCCTATTTAGCACCCACTGAGAAGTTGAAGCTACATGTGTAAGTTTTATTCATAGACACATCTCTTGGCCTAAAGGGTTCCTAAACAAGAATTTTTTTTTTTTAATTACCTACGCCACAGCCTTCAAAGAGGCTTTTGTGAACTCCATCTCCCACTTCCAAGAGCGATAGCAAAAGAGCATAAATACATTGTCACTATAGTTTTACCTACGAGATATTTTAAAGTGCTTACATTTAGAAAGTGGTAAGGAAGAACAACAGATGGTCCTGGGGAGAGCCACAATATCATTTTTTTAGGTCAGGCTACCCATTTTTAAGGATAGAAAAAAAGGAATTTAATATGAGTTGTTTCTGCAGATATGCGCCTGTGTGGGCAGCCACTTTCCTGACTGTACTGCCAGATTCCCACAGCACTCTGGGAACCGACGTTCACATGTGAGACCAAATTAGAAGTGACATTTCCCACTAAAAGCCACAGCGTCCACTAGGTATGTGACCACACTGATACGGCAACATTCCTCTTCTGTTATTGAAGTTTATGGGGATCTCTGGAACCTTTTCCATTCTTTAGTTCTGGCACAAGCAAAGGAGCAGGAAAGCCTATGGGGAGGGGAGCTGTAAGGGAGGCTCATTAAGTAAGAGATTTTTACTGTGGGTGGACAGAGCACAGGTTTGCTTATCTTAACAGGTTAAAATTCAAAATCTGGGGAGAGGATGTGGCTTAAGCGATTGAGCCCCCGCCTACCACATGGGAGGTCCCGGATTGGGTTCCCGGTGCCTCCTAAAGAAGATGAGCAAGACAGCAAGCTGACACAGCAAGCTGACACAAGAAGATGGTGCAACGAGACACAAGGAGGAAAACATATCAAGACACAACAAAGCGGGGAGTAGAGGTGGCTCAAGTGATTAAGCATCTCCCTCCCACACAGGAGATGGTGGGTTTGGTTCTCAGTGCCTCCTAAAAGGAAGATGAGCACACAACGAACAGACACAGCAAATGTGAACAACGAGGGAGTGGGGAGAAATAAATAAATAAAATAAATCTTAAAAATTTTTTTTCAAAATCTAAAGAATCCTCCTATACACGGCCGGTAACGCTGTGCTCTCACCTCATGAAAACACTACACCAATGCAGACATGTAGAGAGACTCTGAATGTTTGGGTGACATGGACTGGCATTTTAATTAGTCACTATAGACTTAACCTCGAAGCAGGATTAGTCCAGCAGCACGGCTTTTGTTTTTTTTTTAATGGTGTTTAAAGGAAAAATCTGCTTAAAGACATCAGTAGGGGGTTACTGGAGGATTTGAGAAAGTTTCTCTGGATCTTTTTATTGATGCTCAATTGGAGACTAGACTCTAGGCCTCTTCTGGCTACTCTGAGGAGCTAGTAATTAATTTAGCCACTTGGAGTGACAACTAGCTCGTTTAGAAGCCCACCTAAAATCTTTGCTGGCCGTGTCGTGTTCATTTCGCATCTTAGCCAGGCATGTATCTTTCAAATCTCTTCATGGCTTCTCCAAGGGGCTGTACAAGCTTGTGGTAGAGTTTAGAGAAATGAAAAAAATGAATCAGAATTAGACTGTCAAGTGCTCATAGTGAATGCTGGTGAATGGATTACCCCTTTACAAATTGTGTGTATATTTATGTAGGAGTGAAGGGAAAGGAGTCAGGAAACCTAGTGTTCTCCGTCCTGAGTGTATAAATAAAACCTTCATTTTCTTAGAGTGAAACATTTACATGTTTAAAAAAAAAAATTACAACCCCACTTTTACTTTATATGAGTCATTACCACAAGGCTCTATAGACATGCTATTTATCTATGCTGCTCAGTCAACCTTGAAGCTGGATAATTTAGTGGGTTCTTTTGGAAGGCTTTTATTTTTCTTTCTCCTCTCCAGGACTTGCAGTGCCCATCCTGAATACAAATTCATGGACCCTGTGGCACACGCAAGAGGTTGGACCATTGTATACTGAATTTTTAATTATGATATTATAATTATATTCCATAGAAATGAAATTCTTTTCAGTACAGTTAGAATCAAGAGGCTGTCTTCCCTAATCTATCTATCTATCTATATATAACTGTGCATTTTTTAAATGTACATTTCATAGGTATTAGGAATGCAACCAGGAGCCCATGACTGGATCAGAGCTGTTAATGAGAAAACCACAGCCTGACTCCTCTGAGGTCCACTGTGTGCTTACTTGGGCCTGTAATTACCCAGGCACAGAAAGGATGTCTCCAACCAGCTTCTACGTTTTGAGGTCTGAATGATTACATTCCAACAACGCAGGATGCTCCAAACAACATTTCAGCAAAATCTCCTAATGGAATTACTTTACAATTTGCTTGAAAGATTTAAAAATATGTCTCCAGATGTCACTTGTCCCATCATTTGTTTTTCCTTTAAAATTCTTAGGGGTAAGGAAAAATAACATGATTTAGTCGAGATCAAAGACAAACAAGAAATCATGGTGGGAGAGCAATGTAAAAGAGAGAGCATATGATATGATTTTTAAAAAAGAAAATTGCTGTCAGTATCTAGAAACTCTACTACACGACAGCATTAGAATACATACTTTAAAGAACCAGCCTTATCAGAGTCATGCTTTTCTACATATATACTTAGACTCAAGCATCATTGGGAAAAGATTTGTGTTACAAGAAACCAAAGGCATTTTGAAATCCTAATTTATTTTAGTCAACTTTTGTTTGCATAGTCAAAAGCTTTGAAAAATAAGGTGTCTTGCCAAATACAAAAAGGTTTTGAATGTTAATCTACCACACGTCATTTGTCTGAGCAACTTCTGTCAAAGACAGCTGCATTTTAACATTTACTCATCCTGCTTTCTGACTAATTCCTTTTTTTGATTTAGTAGTTCAGAGCAGGGGCTAGCAAAGCTTTTCTATAAAGAGTGAGATAGTAAGTATTTTCAGCCTTGCAAGTCCTAGGGTCACTACTGAAAACACTCAGCTCTGCCACTGTAGCCTGAAAGCAGTATTAGATAATATGTAAATGGATGGGTGTGAATGTGTTCTGAAATGTGGACGCCGAAATTTGAACTTTATATAATTCCCACCTGTCACAAAATACTGTTCTTCTTTGGATTATTTCAAACATTTTAAAAAAAAACAAAACATTCAGTTAGAGGTGGTGGGCCAGATTTGGCTCCTGGTAGATACTTTGCCAACTCCTGCTCTTTGGGCACTAAAAGAAGCCAGACATTTGTGCCTTAAAAATGTCAATAGACCCTCCTCCTCTGCCCCTCCCCACCCCACCCCCGGCCCATCCTTTTCTAGCTTACAGAAAAGCAGTGGTTCTGGTCATATCTCATTTGGGTCTAGCATGCCATTGCACTTCTCAAGTCACCAGGAGGGTGCTTTCTGGTTTTTTTTTTTTTTTTTGCTTTGATCTTGAACCATGCTTCAGGACCTATTCCAGAACTGCCCCTCACACCTAACTCTGGTCCAGAACCACTCTTTGATGACCTTGTGTTTCAATGCCCTTCATATGAAGCCAAACCGGACATGCCAATCTCTCTTCTTTTCTCCTCTTTCTTTCTACTTTCAATGTAATTATGCAGTAGCCCCCTTATTTCACAAGTTCATTCATGTCAATCTAGCCAGAGGTCAATTTTTATATACTAAAGTTTAAGAAGTTTGCCTGGGCCCTTTTCAAAGCTCTGTTCCTAATTTGCTATTTGCAATTTTGTCGTGTTTTTTTTTTTTTTTTTTAAACATGACATAAAAATTGTATAAGCTTCAAGCCCCACATAACCTGGCTCCATCCTGTCTCTTACACATCACCTAACTCAATTGCTCTAAGATTTTTCCATTTCTCCCACCATCTACTTGAAGCTTTCCTCTTACTATCTGGAAGACAGGTAGCAATTATACCCAGCGGGGATGAGAATTCCCACTGTTCTCCATTATCCCTCTCAAATGACATAATATGTCTAATTAAAAGATGGCAGAGAAAGAGAGAATGGGAACTTACCAGTTGAGTAATAAAAGACAGAGTGCCTCTTGTACTTAGTTATTTTCTTTTTCTTCCCATTATTTGGGTTTTATTAAATTTAGCACTACTTGCCAAAGAGAGTTAACTGATTTATTTTTTGCTGAAATTAAATGTATTCACCAACAAAAACCTATTGACTACCTACTATTAGCTGTGCAGTGGCATTAGCACGAGGTACAACACCACTTTATTTTTGGTGTGGCATTTTCTTAGGGTTTCCTTAATTTTCAACCCTAGAGAACAATGCCAGTCTGACAAGCAGTACCAGTTCATCTGATGGCAAAACACCTGGGAAAGGATTCATAAGAGGCCCCAAAAGGCCCTTTATCTCTTCCTGTCCTCTGAGAACAGACGGGAGCACTGTACACAGAGCAGGGGAACTTCACAAACATAGGGGTTTCAGCCACAAGCCAGCCCAAGCAAAAACCCGTTGGCCGTGGAACCCTGTTTCCTTAGGTCAGTCGTGCTATAAAGTCACGAGGTCTGTTTTTCAAACAAGGACATCACTTGAGCAGGGTTTTACAGCCTTGGCACTCTGGACATTTTGGACTGGATAATTCTTGGTTGTGGGGGGCTGTCCTGTGCATTGCAGACATACTATATTTAGCAGAATCCCCCGCCTATGCCAGGTGCATTTCCCAGTTGTGACAAGAAAAATGTCTCCAGACTGCCAAATGTCCCATGGGGGACTAAAATCACCCCCTAGTTAGGAAACAGTACACAAGAGTTACAGTTCACTAAAGTTTTGCCCTTCAGAGGAAATACCTTGACACGCTGGGAGGTGTTGGGGGGCTGGAGCCCAAAGCATCTTGATAATTCTGTGGAAGTCTTTTTAGATGTTTCCCTCCTACTCTTGGAATATGGCCTTCTGAGCCACTTTCGGAGCCTCCTTAGGAAATAAGCCTCACTTTCCCATGCTCATAGCTCATGGCTCTATACTTGGAGCCTTAGCTTTGGGCACTATAGCTGTGCTAGAAGGAGATGGGCAGGTCTTTGTAGCTATAAAGCATCTAGAACAGAGTCCCATGCAAAATAAAAATTAAAAAATGGATATCACTGGCCCCCAGTAAATCTCAATCACCGTCCATAAGGGTACATGGTTTAAACCAAACATACCTGGAGTACAGTCCAGGCCCATGACCGAACGACCTGGGGAGGAGGTGCTCAGTGATATTAAGACCTACTGCTCGGGAAGCGACTGTGGCTCAATCAGTGGGGCTCCCGTTTACCATATGGGAGGCCCCGGGTTCGGTTCCCGGGGCCTCCTGGTGAAGGCAGGCCCGCCCGCACGGCGTGGTTGGCTGACCCAGCGAGCACAAGCAGCAAGGGGGGGATAAATGAATAAATAAATAAAATCTTTTTTAAAAAAAAAAAAAAAAAAAAAAAGACCTACTGCTGGGTGTCATCAGAATATTTTTAGACAAAACTGTTCACAGTTTCTCGTTGTTTGGCCAGGAAAGCCTTTTTTCATTTGTAAAGCATTTCTCTCCTATGGACACATCCTATTCATTTGCCTGAGATGGTCCACTTAAGTAAAAGTAAACTGAAAGAAAGCTATCTAGAAAACAAATCACCCAGCAGTTTGCTTATCCATTTTCCATAAACATCAGGACTATCTTCTCCTAAACAAAAGACAGAACAGTTGCTAGAGAATGGATGGTGGAGGAAGGGAAATAATGAGTTTTCAAGGGGAGTCTTAGATTTATTCCTTTTGGACTGTCATGTAAGAAAGTAACTGTAGGGACCCCCAGTTTCCTTGTGTCATCCTCTTCCCAGCTCTTTTTCACTGCTCCTGGCATCGGGGCAGGAGTGACTTACCTCATTAGAAAATTTGGGAGAAGTTACTAAGTCCTGAGCTCAACTCTCTCTGCTCTCTTCGTCCTGCCTCCCTGCACAGAGCTTCCTTTTGGGCAGCTCTCGATTCTCCATTCCAGTAACCTTAGCAAGCCAGTCTTTGCCCTTGCAAGAAGCCTGCAGGCAGCCAAGCCTTTGGCTTTCCTTGGGCAAATAAAGCTCACACCCACCAATTGGCTCATTAGCAATAAAGATAACAAATTCCGATTTTTCTTTGTCTTATCATCAGTGTCAGTTTGTTTTGAACTCAGGAGAGGGAAGAAATTATGTATTAAAACTCCAACAGTGAACTTCGGGTTAAAATGGTTTAAATAACCATAAGACAACACCAGCCCATTCACACAACCTTCTACAATTAAATGATTAAAGCCCAGCTAAACCTACATCTTCATGCCCACATACTAACAAGGTGGGAGAATGCCAGGCCAAGGAAATGGATGCTATTCATTATCTGAAAATTTAAAGGGAAGAAACTTTTGTATTTGGGGGGAGGTTCTAGTATTGACTCTAGTACTGACCAAGATATTATCTTGGGTGAATGGCTTTAAAGACTCAAAAGACGTGATGATAGGATCAGGAATTCCAGGATCCATCTGTTTTGTGTTTTGTTTTGTTTTTAAAACATGTTACTGATGCCCGAAGGGAGGTGGAGAGCTGCTAAACTTTGAGACCTGCAGGTGCTAAATGCTCACATTCATTCATTCTGTATATTCCTTAGAGTGAGACATCATTGCCCACAGGGTCCTTCAGGAATTTAATCTAATGAAATGATAGGACTGCAATTATTTTTTAATTATGTGAATATAAATATGCTTAGGGGAGCTTTGATAGAGCTTATGATTGCTACATTCACCCAGAATTTTGGCCTACATTATTAATTTGTCCTACTATGGAGAAAAGGTTTGTTAATCAAAGATAAACTATCCCGATGATTTTGAATTAGTTGAATTCCAAATTCTGGTAGGATAATGAGGCAGTGCTGTGCACATATACAGTTCTCTGTTCGGCGAATGCTTTTTGGCTGGTCACATAGGAGGACTTCTTCCTGAAAGATTTATTTTTAATTTTGAACAGCTTCCCAGCATTACCCTTCAGAAAAATTAAAATAAGAGGCTGGAATTTTGTCCTACTCAGCAAACCTCCTGGCAACGCTGCTCACCATGCAGAGAAAACCTTATTGTGTCAGAAGAATTCCCTGTCCACCTTTCTCCTAGATCTAAAAGAATTACACCTCCATTTAAAAATAAAATTACTTTTGACTTTTTTCCTCCTGCTCTGGTAATGGTTTTGCACATTTGCTTCTTTTGGAGGGGTTTTAGCCTGTCTTCTTTGTGCCCTTCGGGCCTTTTGGCCTGGTAGGAGTCGACATAATCCCTTGGCTTGAATCCTCAAGTACAAAAAGTCATAGAAGTCTCCCACCAAAACTTGTGGGGGCTAAGCCTGTCCTCAGCATGTCTCGCAGAGGCTGTTCTCTGCCAAAGAGAATGATTTCACGTAGTATAGCTAAGGCCTGGAAGGTCCATTCCTAGTTTCAATTCAGTTATGAACATGAAGTGGCGAAGTGTTTCCGGATAGCCAAAAGGATCCATCGGGACTGAACATAAGAATATTAATTGTTCATATGCCAGGTCCCTCAGGGCACCCAGAAACTATTCTGAACCCTCTGGCTCTTCCTAAGTCAGAGATACCAGCGGCACCAAAGCACGTTCACTTGTTCCCAGGATCTGTGTGGACTACTTCCACAGCATTCTTCCAAAAGCGAACAAATGAAAAGTGGGCAATCACGGGGTACTTGTGATGCTCCTAAATCTTATTATGCTTTGTATTAAAGTAAACCTAATTACCACTGATGATGTTCACAACCTGCAAGTGCAGAATTAAAAACAAAAACACAACCGAATGATCTGCTTGCACCGCGCATTTAAAGAGTCGAAGCTGTATTCCAGTAAAATTCATTATTCTAGTCCCAATTCAATATCTTCCCAAGTCTTAATATCTTATTTATCCTAGAGAGTTCAGGGGAAAGTGGAAAATAATGGCTTTGGACTGGGACATTGGAATACTTTTCACTATAGGATCAATTAGTACGGATCTTTTACTTAACTATTAAGTGCACTTCCTGAAACACTCACTTAATAGAAAAGTGCATAAGAGGTGATAAGATTGTTGGCAACTTATAATCCTTTTCATGTGATGTTTGTTATCTTTAAGAGGCTCACCAAAGATTAAACTATAGTCCTTTTCCTTGCTCCCCTTTAACTCTCTAGAAGTAACAGGGAGCCCGCAATGTAAAAGTACATGGTGGAAATGCAGAATGGAAAATTGGCAGGCAGAAGTGTGGAGAAGTGTGCAGAAAGGAGTGGGAATGAGGAGGTCAGGACCTGGAGCCTAGAAATCTCTCCTGACCTACAGAATAGTTCTGTGGCTATAGAACTAGAACTAGTACGAGTTTTAAAGCAAGCTTTGTCAACCTCAGAGATAAAACTTTAAAATAAAAAGAAAGATCAAAACTAAATTTGCTTGTGGAGCAGATGTTGCTCAGTGATTAAGTACCTGCCTCCCATGTACGACATACATTTATACTGATTAAGAACTATTAAGTTCTAATACCTAATAGCCTCCAAACGCCTGATGTCTAACCATGGGCATTGTGATTGAAATGACAGATATGAATCACATACAAGAAAAGTCAAACATGGAGTGATCCAGAGTACTAGACTATGATCTTCTTTCAATCGGACACTGTCTTAGTCTTCCTTGAATCCCTACCATTTATTATAGAGCATGTTATACAGCTGATGTCCAAAAAATATTTGCTGAACAAATAAACGTCCTTTTAAGTATCTTTTGAAGTATAACACTGCTCACAGATTGATAATTACGAGCCACGTGATTTTAGTTCAATTGTAGAACTTTAGCATCATTCATGGATACCACCATAAGCCCCTTCTCTCAATACAGTCACATCATACAATCAAGTGGACCCAATTCGTACCTGCTTGGTTGGTTGTCACGGTGACAGAAACTGACTGGTCCGGGCTAGGGTTATACTTGGACACTCCATTTACCGCCCAGATTTCAAACGTGTAATTGGTGTGAGCGAGGAGGTCAGTGATGGAGACTTTGGTGGTCTTCAGGCCATTCTGCTGAGGGGTATAGTGGACACCACTTCCGCAGGGCCGGCACTTACTGGGGTCACCTGCTCCACACTTCTTGCACACCACGTTGTAGGAGATGTCCTGGCGGCCACCTGTGTTCTGAGGGCTGCTCCATTCCAAGTTCACCGATGTCTCATTGACATTAGAAATCAAGTTGAGGGGAGCGGAGGGCGGACCTGGAGAAACAGAAAATCTACTATCACACCAAGAACTGAAAACATCCTTTCAGAATCTCTCAGAGCTTACAGAGTTCTCTACAGCTGCAGGAAGAAAGGTGGGCCCATGTGGCAAAGAAAGCAAAAAGCAAATCAAGATAGAAAGGCCTTTACAAAGAACAATATGATGAAGGCTGGGCATAAGAGTGCTATTCTCAGTCCTGTGCAAACAGATGTTGACTGCTGCTCTGAGATGTGAAGCAATCCTAGATCAAATGGGCTCTGAGCCCAGGCTTTCCCTCTGAGATTGCAGGAAAATAGCACAGCTTATCTCGTCTCAATCTTACCATCTGAAATATGGGGATATGAATGTGATTCTAGCTCCCAGGGTTGCTGTGGGACTCCAGCAAATTAATACTGATACACCATTTTTGAAGTTAAATGAAGATCCCCAAGTAGAGCATGTCATCAATATGGGATAAAAATTAAAGAATTGTATAGATATGCCTCTGCAGTTGAGAGTGGAGCTGCATATGGGTAATTAGTAGGAACTGGTTTAACCTGGTTGCAGAGACACAGCAGATACAGCTGTTGAGAGATCTCTAGCTAGGCAAGGTCTTTTCAAGGCTCTGTGGCCCCTCCTCTTACCCATCAATTTACCAGGGTTGTAAGTGGACTTTCATGAGCATGCTCATCTCTACTGATATCAGAGATGTGCTGAGATATGAATGGTGGCAGTTGTTGTTTTGAAAAGTCACTGACCACTCACAGCAGAATAGATGGCTTTAAGAAATGATTAAGACAATGGAACCATGATGAACCCTCTTGCTTCCTCGTGTAGATTATCCTTTATATGCCAAAAAGTTGTGACACAAAACTGGAAGGAAACAATAGGAGGAGAGAGAGGACATTTTCTTGGTCTGAGCAAGTTGCAAAGGTTGAAAAGATACCTGCCACACACTAATGAAAGACATTTACGTGATGTGACAGTTGGAAAACTTAACTCTTGCTACCACATTTCTGTCTTCTAGGTGAAGAGCCAAAATAAGTTTTAATGAAAATTTGAAGTTTCTAGTGCATTGTATCTATGACAGCTTTGAGCAAAATTTGTTTGTGTTCCTCAGGAAAAGTTAACTGGAGACTCATATGAAACTTGGAAGAAGTTTTCCCTAGTCCACCACCATGGAACTGAGTGTTCCAAAGTAGCCTTTGAGAGAGAATTGAAAGAGGAAACCTACAAATAAGGAATCATTTATTTATTCCTTAGCTCATTATGATGAATGGCCAAAGATGGGGGCGGGTAACAGTTCAGGTGAATTGAAGACTTGACCTTAACAAGGTATTAGCAGAGTCTCCCAATCCCTTCCTGGAGACTAATTATTGACAGCTTATCTTATTAAGATCAGCTCCCCATCCTATGGGCCCTGAAAGGAAAAAGGTGTTATGAAATGTGTTAATGGTAAGATTATCCCATAAGAGTCCTCAGAAAGAAAAAATAAATTTTCCATCTTGTTTCGATTTCAAATTTATATCTAGGGCCCTTAGCACAGTGACTGGAATATAATAAGAACAAATAAATGGTTTGTGAATAAATGAATGGAGTTCTTTAAAATCATAGATTCTAAGAGTTGGATGGGATATTTCAGATCATCTGGGCAAACAGCCTCATTTTAAAGATGAGGACACTGAGATCCTGAAAGTGGATCTGATAATCTTGAAAGTTCATGCAATCTCATTAGTGACAGAACTTGTCTAAAATCCTCCCAAAATCTGACTCCTACTCCTGGGTCTTTTTCCTTCTACCATGGGATCCCCATTAAAGAAATGAATAACAACAAAATCACAAGTTTCAGCCAAAGCTTGCTCAGGCCACTGTTTGAAAGGTAAAGATAGGAAAAGGGAGAGTGTATCTTTAACCCTGCTCAAATTATGCAGATTCTTGCCACTGTTGTGGAATCTATTACTAGTCTACGGCTAAAGGGGACCATGGCTTGGTTTATAAAATGGGTCAGCCACTTGTTCTTATTTTGTTGTGACTTCCAGGGTTAAATAAGAGTGACTCTGAAATCCATTAACCTCTTTGCCAAGGTTCTTGGTCCACTTTCACATGGGAAAATGTGACACAATGAATCAAGCACCGCAGAAGCAAAAAGTCAGTAATTAGTATGTAGGACGGGACATGGCAGTGTCTAAACAGAGAAGAAATGGAGCAGAAAACTAAATGGTCACAGGGCTCAGAGATATAATACTGCCCCGTTGGGGGCACGAGGGAATACAAAGATGCTGCAGGTTTTCAGAATGGAGTGTTGGCATGAAAACAAGGGCTACCCTGAAACAGCCTTCTTCCTCTGGGCAGTAATTCTTAAAGAAGGCCCTGGGGTAGATGCTCAAGGGAAGACAGAGAACTCGGCAAATTCAATTTTGCCTCCAGGAATGGTTTTGGTTAAGAGCGCTGCATATACTTTATGTTTTGCAGCAGCAGAGAGTGATAGTTATATGTGGACATGGTAGCAGTAGCAGCCTAGAAATTGGATTACACCAAAGTATTGGGGGTGAGGGAGGGGAGATGAGATATAGAAATGTTCATCCAATATGGTTACAACTATGTTGGCCTGGGAAAAGAGCTATGCTTTACAAATTAAAGTCATAATGGCGCTTGCCTTGTGTTTGTGGGATTGTGGTTTTTCTTCTTCTTTTTTCTTTCCTTTTTTTTTTTTTTAATTCTTGACAAATGAAAAATTATATATCCCATTTATAGGAAGGAACTATCTATTCCTAAGAAAAGAAAGAGTACTCTCCTCAAGGAAATGAGAAGAGTAGTGGCTTTAACGCAGCCCAAACTCTGTCACCACCCAACAGTCAGCAGCACCTTAAAACAGTTACCTGCAGGGGTGGCTAAGGAGAAAAGAAAAGAGGCAGGCGGAGTCACAGGAGCTCTCTTTCAACAAATACAAAGCATAAGGGGAGGGACTTTGTCAATCTGAAAATAAATCTCCAATTACAAATATGAGATTTACAACAGAGGGATAAGCTTACCATTTGTTTTGATTTTTCTAGTCTCCATAACAGCATCCTATGTACTGAATATCCCCGGACACCAGGTAGCCTGTAGATCACTGTGGTTGCCTGTGCACTTCTCAAAACTATCTGCTTCTAGCTTGCATGTAGGATTGGCAGTGATCCTGTTTGTGGAACTGCTCTACATTTCAGTTCCTTACTTCTGTTTTCCAGTTTGTCTGAAACCCGTAATGATGTCTTGTCTCTCAAGACACACATTGCATGCCTGTTTCTACCACCAGTCTATGTTCTCCTCAAGAGAACTGCTGCCTTCTTCTTTCCCCAGTGTCTACTATGGTTCCTAGTTCAGAGGAAGCTCAATAAATGTTTGATGAGTCAATGAATGAGCAAATGAATGGATAGAAAACTACCAAAGTCCTTCTGTACATCTTATGCCCACCTACCTACAGTGTTATTTTAAGTGTGTGAATTACTGCAGGCATCATAGTTAAAAACTGTACTAGTCACCTTTTCACATATGATTCATTATCATTAAGCCCTGCGTGGGAGTGTCTCAGGATAGCTGGTTTAGTTCAAGTCCCTCTCTTCTGAGACTGGAGGAGAGGAAAAAAAAAAAAAAAAAAAAAAAATTCCAGTACATTTTGATTCTTTCCTGGATATTTGAAAGAAGGGGTATGGAATCCAGAGGGAAAGGAAGAAAACTAAACATGGATTATGTGGGCAATGGAAGGATATAAGGGCAAGCAACCTGCTCTGTCTTGTTTTTATAGCTTTGTAACCAGCCAGTGTGGCTGGCAATTTAAAATGTGGGACTCTATCTGTACACTTTGTATGGCGTGCACAAGGCATGGGACTGTATAATACAGTGAACCATGTGGTAGAAGATGGACTGTGGTTAACACTCCAAATATGAAAGCATTCTTTCCTGAACTATAACAAATGTATGATACTAATACAGGGTGCTAATTATAGGATAGCTTATGGAAAAACTATATCAAATGTAAGCTAAGGACCATAGTTAGCAATGATGTTCTTTCACAATCCGTAACAAATATTCCACAACAATGCAAGGTGTTGGTAGTAGGTTGCTGTTATGGGAATTCTGCATGTTACACATGACTGTTTTATAAGCTCACAATTTCGCTTTAAAAAAATGTATTAAAATTTTAGTACTGTGGGATGGGTTATTATGACTTTTCTTTCTCCACCTTGATTTGGAGGAATTATTTATTCAGGCATAAATATAGGGAAAACTTTGTTTCTGGAGAAAATTAATTTTAACACTTTTAAAGGCAGGCTGGCATTTTCCTTATAAGCCTTTATAGAACTACAGTTTTTTCTTTTAATTTTATTTTTATCAGCAAAGTTAACACATTTGATAATGATAATTTTTTTTCAAATACTGAAGCGTATAAAGGGAATGTAAATGTCCTTCCTTTACATTATTGGTTTTATTTTTAAATCCCTGGGAAATTCACACACAAAACTAAGATTTCTCTTTTCATCTCCCAAGAACAGGGTTAACATGTTAAACTATTTTAATATTTTCATATTCAGACATCCTTCACATTTTTAATATAGTGACATAAGTATTAGCTGTTATACCCAAACCAAAGCCAAACGTGATCATCCTTAGCTTATGAAACCTTTTGAGCAGGGTTCTATAAAGGGCCAGACAGTAAAGATTTTAGACTTTATGAGCCATGGGGTCTCTGCAGCTACTGGCTCCGCATTGTACCTCGAAAGCAGCCATAGACAATACCTAAACAGATAAGCCTCCCTGTGTACCAATAAAACTTTATTTGCAGCTGAATTTGGCCTGCAGGCTCTTGTTTACCAAGTCCTGCTTTATAGAATTTGATGGGAACAAATCACCCTCTTCCCAGAAAGATGCTCACAGGCATCCTCATAATTTTGTACATAATTCTAGGGACTTCAAGGACATCCTGAGATTACCTACTGTGCTTGGTTCAAGAACATCCAATTTACACGTTATATAGCCCAGGTAACAACACTGGCTTCTAAAGCCCAAGTTACGCCTAATTTCATCCACTAAGAAAGAAATGAAATATATGAGATAGTATGGCCTATTTCTTGAGTTCCTCGGTGTTCAGAAAGAAATGAGCACTGCATTTCTTGCCATTGTGGATAAACTTAATGAACATTCATGTGTTTTACCAGTGTGAAATACTTTCTGCATCGCACAGCAGGTACAGGTGAAAGGTGCTACAATGGGTAATTATTATTCTCTCATGGGATGTCACCTTGCATTCAGTTGACAGGAGTTTGACAGTATAAAGCCCCAAAGAAACTGCAGCCAGATTATAGCAGATGCAAAGGAATATCATATATCGAATCATATCATATCATAGCATAGCATATTATATCATAAAAGGAATCTTTCTTAACTAATCATGTGCTCTCCTTGGGGAAAGACAAGCACCCAGATTTGAACCACTATCTAGAGAAATAAGTGAATGTGAAACGCAAGTAGTATACTATTGTAAGCATAAAAGGAAATTCCAGTTGTCCTGCAAATGTTAATTTTTCCCTCCCATATACCAAACTAAAGTTTAATCTCTGAGGAGTATAGAAAACACACTTGCTGGCTTATGTCCAAGATTTAAAGTATCTCCTTTAGGGTACCCTCATGTTTACATGCCCATGTGAAATCTGCATGAGCCTTTAAAAAGTCATTCAAACACCACCCGCCAACACTGAGCCTACAGTCATAAATGTCTCTGATGTGAACTAGGAGTTTGGATGGAACCATTCCACAGAAAGTCCAGGCCATGGCATTTGCACACTTGTGCCCTCTGCTCCACCCCCACAAGTCACATAAACTGCAATTCTTCATTCTTACAGGAAGTGACTAGAACTTTAGCAAAAGAGGGAAACTCGCCATGATAATTGCATCATTTAGAAGTGGGTTATGCCAAAGGGTTTAAATCTATATGGACACACGGTGCAATATGCCATATAAACTTGTGATTTCTACTTTTTATAACAACTGGATTTCTACATGCTAACAGACCCCAGGATGGGGGGGGGGGGGGGATTATGTTTAAAACTGACATTGCTAGCAAAACCTTACGCATGCAACTCAAACATTTAGGATTTGTTAGCTCTGCTTGGAATTCTCTGTCCTGGCTTTTTGAATAGCTGGGTCTTAGCTCAAATCTCACCTCCTCATTCCTGACCACTCTATATCCCTATCACATCACCTTTTATATTTCCTTCTTGTGAGACTCTTAAATTATCTTGTTTGTTATTGTTTATATTTCCATTAAAACATAAACTCCATGGGGACAGGGATCTTTTCTCTTCTATCCAACCTATGAGAGTATCCCCAGCCCTTAGAATGGTACCTGACATATAGTCAATGCTCAGTAAATACCTGATGAACCAATAAATAAACTAATGACCTTAGACCATTCAGCTCACTCATCAGAAACGTCACGACCATAGCAATTGCGCATGCTGCAAGAGCTGACCAACAGAAAGCCAAACGAATGCTGAAATGTTGGGAGGAAAATCAGGTCTGCAACCAAAACACAGGGGCAAGGACATCATTCATAAGAAGCCAAAAGAGCTGGGCTCATGTGATAGAGTGTTTTCAGAGCAATTACAGACTTTTAAAACTTAACTGATCTTGAACCACCATTTTGAAATTCAATGCCTGAGCCATGAAATTAATTCTGGGTGTGGAAAGAAACATTCCCCCAGAGAGTGGGCAGAAAACGCTAAATCTTAAATGATCAATTCCTTTAAGCATTACTGTCACCCTACTAAAATGTCAAGGCAACCAGGACAAGACACCTCTTCCGAGGAAGAAGCACCTCAGGTCTCGAGTTCCATTTCATAAGGCTTCATTAATCATGTACAACTTTTGGACTGTCAAGAATACTTCAGTGTCTCAGCCGTAGAACCCTTCAGATAAGCCTTTGTTGTTAATCTCGCTCTGGCTGAAAGACAGGTTATAAGGCAGAGTAAACAGTTGGGGTATGTAAGTTTGGACTCTGAAATAAAACCCAGGCTTCCCCCCTGGCGGGTGTATATGCTGCCACCACTAATTGCTTTCTCTCAGCGCTGGCTGCTATGGGTTAGTTTACATAAAGACTCTAGTTCAGGGGCACCTGTTCTGAGCTATCCAAGTAGTCCGTAACCTTTTATGACGGCAGTTGATATGTTTTTAACAGTGAATAGAACCAAAGCAGCCTGCCCATTAGTAAAAAACAGAACCATTTGGTTGCATCAGTCATTTGTTTCTGTCATGAAAATTTCTTGGCTTCTTGCAGAACTAACTTCCTGCTGAGATTTGGTTTCTACCTATTTTTCTGGTAGTTTCCCATCCTCTTCTCCAGGAACCTTTCGTCTTTTATTCACTGGCTTGATTGTGTGTTTGAGTTCTTTATTTTAAGATGGCCTGTTTATAGCTGGAGTACTTTATAAACTCTCAGTTATCTATGAGGAAGCTAAAATATGAAAGACTGAGAAAAGTAATAAATTTTTTTTTTTTAATCATGAGTATTTGGCTTTACCATGCATTTCTTGGCAAAGCACTATTTTATACTTTATATTTCTTAATCCTCATAACAAAATCTGAAAGAAGGAGCCAATGTGGCTCAGTGGTTGAGCACTGACTTCCCACACATGAGGTCCTGGGTTTAATCCCTGGCCCTGGTACTTCTTAAAAAAAAAAAAAAAAAAAAAAAAAAAAAACTGAAAGAAAAGTATCCATAGCAACTCATCAATATGATGACCACAGATTAAGAGAAGAAAAGCTAAGCAACTTACCCAAATTAACTAGCAATTATGTGGCAAACTTATGAATACAAACCTTGGTACCAAGACTAAAATGACCCCTTTTATAGAGATATAAACAATTGGAAGAAAAATAATGAAACTTAACAATGAATTTCTTGTGGAACGAGCTGGAAGGTCTCCAACTTTCTCAGTCCAACCAGTGCTAAGTATCTCCTAGCTTCCCTGCCCTTCATGCTGACGAGGGACAGCATTACTCACTTGGGTGAGAGCCTTGCCTTAACCAAGCTGTCCTCTCTACTTGGTTCCTAACCTTCCACACGAGAGTTATTGGGAATGTCTTAAAGGTTTTTTCCTTCCACAGGAGGTCACAGGGGGAGAAAGGCAATGAGATCTTTGCCTCACCTCATCTTCTGCTGGGCTGCAGATAGTATGTAGAACAAGAGTCAACTATGAGAGGAAAATCAAAATGCTGATAGCAAAGACGCTATCCAGTTCGCACCCCAGGGGAGCTCAGGAAAATGTATAATGGACCCTGTTTCGTGGACGCATGCTGTGCATAACCACTGTATGTCTTTCGTGAACAGTGTCAAAAGTGTCATCCAGCAATGACGGGGCTCAGTTGATGGAAAGCCACTCTTAATTTTACATCATGGTAGAAAAAGTGTAATAACCTGGCTAAGTGGCATTGGCAGATTCAAACCTTTCCCTGGGGCTTAAACCAGGGTTTCTCAAATCTATGCATTTTCCAGTTGAATCCACATTGGCCTGTTCATCCCTACAAAATGTCCACATTGGACCGTTTATCTCTATAAAATGAGAGGTAGGTTAGAGAGTGAGGAGGCGGCTAAAATAGAATTGTTTTTTAAGAAGACTCAAAGAGATGCTACCTGCTCTTTATAAAATATCATAAAGCTTTGAAGTTTACAGACAACCAGATAGCAAGCGATTGACTTGTGGTCCATCTAGTGCCTTCCTTTATAAGCACAACTAGTGATCCTTTGCCCTGTATCTTTAATTGTCTTCAGTTCTCTAGACATAGTTTTTCTATTACAAGTAATCATACTGAAAGGCAATCTGAAAGGAAGAAACAATGATGTGTTTTACTCATGAGCTGAAGTCAGTCCTTGAGCAGTTGAGAATTAACTAGAGAAGCAGCCTAGAAATAATGGAATGAATGGGTTGAAGTTCCCATCTGTCTGCATCTCAGGGTCCTTGGTTGCTTTGACCCACTTGTACAATCCAGGATGCAGGCATGTTAGTTGGCTTATCAACTTGCTAACAGGCAGAGTGACCGAATGTTCTGGGTTAAAAAATCAAGCCACATAATCTAGCAACTAGGGAGCTGGTGTCTCAACTGGAGTTTTTGTTTTTGCTGCCATAACAAATGGAATGCAATATAAAACTACATTATTACATTGCAAATTTGGTAAGTGACATGAAATTAAGGGTTTCCCCTGGAAATCTTAGATTCGAGATTTTTCATAGAAATACACTCACAAAAATCATTGATTGCATGGATGATAAAATGGTCAGAGTTCAACCAATGGCTCAGCACCTGAAAAAAAACTTTGGAAAATCTTTGGTCTTTGTTCTCACTCTTCTATTAACTGGTCTCTTACTAGCGCTAACTGCACTCTCAGACTTATTCCATAGGGTGCTCCCCCTCCCATCATTAAATTAATAGTTGCTTGCAGCTCTCTAAAGCAAAGAAATATACTATCGGGTATAAAAAAATAAAAATAAATAAATAAATAAATAAAAGAAGGTTACTTGGAACTGAAGGCTGCCTTTTATCCTATGGTTTAAATGTCAAAGCTTCATGCGAGACACCCTCCCAAAATCTCTTAGCCAGACTGTTAAGCATGTAAATCTTTGGAGGTAAAGAATTGACCTGAACATCAGTGGCTTAGTCAAGAGCTGGTTTGAAAATGAATTTGAGATTTCCAAAGTTAAAGCACTTTTTAAAAAAATAAAAGAATCTCTCTTCTCCTGACCTTGGAAACAAGTAAGGCTGATGTTACTTTAATTTGCATTCAAATTTTAACAACACATTCACACAGCTCCAGTGGAATCCACATTGGGTTTCCACTGAAGATTGCTCATCATTTCATTATGGTTCATTATGTTGATAACTGTCACAAAGCATTAGAAGGGAGGGCTTTGAGTAATAGAACAATATACTTTCTGGAGGAAATACAGCGGCACTCTAATTTCAATTTAAAAAGGCAAATGTAAAGACAAAGTAAGCGATGTCGGTTGTTTGGGGTTAGGCTATTTCAATTGCTTGATAACCTAAACCTGCAGAAAGGTTTTTCAAATCAAGATCTTTCGTCATAGATTTTGGTAAATTTGCCCTCATTAGCTCTAAGCTTCTCCAGTACAAACTGTCTTAAAAGATATAATTTTGGAATTTTTTAGGCCACATCTAAGTATCAATCAATCGCTCTTTGTTTGGCACAGGTGACTGCATTATTTAAGGCAGTTTACATGGAGACAGATTTGTGGAGGCCCTTCAAGTTGGCAATCTAAAATAATAATCTCTCATTTACAGAGAACCCCCATCACGAGGCTCTAAAAAGTTTCAGGGAATGTTAAATTTGGAGGCGAGGGGTTGTGATCTGCAGAGGTAAAGGATCTTACTTTCATTAATAAAAATCACACCAAAATTCCTTCTAAGAAATTATTCTTGGCATCGAAATTCCCTCACGAGCTTGAGCAGTATCCTCATGTGGTTTTAGGTGATGGCACCAGTTCTGCTAGCAACCTCAACAGAAAACCCTGCTGTCTTTCCCAACTGATCCACGCGTCTGAGGTGAACATTTAGATTTCCATTCTCTTGAAGCAACCTAATGGGGACTCCAGAGGGAAAATACTCCAGAGTGTATTTAGTTATTTGAACCAGGTCGGATTTCTTCATATGGGAGACAAATGAAACATTCATTTTCCATTAAGGGAGAATGTTCAGAACCTTTGAAATATCTTTCTAGAGTCACCCCTGAGCTGAAGAGTAGCCCTAAAAGCTACAGGCCTGGAAGAGAGGGTTTCCCTTATCCAGCCATCCATCAGGCTGGTCACTAAATGCTGGGAACTTGTTAGAGATGCAGAATCTCAGGCTTGGCCTGTGTGCTGCTGAATCCCTAGGTGATTTCCATGTGATTTCTGTGCACGGTAATGTTTAAGAAGCACCGGTCTACATAGGTATAATTATTTTCTCGAAAATATTCAGATGATGCTTCCATTGAAACACCACTGTATGTCCCACTGGCAGCCATTTTCATTAACCTAACCAGAGATTCCACCAGAAGTCCTCCCCAAAGGTAAACTGTATTTACTACTAAATTCTCTTAAGTCTTCAAGTGATGTAGAGGGTGTGGACTTCCTAGGCATCTCCTTCTAAATTAGCCATTGCTACTTGTATTCACCTGGTCTAATCGTTCTCCACGTGGACAAAAACCTGATTTTACAAGCCAGTGGAGCAGAGTTTCTCTTTGGTTAGAAGAATGAGCCTCCGATAGCGTGTTTTATTTCTTCATTAGAGTGCTGTCACAGTGAGTGATCCCTAAATGCAGAGCTGCATAAGAATGCTGGGGTTAGAGACAGCATAATGAACAAAGAAGGGGCTGATTATCATGGCTGTCAGCACAAGGGAATTGGGTTTGTCACCTGGCTTAACCAACTGGGAAGAACTGATTAGAGGCTGGAATCAGTTTGAAAGGATCCCTGATGTTTATGTTCTTTTCCATGCCCATGTCTTGTCTAGAGACCCCGATAAAGCTGGGGGTGGGGTGAATGGAGAGGGCTGCATTCTTTCAGTTATCAGAACAAGAGGTTCTTTAAGAAACTCCCACTGTCTTCTCTATTGAAATGTCTACTCCAGTGCTGTCCAATAGAACTTTCTTCCATGGTGAAAATTCTTTAGCTGCACTGCCCAATATGGTAGCCACTGGCCACATGTAGCTATGGAATGTTTGAAATTGGCAAGTGCAAATAAGAAACTGAATTTTAAATATAATGAGAATGATTTTCATTTTAAATAGTCACTTATGCCTGATGGCTTTTCTATTGGATAGTGCAGATCTATGATACTCAGTAGGAAAAAAAGAAATCCAGGGGTAGAGCCTTAGGCTAGGAACTGATTCTAATTCTGCTGCTTAACTTACCACTTTACCTAGCAGTTAAGTATGGTCACTTCCTTCATCATCCCTATCTTAAAGGAGGTTTAAGAAGCTTAAGTAGTTAATGCTTATGATGTTTAAAAAAAGAACTTACACTTCAACTCTGTAGAGCAGTGATCTCAACCGCTACCACACTGCGGAATCACTTGAACAACTTTTGCAAATACTGAAGCCTGAGCCCCAACCCCTAGAGATCCTGGGGTGCACTGCAGATATCTGGTGATTTAGCTGTGCAGTCAAGGGTAAAAATCCCTGACAGAAAAGCAGTTATATTCATTGGCAACCTCAGGTGGACGTAGTTTGGGGAAGGAAGTGATAAATGAGGTTGAAAACAAACACTTATCAGATCCTAACCATGTGCCAGACCTTTGCAACTCTTATTAATTCTTAAGCCCCGAGGTAAGTGGCGAGAGTCCCATTTTACAGATGGGAAAACTGAGGCCTAGAAAGGTTAAACAACTTGGCCAAAGTCAAGACATTGGTTCACAGTTAGAGCCAAGGCTGTCTGACGGGCAAGTTGTGGTGCTCTGATGAGCACAGTGTTTCCTCTTCATTGAAGCACTGTGTGTCAATCCAGGGAGATGCAACAAACACTAGAGTAGAGCACAAGATCTGGAATTAACAAAGTGTAGAAGAAGGAATTCCAAGAGCATGGGCCAGGAGAGAAGAATCAAATGCTGCAATGGTATTTTCATGGATCTTTTACCAGTGACAGATGAAGCCATCCTTCTCCCTTGACATTATTGAAAACAAACAACCTCTGAAAAATGCAAAAGTTACTTTGTTTTAAACTTTCTGGTCCAACTTAGTAATTTTTTCCTGCCTTTTTGTTTGTTTGCCTCCTCAGGATAAAGTTAAGAATGTATTCCTATAGAAACATACAATTCTTAGGGCTCGGCTAACACAGTCTTATGATTCAGATGGCAAACGTTCTGGTAAAACAGGCATGTGGCAACCTTTGGCGTCTCCCTAAACTCCTGAGTAGCGAGATGCAATACCTGGGAGAAAATGCCATACCCTCCTGCAGACAAAGATGAATTTCAGGTTTATAACATACTCATTCCTTTGCCCCAGAAGGCTTTGTATGCAAAGTAGGAGGTGATCTGCATGATGTGAATTGAGGGCAATTATCAAAATGTCAGCCTAAAATGTTTCCCCTTGGGTTTGCTATAGTGCCTTAAATTCCCACAAGTAGAGTGTTGTCGATAATGAGGGTGCATAGAAGAGGAGAGATTATTACTAAATGAATCACACAAAATGGAACATAGATTAAGAAGATTTAGATTTGGGAAGAAAATGGTTAGGTTTTGAGCAGGTCAAACAAAATGGCGGCCATCTTGGGAAAGTACTGTCTTTCTGGGCAATCTGGAGTAATTCTATGGAAGGACTAGAAAAAGAAGAAGACAAAGACGCTTTGCCTATTTAATGCTACACCTGAAAGTGGTCAAAGTACACCCCTTAACTCGGGACATTTATGATTGACATGGGGAAGCAGGCAAGAGAATCTTCCAGTAAATAGAAATTATGTGCATCTTCTGGTTGTGTAGCTCCCTCATCAAGATGAGTGTGATCTTGGGCATGTTCCTTAAAATCTCTGAGCTTGCAGTTACTGAGTCTGTAAAATGAAGATAATGCCTACCTTATAGATTTGTTATAAGAATCATATGATAAATTTACAGAAAGTGCCTAATATATTATCTGGTACAATTATAAAATTATCAATCATCATAATTATTATTATCCCTTGTTATGAAAGAAACAAAGGGGTTTTATTTCAGTGCAAATTTGAAATCTCTCTCCCCATTACTCCTTTTAAAGGGGTCCTTGATGGGGCAAGACAAGGACCTTAAAGCAACCCCCAACTGCTCTCCTTTTTGTTTGTTTGTTTGTTTTTGTTTTTTTAAGCTACCAGGGCTGGGAATTGAAGTTGGGACCTCGTATGTGGGAAGCCGGCGCTCAAATGCTGTGCTACACTGGCTCCCCTGAGTGTTTTTCTCATTTGTTCTTGTTTTTAGGAGGTACTGGGGGGTCAAACCTGGGACCTCATACATGAGAAGCAGACGCTCAACCACTAAGCTACATCCCCACAACTGCTCTTGAAAACCAGAAAACACTACTATTTGCAGGAATGTTGGCTCCAGGCAGATAGAGTTCACGGTAGTTAGGGAACAAAATAATAATAGTCCTAATGACTGAAGATAAAAAATGTATCAAGAAGCACCATCTCAAGCATTTACACAGTATATAAACAACATGCAGCTGTTGAGCACCAACAATCACAAGGGAGGTACTATTATTAAGTCCATTCTACAGATGACTACACTGAGACTTAAGAGGCTGAGTCAGTCATCCAGCTACTAAGCTATGGGGCAGGGGGAAAAAAACCACAGCCTGTGGGAAGACGGTGCGTCTAGCTACTACACTGTGCCCCTCCACACACAGACACTGACGGAATGACGGAGCCCCCAGCTCCTTACCCTGGATGAGGCCATGCCCGTTGTGGGGTCTGCGAGGCCAAGATTGTCCAGGGGAGGAATGGCGATGCCCAGGAGCACTGTAAGAAAAGATTTCTGTACTCCCTGCACACCATGCTGGCCAACCACATCCATTCATTAGCACAGCATTTATTAAGTGCCTAGCAGTAAACCCGCATTTATTAGGACCCAGGCCTAAGTGTTATGAATACAAAATTATGAGGAATGAAGGAAGAGGTGTCATGACAATGCAAACTATGACCTCAGTGCACATTTGGCTGCCCCTTTGCAGAACTGAAACCACTTTCCCACAGGCGGTCCCATCCACGTCACCCTGTCCTCTACCTGGATCTCCCACAGCTGTCAAGATCCCCCAAGAGTCCTCAATGAAATGGTAAAGCCCTTTATAAATTCCAGTCTCAGCTCTAATTACACTGTCAGATGAGCCCTGAACACGCAATCCGTGCTCCACAAAATAGTCTGTTGGCAGCTGTGCATTTTGAAGGCAACCAGAACAGTGAAAAACACCCTTTGCTTTTCGTAAGCATTTGCCCCGCTAGGGTTGAAGAAAATGCATGTTCATTATCCTAGAAGACCTGGCAGCCCTGCTAGGTGGCAATGAAAGCTGCTGGCATCGCAGGAACGTTGAGACAAAGCATCCAACTTACGGGTGCAGGGCATGGAGGCAGCATCGTTGTCTGCTCTGAAAAAGCCTCGGTCACAGGTGCAGGAGGTGGCGCCTTCCCAGACAGAGTAGCTGTGTGGTGGGCACTTGGCACAGGAGGCATCTGCAGAGAGCGCCTTATAATATCCAATTTTGCAGGCTACAGGGAAGAAAACAAAGACACACATAAACCATGGCTAATACAGCAAAGCTCAACACGAAACCGCCCCTTGATAGGGAAGAGTGATGATGCTATTTCAAATCACTAGTGACCATCTGGCTCAGATGAGAATCATGCAACCAAAACCATTAATTATGACCACTTTCTGAGGGTTGTTAACATTCCTAGTCAGTTGGCAAGGAACCTCCATGGAAGGATGTTCTTAAAATTGGTGATATCAAGCAAAAGCACAGCCAACCTTTCCTGAGCTCATCCAGGTCCCCTGCTTGGCACTTTGTATGCATTCTGTTCAATCCTTGAGCATTCCTTCTCCAGGAGCTCTGTTATTATCCTTACCTTACAGATGAGGATAACTGGCTTCCAGCAGTTAATTGCTGATACAAGACCATGCATTTGGTGAATGTTGGGGATGGTCAACCATTTGCAAAGTCTGTGCTCTTAGCCACAGGCTATGGAATCCCAGAGCACATTCTGTAACCAACCAGTTGGAAATGTATCCAAGTGCTAGCAAGAATTTAGCTGGCGATTCTTTCCTAATTACAGCTACAGAAAGAACCAAAGAGAAAGACCCATAAAAGTGCCCAGGTGTAAAAGAGACACAGAGTCGCAGTTTCAGGGGAAAGTAATATAAACCACTTCCTAGTGTTGATTCTGGAATAGAATATGCTAGGATATTTTTTATTTGTTTAGAAAATAGATGTTTTTGCGTTTATTCTCAAATTAATACAACCTGCCTGTGTTTCCCTCTTCCCCACTTTGCAATCACCCCCAAGAGGCTAGGACAGGGAACATGGGCCATATAGTTCTTTATACACCTGACACACTTTCCATGACTTCATCTTCACAGACATCACACTGACACTGAGGAATACGTTTACTAATGTGGAAAAACTCAATAATTCTGTTAAGTCTCATAATAAGAACTAATTAATAGGACCTTTTTTCTTCTCCTATACCCCTATGCTCACCTCTCAAATCTGTCTCAACCCAATATAAAAACTGACCAACACCATGAGCATAAAACCCAGAGAAAAGGTCATTAAAAATAGTTATTTCATAAGACCAGATGTAAAAGTGTGACGGTTACCCACAATCTTCCCAGCATGATTCACTATCGATGCTCTCCATTTATCACATCTTTTGGAGGTTTCTATACCAGCAAAAATACCAGCTGGGAGAAAGGGCCATCAGAAATTCTCCCTCTGCCTGACAACCAAAAACAGACCAATCATGCCAGCAATCCAGCAGATCTTATTGAAACTGGGAGCTAAGAGGCAATCCACAAAACTGCTTGATTCTCTGCAGAGCTCTAGCCACCATCCCTTGGCCATTATTCATCCGTCTGGCATCTGTATGTGCTTCCAGTTGAAGTCCGTTCCTCTCGCTTGCACATCCTGTTGGTATTTTCTTAACCGTGCCCTTCTAATGGCAAGGGGAAAGGGAGTTTAGCAGGAGCTCAGGAAAGGCACAGTTACTTCACTCTTATTAACTAAAGTTGTTTATGGAATTTCCTTTAACGAGCCCAAACTTTATGACGTGTGGAGCACTGACAATGAAAGCGCTTGGAGATCAATCTCTCCCTTATTTGCTTTAGTCTTTCACTAGACCGGAGCATCTTAGGAAAACAGGTTGCTTCGATGACTCTGATTTATGTGTCTCAAGTTTATACCCATCACAAAATTAGATAAGGTGCAACTTGCAAGGTGTTTTTCGGTCATGCTTAAAATGGTCCTATGGTTTCTATGAAAATCAGAAACCACCACAGCTTTGGCAGAAAGAAGCACTGGGGGGCCAAGCCTGGTCCTCCCACATCAAAACACAATGGGTCCGTGAGCACGGCCACAGCCCGCTGTGTCCCGCCTGCCATGCCGTCAGCCACAGTCAACAAAGGAAGCTTGTGGGAAATTGGTCACTCGGTGCTGGGAGGTCTGCCGACGGGGCCCACATTATGTTTATATTTTCCCATCTGAATGTTCTAGGAAAGTTCTGTGTACTCCTGACAATCTTTGTGCACTTTGATTTCATCAAGCATTAAATTCTAAAAATTCACAGTACAAGTAGAAGGTCAACAAAGATAAAAATTGGCTCAGGACTTCTTCATCGCCATGTGAAAACAGAAGACATTCAAAATCTTGTAAGAAAAAAACAGCATTGCTGTTGCCTCAAGTTCACTATATATATATATTTATATTTATATTTATATATTTTTAGAGAAGTTGTGAACTTACAAAACAATCATGAATAAAGTGCAGAATTCCAATACAACACTCCTCCACCAACACCTTACATTGCCATAGAACATTTGTTACAGATTATGAAAGAGCATCATCAGACTATTACCACTAACTATGGTCGTAGCGGACATTTGGTATATTTTTTCAACTTCTCTTCCGATAAGACTACTTGCCTTTAAAAATTTAAATTCATAGTTCACAAAAATAAGATTGAAAGTTGAGCTTTCAATTTCCGAAGATACAAAAAATTAGGTGGTTTTACTGTGTTAATTTAAGGAATAAATGAGTTTGCAACTTTATATTTTTTCCTGTTTTCTCCCTGAAGCTGGGGAAGCTGGTATTAATGTGTTACTAAGAATAAACATATGTGAACTCATTTGGGAAATACAGGATTTTATACCTGTTTTCCAAACTGAAAGGCTGCTGTTCTTTAAACATGCTGGCTATTTTTACTCTTTTCCTCTTGATTTTACAAGTACAAGCAGAAAATACAAAATTGTCACTGTGCTATTTTCGGAGGCCCATGCTACACTTAACACATTCTTTTGTCTTCAACTACATTAAGACGATGTTATTAATATTGCAGGATTCTTAGAAAGGATCTCTCAAAATAAGGTAGTGGCTTTTCAGGCACACCAGCCATTTTGCTGCCTATAGTCAAAATGACCTACTAAATTGATGGCTCAGTACATTTCCTTGCTCTGTGTGGTTCACAGACTTCCAGCATTCTGTCCATGAATGAGTGCATTCTATATTTATTCACCTTTTATTTGTGGCTTAAAATTTTCACTAGAGCTTTCATTCCAAACAAATCCTCTGTGAAAGATGTGCTTAGCATCCCAAGCACTGACGTGTACTATGATTTCCCATCATTCTCTTTTAGGTGAGAAATATTACACTGCCTTTTTGGATACAACCAACTTTGTAAGCAAGTTCTGTAGAAAGTTCAAGGTGCACATTCAAGTGACACCTTCCCCTTGTCCACTTTTGGTAAAGGTTCACGAGGTGGGACAGGGCGGACAAGGCTCAGTAAACCACCTCCGCGTGTGCCTTCGTGGGGAAATTAGTTCACATGTACAAGGAAAACTTTGAATTCAGCTCCTTTAGCTTTGTCTTATTTAGTTCTTTTTGTCGGCTTCAAATAAAAGACTAGAAAGAAAAACTTTTCTTTTATTGGCTCACTCACTACAAGTAACACAGTTGTATTTTAAGACAGAATCTTCTATAAAGTTTCTTTGTGGGCTACTTAAACATAATTACTTTAGTTTCCCCAAAAAAGTTTTTAAGGTAATATAATGGCCTTGTTTTTTGTTCTTGTTGTTTCTCTTGGTGCATGGATGTGTGTCCACGAGGGCATAACGTCCAAATTAATAAGCTGATCACACCTACTCTTTTATACAATACCTTAGATAGATGGCGATGGTCATTTTTCTCCTCCTGGGAGAAATACAGAATAAAAGATAGTACCTGATTAGCCTCATAGTTCATTCATTAACTAATTTAATTTGTAAAAATAGAAATAGGAAAAAAGAGCTACTCCTAATAGTCATTTATTGAGCATTTACCATGTTTACATGTATTTTTCATCGAAACATCACAACAATCCTGTGGGGTCAAGGCATGAGCTATTTTGTCAATGAAGAGACAGAGTTTTAAGCAACTTGTTCAAGGTGACACAGCTAAGAGGTGGAGTCAAGCATTTAACTGTAGAACTCAATCTCTTACAAAAGTTTGTATGCAGTTATACAGGGTTAGGACTGCCCTTGAGCAAAAAGTATGACCTTGATATCATCAAAAGGTGGGGAACTGGGAGTGGTCCCAACTCTATTTGTTCCCCATCCTGTTGCTGCCTTCATCAGCCACACTTGGCTCTTTTGCCATCTAATAGCCACTTTCCAAAATACAAGGCTCTCCAGAGCTGCGCTGTCCACCAATCTCACCCATGGACACATGAGCATTTGAAAAGTGGCTGGCTCGATCTGACATGTGCTGTAAGCCTAAATGCTCACCAGATTTCAAAGAGTTATTACCGAAAACAGGTAAGCTCTCTTTTTAATAGCTTTTATTGCTTAAATATTGAAGAGATAGTCTGCATATATTGGATTAAATAGAATGTACTATTAAAATTAATTTCATCTCTTTCGCCTTAATGTGGTTACTGGAAAATGTAAAATTACATGTATTACATTTCTATTGGACAGCGCTGCTCTAGAGTATCAAGTCTCACGTGTCTGTGTGCGCGCGTGTGTGTTTGTGTGCAGAGCCACTTCTTGCACAGGCTGAATGCTGGAAGTGGGGAGGGGGGCTTTAAACCCACATGCCCAGACTCCACTTCAGAGAGTCTGATTCACTTCTCTAAGTGCTGCTCTCAGCCAGCTAGCTAATTTGAAAGGCCTAATTTGGGTTTAAGTACTAACAAATAGACTAATGAGTTAAAAATTACCTTCTCAGGTAGTAAATTTGCATTTTAATATGGGGTCTCTTGAAGGTCAAAGCTGAAATTCCTGGAGTGGCTCCCTTGGGGGAATTTAAACCATTTATGCAAACTGGTTCCCAGGAAGGTTTGTAGGTCCCTCCAACCTCATTGTGTGGTCATTTTACTTGGCACAAGCTTTCACAAGCTTCCAAACAAGTTCCATGGGGAACTCTGCTTCTTGTACTTATTGGATACGTAGCATGTTAGTTCTTAGGAATGTCAGAATCATTTAACGGCCATTATTGAATCAGGTTTCTGAGTAATTGTCTACTTCGTAGACTATTATATGACTAATATTAGAGGCTGCCAAAGAGGGTTTCTGTTTAGACATTTTTGTAAAACTGTGCAAGTCTCAGCCATCTTAGGGGAAGCTGTGAACATGAACAAATTCTCATACTACAGAAGGGAAAACTGGGGGAGAAAAAGTAAGGATTTGCTCAAATCAGGGTTGGTTTTTTGTTTGTTGTTTTTTAGGAGGTACAGGGGATTGAACCCAGAACCTCCTACATGTGAATCAGGCATTCAACCACTGAGCTACACTCATTCCGCAGGGTTGGTTTTTAACCCAAGCAGTGAGGCTTGAACTCTTCTGCTATATACCTGTTCTCATATTTCTGAAACCCACCATCTCAAGATGGATCCCAATTGTTACACTGAAATGGGGCTCTGAAACTGGAGTCTACTCAGCCCACGAATGGGAAAATATGGCCAAACACTGGCAAGTCCACAATAGACAAATCACCTCCATCCCATGTCTGGTTTCACTGCTATGTGTCGAGAAAAACTGAAATTTGGATTTTTGAAGAGATGTAGTTGGGGTTTGGCAAACATTTTCTATAAAAGGCCCAGTAGTAAATATTTTACACTTTGTAGGCCAAGAGCAAGATCAAAGATATTGTGAAGGTACTTATGTAGCCAAATAATAAACAAATTGATTAATTTTTCAACGCTGTAACTCAGAATATAGTAATAGTTAAGTATTTTTTTTTTTGTAATGAGGCTTTACTAATTAGAAGAATGGAATGCTTACTGTAGAGATTACATTTCACTTAATTGGGGTTCAAAGAAAGCGTTTTTTATTATCAAATCTATTGCAAATGTTCACTGAGAAAAACCATTCTTAGCTCTCAGACATACAAAAACAGGTGGTGGACCAGATCTAGCTCATGGGGTCATACTTTGCCGACCCCCAATCTAGTCCAATGTATTCATTTTTGAGATGAATGTCTTGCCCACAGTTCTATCTCAGGAGCATGCCAGGAAAGGTCTGAAATCTGTGGTTCCTTGATCTGTTACCCTGCAGTGCCTCCCTGGGTTTTGAATGACAAAGTTGAATAAAGAGCACTTTCTTTCCATTGCTACAAAATAGTAAAGTCTCAATCAAGCATCATACTAGAATTTGACTCAATTATAAGTAAAGCCACTTTTAAATTGTCTCTCTTGATTAAATTGATGTAGCCTGATTTCGGGGATATTCCAACCCCATTTTTCTTTGGCTATTTCTCCGAGGAACTTGAAATTTCTGCAGCTATAAATTATGATTAAGTTTAACTTTCCATTGTTTCAGGAATTTTCTTTCCTGACGACTCCTGAACTTGAATAGTTTCACTTATGACATAAAAAGAATAACATGAAGTTTTGGTAACTGAGCTACTAAGATCATGGAACAACTAGAAAAAGCAGTAGAAATGATTTGTGTTTTTACAAGTCACCTAAACAAATGCTGCCTTAACCTTCTGCCAGCAGAGATGGGTTTCCTCCCAACCCCAACTTGAGATATATGTATAGACAGAGAAGTATTAAAGAGCTTTGAAAGAAATAAACTGGACTCTTTGGGTCATTGCTGTGTGGCCTAAGCTCTAGTCTGGGAAAATTAGTTGAATAAAGAAGAGGCTTTGACAGAGATGACGAGACCCAAATTCAACTAGGACACCCAGCTTCTCGTCTCAATGCCTGTGTTTCTCAGATGTTAACATGCACCATAATGACTTGGAGGACTCGTTGAAAGAACTATTGCTGGGTCTGAACCCAGATTTATGATTATGGGGCAGGGCCTGAGAACTTGCATTTCTTTCAAGTTCTGAGGCTGATGGAGAAGGTCCTGAGAAACACATGTTGAGAACCACTCCCCACAGTAACCAGACCCATCTGAAAACAAAGGAAAAATGCCAAAGTGTACTTCACCTTGAATTAGCTAAAAGCACCTCATCCTTTTTCCAGTCGCCAAATGATGCAGGGAATTAAACTTGCTCCAGCTTAGTGTCAGGGGAAGAGTAATTGGTTTTCTAGTTGGTGGGGAGGAGGGGAGGTACCAGAAATTTGACATTTTTGAAATATAAAGGATGAATGACATCTTTACAAAATTTAAATTATTCTTCAAACCAATATAAATATGTTCTGTAATGCCTACAATATTATAGATCAGAGCCTGCAGGAGAACTTCTTTATAAAAATGGATTACTCCAAAAGAAAAAAGGTAAGGTGACAAATCTCACACACAGAACTGTTATGCTAAAGGTTACATGATGAAATTCAAAGAAAAATTCCTAACCTAGTACTGTCTTAAATAAGTAGTTGTCTTCTGATGTCAACACTGAACGGATCTTTTATAAACTTACATCAATTAAATAATATAATTAATGCTTTCTTTTTTTAATTTTTAACAATTAATTCTTGTTTATTTGATTTCAGAACACTTCTGTCATCTGAAGAGTAAGTTCAGGAAGGTAAAACCAATCTTTTAAAAAAAAATGTTAAATAATTTGCTTTCTCTAATGAGCAACTGAATGATTTCTGAAAGATATACCTACTTGTTTTGAAGGCTCTGGCCTGATATCAGTTGCTTTTATTCTGAAGCAGCCTCAGGATATTATTTTGAAATTGCTTTGAGGCAGGTGGTGGAGATGGAAAGGGTCCAGATAACACTGAAAGATTTCATTTTTGTCACCTTAATCAATCAAGTTTATAAAGGATTATATTTTTACTTGACATCTATTTTAGGATGTTTAGGACAGAGATATTTCATAATTGACAACAGCAAGAAGGTAAGTAAAAGTGGAAAAAAAAAAAAAAAAAAGGAAGGCAAAGGCAAAACATAAGCATAATTGCTCACTAGCTATTTTCTGTTTAACCTCCACAGCCCTGTCTTTTGCACTGCATGGTAGCTTGTAGCAAGGACAGCAGGGACAGCATGGGCATGGCCTGAACTTTGGTCCTATAGACCATCTTTGAGTTTCATCCTGCCGCTTACTAGATATATGAACAAGCTATTTTTTTCACTTTAGTTTTACTCTTTTTATTTTTACTTTTGTTATGTGGCTGCTAGAAAATTTAAAATTACAAAAGTGGCTTGTACTATATTTCTAGTGGATCACATGGTTTAAATACATCAGAAAAGTTCTGATGACACAGGTATTCTTTTCTACAAGTCGATATCAAAGCAATAATATAATGCTGCTGAAGGGTGAGATACAAGTGATGACCATTTTAATGATAAGATTACAGACTACCTTCCTGCTATCACATTCTCATTAAAGTAACCTTTAAAATAGAGTTTTAGAAGGCTTGGGCTAATAAATTCTTATAAAACTTGAACGTCAGCAGATGCTATATGGTCTACCTACCTGTACTCTCCCTGAAGTTTTACTTGCATGTATCAGTCCCTTCACTTCCTTTCCTGAACTGTTTGATGGTGAGTCACAGTTGTCTTTATTGGTAGTTTGTCTATCAGGCTAAAGTGCTTTAGCATCCTTCAGAATGAAACAAGGTTTGAAACATTGTATGTTCACACATATATGCACATAAGAGATCCAGCAGATTAATAAACACTCAAAGGAAGTCTAATGCAAAGAAAAGTAAGTAGCTGAATGACAAGCCCTACCTAACAAGATATTAGAATAGAGCCAAGAAAAAGGGGCTCGGGAGGATCTTTTCTGGTGTTCTTCTATACAAGGATGAACAAGCTATTTAATTCCTCTGAAATTCAACTTTCTCATCTGTAGAGCTGATGGGATGATGAAAATGGGATAATACAGATGGGAATGGAGCACAGTGCATGGCATATATTAACTACTCAATAAAAGATACAATACTCTATCTGGCTGAAAGAGAGGAGGATAGGGATAAACCATATGCAAAAATCTCAAAAAAAAAAAAAAAAAAGCTTAATGAGATCGGATCTAATTTCTAAAACACTATGGAATAACTTCCCTATAATTGTTTCTTTTCTGTAAGCAACAGGAGGTGAAAACCTGAGACTGAATCCTGGCTTATAACATTTGTAGCTTATTTAGTTACCATAGGCAAGACAGGTGTTAGGTCAACATTTATTTTCATTCTTAAATAAGTATGTACAAACAAACAGATAAATAAAAATTAAATAAATGATGAGGTTGGGTTTGAGGTTTCTTCTTTCCACCAATATTTTTGATCAAGACCATCCCTCCAGCAAGCTAGATTCTGTACATTCTCTGCCTACTGCCTCCCATTGTTTGCCCCTCTTATACCACAGTCAGAGGACTCAGGAAAACAAAGGGAACTAAATGATGGGGGAAAAAAACTGCTGAAAATTGACTTGCTCTTTCAAGAACAGAATGTACTATAATCCCATAAATAGGTGGCTAATTTTAAATGTCAGATGTGGATGGTTCTCACATAAGGTGCAGTAAATCCTCTAGAAGCAAGATCACATAAAGCCTGCTAGATTGAACTTAGCTCCATAAAAACTATTGAACACAAACAAGAAGAATGCAGCAAAGAAATTATTCTGTCTTGCCGTTTGTATTAGTTAGCCAAAGGGGTGCTAATGTGAAATACCAAAAATGGGTTGGTCTTTATAAAGGGTATTTATTTGGGGTAGAAATCCACAGATACCAGGCCATAAAGCCTTAAGTTTCTTCTCTCACCACAGTCCATTGCCACGTGTTAGAGCAAGACAGCTGCCGGCGTTTGCCAGGGTTCAGGCTTCTGGGGTTCCTGCCTTCCCGGGGCTGCGTTTATCTCCGGGCTTAGCTCCTGTTTCCTCCACAAGGTCGGCTGTAGACGATCAGGTGAACGGCTTGCTTCTCTTTTCCTGGGGCCTTCTTTCCAACATTAAAACTGCTCTTCAAAAGACTGTTTCAACTGTTCTTTGCCTTGCCTTTTATAGTCAATTCCCCACCCACCAAGGGGTGGGGCTCAATGCCCTAATCCTAACCTAATCATGCCCAGATTAACAGATCAGTTTACAAGCATGATCCAATTATATTTTTGGAATTCATAATTACATCAAACTGCCACACCGTTAAAACAGACCATCTAGTAATTTGAGAAGTTATTTCTCTTTGGTGAATTTGGGAAGAGTGAACTTGATCAGCAGAAGTTCCAAAGGAGACAAAGCTCAACTAAACATTGAAAAGAAGCAAATTAATTAGTAGACTCAGCATGTTAGCAAAACCTAATTCCACTGTCAGAAGCTCTGCCTAAAGGCAGCCTTCCATGGTGCTTTGTGCAAAGGTACTGATGGGAATGATGAGTGCTGGCTTCAGTCTCTGGCTGGTAAGCCTAGGATTCTCTCGTGGGAATTTTTGAGGGTTCCCCAGTAAGTCAATTAGGCTTCTAAATTTAGATGTAAGCGACTGATAGGACAAATGAAGGGCTTGAGTAGTTTTGGAAAAGACCCAATTTTAAAGACTCAGAGGTTGCTACCTGGTTTGACAATAGTACCATTCGAAATTTTTGCTTATTTTCATCATTGCTAGTAAAACTTTGTAATGAATCACAATAGAGCATTATACTGTGTAGCAGTTTGATATTATTGATGAATTCCAAAAAGAAATAGTGGATTATGTTTGTAAACTAGTCTTTTCCTCTGAGCATATTAGAGTGTATTGGATTCAGAGGTTTTACTTTTACTTGATTAAATTATGATTAGGACTTTGATTGGGCCATGGTCAGTAGGGCACTGAGTCCCCGCCCCTTGGTGGGTGGGGATTCACAGACAAAAGACACGGCAAAAGACAGAGTTGGAGTTTTTGATGTTGGAGTTTTGATCCTGGAGCCCGGGAAGTAAACACACAGGAGAAGCAGATACGTGAGGATTGAGAAAAGTCTCCATTAAACAGAGGCCTCAGGGAGAGAGACAGAGCCATTTGCCTGATATTCTACAGCTGGCCTTGTGGACAAAGCACCACAGCTGAGCTTGGAGAGAAAATGAGCCCCAGGAAAAGAGGAACCCAAGAAGCCTGAACTCTTGGCAGTTGTCAGCAGCCATTTGCGCCAACACGTAGCAACAGACTTTGGTGAGGGAAGTAACTTATGCCTGGTAACTGTAAGCTTCTACCCCAAATAAATACCCTTTATAAAAGCCAACAGATTTCTGGTATTTTGCATCAGCACCCCTTTGGCTGACTAATACATACTGTGTTAGAAATAACTAGATAGGCATTTCAATTTGAGGAAACAATTTAAAAATAGAAGGTAGCACAGCAACCTCTAATCACAATAATTTTGTTTAAAAAAACGTTGTTTGTGAAATAGATTCCTTATTTCCATTCTAACCATTGCTCCAATTCTCCCACATAAAGAAAGTATGGAACATTTGCTATATGAAAAGAAAATATGATTATGGTCTTCAACATTACTTGAAACAATTCAGGGAAACAATCTAATGTCTAGAGTTCTACAAATTTTGTGGTTATTTTCACCCTTGTTTTCATGCCTAAATTACATGTATCAGTGACTTTCACTTTCTTTGGTAAGCTTTGATATTAAAGAAATGTTCATTGATTTTTTTTCAACTTATTGATCATATTGAAGAGACAAATTCAGGTAAAATTCAAGCAGAAATTAATTGAATAACTGTGTAATATATGTTTAAGGTCATGACAAAAATTTAAGCTTATTTACCTTTCTTAACATTATTAAGTATATATTAGAAATAGAAGCTAAAAATCATAACCACAATGTAAAAAAAAAATTAACGCTTTATTAAGATGAGCTAAATGCAGAATCAAATAACAACTTTTTAAAAATCCCTGACTTCCTTGCATTTGAACATGAAATAACTGAAAATATATGGAAATACTTTTGAGACTTAAATAAGTGCTGCCACATAAACTATCAATCCTCATCACTGATAGTACATCAATCACAGGGATGACATGCAAATCAGAAGCCATTAACACCAAACTTGATTACCCATGTCATCTCAGAGAGGGTCAGGCTTTTGATGAGCTGCTATTGTCTTCCTTACCCTTTGATATTTGGGGTACATAAAGACTAGTGGCTTATTACATATCCACTCCTTGCAAATAACAGGTCAGAGCACTGAATAAAGGAAGCAGCTGTTCTTTTCTTCTCCTCCTCAAAATACCCCATCTGAATTTAATACTTGAGTCTCCACGGTTAGCATCATTATGTAAAATTTTTATCCATTACGGGGTATGTGCGTTTTTCATTCTTCAGCCATTCATGTTTTAGCAAACATTTACTATGTCTCTATAAAATAATAGTAATAGTAATGATGACAGTGGCTACTTATTAAGCACACACTAAGTGCTAAGTTTCTGAGAATATGAAGCTGTTGCTATCAGGGAGGGAGCCGACGGCATAAGGAGTGCTCTCTGACAGAGGGGGCTGTAGACTTTTGGGGGTATCTTACCCATGCACCTAACTCAGATTGCTTAGAGAAGGAACTGAATAGGTTCAGGACTCGTGACCCCTGACTCCTGAAGAAAAAGTTTAGCCAAAAAGCTGGTTCTGCTCAGAAGAAGCCGAAATGATAGTGATTTATTGCCAACCAGGAGCAAATCACTATGGTGGGCACTCTGGGTATTTACCAGGCTGATTTGGACAAGGACCTTCTTTCTGGGGAGATCAGAGCCCAACTGGAGAAAGAAGTGGTTCTCTTGCTAACTCTGTGGACATTCTAGACTTGCTCAGTTCTTCTATTTGAAAGTAAAGGTTGTAAGGAAAACTGGGAAAGAATGAAATATGCTTTGAAGCCAGGGCCAGACCAAGGGAAACATGTGTTAAATAATTATTTGATTAACTCAGGCTGCAGCACTAGTTATTGTCATTCAAACGACTCTATAGCCCTAGTTGTCACAAACCATGATGCATGCTGCTGAAATGGCTTGAATAATAACTGCTCCAAACTCCTCTTCTTTTTGTTATGTTGATGGGGTCTAAGGTTCTCAAAAAAAAAAAAAAAAAAAAAAAAATCAGTCTTTTAAATGACTGAAATCCCCAATGTTAGTTATTAAATGCATTGATTCTCTGCTGAGGTTTGTGATCATGGGTCCCATCACTGTTTGCTTTTTTTCAATTAGTGTACTGAGAATTTTAAAATTTTGACCATACATAGTAAAAAAGTGATTGATGTTTGATCAGATAAGCGATCAGATTAAAAATGTTTTTGGTATTGTACATAGTGGATTAAAAATAAACTATCTGCCAGCATTTAATTTTTTTTTTTAAATAAAAACAACCCCACAGCATTTATGGTGATCTGGTAATAATATAAGGGTAATCAAAAACAATATGAACAATTGTTTTAGAACTATACTTCCAGCAAAGGACACCTTAAAAAAATGTATTGACTTCTCAACAACTTGTCACTTCATTTCTAGTTGGAAACACTTTATAGCAGAGTAATAGTAACTCCTTTTAGCATGATCTGACCCAGTTATTTTCTTGACTTTGTTTTAGAACTTTCTTCTGCATCATCTAATATGAGGTTCATGTACTCATCAAAGCCAATAATACACCCCTCTATCTGCACATTTACTTGCTCATAGAGTCACACCTGAATCCGAGATCTATTTCACAAATATCTGAAGATGAGGTTGATGGGCTGCACCATCGCCTTCTGCACTTTTTGGCCCTGGCCACGATAAGCCATGGTGGAAGTTTACAAAGACCACACGAGCCTGCACGGCGTCTGCTTTTAAAATTCTATGTGCTGGACTATGCCAACATAGCTTATTTCTGCGGAGAAGAAACTGAAAATTCTAAAGAAGCTCCCTGAAGAGACTAGACCAAGTGAAATTTACGGGAAACAAGCTCTGTTTGTTTCTGGGGCAGTTCAGAGGCAGTGGGAAGGATGAGGGCAAGGGATGAGGGCAGCCAAAACAGACCTATATTTGACGCAGTAGATATAGTAGATATATATAGTTGACATATTAGATGACCATTTGATACATGAGACGACCTTGCTAATATAACAAATAGTTCTGGTACCAGTTCACCCGCTTTCCACCGACTCCATTATACTCCAGCAAGTTGGGGAATTTGTAAATTTATTTAATGCGTTCTGATCTCATCAAGTCGGCAAATGACTGTCCCAAGAAATTAAATTGCCAGCAGAAATGTGCACTGTGACACAGGTCTTTCGTGTGCCCTCCTTGCAAAGATAACCTGGCAATGTGCTGGGACTTCCTTAGGAGCATTCCATAGGATGATGTGCACAAAAGGGAAATGAGGCGAGCTTCCCGTTCACCGATTCTAAACTCCAAACACTAGGACCAGTTTTCTTGCCTCCATTTTCTCCCCTCTCAACCACAAAGGGCTGGTCTCTAGATCCCTATTACAGTATGGCAAGTCTGACTGGTCCCACCCTTGGGGACTCTGGGAGGTTCTCCTGTGGAAAGTGCTTTGGCAGCCTCAGCACTCTCTGTCATCAGTTTGAATTCATGGGAAAGGGCAAGGTGCCAAAAGTGCTTGCAGGTGAATTATTTGTCCCTTTCAAGTGCATCTGACTTACACTGATGACTTTTAAGTGTGTTTATCTTTTGTTTGGAAGAATTATAAGTTAGATCGAGAGATCTTTTCCATGTATAAATTATAAATCAAATAAATTACAAATAGAATGCCAGGGGAAATATCAAGTCATAATCTGCTCATATGATTGTAAGTACTTTACCCCAAATATTAAAAGATAACAAAAACAAGACCATGATACTGACATGTTCCCACACACACAGTGCTGGGTCTTGAAGGAAGGAAAAATGAATAAATTTCTCTCTGAAAAATATGGATGAGATCATGGAGAGAGCAGACCCATTTCAAGAAGCAGGAAAACAAATCAGGCTCCCTATCCAACACACAAAAAATTGCATATCACTAAAACATAACCTAAATTGATATCAGATGTACAAATATCTTTTACTCTTCCAAATCACATCTCTAGACCATCCTCCAAAAATGAATGTAAAACCGCATGGGAAGTTGAAAACTTTTTCTAGGATTCTATTTATAAGATGCAGTCTACCTGTATCTAGGAAAATGGTTTCTTTGTCGATTAGTCTTCCCTTCTGTGCATCACAAAGCCCTTGAAAATCATTAAAAAGGCCTTCCAACTAGCCATCAAAGTAGATCACTTTTGCATCCGGAAAGCTGACACCATGAAAAGACCTCAGTTTTATTTATTAGAATAGGAAGCTTCTCTTTCCTAGCCCTAAGGCAGGATCTTTCCGGGAGAGATTCGAAGGGAAAAAATGAAAACTAAAAAAGATGAAGTCATAAAACCTTACGGGGGGGGGGGGGTAGAAATAGCATAAAATTTTTTTGACAGGTAGATGATCACCTCCGTGAACAAAATGAAACTATTTGCCTCAAAGCTATGTCAAGGTTGCCCTTGGCATGTCAAAAAAAAGGGCAAGAATCTACTCCACGCATGTGCGGGAAGTGAACCTTGAGAGGATTGGGGAGAAGACAAACTCAGTAGTAAATGGACCTAGATTTCAGTCCTGGCATTTACCAGCTTAAGAGCTGCAGGCCTCAGTTTCTCCTGAGGGTACCAAACTTTTAAACCTCTTTTAAACCTCTAGGGTTCCAAGCCTATACTGTTCCCATGATCTAATAGTTCTATGGTTCTGATATAGTCTAAGATGATTTAATGAACACTAATATCATTTACAACTTGGTTCAAATTCAGATTCAGATTAATCCAAGATGTTCACCTTCCCTTGCAGGACTGTTGCTGGCCCATCTTTGGAACTCAGCATCTAAGCACTGCCATTTGCCAGCTGTGGGACTATGAGCAAGGGATTGAATTATGGGGTTATATACAACTTTTCCCAAGTAGCTCACTCAAACTTTTCATTGAATTTTCTCTTAACTTTCTTAGTGGAGATATCTGAGTGTTCCTGTGTTCTTTCTGCCATTTACTAAGACACAGGTCAAAAAAGGGAACAAGGGATGTCTTTTCTCTACTGTGTCAAAGCTCATTCAATCAGCATGTATTGCTGAATGCTTACATATGCCCAGCATAGGGAGGAGACAGACAGATTCTAGTGGCAAGGGTGTAACTGAACAGGGGAATAAGAACAGTGATGGCATAGAAGTTGACAGGGTATGGGAGGGGGGAAGTGGAGCAGGTGATTAGGAAAAGCCTTTCAGTTGGGACCTCAGATAAGAAAGGGCCAGCACACAGGAAGAGCAATGAAGAAAAAAGGAGAAAGTTGCAAAGGCCCTAAGGTGAGAGGGTATTAGAGGAACAGAAAGAAGAGCCATGGAACTTGGCGAATAATGCTAAGATTGAGATCGGAGGTCAGCAGGGTCCACATTATAGGTCCTTAACTCAACAAGACTTTTAGATTTTATTCTGAGTACAGCAACGAGGTTAGCTAGAGATTTGTTAAAAGTTCACCTTGGCTGCTGGTTGAAAATGGATTGTGAGAGATGCTATTAGGAGCAGGGAACACTTGAGCTAGTCCAGGGGCCTAGTCCAAGGAGGAGAGGATGCTTTGGATGGGTGTGGGGGTGGGGTGCAGCAGTAGAGCTGGGGCTAGTAGTTGGGTTATTGACATAAGGTACTAATTTTGTCCTTCCCCGTGGTCACAAGAGGTTCCTCTAAATGGACTTAAGATTCCAAACAAGTGGCATAAGGGGCAAATTTTTATTTTCCCCTTGGCTCTGTCTTTCAGAATGAGTCATGTCTAGATGTACCTACCTGAAGAGACAGGGACATCATTGCCACCGCTAATTCCAGCTCAAGAATGCCTCCCACAGTTGCTAACACAACAGCCTTTATGAGTCCTGGCAACCAGGTCCTGTGTACTGACCACAGACAGGCAAGCCACACCTTGACAGCAGCTACATGACAGCACCCAATGACTCCGAAGGGGCCAGCCGAAGGGCCAGATTCCTGAGTATGATGCAAACCGGAACTAAGAGTGCAGCTGGGAGAGGAAGCCGGTGACTTTTCAATGGCAACAGAAGTAAATGACGAGTTATTAGGCTTCTAGTTGACTTTAGGTTGCTGCTGGTGTGGGCAGTGCTGTGTTGTTTTGGAAGTGAGATCTTTGCTTTCCTGCTTGCTCACAGAGCTGAATTTGACCTAATTAATTGGCAAGTAGCAGGCAGCTGGCTTGCTTCCAGGAAAACTGAGAAATGTGAGTGGATTTATCCAGATCTGGTACTGTTCACACCTTTTTTTCCTGTTGCCCCTGCTATCTTAGGGAGCAGACCTTATGTTCCAGTTCAAAATGATCCTCTTCTCTGCCTTGTAAGAAACGAGAAACCTGCCCTGAAGCCTCTACCAGGGATGAGAAAGTCTCTCTTACAGACCCTTTCTCATGAGCCCGCCTGCTCCATAACTGTATTAGCACTCACCTCCCCCCTGTTGAACACATTCCTAGCTCAACAGCAGCAGCAGATGTGTCTGTCCTGTTTATTTGTTATCTTTAGCAGTTAGCATAGTATCTGGTAAGGTAGCAGCTCATTAAACATATGCAGACTGGATAAACGGATGAATGAATGATGACACAGCCACACACTGCCCCTAAACCTTGATTAGCATCCCTAGAAGTATGGACACTGAGAGTGACTCAGACCATCCCAGGCTGTGAACCAAGCTGGACCAGAATCAGTCCAGGCGCACTTCCCTGTTTCTAAGTCTTCTGGGCCATTGTGAGTTAGATTTCCCTTCAAACTGTTTGGCAACATTACTGGCTGGGCTGAAAGTTGCCAAAAGGGAAACAGGACAATCCTTCCCCAGCAGGCAAGGAAGGTGTCTCCTGATAAAGCTTAAAGCTTGAGGGGTAAAGGGGGGCAGGATTTTAATGCTCTTTTTCTTGTGAGCACCTGTCAGAGTGGCAGGAACTCCATGAATCTGATCCCTCAACAAAAGGGCATGCAGAAAGCAGCTTAGCTTTGAAAATTTAAAATATTTAGATAGGAATCATTTTCTAAGGAAAAAGAGCAGTAAAGGCTGGAGGGGGCGGAGCTGGTAGGGGAAGGAATAAGTTCTATCAAAGGCAGGCTCAGGAGTTCTGGAAGATAGGATAAGAGATAAGCCTCTTTGCTAAGCTAGTCACACCCTCCCACTTTCAATCCACTTGGCCAAGTTCCTTCACTAACAAAGCAGGAGCAAGATTTAACCAAAAGGCAGCACAGCGTACAGCTAGAGTGCCTGTAAATGTAGTTTTAAATATAATAATAATAATATTAATAAAAGGGTGAAGGGATTTAACAACACAGGGTCCACAAGGAACTCTGAGAATACTAGAGTCCTATGGCCACAGAGGGAGCCCAAGTTTCCTAATTGCAGTTTAAATGCAGTTTCTGAAAAGTGATGATGGGACTTTGAGTCAGACACAGTGGAGTTGACATCAATCCCAACACTGAGAACAGATGGTGATTCCAAAGCAGGAATCGGATGGAGAGAGGAGGAAGGTTTGACCGATAGCGAGAAAACCCATTTCCTTTCCTTCTGCTGTTCAGGCTAAGGGCACAGAACTGCTTTCTTCTGCTCCTGGATTATATCAATGCTGGTGTCAATCCAGGAAGGAAGTCACTCAGGTTTTAAGAGCATTAAAAGACCTGTGCATAGTAGTAGAACAACAAAATTAGCATTTCCAATTTAAGGCAAAGATAGCATTCTAAAGTCACAACCCAAATAAACAAATACAGGCTACCCCCAGCAGGCCTCTTAGATCCCAGAGTCCCAGCCAGGCTCCTTCTATCTCTCTGGACCAAGATCTTTTATCTTTCTCTGTAGTTTCTGTTTCTCGGTCTCTCTCCTTTCCTCTTTTGCTTTCTCTCCCACTTCCTTTACTGGCGATTATCTAGAATTAAGGTTAATTTTTAAATACCAGTTTTATGGAAGAAAATATGCTGTTCTTACTGATCAAGTCATCCCTGCATTTAAAATCTTTTGATTGTTCCCATTTTGTATAACATAAAATTCAAACTTAAGAGGAAAGAACTCAAAGGTCATCACCTCCAGCCCCAATTTGTCCCTCCCTCCCTTCAAATATCTTACATGTCAAACCAAACCAGACTACACACCATTTGCTCTCAGGTGGACCATCCTTCATACCTTCCCAATCACCTACGAATAATGAAATCTTAACCCCTCTTCAAAGCCCAAACTCAATAAGCCACCTCTTCTATCAAGCATACTACAACCAGGAATCAGAAACTCAAATCTATTTTTGTGTGCACAACACTTCTTCCTGTATGTTTATTTGCACATATATTTATTTCCCTTATTACCCAGAAAGCACCTAGCAGGTCCAAAGAACAAGACTCATTCTTCCCACTACATGCAAACACACAGGGCCTAATGTCTAACCTTGAAGATAACCTTTAGGAAGCGGGAGTTCTAAACTTACTACTCAAGTGTTGAGACTTTTGGCTTAATTTCTCTCTCCCTAAATTTTATTTTTGAAAACCCATGTAATCTCTGATTGATTTTTCCTATGAATTAGTGACTCTAAACAAATGGAAGAAAGTTAGCAATCATGCTTAAATTTCATATTCCAATTTGGACAGCAAAACATTTTGATGAATCCCAGGACAGTTGCACTTTTAGTTTGCATTCTTAAAAAATATATATATATGACAAAAGAGTACTACATTCAATTACTCTCTAAAATATATTTGCATTTTATGGCCCCTAGTAGCATCTGAATACATTTGAAGGACAGGGATTATAAGAGACTGAGTATTTCATTCAAAGCAAGGCTTGGTCCATATCCTGATAATCGGGGACATTTTGTAATAATTCCTTCCCTATTCTCAAGCCCTCAGACTCTGTGGACTAGTGTTGTGAATGCAGCTATTATTTGGTCTAATTTCAAGCAGCCAACTTCACTCCAAACCTGCCTTTGAAAGAAAAAAACTCTGCACAAAATTAAATCCATAAGACCTCACTTTGAATCTGTATGGGTAGAGAAAAGGTGAGATACAAACTGGCCTTGAGTTTTCCAGACCAAATGTCTGAGACTATAGAGATACTGTAACCAAAACAGGGAATAGAGGAAGAGGAGCTGGTTTTGGAAGGACGGTCATGAGATCAAATAGTCAACACACCTGCTATGTTTGAGTTGAAATGGGAAGGAAGCAATTTGGAAACAGGTCTGGTGGTCAGCACCACCAGACACAGAGTCAAGAGTCAGAGAACTAGGGAAGCAGATGTGGCTCAAGCAATTGGGTGGCCACCTACCACATGGGAGGTCCCGGTTCAGTTCCCGGTGCCTCCTAAAGAAGAGCAAGACAGCAAGCTGATGAGACGGGCTGGCATGGCAAGTTGAAGCAACAAGATGACACCACGAGATGACACAACAAGGAAACACAATGAGAGACAAAAGCAAGGAGTGGAAGTGGCTCAAGCGATTGGGTGCCTCCCCCCCACATGGGAGGCCCCGGGTTCAGTTCCCAGTGCCTCCTTAAAAAAAAGAAGATGAACACAGAGAACACACAATGAGCAGACAGCGAGCACAAACAATGGGAGTGCATATAAATAAATTAAATAAATCTTTAACTATATATATATATATCTTTTTTAAAAAAAAGTCAGAGGACTGGATAAGCTGCGGGTTCTGAAAAAATGTTCAAGAAACACCCGTGCAAATACTTATTTTCGAAGGCAATTGGAGAAAAAGGAATAAGAAAAAGCAGGATAGGCAAAAGGATGTGGAATTAGCATTTACTGAGCACCACCCAGCAACTAGGCCTCGCACTTTTTTTTTTTTTTAAGATTTATCTCCTCCCTGCCTCCCACCACCACCGGCCCCAGTTGTTTTGCACTCTCTGCCTGCTCTGTGTGTTCTTCTGTGTCCCCTTGTCTTCTCTTTAGAGACACTGGGAACCGATCCTGGGACCTTCCAGAGTGGGAGAGAGGCTCTCAATTTCTTGCACCACCTCAGCTCCCTGGGCTGTTGCGTTTCTTATTGTCTCTCTTCTGTGTCTCTTTCTGTTGCATCATCTTGCTGCACTAGCTCTCTACATGGGCCAGCACTCCTGCGTGGGCCAGCACTCCATGCGGGCCAGCTTGCTTTTCACCAGGAGGCCCCAGGAATCGAACCCTGAACCTCCTATATGGTAGATGGGAGCCCAATTGCTTGAGCCACATCCACTTCCCCAGGCCTGGCACTTTAAATATGTGACCTCACAAAGGCATTGCCAGTTATGCTCATTGTACACACAAGGCTCCTGAGAATTTGTGTCCAATGCCACAAGGCTCATATCCAGAACAAACGCTACCGTCATCATGCTACATGACCTTGAGAAGGCTCATTGAAAAAATAAAAACAAGAAAGATCAGAATTCTAAACATTCAAGGAGAATATCAAGAAAGAGGACATCCAAAAAGAGACTTTTGGCTTATCAATATGAAAGATGTTTGCAACCTTGCAGAGCATATGAATGAGTGATATGGTTGGAAGCTAAAATGATAGCATTGGTCCAGTTGATAAATCACAATGAGTCAAGAAGTTAACTAGAAATTCTTATGCAATGACCAATCTAGAAATGCCATAAAATAATAAGATTCCTGTTACAACACAGCTCACAGTTACAAGGATTTGAACAAACCTTTGGTGAAACTGTATCCCCTAAACCAACCTAGCATACCCAATAATCCGCCCACTGTCACCTCAGAACATGGCTTGAGCAGAGGTTTCCCATATTTAATTGACTTGGGTTCCATTTTCAGGATTTTTACCTTTTGCGAGTCAAATCATTTTCCTATTATTTTTATTCAAAAGCCAGAATCCCTTTCCATAAATAGGCGACAATAAAAGTAAAATCATAATTATTTAAACATTTAGAAAGTATCTATGATCAGCTTAGAACTAGAGAACCCCAGAACCATCAGTATGCCTCCCACACTTGCATTCACTATAGCTAGTGAATGGCAAGTAATTACTTGGGCTTTCTGCATTCAAGCCCACTACTTCCTTAGGTCCTCTTGTCAACCCTAAGAAATAGAGGTTGTTACTAATTGGTTAACTAGTTTATTCACTCAACAAATATTTAGAATGTGTCAGACAGTGTTCTAGGTGCTAGGGATAGAACAAAACCCCTTTTGTTAAATTGGGTGGATGAGAAACAAAAAGAAGCACATATGTCAGGTGCAATAAGTGCTTTGAAGGACGGAAAAAAGAAGAAGAAGATAATATTTCGAGTGAGAAAACCAAGGCATCCAAACAATTCTTTACTTGCACAGCATAACAAAAAGTTTTATTAAGTGGGGAAGCAGAGGCCAGAGGCAGAGAATGGCTCTAGAGCAAAGGCTTCCAGCCATTTCTGCGTGCTGCCTCTTGCCAGAAGCTAACCTCACTCCTTAGCACAAGTACTCTACAATAGATGAGTATTAAAGAGATCATATTCTGCCTGAGTGCACTTTAATGCCAACCTTCTGGATGAAAGAAAGAAAAATAAAACTTGAGAAACTTGAGAAAGTATAATCATCTATATAGTCAATAAGGCAAGTGGTATCTTATTATAAGTGTTTGTCTACTTTTTTAGGTCTTTTTTCTAAAATGAGAATGAGAATGCAGGGCGATGATTGGTCTACACTAAATTTTGGTATGTAAGTCATTATAATTCACCAAGTTAGCCTTCCAACCTGTCTTATATCAGGATGAATGTTACCTGGAAAGCACAGCTGAAATTTCCTAATGAAGCAAGCATATGTCAAGTGAAAAGGCAAATTAGAAAAAAAAAGATAGTCTATTTAGTAACCTTTCAGAATTTTCCAAATGCTTAAACATCTACATAAACTTTAAATATATTTTAATGGTTTAAACCAGAAAGATTCAACATATGAGAAATCTGTACTTGTACTTCTCAATATTTTCAACATCTCAAGTGTCAATTCAGGTTGCAAAACACAACCTGGATCAGTTGCATAACTGATCTTTATCAACATCAAAAACCCTGAGTTGATTTCATTGCATTTTATGGATATTGCCAAGAGTTAAAATGAATACGGCTCATATTTAAGATAAGCTTTTCCCTAATTTGGAGATTTAAAATTAAGGTTTCCAAATAATGATCAGATTTTTATAGCACCTTAAGTTCTCAAGTGTCCTGTATATGTTCTCGTTTACTTGTGATGAGTGCTGGAAGGAGGGGAAAAAAAGGCAAATTTCACAGATTCTAAAAAGGTGTAATTTTATGGCCTTCTGAGAGAGCTATTTTCAATACTTACCAAATTATATGCCAGGATAGAAATTTCTATTTCATAAAAGGATGTGATAAAAATTGATGATGTAAACTAGACCAATCTGTCAGTGCGGCATTCAAAACGGCCTCAGGGTAAAGTAGCTGCACATCCTCTCTCACTTGCAGTGTGTACATGGAGAGGACATCCATTATGCTGCATGAAACCTCCACTTAGGCCGGTGAAAACTGGCTCTAGACTCCACGTACAATGTGTATGGTACATTAGAAGGTTAATTCTCTGACTCATGATCTGAGTATTGAGAATTGTGGAGGAAAACGAGTCATCCTATGCTCCCCCCCCAACTACCTTTCACTTAAACAAGATAAGGGAAGTGGGGCGAGGGGGGATCCTTTACTTAGCTCCATTAGTTCCAGCACTGGGCACGCTCACACTCAACACCTTCCCCATGCCTCATCAGTGGAGGCAGAATTTCTGTGTTTAGACACATGTTCTATGGTCAGATTTGGATTAAAAGCTGGCGCTGCCACTTGAGAGCAGCGAGACATAAGACAATACTTAATTCTCGCAGCTGCAGCTTCCTCAGTGAAATGAGGACAGTGTTATATGAGGAATCATGAGAAACTGCCCAAAAAACACTTGGCAGAGCACTCAGATTATATTGCTATTGAGAACCCTGAGGCCCTCTCCAGGAAACATAAACTTAGAGCCTACATCCTCTATCTGGAAGTGTTTCTTCCTGAAATCGAGAATCCCAGAAAAAAATAATGCTGAGAAACGAGGCTAGGCGTAGACCATGCAGAAGAAAGAACTATTGAGTACTTTTAGGGGCTAAGCCTCACAATGCTAAATGTAGTGTGTGATCTTCTTTACAACTTTCTGAATCAAATACTGTTTTCCCCATTTTATTAAACTGAAAAACAGAAAAGGTTTCAACTAGTTAAGTGGCCAGAGTGGCAGTCAAATCAAGGCATATCCCATTCTAAAAATAATCTTAACTGAATAAAAAATAATAAAAATAATCCTAACTAATGTTTCGTAAATGATTATGGCTCAGCACTTCATCTAACTGATCTTATCAAATGCTTGAGACAACCTCATGAATAAGAAGGCATGTTAGCCCCCTTTGCAAATAAGGAAGCTGTGGCATAAAGAGTTAAGCAACTGCTGGAGTACATGCAGCTAATGTGTGGTGGGGTCAGGATTCGAACCAAAGCTCTTAAATTCCAGAACTGCAGGCATAATACCCAATGCCTTAAAAAGCCTCTATTTCTCCCCTATGTACTCAGAGAATAAAAAGGGTCCAGAGGCCCAGGGTCAAGGAAAAGTCGCACATCCGAAAATGCACCCACACATCCACAAATCAACACACACATCCGCAAGTACACACAGAGAAATACACCCACACCAACAAATATACACACGCACACTAGTTTAAAATGACCAGCATGAAGGCCTCAGCCTACTAAGTTGTTTTAGAAAAGCATGAAAACACACTAGAACGGTGCGGTCATCAGGTAAATCCAACTTGCCCCGCTGTTCTCTTGCTTCAGAGGATTCTTACTAATAAATGTGTTCAACTCTTGAGTTCCTTCTCAGAATGACCAGTGTCTCTGATTAATGCTTGTGAGCCCAGGCCCTCCTGCCCATTCTCTGGTCCTAAAGCATGAAGAGGAAGGGAACAGAAAAGGAGACATGTCAACCTCCAGGTTTAGGACAGTGATTCGGCACCACAAGCGGAAGGTTCGCAGTCTGAGGCAAAGGCCGCTGAGATTCCACCCTCAGTCCCACCCAGCCATTCAGGAGCCAGCAACAGAGGTCCACCTGCGTGTGCCAAACAGAGGGGGTTCAGAGGCGTAGGGCCCTGGCTTTCTTAGAGCTTCTCAGATCCCTCATAAGGATTCTACACAAGTGGGTGTCTATCAGCCCTGAAGATACTAATGACTTCTATTTATCTTTCATCAACTGTCTGAGGAAGACACTCTTATTATTACCATTTTACAAATGAGAAAATCGAGGCAAAAAAAAAAAGAAAAAGATGAAGTAACTTGCCTGTCACACATCTAGGTAAGTGGTTGGGCGGGTTTTAGACCGATGCGATTTGACTCCAGAGAGCCCATGGTGCTGGCCCGTAAAACCCTTCCTCTCCCTGTCCCCTCAGTGTCTGAGGCTCAGAAGCAGAGAACAAGATCTCTGCACATATTAAAGGTATTTATACATCTTTCCCACCCACCCCCAAGTTACCCCCACTTTCCCTTCCCTCCCTTTTCCAGGAACATAACAAAACAATCCTTATCTGTCCTCTTCTCCCTTGAGTAAATGTGGCATGGGCCCTGATATCAAGACCACAGCAAAAGTCTGATAACAGTCTCTAAGGTAAGAGAGCAAACATATTAGTCTCACAGGAGAATGTATTCACTGAGTTAAAAATATACAGACTGAATGAGAAAGATGACCAGAGCAAAGTAACAGATAGCTGCCTTGCTAAGCTGTCTCCTAAACAAATAATCCTATTTCCTGGGTGGATACCCACCTTAACAGAGAGTACATATTAACATCAGCTGCATTTAAAAAAAAAAAAAAAAAAATCACATCTTATTAAACATTTTACCTGCTCATTCACCTATAACAGCTACCTCCTGTTCACTTTATACCTGTTTCTTTTGAATCATCATGGCCAAATCAGAACACATTTTTCATTATCATAACCTAATCCATGCAGTCAGCATTGCTTGCAAAGCATTTTCACACACCTCATCTAATGAAATGAATCATTGATACAACCCAGAAAAGTAGGAGTTGTCCCATTTCCCTGATTAGGAAACTGAACTTCAGGGGGATTGCCAGCTGGCAGAAGCAGGGACTAGATCTTCTGATTATAAATCCAACAGCACTCTCATTCCATTTTCCATCCCTCAGACTGCCATCCCCATCTCCTTTCCTTTTTTTTTTTCTATCCTAGCCTTCTGAGTCCTGCTCTTTTGTGCCATCAGTAAATATTCTGTATCACTGAATTATGTTCCCAATGCTCACACAATGCCCTGAGCTTGTCATGTATGCTGTGATACAACCAGATAATAAATTAACATTTTCAGTCTCAAATAAACTAAAAGCAAAGGACATTAAAAAAAGAAAAAAGAAAAAAAAAAAAAAATGTTGTCCATGTGCCCCCCCCCTCATAGCAAAAACAGAAAATAAAATCTGAACAACATATAAAATATATTAAATGCAGTTCCCTGAGTGATGGGTTGGGGGTCATTTTCTTCAGTGCAATATTCTTTATTTTCTAAATCTATAACTAGCACATATTACACTGTTTGACATCAAGGGGAAAAAAAAGATCCAAAAATGTTAAGCATTGAAAACACTGAAAAGTCTTGTATGGAGGGAAGGAATGTTGTGGTAATGAGCTGGCCGGGATTTATTTCCCTCCGTCCTGAGGAGACCTGTGGCGAGGGTGGGGTGAAGGCTGTGATCACCATTTATGAGGCACAGAAGGGAAACTGAGCAGATGGCTTCCTCTCTCTAGCAGGGACTGTGGCTTCTGGGAAACACCCCTCTTTCCACACCTCCATAAGCTAACTTGCAACAATGGAGAATAATTATCCCCTGAAACAAGTCTAAAATTTTTTTTTCATTTGAGAGGGAGGTGATTATTCTGCAGACAGAGCTGATTGTTTTGACCTAATGCTTTGAGCTCCCCTGATATCAAATCTGTTCCTCAAAATCACCTGGGAGGTCATCACAGATTATCTCTAGACATGGCTTTAAAACAAAATTTGATATAGCACTGAAGGGTGTAACTTCTTTTAACTTTTCATTGTTCTAAAGCAACACACCCTAGCTGGCATTATCTACAGTGGGGTATGATGCTCCAGACATCAAGCTGTACAGGTTTCTAGGCACTACCTCATGAAATTACTAGACACAAATATAAAAGAACTTTTTCTTATTTTATTTTATTTTTTTTATTAAGATTTATTTATTTCTCTCCCCTCCCCTCGCTGTCTGCTCTCTGTGCCTGTTCGTTGTGTGGTCTCTGTGTCTGCTCGTCTTCTTTTTTAGGAGGCACACGGAAACAGAACCTGGGACCTCCCAAGTGGGAGAGAGGTGCCCAGTCACTTGAGCCACCTCCACTCCCTGCTTGTTGTGTCTCTCATTGTGTTTCCTCATTGTGTCTCTTCATAGTGTCATCTTGTTGAGACATCTTGTTGAGTCATCTTGTCACATCAGCTCACCATGCCAGCCTGTTGCATCAGCTTGCTGTCTTGCTCGTCTTCTTTAGGACATACCAGGAACTGAACCCGGGACCTCCCATGTGGTAGGCAGGTGCCCAACTGCTTGAGCCACATTCGCTTCCTAAAAGAACCTTTCATTCCCTGCATTTGAGGAAACCCACCACTATATTTTCCTCAACATGGAGAGAGAAAACTGGTAGCAGAAAATGTATTTTAGTACAAGTGTTGTTTTAATATGAGGAAGTCTGATCTACCACAAAACCAGTAGTGAAAAGGGAGAAAATCAGATTAAGAAAGTGAAAGTATATCAAATATTATGTTAACTGAATATCAAAATGATAAACACCAAAAGCAAACAGTCCAGTAGGGGCAGGTAATAAATCATAATACTTGTGGGAATCAGAACTCATTAGGTTTGAAACAAGGAACACTTTTGTACAAACTGGTTATTAGCACAAGCTTCTCTTTCCCTCCTCCTTCTTTTTTTTTCACTTTAGAAAATAGTTGGGACCAAGCCCAAATCCTTTAAGATGTCATTTCTTTCCTTATTGTACATGTCTCAGCAAGTCGCCATCAGCTGTTATTTGTTATTAGGATCTGTGTAAACAGAAAGGCGAGGAGACTGACTCATGCATTAGAACAGGAAGGGAAAGGAAGTGATCACACTGTTACTTTCATCTGCAGTCATGTTTAGAATTATCCATTACACAGGAGATGGCAGTTAACATTCTAAAACATGACAAGTCTGAGCACAGTAGGAAGCAAATTTTTGACTGGAACAAACCAGCAGTGGGTAACCATGGTGGGTGGACACTCGACACCTGTGCCAGGCACGGGAGTAGAGGTGGCTCTGGCACACAGCAGAAGCTTGCTGGGGGTACTTGGGGGAACATGGACCCCTGGGCATCCTCCTCCAGAACAGAGAAACCACCAGACAAAGAGTTCTAGCCTAGGGAGTCTTAAATCTGTGGAATGGGGACTTTGTGTGTATGATTTGAGAATGGGGGACAGAGGGAATTCTATTCTCCAACTCCACAGGGTCCCTTTGTAGCCCTGTCTTAGCCAGAAAGAGATGAATTACAGCAAGCTATGGCAGTCTGCAGGAAGTTAGTCCTTTTTGTGGTCCCAAAAGCACATCCCACACCCACTCCAAATTCCATTACTCCATTGCATTATGGATAAGTGTGATTTTTTTTAAACAAGCCCCCACCACCACCACCACCACTTTCCCGTACCCTTGGAAACTCTTCAAATACTGGCTGTGAGTGACTGAGACAAAGTCGAAACCTCAAGGGCTATTTCAGGAAGTCACATGACCTCCCCAATGTACCAACGTACAATCAAGGTACAATCAAGTTACGAAAAGAATCAGGGTACAACTGACTCATCTGCAGCAAGCAAATGAATGTGTCCTAAGATTACTCAAGAAAGCAAGAACAGGATCAAGATGGCGGAGTGAGATGCTTCAGGGCTCCATCCCCCTGCAGGGCTTTGAATAACCAGCAAAAACTGGCAGAAAATCTTTCTCCAAGCTCCAGAAAACAGTTAAAGGACTGTAGTAGCACGGCAAGTGCTAAATGAAGAAAGAGCTACTTTCAAACAGTAGGATCTTGTGGTGTCCTAGCTGGCTGCCCTCCCACTCCTCACTGGCTCGGCACAGAGCCAGCCTGCACTCCCAGTATGGATCCCTGATCTCGGCCCCAGAGGGAGCAGAGCAACCCTCATGCACATACTGGAGCATATATGTCTGGCCCAATGTGTCTGGTGGTGGCCTGAACTTGTCCTGCATGTAAAAGGCAGCTCACAGAGCTCTCCTACAGAGCAGGCTTAGAATGCAGTCAGGTGGCTGCCTGGGGAAAGGGACTGCTGATAGAGATATGTAGTGCAGTGCCCAGGACCATGAGGAAACTGGTTTCTTAGGCAAGGGAGACATTTAGAACCTTGTAAAGGGGAGAATTCCTAGGGCCACACACCCATGCCCAAGACAAGCACATGTCTAAGACAAGACAAATGAGCAAAAAGGATCAGATAGCCTGGAGCTCTCTCTGAACCCATGGTATGGATAAGCCCTGAAGGAGAGCACTTGCACAGGACAATCTACAAAGCCTGAGAAAGGAGTTTTCTCTTTTCCTCCTTTTTCTTAGTTAGCTCCTGGTATTCAAAGAAAGCTGTCATAGCACTAGCTGGATAGAAGCTAAAGTAACAGATGCTTCAGAGTTTAAATTTCAGTGATAACATATTAATACATCAAAATGCCCAGGTTTGAACAAAAGGTTACAAAACAAAAGAAACAGGAAGTGATGGGCCAGTTAAAGGACACGATTAAAGCATTAGAAACCATCAATGAGGAGCAGACCTGGCACATACCACAGAAAGACTGTGGGAAATGACTAAGCGTACCAATATACAAATTGTGGGAGTCCCAGAAGAAGAAAGAAAGGGGCAAAGAAAATATTCAAAGACATAAGAGCTGAACCCCACCCCCAAATTACAATAAACATAATTTGTGACAAGAACTACATAAAGGTGGGAGGATGGAGGAGTACAGGAACATGGTTTGTGTATTACTATTAAAGTTCAGTTGGTATCAAAGTAAACAATACTGCTATAGATTTAGGATGTTAAATTTAAGCCCCATTGTAATGACAAAGAAAATAACAGATAACGTGCAAGCTCATAGTAACAGAAAGGGGGATGGGGTCTTAATGCACAATGGGTATGGGGTTTCTTTCTGGGGAGATGGACAAGTTTTATTAATGGAAGGTGGTGAGGGTACAGCGACATTGTGACTGTGATTAATCCCACTGAATGGTAAATTTGGAGTGATTGAGATGGGAAAGTTTACATTGTATATATGTTCCCACAATTTAAAAAAAAAGAGCAACTATAAAGACAAAGACAATTAAATGCAGTACATGAACGGGATTTAGCAAGAGAAGAGAAAAGGCTCAAGGGACATTACTAGGATATATGAAAAACTTGGAATAGACTGTAAGCTTTATATCAACGCTAAATAGGAAGGAAAGAAGAAAGGAAGGGAGGGGAGGGAGGGAAGGAAAGAAAGATACAGCAAATGTGGCAAAATGTTAAAAATTGATGGATTTGTGACTGTCCTGTAAGTTTTAAAGTACTTTAAAATGAAAAAATTTAAAAAAAAAAAGAAGAAACTCTAACAAGGTTTTTTAACCCACACAAAATTGTGTTATCTCTACTTTTCCAAAAGTACTTAGTATTGAAATTGCAAAATAAGAAATTATTAAACTTTCTCTCTAAGGTAAGCTTACAAGACCAAAATCTAATTAGAAAGTGTTTCTTCTGGTGGGTTTATTACTGTAGTAAAGATTAATAGATTCACCACTTCAATGCCTCCGAAATACTGCTCTTTTCTGACATTCTTCAAAGCATTAGTCCTGTTTCTGCTTGCAAGAGCCATGTGTACTTTTTGAGCTTAAGAGTCAAGCTTGCCTGAGACTCAAAATCCTCTTTCAAAGATCTTTTGTATTGTATAATTTTGCCAGATTCCAGGCAAGAATTTAACAATAATCACAAATGGAAGTAGAAAAACAAAAGATATTCTAAATCAAGTTTGAACCATGATAGAAAGGAATAATGTGCAGATCTACTTCCTATTTAAATACGCCTACTTGTCTTCCACCTCAGGGACTGATTCTGGATAAACGCAGCCTTCTTCATTGGTGTAACTGAAAAACTTTTTCTTTTTTTGAAAACAAAGCCAATATAAATAGGATAAGAATCATATCTATCTATATCACACCTTTACCTGGTCCAGATATTTCTATGTGACTAAGTACAGATAAAACATTGTATCTAGATTTTACTTCATTTTTATCTATTTTAACATTACAATTATTCAAACCCAAGACAGAATTTTGCCTTTTTGCAAAGGCCACAGCTTGATTTTCCTCTCAGAGAAGCAGCATTTTCCAGGACAAGTGTTTGCTGAACAAAAAGACAATGAAGGAAGAGACACCTTATGAAGAATTTCCAAGTGAAAACGTGTCAGGAGCACCAACCTCTAAGCCAGATTGATTGACCCCTTTCCTTTATCAAAGGAGGGGCTTGTGCTCTTTCAAAGGAAGATGGGCTCAGACAAACCAAACACAAGGGGGAATTTCAAACACCATTTAGTTGTCACAGAGATATTTAAATTCATCCTATTGAAAGATGAGACAAACTAATCAGTTGAGATTTAAACACCTAGTTCTAGGCACATGCTCAAGAATTAACCAAATTCCTTATCAGTATCAGGGCACATTGATAAGTTCTCCTTCCTGCTCAAGAAGGAGATTTTTGAGCCACTCATACTTTCCAAGTTTCCATGAAGATCAACATGAAAGTCAAAGCAATCATGTCAAAACTGCCAGTTTCATTTGAGCCATCCAAATAGTCTTGGTATGAAAGTGGCCTTGGTACAGGATAGTTACATCTCAAGATGTACATGCATTATAATTAACCCATTATTTTTTCCATCTGCAGGCAGCTCCACAACCCCAAGCACTTGCATCTTTTTTGTGTTGTTTAAAATATTGCAATAAATCATAAACTTCGCCTGTTTTCTTTGGGTTCGCTTCTCTGTTTCTCTTTATGGCCCCTTGTTAATGTTTGAATGAGGAAATGGAGGAGGTTCCTCCTCTCCTGCCATTATATAGCAATAAAGGATATAGATGTGCATTTCACTAAGGTGGTTGATGGCTCTGAGGGAAGCGGAAAGTTGCTGTGTTCCAAGCAGAAGTTCAAAGGTAGGTCCCTGAAAGAAAAATGTTGCAATCCTGGTCTACACCCACCTGTGTTGACTCCTAAAATCAACACAGCTTCTAGACACAGGTTGAGACACACTGAATATGCTCCATTTTATGGAGTTTCAAAAAAAAATACACAATGATAATGATATCTAGGACTGTGCCTCTTCTGAGGAAATCAACATGGCATTAAATGCATTCCGACCTTTATTTTTTTTTTTTTGACTACTCTGTCAAAAAATTCCTTGTGACCATAGGACACTCAGATTTACAGTCTAAGAGGAGACATAATCTCTCCTCTCTGAAAATCAGAACCGCCTTCGACACGGTTCACTTAAACACCCCAACTTTCTGGCAGTGTTGACGGGCAGATTCTTTGCAGACTTAAAAGCCATTTTGTAGGACACCCAGTGGAGCCACAGAAGAGTTCAGGGCAAAAGCCCCTGTGAGACCACCTCTTCTCACATCTTTGTGGCACCCCCTGTGTTTCGCAACTAAGTAAAACAAGAGATACAAGCATGAACGAGAGCACCCTTTCTCTACTGGTAATTCTTGTCTGTCCAATCTGGTTCAGCAGAAGCTCAGTTACAAATGTCAAGCCAACTCCATCTCTTGAAGGATACAGACGGGCCATTTTAACTGAGGTCTTTATAAGGATAACAAAAGGAATGATTTGAGAATGACCCACATATGGAATAGAATCTATCTTGTTTACTAAAGAATGAATTTGTGCAAAAATGTATCTATCACTATTAAACAAACCCTTAGCATTCTATTTACCCAGAAGCGGCTTTGGAAATGTTCTCTGCCCTGGTCTTAGCCCTGGCCATGGCCTTGATTCTATTTCCATGTGTTGGTCTTCTTCACTAATCTACATCCAATCCTGCTCTAAACAAATTTTCCTTTTAACTGGAAAACTCTGCTAACTCTAGATTATTCTGAGACTCTTCTCTATAAGTGTTCCAGGTTCTATTACTAACAATGGTACCTACTAGGAAGGATCTCTCCTCAGACGAAAAACTGCATCTTGCAGCTGCTGGTGAAAGCCTGGAAAGCCATCTTCACTTTGCCTTGCTGCAGTGGGTGGGGTTGTGGGAATTTCCTCACTTTTTAGAAGAGCAAACAACCTCCAAGCTGTGATTATCCCTAGAACCCAAGGTCAATTTATTAGCTTGGTCTGAAAGTCTCTGGAGTCACTAGCTTTTTCAGTGGTTCTTCTTTGTTCTATTTGGACTAAAACATTTTAGCTGATTAGGTACTTTCATGCCTATACCCAAATTGAACAGCCTTTCACTTCCAAGCAGCACCCCCTCAGAAAGTTGGTATAGAATAGAAGTAAATAACTCACATCTCTCCAATAGACAGAACTGCTTTTCACTTGCGTATCTATATCATTTAATTTTTTGATTAACCAGAAAGAATATTATTCACAGCAACCAATCTAAACATATGTAGAACTGGCTATGTTCTACCCGTCTAAGACTGACCTAATCAGAGTACAGGCTCCACAGCACTTTTTCCACCACTACTGGATCCACAGGCCTTTCTATTCTTACAAGGTTAAAAGCATCACTATTATCTCCCTTAGATCTTGTACTTAACAAAATGGACCTGCGACTCACTTTCAGTTCTGTGCCTTCCATAGTCAGTCTTAGGTGGTGGCAGGAGATGAGTTAAAAATGCTTTCCAAATGCTATTCCTCAGCCTAAATTAATCAAAAACACCTGAGAACTTATTAGAAATACAGATATGCCCTTAATATTTTATATTTGTAACAAGCACACCCAAATGATTCTAACATACAAGTTCATTTTTTGAACCACTGGGGTTCACCATGAGAAAGAAAAGCCCAGAAAGCATTCACCTTCCATTAACTTACCATATACCATTCTTAGACATACAAAAAGTAACAACTATGTGTTGACTTTTCAGAACAGTTCCAAATTCCAATCTTCACTGCTCTAAACTATCCATCCACAAGGTAATAAAGCATCAATCATGCCAAATCACAGGCACCTTTTATTTCCTCCTTCTTCAAACTACTGATTTGTTATTTTCTCCTTTTGGTTAAATAAAGCCAATCATCCTTCAAATATAACCTTCAAGTCAACTTTACTCTGAGGCTTTCCTTATCTTTTCCTGGCATGCCTAAAGTGGTTGAACAAAGATTTTGGTAAACATTACAAATCTTCATATCACTGGCATACTCCTTTTAGTTGGATTGAAATTTCTGCCATCCAAGGACAATAATAATTACTTCTGTGAACAATGAGTCTCAATAACCAGAAAAATAGCAGGCAATCAATGAACATCTGACAAATGGGCCAGAAGAGACCAAACTCCTCCCTTGTCCTTCAAAGTCTTCCAAAATCCAACACTACGTACCTCCTCAGTCTCTTCAACCCCAGTGGAGGCAGCCAACTTCAGGTTCTTGGCTCACAGGATGCTCACCCCACCCCACCCACCTTACCTTAGCTTGTTTTGTCTGGAGTGACCTCCTCTAACTTCTTTATCTATACACAGTTTATCAAGTTTCTCTTCTCCTAGGAAGCCTTTCCAAATCATTCCAGTTAACATAAAGTTCTTCCATCTGAACAGCACTTATTATCATATCATACATTTTGTCACTTAAGATGATCTAACTTAGTTAACCATTTTCCAGATGAAGAAACTGATGTGAAGGCTAAGGAATTTGTCCAGGATCAGGCTACTAGATATTTACAGAACCAGTCTTTTGACCTTAATGTACTTCTCTTCTCAAGAAGACTGTAGGCCTTTTGGGAGCTTGAACTTTAGATGAGAAATGATTTTTTAATAAATGTTTCAGTGCTTATCCTTTCACTGAAGGCTCACCTTCAGATTAGTCTCTGCAGTGGACCCTGAATATTCTCCAAAACCTCCATTAATTCCAAATTAGAAAATTCCTCTACAGAACCTAATTTGGCCATGTCCCTATTTTTGAAAGAGAATAATTATGCTCCCAGCTTAGGAAGCGGTTGGAAGCATAAAGTGAGAACATGTATCAAATCAGAACAAGGGTGCACTAAAAGGAAGCGTGGGTCCACAGTTAAGCATGTAGGCATGATCAGTTGTGAGACTTCTCAGGCTGATTACAGACTTATCATTTACTAGCTGTGCAACTTTGGGCAAGTTGCTTAGCTCCTCTGGGCCTTAGTTTCCTCATCTATGGAAAGAGGACAATGACAGTCACTACTTCACCAAGTTGTTGTGATGCTACAATGAGGGAATGAAGAAAGTGCTTAGCACAGACATGGATTCTCACTGGGTAAGGACCTGAAACCTCAACACAAACGATTCAAATCAATGCCAAAAAGGGAAGAAACAAAACCAAAAAGATAAACCATTATATGACACGGCCTATTGAGTTCATTGGTGAACTGGTAAATGGTGAAACCCTACATTCACTAATTCATTCATTTCAACAGCTAGTACGTGCCAAGCTCAGTTCTAGGCTCTGAGGATTCATCAGGGAACAAACAAATTCTCTTCCCGCCCCCCATGGAGTTTCCATTCGGTTGACAGCTAAATCCACAAATCCACAAAAATCTACCATAGCACCATTCTGCTTAAGCCCTCATGCTCAAAACACCTTTTTTGAAACAAAATTCCAGGCACATTAAAAGTCACTCATAAAAAGAGGCCCTGCTACTTTGTGATCAGTCATTATTCTTGATGAATATTAAAAACAATATTACTTAGCATGGTCAGCTCTCTCATTTATCAGCAACTGTGCCTATGAATTAACTGACTTCCAAAAAACGAAATCGGCGCATCAAAGGTCAAACTTTCCAGCCCTGACCACATTTGAAAAGAAGGCACTAGGCATTTTGAGGAAGATATTTCCAAAAAAAAAAGTTCTGAAATTCTGAGAAATACAGAATTATAGTAACCCACAAACTGAAAAGGTGATCTCTTTCAAAGATTCATTGCATAAAAGTTTCTCTGTATTTGCTCTTTTAAAAAAGTACGTTGTACTTTGGAGTCAAACAAGACTTTTTGTGTAAGTATACTGCCCAGCAAAACCAATGGAGTGCAAGCATAAAATGAGTTATTTATTGGATTGGACTAAGAGCCTAAAACAAATGGGATGAATAGATGTGTGAGTTGGGTTATAAGTCTTCCATTCTAAGACACAAATGAAAATCTTCTTAAGGATACAGCTCTACCTGTAATTTATTTCTACATTATTCTTGTGTGTAATATTATTCTTGGCATGTTAATGTATTGTCAAAGAATTCTAATTTAGTGACATGACAAAAGTTGTATTTTATTTTGGAATATAAAAAGTATGAAAATCCACTGAATTATTTATCAATGACAGGCAATAAGGATAACCAATATATTCGGATAATGTCACTTCTCTGGAATGATTAACAGCCTAGAGCTATTATATTAATTATTAGTTTTATTCTTACTATTATAATCAGTTGGATTTGCTGAAGTGACATATAAAAGCATTTTTCCCCCAAAAGAAAGAGTGATTTGCTAGAATCCACATAATTCAGATGATTAATTTCTGTTCTTGGCACTTGACTAAACCCATGAGTTTATGCTGGCAAATAAAATAAGTGCTGAAAGTTGAAGTCACTCTTTGATGTAATAAATAAACCAACAGAAAAATTCAGCCTCAATTACACTCTTTGAATTTATGACATATCCAGGATTGTAACAAGATGGTGACAAATAGTGGTTTCTTACTGAAAATACACAATGCATTCTGTGAGTGTGCTTCAAAAATCAATGGGCCACTTACAAATAAACAAAAGGGTATTGACATCTTTATGTCTTTCTTTTTGCATTCACTTATTCGTTCATTTTAGCAACTACATACGGAGTGCCAGGACTGAATAGGAATCTGTATATTGTACTGTTTTAAGCAATATAGGGGATGCAGAGATAATTAAAATATAGCCTCAGACCTGGAAGAACATAGATTCTAGTACAGAGCTGCCATATACAGTTGTATAGGTTGTTTACTGCATAAGGGTATCCAACCAAAGGGGAACATGGAGTCTAAAATGCAGCCTGAACTTCTCTCGCCAAGGTCAGGGCCCCAACACAGGGCTGCAACAACCCAAATGAACCATTTAATCTAGAGGTCATTTAATGTTGACAAGAGCTACTTAAATAATAATGTTAGTAGTAGAGTGGCAGTAGCAGTAAGAGCTAATATTTTTTGAGCGTTTACTCTGTTCCAGGCATGGTTCAGGTGCTTTACAGATATTTACTTATTTAATGCACACAACAACCTGATGAAGTGGGTACTATTACTATCTGCATTTTATATGTGAGTAAATAATGCACAGAGAAATTGACTTGACAAAAGTCAAACAGTTAATAATGGCGAACAGTCTGTGCCCTGAAAAGTAAGACAAGTGTCATCAGAAAGCAGAAGTGAGATATAGGAAATACCATCAAAATGCTTGTGAGAGTTCAAAGCAGGAAGAAAGTGCTACGTGAACAGGGCCTTGAAGGGTGTGCAAAATTCTGACAGGCAGGAAGGATTCGGGGCAGCTGGATTCTTAGAGCAGTTCAAGAATGGTATCGAGGCGAAGAGATGGCTTGGATGACCTTCCCTGCAGAGCCATACTGAAAAGCCAAGTGGTAGCTTCAGAGCAGAACGCCATGTGATGGACGCTCAGGTTTAGGAAGATTGATTCCCCTGCTACATAATGAAGGCTGGATGGGTTAGGCAGGGGAGTGGGCAGAACAGCGAGGTAGAAGATGGAGATAGTCCTTATGCCCATTTACTACGCCATTTACTAGCACTTGTCCATTTTTACAGGACAGTTTTCTTATTTAATTCAATAAATTCTCTTTATTCAAAGCAAAATATCCATGAATAACTGCTTGTATGGTGGCTCAAGTTTCCACATGCAACACAAAACAGATATACATTCAACTGGCAATCCATTACACAGATTGCCAGGTTTTCACGGTAGCCAGTAAATCAAATTATTTTCTTCAGTTGTCTTAACATCTAACAAAAATAAACAGGATGGGTGTTACACTCAAATAATTTGGTCAATACCATTTAAATAACCAAACAGGCCATTTTTGCTAACTTATTTTTTTCCCTCTTTTTGTATTGATATGACCTTTACAAATTTGAATTTTATATTCCAAGAGTAAACAACAAAGCCTTCTGTACCAACTAGGGCTCTAAGCACAGGATCAAGGATATAGTAAGAGACATTTTATTGACTCTGTGAGTGGGAGAGGAAATTATGGTTGAATTATAATAATCTTAGAATCACAAAGGGCCAAAGCAGTTGTTCTAGCTCCTCTTTCCTAGGAGGGATCCCTGCTGAAGATTCTCTGAGTAAAGATTCCCTTTCATCTCTGCTTAAATACTTCCATGACATAGAGCTTATGCTTATCTTTGATGGATAGGTTGTCCAGGCGTGTAGAAACCACACTGACACAGGCAACAGAAAGAAATGGGAAGTAATTGGAATCCAGGGACTTGGATCCAAAGAAATTCATGTAGGAGGAGCCTCCAAAGGGTCAAATTCAGGTCCAAAGAGTTGTGGAGAACTAAGTCTTGATTTGTGACAACATCAAACTCTCCACAGAAGCAGCAGGGGATCATAGGAAGGTACCAGAGTTGAAGCCAGGTAACCAAGCCATGTTCAAGCTCCTGATGATTTAGAACAATTCTGTGGGATTGAGAAATAGGGTACAGATCCCTAGGAGAAGGAAGTGGCAAGAGCTCATGGAGGATTTCAGGGTTACGGTGAATGGTGCTGGTCCCACTGGGGAACTGAACTGGTCCCACTGGGGAACTGAAACGATAAGCCAGAAAGAGAGAGAAGTAATTGTAGTTTCTGGGTCAATAAAATGTGTGAGAAGTTGTAACTCCACAGGCAGGTAGATGCCAATATTCACCCCACACCAAACAGAAAGGAAGTCTACAACAGCAAAACGAATTCCCAACCAAGTGAGTGGGTGATTCTGAGGCTACCAATAAACCATCTCCCTTGGTCTGGACTGGTAGTAGAGAGGAAAAGGCCACCACCCAAAAACAGTGAAAACATTCTCTACTCCTGCACGTAGGGAAGGCAGGGATAGACACCAGGATTTACCAATGGTGACTGTAGGCGGAGAGCTTGAAAGTTAATGTTATTTTCTTGGTGCACAAAAATGTGTATTTCTTTCTCTGTATTTACCAAATGTTCTGCAATGAACAGTATCAATTCCATTAAAAATGTGTTAATTCATCTCATTGGAAAGACTCAAAAAGGAATACAGTTCTGTTTTTCTTATTGCTAAGGGGTGAGTCACAGGAGACTGTATTAGGTTCAAGAAAATACACCTATGGTTTCACCTTCCTCGGAGACTCTACCCTGTTTCTAGACTTCTTCAGATCAGGCCCAGGGTGTGCAGGATTCACTCAGCCTAGCTGAGCAGAGAGGCAAAAGGACAGGGAAAGAGTAAAAGAAAACGGATGAAACATTTTTCCATATTCTGTCCAAGCAAATGGACAAAAGTGATTTAAAAGACAGTTTAAGTTTTCTTAAAAAGGAGAAAATTCTGGGAAGCGGCTGTGGCTCAATCAGTAGGGCTCCCGTTTACCATATGGGAGGCCCCGGGTTTGGTTCCCGGGGCCTCCTGGTGAGGGCAGGCCCGCCCGCACAGCGTGGTTAGCTGACCCAGCGAGCACAAGCAGCAAGGGGGGAATAAATGAATAAATAGATAAAATCTTAAAAAAAAAAAGGAGAAGATGCAAAACTAACTGAATAATTAATACTCCATGATGAATAACTGGGTCCTGGGAAATAAATGCAAGAATGCTAGCGCAGGCACTTGGCTGACCCAGTCTGAAGGTGGTAAAGCTCTGGAGGGTTCCCAACAAGACGGATTTTAAGGTCATAGAAACAACTGATTATACAGCAACCAACGCATTTAACTCATAGAAGAAAGAGAATTGGCCAAACCTACGGGGATTTGAAGTCCTGGTTTCTGTATGTGTAGTTATTTTAAAGCTTCATGCTCAGTCCATGAAGTCATTTTCCTTTTCAGTTGGTGAGACCTTGAAGGCATTCTGTAGAGTTTGTAAGACAAAGTCCAAGCGATTACATAAAACAAGCAGCCTCATCAAGCTCTTTTTAGCAATGTCTTTTCAAAGGGCAGCTTTTCTCTGTGCTTTAGGAACAATGATGCTCCTGAGATAGTGGGAGGGAAAAGTTACAGTAGATTTAGAGGCAGTAATTTGCATCAGGTGATTAAAGCATGCCATCATCTATATTAAAGTGTGGCTCCAGCAGCTACCTCACACAGGTGGCCAAAGAATCCTAAATTTGTTTAAAACAAGCTTAACATTTAATTGATTTTTAGAATGAAAAGAAAGGCTGTGTTGGCAAAAAACCTTTAGAAGATAAGTCTCTAAAAGAACTTTTCTCACAAGCAAGTGCTAATGAGTGAAATGCCTCCACACTGGAGTTCATTTCATTAACGAGCACTCCGTGGAAATTAACACATACTGTCACTATCGCTGTGCTATTTCTCAGTATGTTTGTTTCAAGCTTCAGTAAGAATATATCTCAAAACGGATTCTTTTCCAATATGTATCAAAGCCTTAAAAATTGCGTATGCTTCAACCCAACAATTCTTTCAAAAGAATTAATGCAATGTTTAAAGATTTCACTGTGAGGATTTCAGGGCAATGTTATTAAAACCATCAAACCGAAAACAACTTAAATATCCAACAATAGACGATGGCTGAATAAATTTCGGTATATCCAAGCAATAGCAAGCTCTGCAGCCATTAAAAGGTATGTTCTAAAGTTACATTTATTGATATAGAAAGATTTTATGATGATACCACATGATCGCTAACCCATTTTTTGGAGCATGCGTGGCGGTACATTGAAGAGTGTCTGGAAGTGTAGAAATCAAAATGGGATAAGTGGCTTCATTACATCATGTATGTGATTATGGATGATTTTACCTTGTTTTTACTTGTGTATATTATATTTATCTACAAACAACATGAATTGCTTGTGATTTTTTTAAACCTTATAGCTGTGAGATTCATCAATTCGCTTGAACATGGCTGAAACTTTATCTAGACATCCCAGCAAATAAGGTTTACCAGACTACATTTAACAGTTACATACACAACAAAAGCCAGAGTATAATTAATGAGAAATCTGACTCTGTTAAAGTCTGGTGAAATATTCATAAGCTGTAATCAACCAATCAATCAGGCCGTAAAATATTAAGGTATTTTCTTCAACCAAAGAAGACATAATAAATATATAAATATAATATATATGAATTATGCTACAAATTTAGAAGTACTATTACCTCCATTTCACAGATGAGGAAAACAAAGACTTTGAGGAATTATATGATCTGTACAAGGTCCACACACCTAGTAGAGCTCTGGTCTCCCTGACACTGGAGCTGAAACACTTGGCAACCAAGCCACACTGCTTTTAAATAAAATCCACACAGGCATGCATATGTAAATAAAACAAACTTTAAGACATGGGGACAGAAACCTCCATGCAAAGGTGATAGGTCTTATAGATCTGCCACATGTTAACATCCCTTTTACAAAACAAGGAAGACATTTTCTAACTCCCAAGGAGTATCCATTTGAAGCCCCTCAAAACTTGTTTTCCTAGAAAGTCATTCAGAATCAGCAAGTAAAAATATGATATTCCTCCCTTCCTGGAACAGCAATCTCATGCATTTATATATTCTACATTTAGCAAGTATAACCTAAACTAATCTTCCATCTTGCCACCCTAAACACCATCTCTTAAAAATCCTCCTCGGTGATCTCCGGCATCTAACTACAGAATCATTAAGCAGCTGATGAATCAAGCCTGAAGCTGAGAAGTTATTCAAAATTTACCCCTTTCACACATCCTCTAAACCTTATTGGTCTCTACATCCAGTGGTGTTTTTTCTCCTCCAAAATAGCTATCAAGTTTATCCCCTGAGTTGCCACAATTCAGGTCGTCCTCCTCTTTGGCCTGCTTGCTTATTAGTTTCCCTGCCTCCAGTCTTATTCCTTGCTCCAACTCTTCCCCCATCTCTACCTAGTGATCTATGCAAGAAAATGGGAATGGTCGAATGAATGATGCTCTACCACCTGGAGAATAAAATCCAAACTCAGTCCTTTCCAAACACAGCAGCTTAGGACACATGTGCTTCCCTGGCACTCCCACTGTCCCACCAAACCTATGGAGCAGCACATCCTGTCACATCTCACCTCCTCAACAGATAGACACACACACACCAACCCCACAATGTGTTCTGCTTCTGTCTACAGCAAAAGCACTTGTTTATCCACAAGACTCTAAGCTTGAAGGTCACGTCATATTCATTTTTGCCTCCCCGTTGTCTGGTCACAGCAGATGCTCAAAAAATGTTTATTGTCGAAGTTCATTACTTTTCAAAACTCCTTCCTTCACATCTCCTCTCCCACAGGACTCTGCATTCCCTCACCTGAGCTTCCTTTACTTATCACCCATTATAGACATTTTTACAGGTCTGCCCACCCCTCAGACTGTGAACACTTTGGCAATGGAACAGTGTGGAAAGGCATGGAGAGCTCAGAATATACTCTTGTGAACAGAAAGAGGCACGGTATGTCCAGGGATTTCAATTCTAAATAAGGGGGTGGGGGTGGGGGAGAAGGTAGTTTACTGGAATGTCAGTGACTGCAATCCAGGACCAAGTTTGATCTCAATTCAGAAGCCTTTAGTTGAGGAGTAAGCTTGGGTATATAGGATACAGTTCCTCAAAGCTTCCATGAAATATGCAGATGGAAATTTGCCTTAGCTGCCCACAGTCTTTTATGGGCATACCCTCGTTTTAGCACCACTAAGAAGATGAGACTCAAAAATTCCAGACTTCAGATGCCAGTCACTTTATTAACCTGAGCTGTAGTTTCCTCATCCGTAAAATGAGAAGCACGGAAGAACTAAAAAGGTCCTTGAATATTCTCAGACTCCAAGAGAAATGTTCCACTTTGCTGAGCCACAGTACAGAACCGGGTTTCCCTATGCCTCAGGTAGCAACAGAAAGCAAACTAGTCCATCTTGTCATAAAGCTGAGGAGGAAGACAAATAACCATGCAAGATGTGTCCAATGTTTATCTGACTATAAAGAAATCTTTTGAAAGGAAACCACTCACCCTGGGCAAACACATTGTGTTTCATATGTGAAACATTAGTGCATAGAATACGGGTTTGCATGTAAAGTAATGTTACCTGACCACTTTTATTAATTACAGTTGTGTTGCAAGAAAATCTGACCCGATATGGCTTGGATAAAAAAGTAAAAGGAATTTTTGTGGTTAACATAACTTAATTCAGGGACATAACCGGCTTTAGGAGCTTAAAGGTAAAGCCATTCCCTCCCACCCAAGTCACAAGGTTGCTTTACAATGAAGAAAGGGTGGAAAGGATGTGCAGTTCCTGGGAGGGAAGGAGCTCACAGCTCCATTTGCAATGATGTACCCCCCCTTCCCCCCTTCTCCCTTATGATATAAATGAACTCCCTTACAAATGCTTTCATTGCCATTTCTTTCTCTTTGTTTTCTGTACACATTTGCAAATAAATACTCTGCGTCAGCTTGGGAGCACATGTCCAATACTTAAATTATTAAAAGTTTGCCTTCCTTTTTAGATGGACTTTCCTTCTAAATCTCCCTAGCTTTATTGTACGGCATTTGAGAAATCAAAAAGTTCTCATTTGGTTAGGCTGTCCAACTGTTAAAATGAGATGATGATCTGTCTTTTGCAAAGTTGGGTCTATGCTAAAAGTAACCTCCCAAATATTTAATCAAGTACAAGGAAAATGCATCAATCCTTCCTGCTGTGGTACAGAATCAAAATAAGAATAATTTCCTCAGTAAAAACCCTCTATGACAGGCCTTCAGCTTTAATAATTACAAAGTCATATTTTACTCTTTGGAAGGCCATTCAAAATTATACAAAGGCCACCCATTGGCAGATGAGTGTTTGACAAACCTTGGGAGTAAATACAGGGAACTGTTTACATAAGGATATGATCAAGCACTTCACATACTTTCCTTTCCCTGTAAGAATAGTAGTCAGACCCCATGTGGTTATTTAACTGGGGAGAGGTTTCCTTCTAGGTCATACCTGGGGGAAGTATGGTATAGAGTTACCAAAGGTGGAGGGTGGAGCCAGTCTATCTGAGCAGTCTATATTTTGGGCCTCAGCTTCCTCATCTGTAAAATGCGGATAAGTAAAAAGGGTAGAGCTCTTTGATTGCCATCATTACTATGATGCTAGAGGCTAAAATTTTGCTTGTCAAAAGTATGTAATTTCTTCCAAAATTTATTTTCCCTTAATGCCTACTGGAGGAACATACGATATTGATTTTATGATGCTATAATGTACACTTTGATTTAAGGGAAAAATAATAATAAGTAATAGCTGGGATTGTTTAAAGAACTTCTCCACCTTTTCTATGCTGCAGAATCCCAGTCCTAGGAAAGACGTGTCCTACTTTATGTCAAATATGAAATAGTTAAAACAGGGTACAAAACATTCTACTAACTTACAATCTTAGAGCTGTATGCCTAGTCAAGAAGTTTGCTCCTGAGATTAGTATCACTCCCTGGTGGCACTTGGAAATAGGAGGGGAAGCTTTAGCTAGTCACAGTGACTAGGGGATGCTATAGGCATTTAGAGCCCAGGGATTCCTAGGAACGCTAAATGCCTTGCAGTGCACAGACACACGGCAGATCCACATGCTTGGTAGAATCTTGCGTAAAGAATTGTTTTAGTTTCCTAAGCTGTGTAAAGCAAATACCATGAAATGGTTTGGCTTGAACAACAGGAATTTATTAGCTTACAGTTTTGAGGCAAGAAAATGTCCACATCAAGGCATTATCAAGGCGATATTTTCTTCCCCAAAACTGGCTATCGGCAGGCAATCCTTGGTTTCTCTGCCACATGGCAAGTGACATGGTATCTGGTCTCCCCCTTTTTGCTTCCATGACTTTCTCCCTCTCTATATTCATCCCATGTATAAGGAACTCCAGTAACAGGATTAAGACCCATCTTGTGAATGAGTTACACCTTAACTGAGGGAGGCTCATCAAAAGGTCCTATTTTAATGGGTTTACACCCACAGGAATGGATCAGACTTCAGCACATGCTGTTCTGGGGTACATACAGCTTCAAACCACCACAAGGATCATTCTGCCCTTTTCAGAAACACAGGGCTTCAAATCTCTTCCTTCAGGGAGGCTGTTAGAAGCCCAGGGGTCATCCAGCCCACCTGAGTATGTTCAAACAATGTGGCACTCACAGCCTCAAGTCACAGCACTTCACTCTTGGCCAGCTCAAGAGGTTAGAAAGGCCTCCCTTATATCAAGGCAATATCTGCCCTCTGAATAATCTGCCAAGTGAAGAATGAAACTAGCTAATCCTCAAAACCAATATAAAATATTGACAATATTTTATCAAAGTTGCTGCTCTAACATCAAATGTTTCTACAACCCAGAAAAATCCTTCATTTCTTGTTTTCTTTGTTTGTATTCCTCTGTCTATGTGTCTCTTTCTCTAGGTAGTTCTCTCTAAATAAAAAAGGAAAGCAAAGCATCACAGCTCAGTAGGGCTGCATCCACATTCACTCTGCAGGGAAATACAGCGGTGCCTAATAGGATACTAAATATTTTCTCAACTAGATCCTCATTAACAGCTAGACTCCTGATTAATGAGTAGCTCAACCATTCCTCTGAACTAACTCTAGTTTTAAAGGTCTCATTAGCTTTAACTTAAATGTTCAAGAGCCACACATGTAATGAGAAATTTCAATAATGTTATCATGGATGAGAGCAATATGCCATCTTTGTTCTTCACTATAAAGGCAGTGGAGGCTGGGAATAGACCAAATCAAAGTCAAAGAACATGTCTACCATGTTGGGTTTGAAGATGATTTCATATGAGTTCAAAAGCAACTAATCAAGGTCCCAGAGCCAGTCTCATTGTTTTGGTTGTTTGAAGCCCAGCAAATATGCAGGAAAGGACACAAATCCTAAGTGTAGTGTCCAGAACCAATTTGAATTCTTTCAAACTTACAATGACAAACTACTTTTTTGAGCATTAAACTTTAGAATGTAAGCTAAGTAGAAAATTGAAAGCTATCCCAATTTATTTCATAACATAGGGGAGACCAGAGAAAGAAAGAGAGGATATGTTTGCTAAAATATCACTTGGCTATTTATTAAAAACTCAAAATAAAATAATATTAAAATTTTCTACTGTTTAATGAGCACTTAGTAGGTCCCGCTTCCTAGGTAAGATAAACATTGTCATATTTAATCCTAAGATCACCCATGGGGTAGGCATCTATATTCACATATTACAGATGAGAAAATCAAGGAACTAAAATTAAGTACCTAGCCGACAGAGTTAGTGGGTGGAAAAATTGAGATTTAAGGGCAGTCCCTATTCCAAATCTCTAGCACTTAATCGCTATTTTCAATTAACAAATGGAATTCAAGAAACCGTTTTTCAAAATTCATCACACTTCTAGCAGGGTTTACTTGGGAAACACCAAGAGAATTTATGGTTTATTCTCAAAAATATCTACCAATATTAGATCATGTAAGTATAACCGATCAAAAAAGTTACATAACCAAGAGATGCTTGACATCATTTAACAACCTTCAACATTTCTTCTCCCTTGGAAATGTTTAACAATTAGAAATATGAAATTTAATACAGAAAGGATATCGGTTACCAGACTTAAATCATGCCCACTAAAATTGGACATAAAATAAGGATGCTCACAACCAACACTATTATTTATTATTGGTCTGAAAATCCTGACCAATGTTGTAAAACAAAAATAATAAGAGGTCTAATGTTGGGGAAGAAGGAAAAATATATATATAATTGTTTGCAGACAAAATTATTTGCTCTCTAGGAAACTCGGGAGAATGAACTGAAAAACTATTAGTATTCACAAGCCAGTTCAATAAGGAGATTGGATGTAAGATAAACATACAAAAATCAATAGCTTTCCTGTAGATCACTGATAGCCAGCTAGAGGATATAATGGAAAATATTGGAAAAACTCAATTTGTTTGTTTTTCAACCATTATCTGTAGTAGAAGTCAACAATCCTTTTTGGGGGGAGGGGTTCTTTTTAGAATATTTATTTTCTAAAGTTACAATAATAGTTGTCATTTTTGTAAGGTCAGATATTACTGTTTCTTCAGTAAATGACTTTCTGTTTCTCAAGGAGAAAAGGAAAGATCTAACAGTGCTCTTCTTAAAAAGTTTAAGTACAATTGCTAAAATTATCGTGGAGGATTCTCAGCCTATCCATAATCTATTTGAAAACTACCGAAATAGTTAACAGCTACAAAATTTGTGCAAGAGGATACCAGAAACCTTTATGAAGGCTGAAATAAATTGTATACTTGGATTTATTTTAGCTAAGTATAATAGCCATTTTTGCCCTACGGAGGGTAATTCCTTAAAAGTAAGACCATTCATTGGTGGTCTCTTCCTTTTTATGGTTTTCTTTTCATTCAAACAAAATAACTTTTCTCATTTTTCTATCAATATGAGGTTCCTTTCTACATAAACATTACACTTTAATATTTGGTTTAAAGTAGCCCTGCTAATTTTAACTTTGTGCTAATTTTAAACTTCAGGATACAAAGAAAGGGGCAATGCCAAAACAACACGCTTTATAAAGGAAACCTGAATGTTCAAATATTACTTTCAGCTGCACTTCTTTGCTGGCACCTCATTAGAGAACATAGAGTAATGAAATCTCATCTTCTTCCATTAGTTAATTAGCACCTTTGCGCCTAAGTACTAGAAGCATTATACTGTTAATTACCTACAAGTCTCGCGCTCAAAAATCAGGGGCTGCTTATACCTTTTTTTCTTATGCATAAATTTACACAACCTTTAGGAAAACAAACCTTTAAAATACTCTCTACGCACAGGCCAAATGTTACAAAATCTAGTGCCCTAACAACTCAGTGTGAGTTCAGTCAACTTGTGCCCCTTGCATTGGTCTCTTATTTCTCCCAAGGCTTTTATTCTAATCCTCTCCATAATTGCATGAACTGCAGAGCTTTCCTGAAGCTGTCAGCGTCTCTTGCATCCATTTTCAAATGGCTTTCGGAGAAGCGTTCTGGGCACTAGATCAAGTTGTCAATGATCCCCAATTGGGGATCACGACACTCCTCTTGAAGGCTCCTTGCACATCTGTCAAGGCGTCCTAGGGGTCTTCTAAACTCTTTCCCCTCTGGAGAGAGCAAGAAGGGTGGAGGAGCCAGAAATATATTGATCCATTCTTTTAACATGCTAATTTGCCTGGGGCTGCTTCAATCATTGCCAAGCTGGACACTTCAAAAGGAAACTGTTTTTCAAAGTGGAGATGTCTTTTCCAAACACTTAAAACAGAAAACAAATGAGGCCAAGCTTCAAGTTCACGGTGCAATATGAAGGAGACTGGACAGCTAGAAATGGGGCAGTTAATATATAGAAAGATGACCTAAAATTAATTGATGGTAACAGCAAACTTGAAAGTCTAAAACATATTTTAAACTGCTAAGGTCTGTCTGTGCATCACAACCAAGCAGGATGTAATCTATTGAGTTACATTCCTCTTTGGGAGAAAAAGTAAGGCTGATATAATTAAACTCATGTAGAACATTAATAACACTGATATTGATGAATGCTTGGACATCTTAAATGACGGAAAGTGGAAAATAAAACTGATTGTCAGTTTACACCTTTAACTGGCAACACACCAGGAAGGCTAGACAAAATAAACGCCTGGGGTTGCTGGGGGGTGGGGAGGGAGGCAGAGCGGAATAGCAGCATTATTAAAGTATCTTTCCCTACTGCCTTTGTTATCACCTTATTATTTCATCAATGAAACATAAAGTACAGATAAGACTACAAGACATAATTGTCTAAAGAGTGCAAAGTATTACCCTATTAAGTATGTAAAATTAATTCACCAAAAGCAACGATTTGCTAGTAGTTTTCAGGGCATGTACTTCTGGGGATATATTGCTGGCTGTGAACGGTTGTAAAAGGAAGAAGTTCCACGAAAGAAATGGCAGAGATCATCATGAAGAGTCCACTTCGAAGGAACAGCTGGGAAACTCGGCTTCTTACATCAAGGAAGTTCTTAAGGACAAAAGCCCAAGAGAAAAGCATTCCTAACTGAGCTGTGTTTTAACTGATCATGAGGTTGGCCCATATTTACCTGCCATGGCATTATGGGAGGAAATCAGTATTCTGTTAACCTCTGACCCCTGGGATCTGACGAGGACAAAGGACCAATCTGGAGCCCTGGGAGAACATAGCCAAATGTCAAACAGCAGGGAAGCGATTGTTAGGGAAACATTTGGCTTTGGTGCAGCCAGCTTCATTGGGGCAAACTGCTATTCACAGAAACAAGCCATGAAGAGATAACGCCATAAAATATGAACAAAATGGAACCTTTTTCGCCTGGCTTCTAAATTGTTAGCTTTATGGGACTTCATGCTGAACAGTATGAAAAAAATCCAATTTGCTTTGAAGCGCGTTAGTCTGTCTAACATCGTAATTATTGTTTACATTGCCATTTGCCTTCTATTAAGAATTGAATAATTACCCAGCACTTCATAGTTTAAAAATACAAGCAAACAGGATTATCTGGGTAATTAAGAAACTGTACCATAGCTTTGTACTTGGTGCAGAAAATATCTGCGCACATTAGGGGAAATGATAATTATCAATCAACTTACTTCAAATGGTATTTTAAGGATTTTGAGCAATTTGAGATCTGTGACTTATTAAGAAGAGGTTAGTAAGATCACCTTTGAGAAGTGTGGGTCTGTTTAAATCCATCCTCAGAAACAAGAGCTAGATAAGCAGCTGAATTTCCTCATCCACTAATGATACCAGAGAACACACCAAGTACAGAGCCTTCTGCTGCTCTTTAATCCTAATAATCCATCCCAAATGGACTTTGAACAGCATCATCAAACTTTGTCAGACCATGTAGAGCTAAACCAAAGCTCTTCCACATTTAGATGTTGTATTAACTGACCTTGCCTCCACTTAATTGCACTGCAACGTCTGACTATGCCGTTTTCTGTCCTGTGAAATTAGTCTGAACTCAAGACTAATTGAACTTCAAAAACACTTCATGCAAAGTCCTCTTCTTCTAGTTTATAGAATGCATATGACCACGGCCTTCTGAAGACAGTACTGCTTTCAAGCAAAGGGAGTGAAGTTTGTTGGGTAAAAAATAATGCAGTGTGCCTGCGTTCCCATTCTAGGGGAAATAAAGCAAAGTGTAAGTAAATTTGGAGACGTTGGAGGGGGGTGCGAAGACAAAAATTTGAAAGGCAACATTCAGCCCAAAATGAGCATACTTTGTAAGATGGGAGAAAATTATAGTCAATACACCCTATAGAGAATTGTATCTGGGGACCTAAGTGAAAAGAAGGGATTTTAATTGTAATACCGGGTATGAAGAAGGATGTATTCATTCAAAGATGTAGGAACACAGAGGAAAATAGCTGTGGTGATTTGTACATTATATGCTTTCAGCATCTATTTGCTGAAGGGATGAATGGATTCCAGCCCACTAGTGACCTCAAGGCTATTTTGGAAACTTCCTGAGATCTGACAATTCTTTTTCAAAGAATTTTTATCTTTTTCCTTTACAAATTTTTTGAGTTCTTTGTTGGGACACTTCTAAACATTCCTAGCATAATCTGAATAGCGCTATCTCCTCCCACCTCAGAAAGAGCAGCAAGATTCCAGCTGAAGCTGTCACTAAACATTCAAACCAAGGGATTCACCAACGGTAGGTTCCTTTCCAGAGGTCAAAACGAAATGAGCAGCAGGGGCACTGGTTGCTTGGCATGAGGCATGGGGCTGGGGATCTATAATCAGCCACATGGGGGGAAAGGGGTGGGGGGAACGTCTGTTTGAACAAAAAGCCAAAAAAAAAAAAAAAAAAAAGCCCTGGGCAAATAGTGGACTCTGCCTCCACCCCCAATCTCTGGAAGCATTCAAATCAAAACCGAATTAATTTGCATGGTGTCTAAATCACTGGGTTCTGCATAAACAGAAGGAGATTTTGGCTGGAGTTTCCAAAGGAAACCCTCATTGCCTTTGTAAAAGGGGGAAATGGGTGTGCTGCTTTGCATGAGGAGCCACACAAAATATGCAAATGAAGACTCTGTTGCACGGAAAAGCAACCCTGGGCAGACAGCTGACGAGCCTGCATTCACCCAGAATACGCTCCCTTGTCGCCAAAGGGAGCTGTCAGGGGTACCAACATGTTTGTTTCCCAGGCAGGCGAAATGGACCCTGAATATTCATAAAATGTCCATTTAGTCATGGGACTATTAATTACCCTTCAGATCATGGAGCGAAGTGACCTCACCTGTTCTTATCCCCAAAACAGCTCAGAGGTACCAGCTGTAACGGGATACAATGAGAAAGGCTTTGTGCCCTAAGTGAAAAAATACAGTCTCGCAGGGTCCAGGGGACAGCTGAGGCCAACTTTAATCATTCCTGCTCACAAGCCCAATAAAACTAAAGAGAGCACTGAGCCATGTTATTAGACACAGATAAACAGTTTTCAAAAAGCCAAGAGCTATAAATTGCTGTCTAATTTTATAGAAGCATCTAAAAGGGCTGAATAAATAAAACTTCATTCCTCTAAACTACTTAAATCTTCCAGATTCTGAAACAGTTTCCAGAGCTGCTTTCTTCTTTCAGTTTAATTTTTAAAGCGTTTGAATCACCTGCAGCGAGGCAGAAGCCCACTCTATGCACCTGCCAAACAAAAGTTGGTGGGGCAAGTTCAATGGATCTCAAACTTTTTGGTGTGAGTTATATCTGCCAGCATTTATCCTACGGGTGTGTGTTGAAATGACATTAATGAACTTGAATCCCAAAAAACTTGTAAACATGTTTACCATAACTAGAATGTAAACAAGTTGAGAATAACATGGTTTGTGAGAAGTGATAATCAGACATTGGTGCGAGGATATGATATGGACTCACTTCATGCCTGCCCAGGGACCTTCCCTGATAAGGACATGATGACCAGACCTGAGGCATAAATGCCCAGTGCAGATGCCACTCCTGTGGGCTTTAGGTTAGAGGCAGACTGGCGCCCCGTCTTTCCAATGCCCGAGCTGTGCTGCAAGGCTTGCTGCTGCCCTCACCACCGCAGTCTCCCGCCAATGGCTTTGGACCCTCCACTGACCGCATTGGACCGGCTACTGAGACAGGTACTCGCATGTCTTTGTGTGGGTACTTGGACCAATGGACTTTGGAGGCTCTGGTATCCTCCACCTTTAAATGTATTGTGTGCCCTTGACTTGGCTATTGTACATTGGTCGCATCCAATGCTTGTGATTAAGCAAGCAAATGAAGTGCATTGAGCATCCAAGCTATAATTGTGCAGAATCTTTTGATTTGTGGTCATTTCTCAGGTCACTTCATGACAATTTTACAACACAGGACACACACTAAAATTGAAACTGAGAAATTTTTAAGCAATTATGTGTTAATTCATTTAAAAAATAATAAATCCATTACATGTTAACACAATATGTTTTAATGAAAAAATATATTTTCCATTAAAAAAAAATTAGTGAGAATTTTACATGTTTTGCAAATCTCTTTAATGCCTGGCTTAATAGAGGACAACTGGATTCTCATATTTGCTTTTGCATTCAATCTGTTACAATATCGTACTTCAAGGAGCCTCTGGAAAACTCCACTGTTCACTCACGAGATACTGAGAGGGAAGGCATTATTATCAGTATCATTAAGAAAAGTTTTGATCTTGTAGAGCCCCTAAAAAGATCTTGGGGTTCCAAGTTGAACCACACTTTGAGAACCACTGCATTAGTACAATGACTTAGGGAGTAGAGGATTGGATCAGCATAGACAAGACCAGCCGTTTCATGCCATCTGCTCACCTGTACCTACCTGTGTCACCATTGCCTTCTTCCCCACCCACCCCCCCCTCAAAAACACCTCAATTCTAACACCTAAACTGTTTTCATTGTTGGGCAGACACTGATCAAATAACCTATATTGTCACCCTATTTCTACCTAACTAAACAATAGTAAAAATAACAATAATAATTACTACTTACTAAGTACTCAGTGCACTGTAGGCACTGTGCTAAGTCCTTTACTCTATACATACATGCTTGGATGTGTGTATCACACCATTACCACCAAATTGCAAATGCACACCTGAGGTTAGGTAGGTTAGGGCACTGTCCATGATCACACACCTGTGACACAACAGGAAACTAAGCCCAAGTCTTAAAGTCCAAAGGCAGGTCTCAGTCATTTTATACTAACTCTTTCATCAACATGATGAAAATAGTTAGGACCCAATTGAAATAGGACTTATAAACAAGGACCTCATTAATACCTTAGTCACGTAAAAAGATTTTGACATATCATGCTGACTCCATGAAACATAGCTACACCGAATAAATGTTTAATATAACAGGCCACGATTCCTTATGCATTTATTTATTCATTCGTGTGATAAACATTTAATGAGCCCCACTATGCTCCACACTCATTGCTGGTGCTGGAGACTGTAGTCCTCCACGTACGTCTGCATGATAAGGAAGTTTTGCAACATATACTTTTCAAGATTAATACCAGAAAAGTAACAAAGCAAGGTTAACCATTTAATCTTTTTAAGAAAAATGTACATATATGATTTAGAAATAAATTGAGGTTCTTGTTTAAAAATATTACCTGGACAAACTAAGACATCCTAAATATCTACTCCAAAGGGAAAGTCTAGATAAATTAGGGTATATTCAGATTGTGGAATTTTAATCACCAATTAAGAAGAATGAAAAAAGTTATAATCTCTAAAATGGAATGATATCCATGACAGTCAAGTGTCAAAAAAAACAAGATGACAATTAAGAGGATGATTCAATTTCTGTTATTTTTTAATTATATGTTTATACATATATTTGGGTTAGCTATCAAATTGTAAAGAATGGTGAGTCATAAAAAGTTGAAGTAGAAGTTTAAAAACCGAGTGTGTGTGTGTGTGTGTGTGTGTGTTTTAAATGTGAGTAGGAGCTTACAGTTTATACTTGATACAATTCTACATTTGAAATTTTTCTCAAGCAGGGTGCTCTTTGGTAATGTTAAATTCATCAATTGAATGCAAATAACATAAAATGAAGTAGCGAAGTTCAATGACATGAAAGTTATCCTTCTATCATGACCATGTCTGCCTTGCACAGTACTAACAGAAAAGCCATTTAATCAGTCTCCTAAAAGTCCAAGTCTTAACAGAATAATTGTCTTAATTTATTTTTGAAAGGTACAGGAAAGCTCAGGAATTAAAATAAGTTGTCAAATCTTAAATATCTCATTCAAACATACCTACTTGAAATAATGAAATACCTAGGTGATGCTTTGGTGACCCCAAAATAGAGACCATGGCATGATCCATACTCTCAAAAGAAACCTGGTCACACGAAGAAGGAAAAATAAAAAGTGTAACAGAAAAAGGACCATAATTAAACCCTGCTCTTCTCCTATACAAAGAATTGTGTCTTTCAATGATCACAGTCACGCTTCAAAGCTGGAGATAAAAGCAGCCATGTGATTCAAGCAATTACTTCTTAAAGACATGATTCAAAGGTAAAAGAAAATTTTCAAAAGTGGAAAGGATATGAAACAGCATCTCTCTGAACTACATTTTAAATGCTTCCTTTCCATTATTTCTTTCTCCTAAGATCCTTCTATAATGTATTAGAAAAACAAAGTGTTCATTTCTTGACACTGCCCTGTCCCTCTTTTAAGAGCACACATTTGAATTATTTCTATTTCACAGCCAGGGAAAAAAAAAAGGTTTCTATCTAGTTCTTTTTTAAAAGGTTTTTAAATGACATCTTTTTTTGACATGAAGGCATTACATACGTGATGATAAATGAGAGGTCCTAGATATACCTCAAACAATTTATCATAAAAAATGTCTATTAAGCAAGGTTTGAATCGTCCCTAGCTCAATTTTGTCACAGTTGTGATTATTTTGGCCTTAAGAGTTACTCTATAAGAATATTTTGTTTTATTAGTTATTTTTTATATACTCTGAAAACATTGCTTATTAATATTTCACAAAGAGTAAATATTTATCTGTTTTAACTTTTTTCAACTTTTTTAATTAAGTGAAAAATAAGTTAATAAAGAATCCTTTCCTCCCTTCTGCTTAGTATTTGTGGCAATGAAAACAGCCCTGTAAATATCTGGAACATCTCCTCACTGGGAGTGGGGGAGGGGATCGTAGAGGGGGCGTCTTGGGTAGATTTTGTTTGTTTTCTTTTTGCAGTGTCTGACAAGGGCTCAGTAGAACAGTTACATAATCCCATGTACCCATTCATGAGGCAAGTTCAAACTGCTGCTAACTCCAGTCATACATTCTCTTCTAGAGGAAAGATGAGTGGCTAACACTGTTGTCCTGCTGAGGCTGAAGAGAATCATTTCAGAAAATGTAACTCACAAGCTATAGCTGGAATGCACTTGCAGCTGCTCTGGAGGGCAAGCCCACCCTGCCCTGACACCTCGACACTCTTGAAACTCTTGAGGCGGCCCTTCATCCTTCATCTCCATGAGCAAGTACTGCTTGGAGGTAAGAACTGCTGGAGGAAGCATAGCTCTGTCCCCAAGGTTCCTTGACAACTCGGCAGATGACCAGGGTTAGAGTCAAACAACAGGCCAGCCCAGGCCCCCGCCCACACTGTCCATTTCTGCCCAAGGATCCTTTGTCAAACATTTAAGATCTTAATCAATCTTCGCTCTGACCTCCCAGACCCCAAGGAAGATGGATGAGGAAGTAGGTGACCTTTCACCTGTTCTTCTATTTGACCTGCCACAGTAGACCCATTGAAGAGACAATTAGGGAGGAACCTGCTGCCAGAAGCCAGTTCTCCCTTCTTAAGCTCTCTTTACACACTTCTCTTTCAGGGCCCACCCCCAAATCACTGTTCTCTCACTCAAAAGAAAGTTCTCTTTCCTACAAGGGAGAAAAAAAAAAAAAAAAAAAAAAATCAACTCTCCAAATATTTTTGGTATGAAAATGGACAATGTGAAGACGTCTCTGTTAGGACAAGGGTAATGCTTCCTTTCTTCAGCCTTGACTTCAGGGAGTGACCAACCATGAGATAGATTTCCTTTTTACTGTTTCAACTCAGTGCCTTTAAAAGTCCACAACTATGACCTTGAAACGAGCAGAGTAATATGGGAAATGCTAGCATTAACCCTGGTTTAATGCTTCATGATCTACAAGGTACTCCTCACTAATCTTAAATGACTGAATCCTCATAGTAAATCTGGAAGCTAAGGATAAGTATTATCTTCCCATTTTGTAGATGAACAAATCAAGGCTCAGAGGGCTTAAGAAATGTGCTGAAGGGAGTGGGTGTAGCTAAAGCAGTTGAGTGCCTGCCTCCCACATGGGAGACCCTAGGTTCGGTTCCTGGGTTTGGTTCCCAGTGCCTCCTGAAAAGACGGAAGCAAACAGGTTCCAGGTTCAATCCCGGGCCCCCAGTACCTCAAAAAGAAAAAAAAAAAGAAATGTGCTGAAGGTCATACACCTAAGAGACCACGTACAGACACATTTCCTTGTCCCTCTGTTCTTTCTGCTATACTTGGCTGATTCTCTGATACCCCAGTAATGATTTCAAGGATGAGGGAAGCCATTTTTATTACTTCTAACATTTTTAGAGTCTTGAGTCATCTTTAAAAAGTCTCACACACAAGTTTGGAACTTGAAGAATCCTGTCATTCAAGTTTTTTCTTCTTCACTAAATTCAGAGATGCTTACCTGGTAGCATTAAAAGCAAACAAAGGCCAAGGCTTTGTGGAAGAAGCGTCTTCTTTAAAGAATCATTTTATGAGTAACAAAAAGCACCTGGGTGACCTGTCTGAAAACACTGAGGACCCATAAAAACGGCTCAATCGCCTTTCCTCTTCTGGTAAATATCTGGCCTTGTATTGGGAACAGTTTGTTCTGAAACGGACTGGACCCAAAACACTGAGTAAACACACAGTGAATGGAATTCAAGATTATTTCCATAAAACAAACTGTAATGTTCAATTAGCTTTACAATCACTTCCCTCACCATCTTTTTCTCTTTTCCTTCTAATTTGGGTTGTAAAAATATCAAGGAGCTTCACAGTGTATGAGTTACTGGGCTCTGTGACAACCGAAAATCAATGACAGTAGATGCACAGAGGTGTACTAATGTTAGAAGAGTGAACATTTTAACAGGAAATGGAAGCCTGTTGTTAGGTTAGTATATACGAAAATCTTGACATGTGAGAGATGTGCAAGTCCCAACTTACAAAAATTGAAAACTGCAGAATTTACTTTAAAATGTGATATGGTGTCATTGCCCCTTTCACTTTACTGTTCCTGCTATAACCATTGTCATTTAGTAGCCCATAACAATGTACTTACGTATTTTCTAGTACAAATAGCAGAATATACTTTGGGGTTTCAACTCAGTACAGTGTATCTAATAGTTGCAAAGTCAAGAGCAAAGTAACAAAAAGCCAAGGAATTAATATTTGTAAAAAAAAAAATTTTTAATTCCAATTTTTTAACTTACAAATTTACTTGTTTACTTTGGCTCAATAGAAAAGGTAGCCAGTCTTTAACCTATTTTATTTACAATGCAATCAAAGCCCTTTCATTGTCAGTTATTCCTAGAACTAGCTATAGCAAATCACGAATGACACTTTAGAAAAGTATCAACTATGAAAGGAGAAACCCACAACTCTATGGCACCTAATTACTAAAATGTGATTTTCTGTAGGTTATAACTGTTGATTTCCACTCACTCAAGTGGATTGGCCCATAGTTAATCCTACCCTGTCATTAAGGTGGTTGAAATGCCAGACAAATTGTGTAGCAGTCAGCTTTTTGGGCTCTATAATCACCAATTCAGAAGCCCAACAACCACCTTAAGAAGACTAATCTGATCTGGTTCAAGTATTGGGACCAGAGTTACACTACAACTGTTTTATAGGAATAATAATAAGGTTAGCAGCAGCAGACTATTGATAACCATGTAAAATAAATACCAAGCCAAGCAAAAACTTGGGATAACTGATTTTTTTAAGCTGTATTCTAGGCAGGCATCTCTTAACCAGATACCAAATTGCTCTAAAGAAAAATATTACACAAACTCCCTGGTATTCTGACAGAAAGGAGAAATAGGTAGGAATGAATTGCATACATTGAACTTTAAGTAAGAGAAAAAATTATGTTAATATGATAAATAGTAATTAACATCATTAAAAAACACCTAGATGTCTTCAGACTCAAGTAACCAGATGGACTGTAATTCACCACTGCCTCTGACCACAGATCATATAAAAGGACTCTTACTAGCCCTATGTCACCTCCTAAGGGAAATAAAGAGGTCTTTTGTCAAGATTAATTTCACTTAGAGACCCTATCAAAGGGTGCTCAGTGGAACAGAATGTACTTGAAAACATTGTCATTCTACTTTGCTAGGCCACTTCATGTCTACACAGACCCACAAAGCAGGGAAAGATGGACTTCCTTCATACAGTTGGATCTCAACCAGCAGGAAGGAACTGGAATAACCTACATTTCCCATCCGAGTCATTCACACACATCTAGATAGACCAGAGATATTTGCCACTGTTATCATTTACCAAGCCTTGAGACAGGAAAGCTATGGCGCAAAACTGTGTCCGCCTTCTCTAAGTCAGGATCAATCAAGCCCGTTTCTTCAGCTTGTTCATTTACATTTCAGAGGGCACATCAAGCCAGTTCAGATCTAAGTGCCTGTTAGCAAACGTGTTTGGCCTTCTGCTGATTATAGCAGCATCATTTATTTTGTCAGTGTTAGAAACGTCTTAGCTTTGCCACCTGGAGCTTTAGCACTTACTCATTAGACCCCTCTGTCCCACCACATCCCACAGGGACTGCTAATTACTGGCTTTCCTCCATTCAGTCTCATCTCTGATTTAATTACGTGCACTAAGCCCTAATGAAAAGTACAATATGGCTCTTCTTACCTTGGCATTCTCCGTTCCTCTCTTCATGGCCAGCATTGCATAGGCAGTTGCCAATGGGTACCAGCCATTCACCATCTGCCCCACAGTACATTTTTGGCACATCCTTCTCTTCTGAGTTGTTGACGCAGGAGCCTCGGACTTCCACCAAGGAAGACGTATCAGCCCCTGTGATGGTGTCTGGAAACTGGGCCAGATTGCGAACTGTGAGCGGGCACTTCTTGTAGAACACGCGGACGGATACGAGGGCGATGCAGGCTCCCACATCCTGAAAAGCCAGGTAAAACCCTTTTTTGCTCAATGGCCCTACATCCCGGATCTCAGTATTCAGCTTCATGATTCTGTCGCCAATGTCTACTTGGGTGAAGCTCTCATCAGCGGCGATGGTGTCAATCTTGGCAAACTGGCTCTCTCGGATGAAACGCTCTTTGTCGTTGTCCGATTCATAGTAGTACAGGTTAAACGTCTCCTTGCAAGTCCCCATGACACCTGGAAGACTGTTGCAGTCCCTCAATGTGAACTTAATCTCAATGTATACCCTCTGGGCCCCTTCTCGGGTGATCCAGTCAGTTCGTAGCCAGTTATTCTGGCTGGGTTCCATCACATTGCACACTTGGTAAGTTCGGATCGGAGTATTTTTTTCATCCATAATGCTCACTTCCTCCCACTGCAAAGATCCAAAGGAAATGCATTGATTACAAAATTTTATCATACAATGATTTGTCAATCCAGTTTTGTTCCCAAAGGAACAACTATTGTTGTTGTTTCAACAGCAAAGAAAACTACTGAACAACAAACCTCACTAATAAAGCACCTTATGGGAGCTATGGCAATATTTTATTTGGGAAGTGTTTATTTTTAATTGTTTCATTCTTTTGCCTGGATTCAAGAGACTATCGTGGATTTATTGATGATGAGTACTCAGCAGTTCCCTGTGGTGGTCTAACAACCTCGAATTCACCTATGAAAAAAAAACAGCTACAATTTGAAGTGGCAACAGTTCAAATTTACTCATAAATGAAAAACGAGAATATATTTTGTTTCAACAACTGAGCAGAAACCTGCAAATTAAGGACAGGAAGACTAGAGCTTGCCAAAGGAAGACAATTATCGGTTAATTAGTGGTGCTCCTGTCAGGACTTTGCTCCCTAATACCTAAAAAAAAAAAAGTTAGTCGATTTTTTTGGCACCCTCACTACTCTTTAAAAGGGAAAAGAAAATCCCACCATTCTGGTTTCAGTAATCCTGGGAAGATTGAGAGCAAATTTTATGGTTGAACTTCTCAAATATGCTGTCATTTATAATTGCAGAACACTTTTCAAGAGCATTTAATTCAAAAGTTTGCAATTTTTTTTAAAACAGACACAGAAGAAAATAAGAATGCAAACATACTCTTCTTCTAAACTATTCTGTAGATATTGAAAACAAAATCCTAAGCAGTATATATGATTCAAAGTCCAAGAAAATTAAACAAGGATGGTAGTGTTTCCTTTGCAATCTAATTTTTAAAAATAAATTTTATTGTGGTAATATATAAAATTTTCCATTTTAACCATTTTTATTAAATGTGCAATTTAATGGCATTAATTCTTTGACAACGTTGTGCTACCATCACCACCATCCATTAACAAAACTTTTCCATCAAAGAGAAACTCTATCCCTTAAGCAATAACTCCCCTTCCAACTCCAGGCCCACCCCACCCCTTAGAATTTACTTAAGGCAAAGGATAGAAAGGACAATCTGAAGGCCACAGGATTCCCTATGACTAGAGTAGGAGGTTGGCTCTCGCCATAGCTTTTAAAAACAGCCTTGGAGTTCCTACCAGGCTAGTTGGCAGTCTCCAATTCTTCATTAACATGTACAGTAATGCATTTATATAGATCTGGTATAAATCAGCTTAAGTATCTAACACATGAATATAATAATTAGACTTAAAAATTTTTTTTAAATTTGCATTCTATAACGGCTCCACTTAAAGCTCCATTCTATCCAATGAAGTACATAGAATCATAATGTATCTTTTAACAGGTTTTCTATCTGCACACTGGAAAACTATCAAAGGATGGACATATTACTAGGTGAAGGGCCACAATGCAAAAAATTCTGTATCCATTTCATCTGCTACCATTGTGAAAGTTGGAACTGGGAGGTACAATGTCTTGTGGTGATTAAATTTCTTATTAGCCTGTGAGCAATAAATCACCAGTAATTTAGTTATTTGGAGAAATTCATGTAAATCCAAAAACAGATCTTCCCTTCCTTCCCCCAAAACCCCTATTCAACATGTTTCCCATCTCAGAACAAAGGGATATGGAAAAACACATTTATCAATGTAAACGAAAATACACAGGGATAGCTCCACAGAGTTCATGTGGAATAACTCAGGCCTAATGTGAATTTTCCAGACTGAACTTAATTGCCTAAGCACATTGACAAATCTCCCCCTAGTTTTGTATTTTACAATCACAGTGTCAGCAACTCAATATACTCCTTTAAATGAACACTGCCAAGAAATTAGGGGTTGTTTTTTGTTTGTTTTTCTACAATGAAGCCATCAGGAGCCATCACTTTCCATTATCCTTAAATTCTGCTTAGGTGTTCTTACGGCCAAAGGAGAGAACATTTTCCTTGGTCATATTGTCAAATCATATCTATTTTCCTTTTTCTAAATAACAACAACACTAATGTCATATCAGACCAAATTACTTTCGCAAGGAGTAACTACAAGTAAAGATTTCAGAATAATCAAAAGACTCAACATGCTTTCACTTGCTAGAAAGAACTTTTTAGAGCCAATTCATCCCCACTGGTAGATATCCAATTCATGCCTTTCACTCTAAGCCTGAAAAGGCCTCTTCAGTTACAAAATGTAGGGGTTAATTAAACTTTAATATTTAGCACATAATTCCTCAATGGCTACTATATATTTTGGAAAGACTAGTTCTATTCTACGCAAATAAAATTTCATTTCTAACCTCTGACAATAATACTTAAAATGTGACATACCTCATATTTTTAAAAAGGTTAAAATATGTTTAAGTTCTGGCTTGTATACAACCACCTATGCATCCTATTAGTTTTAGACTTCAAGACAACCAAACGAAGTTTTGTGTCTAGAAAACGTGACCAGGTGCTCTTTCAGCAGTTCTGGAGAAAAACAATACATCTGCAGCATATTAAATTGCAGTGAAAGCTTTCCAGAAACTAGATAGACCATAGACCATAGTCTGGAGTCTAAATGTGTCACTCCTTGATTTTAAATAGGCCACATGTATATTTAGTGAAACAAGTCAGGGCCAAAGTGATACTGCATAATATTCTGTCTTCCAACTTGAGAGCAGCAGTAAGAAAAATAAGGCTTGTTAAATTTACTAATACAATTACTGATACCTTCCATCGTCAACTTTGCCAGCAGTTCTAATACATTTTAACCTAGAGAGCAATACTCCTGGCGTAGCATGGGAAAGCCTCGCCTGCATCAGTGACCTTTCCAGGGTATAGGATTAACAAGAAGTCTGACTCTCACCAAGATAAAGCTGTACCTTTCTTCACATTCAAAGGATGAGGGCAATTGCCTGCAATCAGCGGTGAATACAGCCTGTCTACACTGCCAGAGGCCTGCCAATCACTACCCTCCCCCCTCCTCCCAACCTTAAAAAAACGATTTTGAGGGCAGACTAGAATTTTTCAACTCAGATTAAACCAACTGCAGTCAAGTTCAGGCAGAAAAACAGCAAGGCAGAGCAGTCTCCATTTTATTTCAGAGGGATTAAAAGACCTGCTTTGGAAAGAGTCAGCCTAAAAGTCTCCCCCGTTTTCCTATTTTTCTTGTCTGGTTTTATTTTTGCAACATGTCTTCTATAACAATGTCCCCTTCTCTTTATTTTCTGAATCCTTTGTCGTCCATCCAATGGCTGGGCGTGGAGTCCTACACTGGGTAGGGCATTGCAATTTTTGCCTGGTAGAGACTCCTCATCTTTCACCCCCTTGTTTTCAATCAGTTGGCTCAGTCACAGACCATAAGCATGCTAAGGTAGAATGATCTGCTTCATTTTTAAAGGATTTGAGGAGTATTTCAGCTGAGCAGAAGCTAGACTTGCATGTTGCCCAGATGGCTTTCCCAAGCTGATCCATTCTGACCTGCTATTAGAGGGGCGGCGGAGAGTGTGGCCACTGGCCTCGCTGCTTTCTCTCAATAGTCGATAGAGGCAATGATAGCAAGTGCTACGAATGCAGGAAGAGGTGGACGGTGGGCGCGCTCTTAAATCAGCCTCCAGCCTCCCGGCTCCCTTCAGAGCCAACAATCCAAGTACCTGAGCTTTTGCATTTACCACAAATAATGCACAAGGTTGGGCCTTTTTCTCTATATCACGTCCCTGGCACAAGTTCATATGGCTTTCTCTCAGCATGCCAAAGAGCACAACAGCTGATTTAGGGCCGAGATAGGGAGGTCCTGCGCTAACCGGCTGCCTCTGCGCGGAACTGAACCTGCGCCTGGTACAATTGTAAACGTTTGCTCGCTGGTATCTTTATTTATTCAGTTTCCGCATCTGGAAACAAAACAATCGCTCTAAAAGTAACCCTGTCAGGACTTCACGGCCATCACAGTAATAGGCATAAATTCTAATTTGGTCCTCAGATCGGATTTCTTATGGGTACTTTAGTCTTGAATAGGCATCTAAGTCCATGCCTCCACCAACCTCCTAATTTTGAAACCCCTTTCTGCCCTTTTGGCTTCCAGTTCTTCCATGACAGAGCTATCCAAAGGGAGTATAGGATTTCTCCAACAAAGCGTAATTCACTTTATAGGCCACTGCGGAAATCTGACCCCTCACCACAATCAGCAAGAATCAAGCCATTAGGACTTTCAGAAAGTTGCTAATCACTTCTTTTTACCTTCGCGGCAGAGAGCAACTCAGAACTTACCCCTCCTTCCAGAGGGCTTGCTATCCACCCAAGTTCTCCCTGAACGGATCTGGAATCCAGTAAGGTAACTGCAAAGACACAAAGGAAAATAGATTAATTTCCAATCACAAAAAGCCAATACTACAAAAACCATTTGCCTGAGTGTTTCCATATGTGCCGAGGGTGCACATATCCAACTCTGATCAAAACCTAAACTTGGTCTCACTTATGTAAATAATCATTACTCACTTGATCTTCTCCCCTCTTTAAATCTGCAGGTTTTTATTTATTTAACTTGCTTAGCATTTAAAATTCCATCACAGGATTCAGTTGATTCATTTTCTAAAAAGGATGAATAAAGGATCTCAAGTGCAATTCAAAAAATAAATATATCTATGTAGGGCAGCTACACTCCAGAGCAAAATTTGCATTCATCTCTGTCTGGTATCTACTAGAATTATTTGTTTTTGCAAGTTTCAGACGACCACATAACTCATCATCGTGGTAACAAAGCCACAAGTGAATTCTAGCAGAGTACCCGAGGGGTCACGAAAAGGCTCTCTCCACTACCATTTTCCCTTTTGCCACCAAAAAATAAAAAAATAGGCCCTTGGATATGGTATCTGCTGCTTTTTTAAATATCAAAGTTACAAAAAAGAGGGGATGTCAGACAGTTGGAATTAGAATGCAAATGCACTAGTGTGTTCTTTTTTTTCTAGGTCTTTTTGAGGACAATGGGGGACTCGTCCTCTGCTCCTAAGGAAGTCATTGATTTGAATTTTAGGTAAGGAGTGCTGCCTAATGGCTTTAGTCTGCTTGTGCTGCTACACCTAAGAGTGTGTCAAAGCCAGGGAAGAGGTAGGGGGTAGTCGAGCTGCTGTACTAGGCACTGAGCGACATTGAAAGGGACGCAATGAATTCTCAACCTCTCCACACTCCCTTTCCCGCCGACATCCTGCAGGCCTGGGGGTCGACAGGCCCATCTCAAAGGAACCACAGGGTTTTTAATTTGATGGGGGAGGCTGGCTTTTCAGGCTGGGGGAGGGGTGGGAAAGGGAGGCTTTCACCCTTGCTCTTGTGTACCCCAACTCTCAACCTCACTCCGGGCCCCTGAATTCTGTCCACCTCTCCTCCCATTTCACCCCGAAGTCACTGGAGTTAAAATCTGCCTCTTTCTTCTGCTTTTCTCGAGGAGCCAGAATTCCTAGGGTCCATTAATTATTTAAAAATGTGGAACCTTCCCGGGTCGCTCCCGCCAGAGTTGCGCCCCCTCCTCATGCCCTCTTCTCGGTCCCTAGAGAAAAGCCCTCTACATCCATTTGGATTTATGTAAGGTGGATTAGGGACACAAAGGGAACAATAAGACCCAATTTACAAAAAAAGGGAGGGAGTAGAAGGGGAGGGTAAAGGGAGAAAAGGAAACGTGATGGGAATAAAAAGCAACAAAATGAATTAATTTTTAAGGGGGGGAAGGGGAGGACAGGGGGACAGGCACACACCCCCCTCTTTCTACTTCAGCCTACCGCTCCATCAGCGCCCTTTTGTCTAGAGCCCCCAAGTTTTGCTTCCAAAAGAAAAAGCAAGAAAGGGGTACAAAGAAGGAACACAGCCTCAGCGTCTGGGGCGACAGAGGTCCCGGGGGACGTCCGAACAAGTGTGCGAAGTAGCCGGGTTGAACGCAGGATCCACGGTTCAAGTCCCCAGACCCAGACGCGGGGACAGCCGAGATGGCACCGGTAGCCACGTCCGAGGGAAGGGGAAAGTGGGGGTTGAGGGGGAAGCGAGGGGCACCCCTTTCCTCCCTAACAGTGTCTGCGGGCAGGTGTGTGAATCTCTCGGAGCCTCGGTCTGCGGAGCTCTGGGTACCCGCTGCCCGGCAAGACTAAGTTGGTTTTTGGCTCCCTCCTTCGGAGGAGGGGAGGGATGGATGGACGGATGTCTGGATGGACGGATGTCTGGACGGAGGGATGGAGGGATGGACTGGGGGGGGGGGAAGGGTCGGCGATACAGACACCGGGATAGATGCACGCAGGCCGGAGCACCCACAGACGCCAGGACACGCGCACAGTCAGGGCACCCACTCACAGGCACACGAGCGTCCGCGTCCACGCGGGCACTGCTTATCCACACACAGGTTTTTGCGCGCGAGAGGCTGAACACACACACACACACATACACACACACCTCGCCTCTGGGCTCATCAGAATGAGCACCCTCATCCCGACACAGACACACACGCGTACACGACCCTCCTACTCCCAGCACGTCTGGCCTCGGAACAGACGCGTTGGAAACCGAGCTCCAAGGCGGGACCTATTGGTCCCGCACGTTCCCTCTAAACTCATCCAGTGCTCGGTTCTGGCGGCAAAAAGCGAAAAGTCGACCGCGTCCAACTTGCCGCCGGGTTCCCTGGGTCTCGGGGTCGATCCGTGGAGCCCCGGACCCCTCAGGCAGGCAATCGCACCCCTTGAGGCGCAGGGCCGGGTGGAAAGAAAGGTGCCTGGCGCCCGGCGTTAGAAACCGGGTCACCGGCGCCCGGCTTGCTGCGCCAAGACCGCTGCGCCGCGGCGGCCCTGCAGCCTGGTCCGAGGAAGCGCAGGGCTCGAGAAACTTTGCAGAAACCAGAGCTCAAAAGGCTTTCGCTGGAGCCCGGGAGCCCCAAGCCCTCGCCGCGCGCCGGGCTTCCGTTTCCCTCCCGCGCGGGGCTTGGGGAGGTGCGATGGGCTGAGCGAGCAGGGAGAGGGCCCTGGGTGCACGGAGTTTTTTTGTTTTTTTTTTTTTAATCCGATCGCCGGCTCCCGGGGCATCCCTCGGGGAGACTCCTCGTGGGCCTCGCGGGAGGATGCCGATAAACTTTGGCCTTTCATTTCAAACTTGGGCAGCCCCGCCGCAGGCAGCCGTCACGCACAGCCGCAGGCTGCCCCGCCACTGGCCGCCTCCCCCTTCGCGCATCCCCTCGCCCGGACCCCCTTGCTCAGGAGTCGGGGCGCACAGCGTAAACCGGGATCCCCCCAATCCCGCCAGCTCCGCGCTCCCGGGGACCGTCTGCCCACGGATCCTGTCTTCTGTCTCCGACCCCAGAAAACCCGCCCGGCTCTTACCTTCATTCGCGGGGTACACCCTGGAACCGGTGACAGCGTCGCAAATCCCAAAGAGAAACGAAAAGAGGACGAAATAGAAAATCCCAGCCATGGTTCGCCGGTGCCAGCGTTGCTCCTGCCGCTTCTATCCCAGTGGAATAAATGCTTAAGTTAGGGGAGCAGCAGGCTGAAGACATTGCCAAGGGGGCGAGCTCGGCCCGTGACGCGCGCCCGCCAGTCCGGGGCCCGCCGCCAATGGGAGCGCAGACGGGGCGGCCCGGCCCCGCCCCCGCCGAGCCCGCCCCCCCCTCCCCGCCCTCTCCGCGCTCGGCAGGGCGCGCGGTCTCCCGGGGCTCGAGGGGGCGAGCTCGGCGCGCTCCCCGCTCCCGCCGGAGGGAGCAAGCCCGGTCTTTGGAAGTCACCCCAGGGTCAGGCCCAGGGCGGCGGAGGGACCTTCGAAAGACTCTGAATTGACGGGGGAGGCCGAGCAAAGGTGGGCAACCTTCTCCCCTCCCCACGGGCCGTTAGAAAATGCTCTTTTATTGCAATAAAATAAGTCTGAATTTGACCTGCCCCTTCTGCTCTTGCTTCTTTCGGAGGGTCGACGTGTTCGGGTCCCACACGCCCGGGCTTGGGCTGCACGGGCACATCCTCCGCCACCCTTCACATCTGGCCTGGTTTTGCGTCTTTATGGCGCTTTGCCATCTGAAATGCTCTTTTGGGGAAATTTGGCGAATTGATTCCTAGTTTCTTCCCAGGCCCCCCAGCTGCTTGGAGAGTGGGGACCTAGTGTGTCCCCAACGTCGAGTGCAGCGCCTGGCTGGCAGCAGGGGCTCCGTCACCGTCTCCGGAGACTGCACGAATGCCTCCCTGGCTGCGGGGAGCCCGCGGTGGCCCGGTGCCCTCCACCCGCGCCCCGGGACACGGCTCCCCGCCGGTGCAAGACGCCCGGACACGGCCTGGGCTGCAGGGAGCCCCTGGAACCCGGCCTAGCAATTTCAGGGCGCAAGGAGAAGAGCAGGGTTTGCGTGGGTGTGCGGGGACCTGCAACCGCACAGACAACGCACATCCGGACTCGGAAGCGGCCCGGGACAGTGGCAGCCGCTCTGCCCTGCGACCGCTTCTCCGTGCGCGTCCGGACAGCCCCAGCCATCCCGGGACGACTATGGGCTGCAGGACTCGCAGAGGCCCGCGCGCTGCCCCTGCCCCGGAGCCGCGGGTCACTGTCGACCTCCTGCGGGCGCGGGCAGCTTCGGGCCGCGGTCTGTCCCCCAATGCCCCAGCCGTGGTCGCAGCCACCTGAACGCTGCCGGGCGACGGCAGCGCAGCCCGCGGCCTGGGGAGCGGCTCCCGGCGCGATTCAGTGCAATCCCCGGGGGCGTTTGAAGGGACTTCCTTCCCTTCTCCCGGGCTGCCCCTCCTCTGGCTCCCCCCAGGGCACAGCCGGGGTTTCCTCGCGAGCCGGGGTCGCAGTGGGAGGGCGACCGCGGGGAGGTGGAAGCGCCTCTCCGACCCGGACTGGGCTCATCACGAACCAACCCCGCCACCTGCCGGCCAGAAGGGGGAGTGCGCGGCCCCGGCTCAAGGACCAGCGAGCAAATGGGGGACAAAGACCGCCTCCCAGCACTCTGCTCCCCCGCACTTGTGTAGATGGGGTATAATTTTACCTGCCAGCCCTTGTCCGACGCAACCAGGCCACACCTGCGGTTTGGTGGCGGGTGGCGTTGGATAGGACCTGGGAGTCCTGTCGCTCTTCTGGCCAGCTGGATTGCGGAAAATGAAGTAGGAAAGCGTTTTAAGGAGAAACTCAGTAATAATAAACATCCCAGGGATTGCATAAGTAGCTGCTCTTCCTAAAAGCGGAATCCTAGATAAAGCGGGAGGGATGCAGGGAGGTGTGGAGGGGATATCAGATCGCGAGCCCTCCTCCCGGCAATGGTCACGATTTCGGGTTATTGGTAGATGGTGTTTTCCCGGCAGCACGAGAGATGCTCTGGTTTTTCGTACAAACTCAGATCCAGGCTGAGAAGAAGGGCAACTTTTGCTTAAGTGCGCTGGGCGAGGTGCTGGGCACTCAAAGGCTAGCGATTTGGTGGCCGCCAGGGACAGACTGCGTGTGGCGCCGGGTATTTGGGCTTCTCGATGAAAGATCTGCTGAAATATCACCGCCCGAAGAAGTGAATTTCAGCTATTGTAACTACTGATTTTACTCAAGAAAAAAGAGGAAAAAAACGCATGGGGGCGGGGGTATACATGCTGGTGTGTGTATAAATTATTTAAAATATCTTCACTCAGTCCCTTTAAGGAATGTATTTCCATGTTCTTTCATCTGTTTTTTTTTTTTTTTTTCCCCTGAAATGTATAGTCAAAGAGAATGACTTGTCATTTGGCACACAGACTAAAAAGGGAGAAGAGCAATTGGAATTCTTCTAAAAATATTTTTAAACAATAGTTGCTGGTTGCTTCTCTACAGGGGCTTGAGTTTTGCGTCTATGTGTGGTTGAAATGGCTTGAGTCCTTAAAAACAGTAAAATTTCTAAAGCACTTACCATTTTCTTCCCTGTGCTATGCACACTGAATATTAAGCAAAGTCTTTCCAGCCACAGCTGCCTGAAAGCAAGGCTACGTTTGCTAGGGTACAATCAGTCACTTACCCTTTTTTCTTCCTATTTTTCATTTTTAGGACCCATAGCAGCCCAATAATATGGAGAACCAGAAGGGAAGGAAATGCTAACTTGGAAAAACTGAACCATAACTTTCTCTTTAAAGCATTTCTGGGTTTGCTGATCACAAATAAACAGCAGAAAATTTAGTTCACTGTGACTATCCAGAGGAACAATATTCTAAACAGCAGACATGATTCCTTCTGAAAATAGGGCAGAAATGGGGGGTGAGGTGGGGGAGGTAGCCCTAGTCCAGCATCAATCAATGCAGAATCCTAACTTTATCTGAAACCACCACCCACCCCCAGGAATTTTCAAAGTGTTCACAACAGATTAATTTGCCCAGTGGAGTCATATTCATACAATAGAATATCATACTCTTAAAAAATATCTAAAATCATCTACTTTTCAAATAAACTTGCTCGCCTCTTTTGAGTAAAACCAGCCCCCCACTGTTGTAAGAATTTGGGGTACTTTGAATCCTTTCAAGAGACAAATCAGAACACATCTACTTGTAAGCTCAATAAAACTAGTAATTAAATACTTTTAAAGCTTGGATATATGTTTTCTTTTTTGTACAGTGCCTACCACAAAGATTTGAGCTACAAAGTACATTTTAAAAGCTCAGTTGAATTGAAGTTAAATTTCAAAGGTATTTCTAGTCTGTAAAAGACATTTTGAAATAGCACCAAGCATCCCAGGGTTTACAGCTCTAAGTGGAGGGCCAATTTCACCAAAGCAATGTCAAGAAGGCCTTTGACCTGTGGACAAATAAGCCAGGATAAAGAGAATATGGAAAACTAGAGAGAGGGTGAAAATGAAAAGACGAGTCGACTCTCCCTTTTTCTAGACACTATGCCAGATTTTCTAGCTAGTTTAGCTAGAGAACAGTTTATTAGTTTAGCTGGTTTTCCTAGATGTTAGTCTTTTTATCAGTAAATTGGTGCACTCTAACAGATAGCACATTGTCATTGGGAGAACCAGAGTTTGATGTCAGACATCCCTGACTTAACATTCCAGCTGGGCCTTTTTCTAGCTGTGCGTCTTTGAGTAAGTTACTTAACCGTTCTGAAATACCATTTCCTCATCTGTAAATTATATCTAGTTACATCATATGATTCTTCTTAAAACATGAATGGGTTTTGTAGAGCATTCAGTAAAATATATGGTACATAGTAAGTAGTTAGTATTACTCTCAAGTAATATCACACTACTAATAACTATTATCAGTACTAAATGGGAAGCCAATTTATTCAGCTAGGATCTTCCCTTCTACAATGAAACCGGGCACCGTGTTTTACCTTATGTAAGGGTAAGAGAGAAAAATGCTTATTTCACCAAGAAGGGGCAGTAAATAAATTCTAAACTTTTCCCTCCCTTCACTTGTTAATTATCGCAGCTTATACCCAACTCTTGTATTTCTAGATGATTCAGTTGGATTTGAGCCTATGGATTGTACCAGTCTTCAAATATATCAGTTTAAAAAATAATTAAATGAAACATGGTGTGAGGAATCAAAACTCCCAAACCGGCTCAGGATATTGGTGATCATGAACAACCAAAGCTCAGCCTAATGAAATATCCACTTTTGTCAGAAATAAAAACATTTCAACTACCCCTTTAAACTAACTTGAAACATTTGGTGAGCTTCCGGAAGCCCCCAGGAAACCTTATTGAAGAGCTCATCCTTTGATGTCAAGAATGCAAATAACAGCAGGATCAGTCTATTAGCCATTCACACCTGAGAGGGAAAGATGGCCTAAGGGCTTCAGGTCTTAAAGGGGCAGGAGGGTGGGAGAGCAGAGGACTTCTGAGGCACTAACCAGAGAAGGACTGCATCCTCAAGGGAGCAAGACTCCTGTCAAACTTCGTTCGGTGCTGTCCTGAATTTTAGTTCAATTCTAGCAAACGTGTCTCGAATACCTGCTATGGGCCAAATGCCAGAAGTTTAAGTTGCCAACTGTTCCTTCTCAGCCCTGGCCTAGCTTTGAGTATTGGACATCAACCACCTGAGGAGGTGAGAGCTATGTAGAGGCTATCAGGAACCTTTCATTGTCAAGGAACCTAGAGGGAGTTGAAGAGAGAGAGATGGCACAGACCAGGATGGTTCAGTCCTGCAAAATGTTGAGAGCCCTAGAACTAAGGGAGACAGTGAGCCATTCTTGAGGAGAACTCTGAGAAGATAATTTGCATCTGTTTTGGACTGCATTAGAAACATGAGTTAAGCATTAGATGTATTTACTCTTCTGAAGAAGGAAAGCCATGCCGCAAAAGAAATGTAAAATGCTTTCTACTTGGAACCCTTCAAATACTTCACCTGCAAAATGGTGTTGACCATTGCAGTGCAGAACTCTCAGTGTGCGAACTCACAATGCTAACATAAAGCTGCAAGTCACAGCTATTAAATATTTTAACACAGAACTATGCTGATTTTTGATTATTAAAAGGGCTTTTGGAAATGCAGTTGCTTTATAGTGAGAAATGAATGATAATATACATATGAATAATATAAAGCTGGCACTTTTTTTTTCTTTTTAACCAAGTTTGGGAGAAATAGCACACCAATTTAGAGAAGTGCAACAGCCTTTTTTCCTTCTTTCTGAAAAACGATATAATTGCAATGAAATGCTGTAAGGAAAAAATATAACAAACACAGTTTATGGTTTACGACATGAGAATATATTTGTAAACCTACCTTTTGCTTCCCCCACCATACTCTAAAGCATTTATAGAACACTTATGTTCCAAACATTTATTTCATAATTTTAAAATGTCTCTGAATATTCTAAAGATGTCTAAAATGACAGATAATTTATTTCTTTATGTACAACATAAATCTTGTAAATGCTTGTTTAGATAATGGAATTTTATAAGTGTACTTATAGAGGAAATGTAACTTTTGAAATGCTGTATTTCCTTAGCATAATAATTTTTACAAATTAGTCAAATAAGAAGGATTTTATCACTGCAGAAGATTATGCCTTTTGGCCGTTTAATCAAAAGAACTAAAGAGGAAACTCAGTCAAAACTCCAAAAAATAGTATAGACTTTTTACTGAATCAAATACTTCTTGATGCCACTGTAAATGAACCTTATCAAAATCAGTTGAACCTTAGTAAACTTCCTATATAAAGACAAAAGGGAGATACATAAACATGGTTTGGTGAAAATTGGCATTATTTGGGGACTTTCTGGACATGTCATGTTTAAAACCAATGAAGAATTCATGTGAAATAAATGTTAACTCAGGAGTCTATGGACAAACAAAAGCCCTAAAACTTTAGCATGTACTAAGCAGCCTTCTCATACTTGAGTTGTATGTGGAATCACTGTTTCTTAGATCTTAATTATATCTGCACAAGTAAATTGGCTTAAATTCGGGCAAACAATGAGTTATTTGAAGTAGGAGGTAAAAAGAAATTCAGTTAGTAATGGATCATTTGTCACAAACTGACATTTAAAGTATATCAATCCAACCTTTTTATTTTCTTTTCTTTTTATTCAACTTTGTATGCGTACACACCGCAGGTACTCTTTTTTCATTTTAGGCAATGAAAGGACCTTAAAATTAGGCATTAAAATGCAGAGAATGGTATCTCTAGGCCATTTTTAAATTTAAACTTGTGGCTCTGTGAGAAATAGCCTTTTAAAAACCTTCTCTAGGAATTTGAGGCCCAGTTGTCCCAGTTTGGGATAAATGTTTCTTCTATATAGACTATTTGTACTCTATAAATATTATAGGATTTTCTCCTGAGATTTGAGGCTTCACTTTGACATTCAGGATTAATGTGCGGGATAGTATTTATCTCATCACTTTCAGGTCTCTATCACCTTTATCTCATGCAGCTTGGAATTCAAACAAATTTGAATTAAAACATGCACAGTTGAGTCTGAGAGGGATTCCAACACACATTAACTTTTAAGAGTAAGGTCCCATCGCTGCCTATTTATATTACATTAGACACCTATCTGGGGTAATTGAACATCAGCAGGAAATTAATCAAGTCGGTTCCATTAAATGGTCAGTTTACTGCAAGCTCAGTAAAGCTGGGCCCCATTTCCTCTATGTGTCTCATTATGTTCTCATCTGAAACTTTTATAGTTTTCACTTGGATTGTTACAATTTAAAGTACTTTGATAGATGCCTAGCGCATTCTCAGTGCATAGAAATCCACCAGGGTTAAGGACTCGGCAAACTTTATTTGAGATGTAGAAATCACAGTGAACTGCAAGGTAATGAGGAAATTCAGGATGCTTTAGGTCTTCCAGCTTACAGCTTTCTTTAGCAACACATTTCTTGCACCACTCTATAATACGTATTTCTGTTTTTTTAGTATCTAAACCTAGGATAGCCATTATTTATAAACTCGGGGACTTGTTTAAAAAAATCTGACTTAGATAAAAAAATAAGATTAGCTGGCATTAAAGCTCATACGCCTGAGTACTTCACAAGATTAACAATCACTGTGGTTTAGCTCTAAATTTGGAAAGGTCTGTGATTTAGAACCTTCCTCTTGCTGTATTCTGATTTAATCTGCTCAGATCTCTGTTTTTTGTTTTGTTTTTTTCCATGTCCACCTACACACAGCCGTCCATCTCCCCGCAACCGTTTAACTGTCAGTCAAGTGACAGCCTTGGATGGAAGCTTTGTGTGCCCAGGCCTCCTGAGGCTCGCACTATATTTAGATGGAAAAGGGGCAAACAACCGATTCTTCGAAATCTGGGGCTGGGGGCCTACGGTGGGAGGGTTTTGGTGCACAGTGCTTTCAGATACTTTCTCAAACACACGCAAAAATGCAAACACATACACCAAACTCCCACATCTGCAGCCCGGCACCAATGTAACGTCAAAGCACCCTGGGAAATCAAACACTCCAAGGCTCGTTGATGCAAAGAATAAGGCACACTGGCTGTACTTTAACGAGGGTTAGCTCCCAAGAATAGTTCTAGTTTTCCCTCCTAGTGTAAGTGATCACATCTGTGTAACTTTCCCTTTCTTGGATTGACTGATTCTTAGCGGACCTGTAAGTAGTAATATTTCTTCATAAGATTATCTGGGTTCATTTGTTTTTGCTAACTGGAGAGTAGCTGGAGGGATTGTCTGATGAAGATTTTGTACCGATTTCATCCTGTATAATTTAATGTCTTCATATTGGATGGGATGGAGGTCGCAACGTATAATATGAAACCATGCTATTGAGACATTTCTAGTTGTATAGATTACTTTCCTGAAAAGTCAGATAGGTCGTTAGCATAGATTAGAATGTTGATCTCTACAAAAAGAGCCCAAATTAAGATGCAGGCTTTATTTTAGTTACTCGGTTTTTATTTTGTGTCATCTGCATTCTGATTATGAGTCTCTTAAATTTGGCTTCATCTTTCTGATCAGCCCAAGTTACAGGAGCTTTAAACAAAACGTTCCAAGTTTGCACTAAAAGCACTAGGATCCCTAACAGTCTCTAAAAATAAACAGGTTGATTTTCACCTTGACACAGGACATGAAATATATTTACCTCTGTCTCAGTTGAGGTACATGTCACCTGAAATGTTTAAGACATTATGATGTGAGAATGTATTAGAATTTACTTTTTATAGTAGCTGTACTCAAGGTTTCTGTTAATTTTTTCTATTTTTATTTTTCTTTTACTAGAAATGAGAAGGTAAAGAAGTGAAAATGGCAGATGATCACTTTGAATATTAGTTTATCATCCTAGATAAAGTGTCAGCTTTACTGTCTGTCTGGGAACTCCATCCTTATAACAATCGGGGTTCTCATTCTAGTTAGGCAAAAGGCAAGCAGCAGTTGTTCAGGGGCAAGAGTGTAACCAATAAACCTGTGCAAATAACTTTATAACCTTGGAGTTTATTTGGGATTTTAACACAGATGCTTGGCAAATCCATGGGGAATGTTTGACAAATGTCTGATTCACCAGTATCTTAAACCTATTGAGTGCAAAGCTTATAACTACCAAGAAATTGATTTGGGGATGCTTTTTTTTTCTGAACACAATCTTCAAAAATAGTACTTCTTCTTGGTACTTAATATGAAAATAGAACATATCTAAGAAATGTAAAGAATTCTGGGTAATTGTGTATATGTGCATGTGTGTGTGAATAATATTCTAGTCATTTAACCAGGTGAAACAGTGAAGGAAAAATCATGAAAGAAGTGGCTGGCCTAGTATTTAGCCATTTGGATCATAATCCAAGTATTAAAATATATGAAAGACAAAAATCACTTTTTGTTTTGTTAAATAGTTTTTATTTTGGAATACTTTCCTATTTACTGAAAAGTTGCAAAATAGTAAAGACTAACTTTTAAAATTAAAGCCATATTATAGAATATTCTGTTTATTAGATCCTTCTTAAAAGATAATTTGCCGATTTATTTTCTCTAATATGTTTTGTTATTTATGTTCTGATAAAAACCACATGCATGATTCATATCTAAAATCACTTAAAGAGTTAAACTTTTTTGACAATTGATTTATTTTCAAAATGATGAAATTGGTGAGAACAAATGAAATAGTGCTTGGGATTAATATTTTAAAGCTCTGGAACGCCCCAATACATTACTCTTGGTTATGGGTAGAAATTGGCTTTTAGTATATTGTTTTCTTAGTAAGATAATGTCAAGAATAATGTTAGTCTTTAGAACTCAGTTTGAGTTGATTTGGTGTATTTCAATGCAGAGGTTATCTGTATAAATATCACACACAAGAGTGCACACACACATGCACAAACTCACCCAAACTCACCCTCAAGCCACTGAGGTTCGTTATGTCCAAAGATTGTGACTTCCAAATAATTCCAACTTGCTTTCCAACTCTGAATAAAGGCAATTTACATGGGGAAGGAAGGGAAAGATGGTGGTTGTTTTTTTAAAGAAAAAATCAGCATCTGTAGAAAAGCTACTTCTTTAAACCTCAAAATGTATTATTGGTTTTCTCTTTAATTCTTTCTTCACCATGGACACCGTGGAAAACATACATTTTCCCATGTAAGTTCAGTATATTTAATTTTGTAAGTAATAATCATAAAATTAAATCCAGCAGGTAGTCCGACTATGTGTAGAGAGCTGTTCCCATATATATGTAGTCACAAATTATCGGATTGTAATTGATCTATGCACTAAAATAGAATTAGCTGATGGTGAAAAATTAAGTCAGACTTTGTAAGGATTACTTCTTTTCTGTGACCACACAGGATTTGCATTTGTCTCTCCCTGAGGGACCAATTCATTATAGCCATTTGGGGAACAAATGTAGATTTTCACACAATTTCTTGCTTGCTGCCACACCAAAATGAATGGCTTTGTGTTGTCCCACATTGGGCAAATGTGCCCACTTCTGTAAACAGAGCATCTCATTCCATTTCCCATCGTCTCTGCAGTCGACTTTTGATTTCAGAAGCTTGGAGATTTTCCCCCAAAGCCACAGACATTTGCTGCTTCTTCTAGCTGATTATTTGGCTGCCCCAAACAGAAGAAAGGAATAAAACTCAAAACAAACACAAATGGCTTAGCTAGTTGTTAATGACTGTACTTAAAAGTTTGGTGGTTTAGAAGGTTTTAAGTTGGTGATTAAAATGAGGCTTAGAGAAATTAATGTTTTTAAATCTTTTCTCTGATTCTCACTTTTTCCAAGAATGGAAGGTAATCTTAAATTGCATGATATTTAAAATATATTGTTGGAATTAAGCATTGCATAAAAATCTATTTCTTTATGGGTATGGTATACTAAATCTATATACAGATTTAATGTTGGAGGTTTTTATATTTGAGAGTGACTTTCATTGCCCAGGACACATAACCTGTAACTTTACAGAAAGCCAAATTTGAATTATGTGCTTGAAGGCTAAAGCAGCAGAGGAAATTATTTCATTAAAGGACCCTAGCCGACCACCCAGTATTCAACCTTCATCTTAGCTCTTCACTTTATGTCACACACAGTAATTCTCCTCTTATTTATCATATTCTAGGTGGGAAATGAATGCCCTAGTGAGAGGCTCAGGTTCCTCATTTATAAAATGGGAATAATAGTGCCTATCTAAGGATTGGTATAAGAAGCAAATGAGATAATCTATATACAGCTTTGAGCAGAGTGCCTTGTGGAAAATAATTGTTTACTATTAATATTATCGTATATTAATTTGGAGTTTAAGGGGTGAGGCCCTAGAAGACTATGGTATGCCACATTAAAAAAAAAAAAATTGGGCCATATATTTCTATTATTTAATAAAATTGCCTGAAAGATACTTTTAAAGAATCTCCCAAGTACTTTTTTGCAAAACAAAGACCATTGTTCCCATTTGTCATTAGCCTTAAACTCAGAGATAGAGGCACTTTTAGTCCACAGACCCATTTACTATCTCTTGCAGAGATTGATATGTTTTTATATTTAGACATTTTATATGTTAGGCTTAATTTGTTGTAAAATATGTGTGTATATGTGTTTACAAGCAACCTATTTCTTTACTTGGCTACTATCGCAAAGTGTGAGCCACAACTTCTTTCGTAGACCTAAAGTTGATGTTGAAATATAGATAGCTAAAATTGCTCTCTCCCAAACACAGACGATACTATCTTAATTAATGGAAAGTATATTCTGTTTATAATATAACAAAGCAGGGCATGTTTATAATATAAATGTTTATAATATGAAATGTTTATAATTATAGTATAAATGTTTATAATATAAAAGCAGAGCATGGAAAGCAAACCATTTAACTCAGGCTACTACAAAAAACACCTTATACAATGAAAAAAGTATCATATTAGAAAGCAGGAGTCTGAGATTCTGGATTGTTTGATGTTGGGCGACTAGTTCATCTCTCTGAGGTTCCGTTCCCAATCGAGTTCAACTTGGTGATCCCTTTCAACTCTAAAACGTTATAATCCTAGTTTAGGAATTTCCACATTTTTCTCGAAGAAGGAAGAAACTTCATATTCAGTAACTTCAAGTGGTTCATATGCAGTCTGATGTTTTTGTAAGCAAATGTCCTCCATAGAAATTCTGTAAGGAGGAAAGTTGAAACCTATTTTGCATTTTAAATAATAAAAAGGTCTGTTTTCCAAAATTACATGTTTAAAAACTTGAACCTTTTTAAGAAATACATAAAGTACTCTGTACAACTTTTGTTATATTGTTAACCTTTATTGTGTTTATGAATGCTAGCTTATGAATTCATAAGTCTCGCAGCTAAAGGAGCTTCATAAATAAAACAACCCACTTAGATCTGCATGTTTCAAATAACAAAGCAACAAGCAAACCAACAGATGGATGCATTTTTAAGTAGTCAATCTATTGCTATCTTTTGGTTAGAAAATTCTCTTTTGCAGGTTGCAACAAAATCTTTCACTGAGTGGAAAAATAAGTACAGTCGCAGAATCACAGGTTTCCTGAAAGAATTAGGTATTTCAATACTTTGATAACCTATTCAGATTTTGTATAGTCATAAAGTAAACTAAATTATTGGTGGAAAATCAAATCAAGCCAAATAATTTGAGATTATTGTAAACCTGAGACATGAATAAAATTACCTTCAGTATCTAGTTTCTTTTATATTTTTTATATCAACGGAGTTAAGTAAATCAGTATGATCCAATTCAATTCAAGGCTGTTTTTGCAATCTTGTAGGGAAAGAATGTACAATATTATGCTTCACTTTTTAATTTACATTATACTGTCAAATAAATTTGGGAGAAGATGCTCTTTGTGTTGGAAAAACTGATATAAAAATGAGCAGATAATATTTTATCAAAAGAAGCCAAATGCGAAAAGATTTTCAATGATTATATTGGGTGGTTCCCAATTTTAAATGACTGTCTTTCTCTGAAAAGAAAAAAAAAATAGTCTATCAGATTATCTCTTCACATGCACAGAGTAAAGGGAATGGAGAAATGAGGTAATTATTTCAATAATTCAGGCACTTAAAACTTTTCTGTGAAATATCCAAATGATTGATATGATAATTTTGACTGAATTAGTCAAATTACTCTTTCACAGTTTGCCTTCTCATTACTTGAGTAGATACAATCGAAGTGCGGATGTAACTTTCATAAATGCAGAATACTAAACTCATAGCTTACAGTATCCTTCAAGATTCATCCAATTATATATAATCAGTTACCTTTTGGCAACATAGGTAGTAACAATTTGTCATCCTCTTCTTCAAAAGCACCCATTTGGAATACTTCCTCTGGGACACTGTAGAATCACTATAGAAAAGTTTCAATGTATGACCCCAGACTCATCCCTTATAACCACATTCTCGTGGCCAGCCACTGTGGCACATTCATAGATGAAAAAGGAGAGAGCAATACAAACATTAGGTGAAGAATTAGGTGAATAATGACTTAAGCAATTTGTTACAAGTCCATTTAATAAAATGTGTTAATGTCAATATATCACATGCTTCTCCAGGAGCTACAAAGCAATTGTAAATTCAATAGATTGTTTCTATAGTAAATCTGATGGCAATTTTTATAAAATTTTTCATTTTAAATAACGACATTTTCATATCGCTATAAATTAGAAACAAAGAGCAGAGGCAAAACAAACAAACAAACAAAAAAATCACACAAAAAAACAGCCACTCAAAGCCTCCAAATGGCCTAATAGTAAACTCAGGTGTAAGAAACAAGACTGTGTTTTGAAATCTGGTCTCATTATCCTGATGAAAAGTATGTATCTAATACTAGGTGTACCTTTTTCCTTCAGAAAATTCATAAGGACAGATTTATTGATCATGGCTGGGAAAAGATGCTTTACTAATAACTGATAAAAGAAAGAAGGAATAAGACTTTTTTATCTCCAATTCTTTTTTTTTCCCACCGAGATGAAGAAACAGCCTTTCAAACTGGAGTGAGAAAGGAAGGAAAAATGATTGAAAATTTCATGGTTTAACAATCGGCTTGCTTTAGGTGCCCGGCTACAGTGGTGATCAAGGCAGATACCATTTCCCTAGGAAGGGAGAAAAGAAAGAAGAGAATAGAAAGCAACTTTTTTTTTTTTTAAGATTTATTTATTTATTTACTTTTTTCCATTTTATTCCCCCACCCCCCCGAAAGCAACTTTAAATAACTATCAATTTCCAAGTGCATGACTAATCCTTTCCCAGGAAAATAAAATAACTTACAGCTATGAGTATGGATTCATGTTAGATAAACTTTAAGACACTGAGAATAAATGGATATGAAAAAAATTGCAAGTGACAATTGCGGTCCCAATTTTTGAAAAGTGAAAAACTTGGACCACAGAAACTATAAACCGATAAGAATAATGACAATCTCTGGCAAAATATCTTAACAGATTGTTAATTGGAAAACTTGGGAGCACATTGAGAAGGAAAAAGTGATCATTAGACATGAGAATTGTTTCCCCACTGTCAAGTCATACTTCAGTGCCTAGAAAATTCCTGGCATATAGTAGGCATACAATACAGTTTTTGACAGCTATTCCTTTTGGTAGAATAGTTGGATTAGATAACACCATAGTGTATATTGAGTTGATCAGATGACATCATAGTATATCTTGATTTGATCAGGTAACACCATAATGTATCTTGATTTTCTAAAGCCAAGTGACAAAGTCTCTCATACCTTAATGGGCAAGATGACTATCTAGTTCGATATGTTTATCAGTAATCAAGATGACACCAAAAGCAAATGTATCATATCTTTGACTACTACACAATTGGGAAGAATAGCTCATGTACCGAGAAAGAATCGGAATTTAAAGTTATCTTAGTACACTGAAACAGCAGAATAGAGCCAAAAAAGAAATCTTGCTGAAATAAACATAAAGCCCTGGATTTAGATTTTTAAAAGCTTAATTATATAAGTCCAGAATAAAGAAGCTATGAACTTCATACCAGTTTATGTGAAAAAAGATCTGTTATGTTTAGTGGATGAAAAGCTCAACATGTGGCAACAATGTGATACAATGTGATTGGGGAGATGGCAAAATGCATGCAGTCTTAGACAAAATAAATTAAATTTTAGCACTCAGACCAAGAGATGGAATAGCCTTACTGTCCTCTGCACAGTGGCCTGTCCACTTCAGGATTCCACATTTTTACCGGGACATTGACATATGGCAAAAAAAAACCCAGGGGAGGGCAACGAAGCCTCAAGGCCATGACTTATGAGAAACTGTTGAAGGGAGTGAGTAATGTTTAACCAAGAGAAGCTGAGCCTAGCAGCCCATGGAAGCTCGCTTCTAATAAATCGAGAGCTCTCAGGTAGAAGGGGAGCACCTTATTCTACTTTGTTTCAGAGGGCAAAACTAAGATCCATGGGTAACTCTCATAAGGAAGCAGAATTCTGCTAAATCTAAGGGAAAACTTTCTTATAATTGGAGTTTTTCTGTATCTGCTGTTTTGCGAACTAGTGGTCCCCTTAGGACCTCAAGCAGAACCTGGTTAACCATCTACAGACCTGCTGGAAGAGAGAATTCCTGTGTAGATAGGAAAATGGAATTCCTTGACCTCTATGAGTGTTTATGAAGTGATGGCTAAAACAAGCAAATTGCTAGGCAATTCAGAAAGAATTAGGTGAGAAATTCTGCATAGGCTGACAGCACTTAGAAAGGGCTATAAGGGTTAAGAAGACAGTGCTCATCAGAGGAGAGTTTTTGAAAGAGGAATCCATTATCTAGGACAGTGTTGCCCAATAAATATAGAGTGTGGACCACAGATAGGAGCCACATAAGTAATTTTAAGTTTTTTAGCAGCCACCTTAAAAAAGTAAAAAAAAAAAAAAAAAAATGAGGTGAAATTAACTTTAATAATATATTTTATTCAACCCCATATATCTGAAATATTATCTTTGCAACATATATTCAGAATTGAGAAAATTACCAGTGAGATATTTTAGATCCTATTTTTCAGCAAAGTCTTTGAAGCCCTTTGTGTGTATCATACACAGCACATCTCGGTTTGGACTACTCCCATTTTAAGTGTCTAAGAGCCACACATGGTGAGTGGCTACTGTACTGTACAGTGCAGAGCTAGAAGCTAAAGTCCCCAAGCATGGCTAGTTAAACAAAAAGGAATTATTAGTAAAATCAGGCTGAACTGTACAGGTTACCAAGAAATTCTGAAGACCCAGCCAAAATAAAGAGGGTAAAGCTGTGGAATGTTTTCATTCAGGCAACTGCACAGTGAGAGGAGCCAGAAACACAGGTGGAGTTTGACCAAAAGGAGCAGAGAATCCAATTGAGGCTAAACTGCACCTGCCCCATTTCTGGTTGCTCCGGCAACCACACTCCCTTCCCATGCTAATGACATTATAATGAGAATATCCACATGCAAATGAATTAAGCAATAATTACAGGCAGAACCTCCCTTGTTCTACTAGCTCCACTTAAGAGGAGGAAGGATGACTAAGAGAGGAGTTGGGGAAAGTTTGATTCTGAAAGGAGGGCGATTGCAAAAGGAAAGAATTTGAGTTATGAAATAAAATGGTTATCTGGAGCCTGTACACTGGGTGAGAAAGTCGTGTAGTTACTTATCTAGTTGGCCCATCCCTTCAGAGGCTTTCTCTGCTCTAACCATCTTCAGGGGGACAGAGACCACCCAGAGGGGAAAGAAGCACAGGGAAACGCCAGCAACACTGGTTTAGGGAGAAAAGCAGCTCCCACCTCCTACCCTCAATTTCAAAATAAATAACCTAGGAATTGTTCCACCTCTCCACTTTCCTGTCCCCCAACAGGGAATTACACTTTAAAATATTTTTTTCTGGGAAAAAATAAAAAGCAAAACGAGAGACTATTCTGTATTCTTGGATCTGATTTGCTCTTAATTGCTTTTTGCAGTTTTCCCAAGCAGATCAGAGCCTCATTGTAATTCAGAGGGAACAAGGTGGATATTGAAGTTGAGAAGCCCAATAATCCTGGCAAACCTAGAAGACTGTGCTGACCTGGGAATAATGTGTATATACCGAGGTTTTGTATATTTAGAAATTTTTAGGTTTCCAGAATCTTGTACAGCCTCTCAGGAAAAATATACACGTAAAGAAATATGTTGTGTGCAGTGGGTGGAGCTCAGTGGTTGAGCGCCTGCTTTGCATGTACAAAGTCCCAGGTTCAATCCCCGGTACCTCCTAAGACAAACAAACAAACAAACAAACAAACAAACGTTGTTGATGGTATGTTCAGAAAATACTCCGTATGTTTTGATCAATGACTTGGAGGGCGCATTGGTTTGGCTACCACATGGATAGGCACAACAACATTATCAGTGAGTGGCCTTCAAATGTGGGCTTGTGGAAAAATAATAAAGTACTTACCTCTTTCATTTTGTAATACCAATGGCCAGTAGTTATCCAGTGCTCATTACATGCTGGGCCCTATTTTAAGCTGCACAACACCCCTGAGAGGTAGGCATAATTGTTATACCCGTTTTACAGATGGGTAAATTGTGACACAAAGTAACTTTCCCAAGCTTGTAAAGTGGCAGAGCCAAGATTTGAACCCAGTTGGCTCTGCTATAAAATCAACAGATGTGAATTACAAGATGTCTACGGTAGAGCCTTCAAAAAGATAAACCAATCTTTGTTAATGACTAACTAATCAACTATTTTGCTATCTAATAGAACTACCAATAGAATGGAATTACTTGATATTGTTATCACACTTAGAATAAAATAATGGAAGAATGACTGGAACAGAAGGTTCAGATAGGGCATATATGGTTGGTTCTGATAAGAGCCTGACTGCCAAGGAATCCTAGAATAGCGAGACTCCAGAAAAACTCCATTGCAGGTTTCTGATGTGAGGAGAACAGTATTTGAGAACATTTATTTTAGCAGTAGAGTGTAAGGAGGGGGGAAGGGGGAAATGCTTGAGATCCTGAGGCCAGTTAAACTGTAATTCATAATAAAGTGCCTGCATTCAGCGCTGATGGTAGTAGGAATTAACAAACAGAAATGTCCAAGGGAAAAACCCAAGTGAGACACTGGATATTGAATGAAGTGAGAAAAAGGAGGAAAAAAAAACAAACAAAAAAACAGAAAAGAAGGATAACAGTTTAGATATACACCTAGGACTTTCTGCCAGGGTGACAAGGTGACTGAAATGAAAAAGTTTCAGAGGCATTTGGTTTAGAGCAAAGTTTCAGCCTAGGCACTATTACATTTAGGGCTGAATAATTCTTTGTTATGGGGCCATCCTGTGCATTGAAGGATGCAGCATCTCTGTCCTCCTCCCACCATGCTAGTGATGTCCCTCAAGTTGTGACAACCAAAAATGTCTCCAGATATCACCAAATGTCCCTGGGGATAGAGGCAAAATGGTTCCTGTTTGAGAACTGCTATTTAGGGAGTTAGAGCTTGAGTTTAGTAGACTTTGAGATAGGAGTGGGACAATCTGGTAAAGATATCCAGGAGGCAGTGGGAAGACCAAAACTTAAATTCCAGGGAGAGATAAGGGCTGAATATGTAGACTTTGTATTATTTTGTCAAGAAGCAATATTGGACGAGATACCTGAAGTGGAGCTTTAGAACAAAAAAGCTGAGAGCTCGGGAATAGACAAAAGTTAAAAAGAAGAAACAACACCAGTGAAGGAAACAAAGAGGCAGTATCCTGAGGAGGAAGAAGGAAGTCAATTGGGGATAAGTGATAATTCCGAAAAGAGGTAGTTACATGGAGGAGGGAAATTATACTAAAGTCTGCCCACGATCGCGCATGTGTGTATGTGTGTCAGTGGAGGGAGAGTAGAAACTAGATTTCAATGAGTTGAGGAGTGAGTAGAGGGCAATAAAGAGATGGTGGCAGTGACTCTGGATTATTCTTGAAGAATTTGTCCCTGACAACTTGAGGAGAACTAGGGCAATTTAGAAAATGGTAAGGTCAGTGGAAGAATGTTCCTTTTTTAGGATATGAAAAACCAGAGCAAGTGTTCAGGCAAGCAGGCAGGTGGGAGATATTGGGGGACAATTAAGAGGCCAGGGCTTTGGAGAAAGATCAGGGTCCAGGACTGACCTTTCAAACAAGCAGGCAGGACTTCTGGGTTGAACATTGCCCTGAAAACATATCTTTCTAGAAGCTACCAAGAGCAATATGGAGAGCAGAGAGCAAAAATGCAAATTTACTTCTTGATGAAACTAGGCCCAAAATATTTTATAATGGAAGGAACCTTTTCACTATGTCCTTGTTTGTACTTTTTGATGTCTGATTCTTGTAAATGTATATTGATTTTGTGAAAAAAAATCAAACAATTTATTTAAAGAAATGCAAATGCTGGAGAATAAAATATGCTTTTTTGTTCTTCTCTCAAAAGGAGAATTCTAAAATGACATTGGGCGCAATTTTTTAAATACACATTATCCATGCATGTTGGGTTGTATAAAATTGGTCTTCTGCCAATTGCCTGAGTGTGTCATTTGGATGTTATAGAAGCCAGTGGACTATGATAGTCATAATTAAGTGCAGCTGAAGGGAAATATTTTAGACAACTGGGAAGAAAAGTAGATTTTAAGTCTATGGGATCATCCAGTTTTCTTTAGTTTGTCCAAAGCATAATCTTAAGGCCCCTAGAGGAAGGATCTTTCAACAACTAAAACATCCCGTGGAATTTACTTTCCATTTTTAATCAACATTCCCTCTGTCTAATCTAGCTAGAATCAGAGGTGCTTGCTACACACATAATTTTCAGATTATTGTAAATTTATTATGTTCTTCTAAAATTATACTCGTTGGCTTAAACTTTTAAAAGAGTACTTTCTTAATACTCGCTGAGATCAAGAAAATCTCCCCATTCACCACTGATCTCTTACCATCAGGAGATCTAATGTAGGCATAAATAATGCATCTTTTGGGACAAACAAAGTTTTTATAAAATTCAGAAAATCAAAGTATTGAATACAATTTGCTGAACTTTGTCACATCTAATCCATTTTGTAGGCTTTTAGTTCACAAATCATGAAATAATACCTTTAGGATTTCAGAAATTTTCATCATAAAGCTTTATTGTATTTTATCTATAACTTTCTTTTACATTCTCTTTTAAGTTACTCTATGGAAAAGATCTTATTGAAAATTACTTACTGAAAGAGATTATTTTTGCAATGCATACTAAAATACTCTGGAAAGCATTGAATTTGAATGGAATATTTTATTTTATATACCAACTGGTATAAGATCATAATGACATATTTTGAAATAATACTTCTTGAGTTTAATATATCCACTGTCCAAAAGGATCTATAATCAGACTATTTTTCATTCCAGATATTGTTGAATCCTTTATGTAACTCTTCATGATTTTATAAATAATAATCAGACTTTATACAGAAACTTCTATCTACTGATATACATTTACAATGAAAACATGAATCAACCTATTGTTTATCATGTCATTTCTGGATTTTATGTGAAGCTCCCTATTTTCTTCTTTCTTTTATTGTTGCGGTTATTTCCCTCTCATGTAGTCACTTATCCAATTATTAATCTCACGGTTTGTACTGTCATCATCCCATATGCTAGCATCTCAAAGTTAAGCTGGATTTATTCTCATCTTTATGGACCTAATGAGGATGAGAGTAGTATTTCCACATGCTGGTCTTTGGACAACTGTGTAGAAAAGTGTAGATAAATGAGGTTGACTAAACCTTGCGCATGAACATACACAGTTTAAAGTTAGCAGTAATCTCTAGTCTGCTATCATATGCAAAGTTTTCTTGGTGTTCTTTTTCTTTTATTGTTTTATAAATGAACACATGTATTCCATACATTTTCAAACATTCACACATATTTCTTGAGTGCCAGGCACTGCTTAGAATGCTAGGAATGTATACAGACCAAAGCAGCAATGTCCCTGTCCTCCTGGAGCTAATGTTCTACTGGGGGTGAGAGTAGAATAACAAAGCAAATGAACAAATAGCATAATGTAAGAGAGTGATATGTGCAATTGTGCTAAAGTGGAGGAGTGATATTGTTATGGGGATAGAGTGCCAGAAAAGGCCATTTGGGAGAAGTGATATCTGCATATGTGTAATATGTTCTCCCGTGTGCCCTCAGTGTAACATATAAATTACATTTTCATATATTTTTTGATGTTGAGCTAAAACAAACTTCTGTAGGGCAAATGCCAATGACCCTTTGCTAATCCAAGTTAGAAGAGCAATCTCCAAGTGCTGATGAAATAGGGACAGGTATTTAAACTCGGATTGCTTTATTCTAACATAATCTCTTGCTTACATTTAACCTAGTTATTTATATTATAGCTTAATTCTAATAAGAAAACTTTGTTTATAGGAGAGAATAAACAAAACTCAAAAGAATAAATCTTAACTGCCTTTAGGTTCATATTTTTTCTCTGATTCAAGTTTAAGTGCCCAGTTACCTGCAGTATCTTCACTTTACCTTAAATAGCACATAACAAGTAACAATTTGTTCTTTTTTTTAATTATTTATTTTATTTTTATTATTTATTTATTTATTTATTTATTTTTAATTTTTTACAGGGAGGTCCCGGGGATTGAACTCAGGTCCCTCCATATGGGAGACAGATGCCCAACCATTTGAGCCACAGACGCCCCCCACAATTTGTTCTTAATAATTACTAATAATGATGTATTTGTTTTTGTTTTATTATCTTCCCCCAACTGACATTTTTGTCCACAATTTATAAATTGGAACTTAATGTGAAGTTTCCCATCAAACAGAGTAAGAGCTTGTAATTTCCACCAGGTCATTTCTACCATTTATATATATGATACATATGAAATATTTTTATTGCACCAATGCCCCAGATGAAAGTTGCTTTAGGATGCAACACAATATGAAAGTTGTAGCAACCTATGGAACTAAAACAGGAGAATATATTCAGGAATGGATACAGCTCGACCTTGATATCAATGAACTATTTGTGTGTGTGGAGGGGGCGGGCAGGAGTTCACAAAATCCTAGAAGAAACATGAATAGTAACTAAGACATAAGAAAACATAATTTATGGACAGACACACAGGATGGTGGGATAGAGCTGAACATAGTATACAGGCCTAGATGACGTGGATTTCCCTGTTTAATTTGAAGTTCCAGCTTTGGAGTGTGATTAGTGTTTTGCAGGGTAGTTTCCAAACACTACAATTAGTTGAGATTTTGAAGCAAGAGTTCCCATCGTTTTACACTCAACCAAGTTATCGCTCTGGGAGTGCTGCCTTTATTTGTAGAGTTTATAAATTCTTATGAGTTAGGAACAAATATGCCTTCATATGCCTGCAATGGGGCTGTTTATACTGTGGTTATAAACAAGTCTGGGACATGAATTGTTGGCACAACTTTTAGGACATTAACCTAGAAAATCATTCTGAACGATCAGGGAATTTCAGGCCATTAAGATACTCAATTCCAGTGATAAAACTTAATGGCTTAGTTTATACTTCTTTACTATAGTCCAAGTCAATACTTTCAAACCTTGATTTTTTTCACTCTATGGGTTCTTTCTTTACTTACACGTCTTTTCAATTTTTTCTTTGTAAGAAAACTTTAGGGGAACAGATGTAGCTCAGTGGTTGAGTGCCTGCTTCCCATGTATGAGGTCCTGGGTTCAATCCCCAGTACCTCCTGAAAAACACACACACAAAAGAAAACTTCATTAAAATAACATCTAAAAAAAAAAACTTTAAAAATTAACTGATTAATCATCAAACAACATGTATGTGTTCGATATTGTCTTGGGCCTTGTAAGGGCCAAAAGGAAGCCACTACCCATGGCCCCAGCTTTTGGAGATCCTCAAATTTCATTGGGAATATGAGATAAAACAAATAGCATTCAGATGTCAAATTAAGACAATACAATGCACATTTAATTGTAACTCTTCCTAATGTTAAATATGTATGCCTATATGCTATGTGGTACTTTGAAATCAAACAACACTTGGATATGTGACAGGTTGGTATTACAGAGTAGTCTAAAAACACAGCTTGTATGTTTTTTTTTTTCTGCTCATCTTAATCCAATTTGTATTTTAGTTTTTGAGATAATTCCTTACAAGTAAGACCTTCAAGGAAAAAGAAGTGGCTGGAAGCCGTGGCCTATTCTCTGCCTCTGAGCAGCTGTCCACACGAGAGCCTTCGAGTGGCCATGTGCCCTTGCCCAGCCTACAGCGTCCTGACCTTTTTTGCAACAGTCTTGTTGCGCTAACCCAATTTATGAGCTCCAGCAACATCTGGCGGCATTGGCATCCTTGTTCAGCTCTGTCTGTCACTCCGTGTCACTGGATGAATGCGTCCGGAGTGATGATAAAGCCAGCATTAGCAAATGTTGGGGGCAGGGGTGGACAGAGGCATTCTTGAGCCTCCCCATGCAGTGCAGCAGAGTGGGCGACAAAGGAGAGGTGGCGGGATGCACAAAAGTGCTGATGCCAGAAGGCCTGACACGCTGCAGGCGGTACGTGACATCTCGTGGCTTTTGGCTGTTGTTGGTTGTGATGTATGTCACAGCCATGATGGATGACTTTCAGATCTTTCCCATTATATCATATCTGTAAGAAATTCCCTCTTCCTCAAATGTCTTTTTGTTCCCCCACCACTGAGCTGCAGATGGCACCTACCCACGCGTTCCCATTGTGTGAGGCCTACAGAGAACTTTGCCATTCTTCTGGGATCCTGCTCATGGTTGAACTGTTAGCATTCAATTAAGACTTGAAATTACGGCTTTGGGCAGTTTAACCTCTTTTAACACAGAGTAATGGTAGTGACTCCGGCCACTTAGGAATTTCCTGAGGTGTCACTGATATACTTCATTAAGATTTAAAAGGATAGAATTAGCAGATGAAATAAATTCAATTATTTCTCCTACCACTTCAGTTAGATTTTCTTACAAAGAAAACATATTTTTTTTAATGGCTAAAGCCCTTTGAATACATACATGGATTCCTAACAAAATGTGAAATGAGCTCTCAACTGCAAAATTCAGCCTGGCAATATGATAATTCATATAAAGGACAGAGGTTAAACAGACGTGAGTTGATAGTAGGCCAAAGCTAAAGCTCTCTCTTTCTCTCTTTAGTTCCATGACAGACTTGACAAATCTGATTTTTGAAGCAAATATTTTTTACCTAGGAAAAGCTGCAATGATGAGTAATGCGGGAGGGAGCAGACTGGCTATCCACAGCCTCTCCTGTTCATTTCTTATGGCTCTTCTAAGCATTATGTTAAAAATAGAACATTAGCTGTAGTTACGGATAAACCAGTGAAAGGGTACCTAGATTTTCTTCTAAATTATGGAAAAAAGCAGCACGATACCCCGGAGTTCCCAGGTTCAATGTGCTGGATGATACATGCAATCTATGGATGGTTGAGACCACTTAAACAGCAAACTCAAAATAAATGTTTAAATATTTGCAAATATAAAAAGACCCTTCCCTAAAATGCAGCAAAAAATATTTGTTAATTTTCTTTCTATTGCCCTCATTTCAGAAATTGATTTTGATTCATGTAATTAATATGTTCTGCACTGATCAGGAGTATGAGGATACAAAACACTTTTCTGGCTGAGTTTTACATTCTGGAATAAATCAAAATTATGATAATCAAATGTGTTTAGAGCACAAGCAGGGCCAGGGGACCTTCACTTGATTTGCATGCATACAAAGACTCTGCCTCCAGAGGAAGCTCCTGTTGGGAAGCCCCGGCTAACCTGGACTCAGGTATTATTCCTTCAGATTGTATATCACAGCAAATCAACTGATGAGTGTAATAATTATTGAAATATTATTTATAATTATTGAATTATTGGGTAAAAAATAGTGTCTGATGTCAAATTAAAAGAAGTTACACTGAAAGCCATCAGGCATTTTGACTTCACACAACAGAATTCATTTGCAAGAATTTTATAGCTGTAGGTCCATTCTTGATGAAGAAGCCTTTATCTTCAGGTGAGAGAAAGGAAGAGCAAGAGGGAATGGATGAGGGTGGACAGGGAGAGGGAGAAGTAGAAAGAGAAGGAGATGACAGAGAAGGAGGAGAGGAGAGGGCAGTAGAAGAGAGAACTCTCTCACCAAGTGGGAGAGAAGAGAAGGGAAGAGAAAGTGGGGGAGGAGCGGAGAAGGGAGAAGAGGGGAAGGAAGGAGAGGAGATTTCTCTCCCCAAATCAGTAATCAATATCTAGGTCTCTAGGTCTAACCTGGGAGGTTCTACTGCACTGCTTTCCAAGAAGTGCCTAGGAATTGTACCAACAGCGCAACTTCCTTTGTCTTCCACAGTTGTCTTTAAACCAGTCTTTTCTAAATTATTGGACTGAAAATCTACACTTACATTATAACAACTCAATAACACTTAAGTTAGCATAAATCTAGATGGAATGTTCTTCACATTTGTAAGGCACACTTTTCCAGGTAAGTCGGTTTACAACCCAACTATGGAGCATTAGTTAAGGAAACTAGTAAATACCCTGTTTGTTTTGAATTTGCTTATTGTTCTCTCTAACATGGAAATTAGTTGTCATAACTTCAGTTGAGAATCCACTGGGTATGCCAGAAAAAATATACTTTTCTTTTTAAAGTCTTGATGATCTTTTTAAAAGAAACTTAAGAAAAAGAGGGGTCAATGTGAAGAAACGATCAATACCAAGTGTGGATTGAAGCAACTCAAGGTACAGAGAGTGAAAGCCACATGAATCTCAGGGAGTCTCAGAATAATTTTAAATAATCAGGCTCACACTCCAGGGCACATGTAAATTGGGCTTAGAAGGTAGAATCAAGGTGCATACCTTGATGATTATCAATGGAATGTGAGAATTCCCAGGAAGTGCTCATTGTGTGTACAAAGACTCTTGGATAAGTCAGTATCTGCAGAAACACCAATTTAACAGGAGAGATAAGAAAGCAACCAAAATAGCAGAGTTAATGAAAAAAAGGGACTCTTGCAAGCACCTGAGTAAGAAGACAAAAGAATTCATGGATGCAATAAACACAGACTCCAACTGTGGCTCTGGTCCTTTGACCTAGGAAGGCTAATGGTTTTTGGAGACCCACTTAGTGAAATGATAATCCTTATCTATACCATGTAGACAAAGGATAGCAATAATATCTAACATTTATTAAGAGATTGCTATGTGCCAGGCACTTTTCTAAGTATGTGTCCATCAACCTTTGAAGGATAAATTCTAAATCAATAGTTTAAAATGGTGTCCTGGTCTCCCATCTTCATGCATTTCCCCAAGGCATTGTTTCCCAAACTACCAAACCATAAGATTCCATGAGAGCTAGTTGAAAAATGCAGATTCCTAGGGCCTTCACCCAGAGTTCTTAGTTGGGCTCCAGAGCCTGTTCTTTTCATAGAAATCCAGATAATTCTTATTCTCCGGTCATTTTGGAAAATACCAGCTTTAGGGGAAAAAAGCTTCCTAGAATTTTTGCTTTTTAAAGATAGTACTTCCACAGCTAGAGATAAGCAGAGCAAGATTTATATTTTACATATATATGTTTACATTTATTAGGCACTCAATACATATTGAACAACTCCATGAAAACCTTAGATTATAGAATGTTACTTAAGAAATATAGTCTAAGATTCAGGACTAGCTTGGCAATGGATAAAAGCAGTTTTCAAGTAAAAGTCTTGCTTAATCTGTTTTAATTAGAACTCTTAGTAATTAATAACTTGCAAGGAGTACATTGCATGTTAAGAAATGACCTCATGGCTCACTGTGTAGTGGATCAAGGCTGGTCTTTGTGGCCAAGCTGGTGCCTAGTGCATTTCTTTCATTGAACATCCATGAGAGGATGTTCGCATTCGTAAAGTGCTCCTCTATTAAACTACACAGGCCAACTTGACATCTCCCTTCCCTGTCAGCTCCCAATTATGTAGAATACTGACTTGAGTTAGCAGGGCTCTGTGAGTCATAAAGACGAGGAAAGGGGACTCTAGTTGTTGGAAATTCCTACCACAGCAAGTCTCTAGTGGAAGAAAGTCTCTTGCTCAGCTCTGAGTTAATCGCCAGAACACTACCTCTTTGCTACAGGAAAACATGGGGTAGAAATGTGAAAATCATTGCTTCTTTCTTTGTAAAGGTAGTAATTGTGATAATCAAATTATTTCCGAAATCTTCTCTGTAGCATGCCTGGTTTTCAAAAATTCCCCACGCCCAGAAGAATGCACAGGACAGTCTGTAGACCTGCCACGCCATTTGTGGGCACCTGAGCCTTAAACATAATAGGAACGCAAAAGTGAAACAAGCGCGTGGAGAATTACTTCATTCCAACCAAAGGTTTGGGCTTAAGCCCGGATCCTAAATTATGAGTCCAGAAATTATGAACATTTATAAATCTTTGAATTTTCCAATGCATGAATTTGGGGCATCATAAGCATCGTTACAGTGAATGGGTTATGAGCATGTGATTGTTACCTAAGCACAATTGTGATTTGAATGCCTTTAAAGAAAATCTGAACTTTATCTTTTGGTAAAAAATGCTTCCATGAAATCACAGGAAAAGTGGAGGGAAAAGTGAAGAGTTTCTCAAGTTCAGCACTAGTGACATTTTGGGCTGCATAATTCTTGGGAAGGCCAGCCTGTGCCTCGCAGGATGTTGAGCAACAGCCCAGGCCTGTACCCACAAGATGCTAATAGCACATCTTCACCGCCCACAGTTATGACAATTAAAAAAATAAAATAAGAAAGCCCCTGCCCAGGGGCAGGGAGTCGGGTGCAGTGGGGGTTGGGGAGTGGGGGTGGTTGAGACTCACTACTCAACCGCGAGCATCTCTTGAAGGAGACAATTCCACTCGACCAGTCTCAACTTACTGGATTGTCAAGAAAGTGGTCCCGAAGCTGTTTGTGCTCAAGCCTAGTGCAAAGCTGGCTTTGTTTTGTTCTGTTTTTAGCTATGAGACAGAGTCTGTTTTTATCTCATCCTGTCATTTCTACAGTCCCTGAAAACGGAGTCAACGGGAGCCCCTAAAGCAGCCTGACCATAGCGATGTTAGCACTAACAGGTGGATTGGGGAAAAACAGAGTTTCCTTTAGAAACTCTGGACACTGCACAAAGTGGATTTGCTTCTTCAATAGTCCATGCATATGCTTCCGACAGACAATAAGGAAATATTTGCTATTGGGAGGTGTCTTCTCTTTTCCGGGTGTGGTTAGAGATAAAGGGGCATAACCCCAGTGTCCCTCTGGGTTTATTTATAACGGCTTCTATCCCTTTTCCACGCGATGCTGTCCCTTGCATATTACATTACATGTGGCGGTAGTTTCCTTCGGCTTTCATACTGTAATGGAAATTGCTGCAGTCAGAAACCATGTCCTTGAACAATTCTTTGTTCCATGCAGGCGAAGGCTGTATTTTGCTTTCAGAGGAAGCTTATTAAACATCTAAAAAAACTTTGGTAAGAATAAAAGTCAGGAAAATACTCAGGATCAAGAATGATTTGAAAATACAACTACTGCTCTTCATAACACAATATAAGAAATAGTCCCAAAATGAGTTCAGGTATATTTGTTGGGGTCATTACCCCCATAGAAATAGATCGCTCCAAATTCATGTTATTTTTCAAAAAAAGTATTTGTTGTTATTATATCTATATTCTAAGGGTACAAAAATGTGTGTTAATGTAAATCATTAAGGCTAAATATCATTAGGGAATGTATTGTTTCTCCCCCCCTCCTTTTTTTACTTTAAAGAATTAAGTTCAGAAAATTTACTTTCAGTGGTAACATATCTGATCAAAATTTACTTTAAGTCAGAAACTTGTCTTCACCCAAAAAGCTAAATAGAAAATTATGGATTATTAATTTGCTATTTCTCCTCTTTCTGCAGGTATTAGTTTGCATTTCTGATCATCATCCGCTTACCTGCAGTTCTCTCTTTCACTCCATTTCACTCTCCCCCTCTCTTCTACAGCCTGTTACTGTAGACTTCTAGAAGTGTTAGGTTCATTGACTTGAATGAGATGAAAGTTCTACAAGGTCAGAAACAGAATCATATTTGTAAAAGACCAAATTACTGAAAATTAAGTACATGTAGTAAGGCACTGTTAAAGACCAGTGTCTAAGAATCGCAATTTTCTTTTTTCTGAAAAACCAGCAATGGTTATTAGTATAGAGTACTACCTAATATTCACTTGAATCAATGTCCCATCTCTAATGATTGCTTCTCTGAGTGGCACCCACCCAGGGCTCCAGTGATAAATATTTAATAAATGGAAATCCCCCTACCTTTTTTTCTTTTTCCCATATGCGTTAAATTAATTATTTCGTTTTAACAAGCAAAAAAACTGTTCTCTCAAATGCTACCTCAATATTTCACACTCCGTATATCCTTGAAAACTCTCTCTATATCAGTTGATTTACAGTTGAACATTTTGAAAGAATAAAAGTTTGGGAGTGGAGCTTGGGAAGGAAAAAATCATAAGAGATGCTTAGTCCACAAAATCTGAATGTTCTGATAACGTTTCCTTACTGCACCACACTTTAGACTTGATGAGCACTGCCTCGTATTTGGTCAATTCAATTGGACTGCAGAAATTTTTTGCTTTTCGCAAAGGGGAAAATAAAGAAATTTTACTTGGAGGATTTGATTTCCCAGAGACTCCCCCACCCCCCCGCCCCTTTTCTTCTTCTTCTTTTTTCTTTTTCTTTTTTTTTGGTAGAATTCTGTGTGCTGAAGATATTCTCTTCTGGTGAGCTCTGCACTTCTTATTCATGGCAATTACACTCACATCTTTGATCTTGGATGAGATCTCTTGAGCATATTTTGTTCTAGTTAAGTCTTTGATCTGGTTTCCTGTGAGTTTTTAAGATTGTGTTTTTATTCGAAAGACATTCAGCCTACAATGTTTAAAAAGAAGAAAAGGTGAAATTTAAGTTTCCATATGACATTGTTTTCTTAGGCATATGGATAAATTAGGCTGCCATTATACCTCTCAGCTCTTTCTTCCATTATACCAATAATTTGTGTTTTTCAACTGTCATAACAGTGGAAAGCTCAACTCAGAATGCAACATGGTTGATCAAATTTGGCTCAACAGTTTTGCCAAATAGTTATTCCATTTGTCATAAAAAACCAAATTGGTCTTCCAGTGATATGCTGACAATATAGCTATAGAATAAGAAGGAGTAAATTCATAGAGTTCCTGCTTATGGAAAGTTTAAATATTTTTATTTATTTGTTATTACCATTGTCATTTTTAAATATGGGTTTATTTTCTTGTTTATGTAGTATATCATTTATTTTTTTTATTTTTATTTTTATTTTTATTTATTTATTTTTTTATAGAGGAAATTTTATTTTATTTATTTATTTATTTATTTTTATTATGGGTAAAAATCAAAATTCTCACAATACATACAAACATTTGCAAAATGACATATAAATATATATGCATATATGTGTATTTGCTTACAAAAATGTTATATATATATACATATATTCCAAGAGGTGCTTACACAGGTTTCAAGAGGGAAGCGGATGTGGCTCAAACTATTAGGCTCCTGCCTACCATATAGGAGGTCCAGTGTTCGATTCCCTGGGCATCCTGGTGAAGGCAAGCTGGTGAGCTGGCCTGCGCAGGAGTGCTGGCCCACACAGAGTGCTGGCCTGTGTGGACTGGCACAACAAGATGACACAACAAAAAGACACAGAGGAGAGACAATAAGAGATGCAACAGACCAGGAAGCTGAGGTGGCAAAAGAGATTGAGCGTGTCTCTCCACTCTGGAAGGTCCCAAGATGGGTTCTCGGTGCTGCCTAATGAGAAGACAAGCAGACACAGAAGAACACACAGCAAATGGACACAGAGAGCAGACGGTGAGCGCAAAATCAACTGGGGGAGGGGGGAATAAATAAATAATAAATCTTTAAAACAAAAAAGAATTCACCTAGGTGACTTAAAAGTGATATGTATTGCTAAGGGGAGATTAAATAATAAGATAAAAGCTAGGGTCGCTGTAGTGATGGCAAAATGCTATGAATAAAGGGGGCCGCACGGGACCTAGGAATGTACATGACAAAAATTGGTCACCATGGCAACATTCGAACAGTGGGAGACAGGGAGCTGAACTGAGCAACACAGAACTGCAGTGGCCTGATTGAAAAGAACTGCCTATAATTTAGCTTGACTCACTTGTTATGCAATATGTTTTCTGTACTATGCAAATGACTATAGAAATGTGAGAATCCAAAACAATCTATAAATCCAGGTTGCAATAAAAAAACATACCTTTCCTTGAGGGTAAGATTAGGAATTCCAATTTGTAGCAAGCAAGAGGATTCTTTGTTACTAATGATCTAACACTGGGAGCACCATCAAAGGTATTTTTCTATAAAGCTGTGTTCTATAAACAAGATTTCCATATTTTAGAGGCTTATTTATGCAAACACTAGATATCATTTTATAACAGCAAGTCAATCAGAATGAGAAGGCAAAGAAAGGCAACACAAAATAGAAGAAAGTGTTAGGTTGAACAGTTTCATGGTGAGTCCCATCATAGAAAATATGATTCAATAAAGTTTTCCTTTCAATTCATTTCTAGCAGGTTGGTTGCTCCTTGAATGATCTGGACAATTGCCTTTGTTTTCCTTTTCAAGTGGTTTGTGTGGCATAGAATCACAGAGACAGAAGTGACCTCAGACACCTGTATGATCTTGGGAGCGGATGTGTCTCAAGCAGCTGAGTCTCCCATATGGGAGGTCCCGGGTTCGGTTCCCAGTGCCCCCTAAAGAAGACAAACAAACAAACAAGCAAACAACGAGCAGACAACAAGCAAAAACTAAAAAAGCAGGGAGCAGATGTGGCTCAGCAGTTGAGCATATGCCTCCCACATGGGAGGTCTTGGGTTCAGTTCCTGGTGCCTCCTAAAGAGAAAACAAACAGACAACAAGCAAAAAACAACGAGCAGACAATGGGCAAAAAACAATGAGCAAAAATAATGAACAGACAATGAGCGCAAAACAATGAGCAAACACAACAAGCAAGCAGAGGAGGGAGCCATCTGTGGGATGGGGCAGAACAAACAACTATATGATCTGGTAAACAGAGAGCCTACAAAGGGCACTCACACCATGTATAGAAATAAAGACATCCAGAATATAACTTATTCAAAGTGTTATAAGAACAATGTTATAACAATGATGTCTTAAATCTTGCCAACACAAAGTGGCTTCCTAAGATTCAGTAGTGATGCACACTTTATCATGTAAAACAGAATTATGATGAATCATCCAGCTTAATACAACTATGTATATTATACATAGCTGGGCATGTGTAAATAACAATAATAATAATAAAATCATTAGTAATTATAGAAATAATTTGAGCTTGAACTTACTAGCGCTATGTATGTGCAGGTACTGTTAAAGATCTCACTTCTGTTGCCTCATTTAATTCTCACAAAATCACTGTGAGACAGAAACAAGCATTCTCCCCATTTTGCAGTTAGAGAGGCGTAAAGAAGTGATGCAACCCTGGGCTGTCTGGCCCTAAGCATGGGTTTCTTCCTGCTATGTGTTCAGATTTTTTTTTTTCCAGACTACTTCTTAATAAGACCTTTCTTCTCTATTCCTGTGTCAACACTGTCCTCTGCTCAGGGCATCGCTTATCAGTCAATTGCAGCCCCTCCTTGATGAGTCCCAGCTCCCAGCCATGCCCCTGGACACTGGAAACTTGCCTTCTCTGTTTTGTAATCTAAAACTCACTAACTTGCCCACTCTTCTAAATTTTCTAATTGTTAAGTTTCCCTCCCTTATGATAATGTGCCACTTATCCTTTCCTTCTATTTGATTTGGCTAGACTAGATTAGGACGAAGAATTTGTCTTTGTTTAAATCTTGAATGTCCTCATTCAATTAATGTTTGCGTGTTGATACCATGAAGGGATCCAGGCAGCAAAAAGGAAGAACTGTTTGGATTAACCAGAACCCAGGGTTCATTTAGGCTGAAAGGGCTGTCTGGTATAATCGGGCAGGAAGTTTCTCTACTTCGTGTCTGGCTTCTTTCACTCAACATTATGTTTGTGATATTCTCCCATGTTGCTTTGTGTAGCAGGAGTTTTTCAGCGTCATTTCTGTTTGGTAATCCACTGGATGAACATTCCACAATTTATTTATCCGTTCTATTATTGACGGACATGTAGATGTCTCTGGTTTGGGGCTATGATGAATAATGCTATTATGAACATTCTAGTATGTGTCTTTTGGGGGAATATATGCACACTTTTAGGAGGTGTTAGAACTGGTGGGCCATAGGTTATAAATTTGATGAACTCTCATAGACACTGCTAAAGAGTTTTCCAAAATGGTTGTACCATTTACCTTCCCAGCAGCATATGAAAATTCCAGTTGCTTCACATCTTCAACAATACTTGGCGTGGTCAATGGTTTTAATTTTAGCCATTCTGGTGGGTATGAGGCTGTACTATATGTGGCATCTGATAACTAATGAGATAGAGTACCTTCTAATATACATATATTTTATCCATTCTCCTATTTGGCAATCTGTCTTTTTCTTATTGATTTGTGGAAAAGTGTTGATTTTAAATGACAAATCAATGCATTGATAAATTGTATACATGGCAAACTTTTCCTTCTTTTTCTCTTTTTTCCTCTTTTTTATATCTTTATGTTCTTCTTTCGCAGCACTTAAGTATTAGTTAAGATGCAACCTAGTCTGCTGTAACAAGAAACCCAAAAATACAGTGTCTTACATAAAGTAGTTATGTGTCTTTCTCATGTAATAGTCTAAGTAGCTCAGAAAGTCAAGTGGCTCCTCTATATTGGCATCTCAGGGGCCTCCCACATCTGAAATCTTGAAGTTATTGCTCTTGCCCTGTTGGTGGACTCATCGCCATTTCCACATTCCAGCCCTGTGGGTTCAGAAGAGAGAGAGAGAAATGAGGGACATGTTTTTTCTCCTTTATCAACATGGTTTGAAAGTTGTATACTTAAGCTCATCTCCCATTAGCGAGGCCCTAGATATATGGCCACGAACTCTCATACTGGAGAGTTGCTTGGAAATATGTCCTTATCCTGATGCTCATTTTGCCTTGTCAAAGTTGCTATTATAAGGGAAGACATGGAGAAAGAACATTGTTGGTGGACTGTAGTCTTGGCAATCACTAGATCTGTCAGATTTCTAATCTTTGAGTATACACATTAGAAAAAAATTTCTTATAGACAGATCTATCTAAGGAAGTACCTCCAGTATATTTCTTTCAAAATACAAGACTAGAGGTGGAGAAGTACTTGCTATCCCTCCCAAGTAGTAGTCCCTAGAAGGAGTAGTGGATTTAAAGTTTGCATAACACTTTAACATGGAAACAAAGTTAGAGATAGATCACTGATCAACATCATATCATTTGCATAAACAATACTACATTTATATCAGTGCTTGGGGGTACAGAAGGCGTATTAGTTGGCTGTGGTGGTGTAAGTATCTACATGAACATGCCTTAACCAAAGAAAGGGTTTTTTTTTTTTGAGATATTTCAGGCTAGACGTTTGGTTATTTTTGACATGTTTGAAAATTTCCATCAGTTGCAAAGTTTGTCCTTTCTCTTGTGAACTTGGGGTGTGTGTGGTCATATGTGGGGATTATTGTCCCTTCTCCCCATTCTTACTGATGCTCTGCTTTTGCATGGGAAAATGCATTCCTAGTGTCAGTGTGAATACCAAGGACACTCATACTCTTAACCACAGGCCTAAAAGTGGAAGCAGAGATTTCTTCTCCTACCAGTGAAACTGTTCTGTGTTGGTTGTAAGCTTGAAGTCACTGGTGGGATTTCCAATGGCCAGACTAAGAACTTCCAGAGACTCCTTATGTTCTGAATATAGAAATCCATGGTAGACACTCTGGAATGAGGACTGTAGTGTGAAGTGCACACCGAGGCATTAGCAAAGAGGTGCTGGGATGAGGAGACTCTGCAGTAGTGGAGAGAGTGGTTCACCATGGAAACAGGATGGGCCGTGCCTCTCTTTGCCTTTGCCATTCTACCTCACTTGCCCTTCCTTCTCTGAAAAGTTGGTAAGAAGGGTATTTAGAGCAATGGATAAGGATATAAGGACTGGGAAGGAAAAAGAATGAAAGGGAATTGTTGGATCTACTATAGCTGGAGGAAAACCTGACTGATATAAAATGGAGAAAAATGTAAATTTCTGTAGCAATGCAGCTGAAGTGGTTAGTTCAGGCATACCTAAATGGGTTTGTCGGCTGACTAGAGTAAACTCACAAAATTTTTTTCCCTTTTTTATTTTTTAAAAGATACTTCGGTTACATAAATGTTACAGAGCATATATAGGGGATTCCCATATGCCCTGCTCCCCACACCTCCCACATTTTCCCACATTAACAACATCTTTCTTCGGTGTGGTACATTCCTTGCAATTGATGAACATATTTTGGAGCCTTGCCACTAAGCATGGATTATAGTTTACATTGTAGTTTACACTCTCCCCCATTAGACTCTGTAGGTTATGACCAGATATATAATGACCTGTATTTGTCATTGTAATGTCATTCAGGATGATTCCCAAGTCCTGAAAATGCCCCCCCACCCATTACACCTGTTTTTCCCTCTCCCTAACCCCAGAACATCCATGGGTCACTGCCTCCACAACAATGGTATTTCTTCCATTGCTAGAATCATAATAAGTTTATAGTAGAATACTAGTAAGTTTATTTTAGTCCATAGTTCATTCCCCAATCCTGAGATCTCTGGGATGGTGATGCCCATTCCACCATTAATTGAGGGGGGGCTTCGTTCCCATATATCCGATGGATGGGCCTCTCTTGCATGCAGTTGCAGGCACTCTCAGTTCCTTGGTATGCTGTGTGTCCATCATCTCCTCCCCATTAGTTGTCCTGGGTGAGTCCATTGAACTGGAGAGTAGGTGTTGCAACTCCATTGAGATTCAGGGCTCAGTTGGCACATGGACAGCCCAAAGATTGAAGTCTCTTTGATGTACACCTACCAACTCTAGTAGTAATTATAGGTTCAAATAGAAGGACAGAAGTGTCATGCATAGGGAAACCACTGCTGAGTCTAATTCTGTCACACTGGAGAGCATAAATACCAGATTAGGACTTACTGGCACAGGGCCAAATTCCTGAGCTATCTGCTCTGACTACAGTGTCTGGATGTCTCCATATCCCAGAGGAACTTTGCTACTTGGGGTAGTTCACATAATCTTTTAATCATTTATACATTTGTTTTTTTACCAGGAGTCATGGAAATGTGGTCATCTTTTTTCAAGTTGGAAAAGAAATAAATGAGATCATGAATAAGAGCTAAATTCATTTACTTAGATTTATATTTATTTAGAAATTGTGAGACAAAGTTTCTTTTGGAAATTCTGCATCTTATATTTAATTCTAGGAAAGTATGTACATTAAGTTGTTAAATAAAATTTTAAAAATTTCAGACATGGATGAATAAGTTTTTCTGTGAATATTTGGTGCATAGTGGATGTTCCAAGAAAGGACCACAAGATCATTCAGATATAAAAGTAGTTGAGGTCTCTCTATGCACGTACGCTCTTTGCCATTTGCACCTCTCTGTATACTCATTGCATACGCGGTCACAGAAGCCCATCCTGTGCACGTGGACTGTGTATGGTGATGATGTCATTCCAGAAAAATAACTCTGCTATTCCTTATTTCTCCTTTGTTCCCTCGTTTCTCTTGTCTATCAGTGCCTTGCACTGAACGCTTACTGGGAGGAAGCACTATGCTAGCCTCCATGAAGTTTTACCTGGTCCAAAGAAATGCTCTTTTGCCCTTCAGCTATTTAGAAACTGTGGGAAGACAGTCACCCCAACTCCCAGTTCATATGTCAGGAAGAGAGGGCTGTGAAAGGGCTCTGTAATGAGGATCCCTCTGTAGAGATTCTCCCCTCCGTAGGCAAGAGCACTGAGGACCCCTCAGACTCCTTGGATATTGGATTTGCTGTCTGGGGGATGTGTGCCCTCTGGGCCAACAGGCTCAGTCGTGGTGCAGTTCCTGTGATTTTCCAGGCAGCTGGGCTCCAAAGTGGCGTGGGGTTGTCCATTGTAACATGAGCCTTGATGTGCGTGGAGTTTGGGATGGAAGAATTTCTCTTTAATCAGAGCAATTTCTCTTCAATCTGCTGAAGCCCGTGCACAGGGGACACACTTGGGTGGGACTGGGGGGTGGGGAGAAGCACACCTTCATAAAGTAGCAATTGTGCACACTTACAATGTGGAGTCGAGGCAGCAAGGAGGAGGGAGGGACGGTGAGGCTGTTTTTCTTAGACTTCGTATACTTTGGAAGTAATTCATTCAGGGATGATGTAGGGAGGGCCTGATGTGTACCAGGCACTGTCCTAGATATGGGGAAAGGAGCAATGAAGAAAATAAGCAAAAAGACTTGTTCTTGTAGAGTTTATATGCTAATGGAAAGAGATACACAGCATGCAAAATAAATAGGTTCATTATATAATATCTTAGATGACAAGTGTGGTAGGGAAAAATCAAGCAGGTTTAGGAGGCTGGAGGGTTGTGGAGAGGAATGAAATTTGAAAATAACATTTAAGTAAAGACTTGAAAGACCCCAGGGGGTATAACTAGGCAGTGAAAACAGGTCATGCAAAGGCCCTGAGGTGGGAGCAAGGGAAAAAGCAAGGAGGCCAGTATGCCTAGGGCAGAGTGAGCAGAAGAGTAGAAGTCAGAGAGGAAACAAGAGTCAGACCATGTGGGGCCTTGGCAGTCCTGGTGAGGATTTTGGCTTTTACTCTGAGTCAAGACTGCAGCAACTGTTGCATTTTGAGCAGTGTAATGTGCTCATTCATTCAAATATTCAGTGAGCCTATGTTTTAGGCCTGATGCTGTGCCAAGTGCTGGGGATAGAGCAGTCAATGTGAAGACAGTCTGTGCCCTCCAAGAATTCTCCATTTATTAGAGAAATTGGTCCCTGGCACCACCTAATGAAGAGACATGTCAGGCTTGCAGCAAGTATAGTAGAGAAAGTATAGGGTTGGCATAAATTCTTGGGTGTGGACAGTAGCTTCACTCAAGTGGTTTGAAAAGCATAAGGAAGATGATCCCCACCTCACCTTCAGCAACCTACTCCTCCTGCACAGTCCACTCTTCAGGAAAAAAGTATTCCCCGGGGTGGGTTTCCCACTCTGCGAAGCCTGGAATGTTGGCAGGTGCATTTAATTTGTCCATCTCCTTGTCTTCATCTTATCAGTCACCACAACCTAGTGAAAGGCATTTGAATCCTTCTTCTTCCAATAAGGTTTGAAGGAGGAAGAGGAAGAGAGCCTGAGATGATTGACTGCAGAAGTCTGGAGAGGGGCTGAGGGCATGGGGAGGCAGTGACTTACCATCAATGGGGCTGGGATACCACAGGACAGAATTGGAGGACACACGACTGTGTGAATGGGCAGAGGAGATGGAGTAGATGGAAAGGAGGCATGCCTGGTAGTGACAAAAGCTGTGGAAGGTGGGAAAGATGTAGCTCAGTGGTTGAGCACCTGCTTCCCATCTATGAGGTCCTGGGTTCAATCTCCGGTATCTCCTTAAAAAAAAAAAAAAAAGCTGTGGAAGGAAGGAATTGGCACCGAGAAATGAGTGGATTTAGGCAATGCTATAGATAGGGCACTATAAATTGGAAATAAACTCGGTAAAAATGCAGAGAGAGCATCTCATATTTTAACAGTGCTTTCTGAATGTTTTTGTAAATGTTCTTCAGGAATACTCTAAAGTGTCCATTTTCTTTTAGGTTTTAACTTCCTTTGGGATAACAGTAACGCTTAATTTTGGAAACTGCCTGGTATCTTAAGTCAGTACTATTGTCCTGGACATTTGGCTATTTTAGTGCTAAAAAAATAAAAGGGCTGAGGAGCTTCAATTTTATTTCTATTTTTTTAATTAAAAGAAAAATCTTTAAATATTTTATGTCTTATACCAGAGAATGGTAGATATTTTCTGTAAAGGGGCTGTTAGTACATCTTTTAAGCTTTACAGGCCATACAGTCTCTGTTGCAACTACTCAAGTCTGCCATTGCAGAGCAAAAGCAGTCATAGACAGTACATAAATGGATGACTATGGCTGTGTTCCAATAAAGCTTTATTTATAAAAACAGGCCATGGGCCAGATTTGGCTAGTAAGCCCTAGTTGGCCAATCTCTGCATTATATTACTGGCTTTAAAATCTGTCTTTGTTGAAGATTCTTTTACTTAGAACTATTTACTGTTGAGTTGATGTGGTTAATTTTCATTCCTATTCTATATCATGTTTTACTCCAAAATCTTATCGTTTTAATAGCCAAAATTTTAAAAGGTTAAAACTTTTCATGTTTTTCTTTTTTTCAAATTTCAGTCTTTTGTGGACTTTTAGGATGGATACAGGCAATAGTAAAGCTTTTAATTGTCCACTCTCTTGTCCCTGAAGGCAATAAAATTCATAATTTCTGGTGTCGTTTTAATGCTACAACAGCTATGTCATCAGTAGTTTGCCATCGCAAATGTAATAAAAAAGGGAAAATTAATTTCCCATCGTTTGAATCAAAGTGTCCCAATGCCTCTATATGGTGCTAAAGTAAAACTGATAAATTAATGGAATATTATAATCTGCAAGATGCTCTTTTGTTGAAGAAGGAAAATTGGCTCATCCTCCATGGTTTGAAAGGTTTAAAGCAACAGGCTCAACTAAATCAGCAATTAACAGTAAAAATACCAGGTAAAAACGGGCCCATCCTCATTTACTGAGAGTATAAAAATTCCTCTCGGAATACTCAAAGGTTCTTTCTGTCGCATTTTTAATGCATAGGGAAATAAACGCCATTGCTTCTAAATCTTGCAGTGGAAAAAAAATACCGAAAAGAGCAACATTTACTCTTTGCCTGCCTGGGAGTGATTAAAATGTTGACAGCGTCCCAGCATCCCTGAGCTTCCTGACAGCTGCCATTGCTTTTGAGCACAGCCATCGTGCCAGGGCAAGCTTTATTGGTAAACTGCTCTACTGGGCTACAGATGCTCTGCTTCCATTTCACACAAGCATCTGTTCCCATATTTTAAAGCTTTATTTCACAAACTTTGACAAAGGCAAAGATTCTGTATCATACGCATTTGCTCCTCTAACAGGGGTGACATTTGGTCGGTTCTCCAGGACCGTGACCCTAAGATTCTGCTGGTGAAAATTGATGCTGCTTGTTGCCATGGATTTTTGTTAATAGCAAAAACATTGTACTCCTGTATAGTCTATGTTTAGGAAATGGAAATTACATCACGTTAGGTTTTCCTTGTTGGCAGAAGGGAGAAAGAACACTTCTGATAAGCCTCATCAAATAGGACCCGTGGCATCTTTCAGGCATATTAAGTTTGTCCCAGTTTGTAGAGACGGTCCTAGCCCCACGTCATTCCCTAACGACAACGGCTTCAAATGTGCTGTACCAATGCTACCGAAATATCCATTTAAAACGAGAAGCATGTAAAATCCAGATTTGAAATTCAATAAGGAATTCAGAGAAAGGTCTAGCTTTCAGACCATCTCCTAGTTAAATGAATAAATGAATAGGCAAATTATTGCATTAAAAAAAAAAATCTAGAAGGCAACCAAAGAAAGCCTTACTCACTAAAGTCTGAAAATAACCCCGTCTGGAAAGGTATGCTTTTAGACTAAGAAAGCAGAAAAAACTAATTAGACAAGAAGCAACCGTGAACAAACATGTTAGAAGAATCAATAACTGGAACTGATCAGCTATTTCTTTAATTGTGCCAGCTGGGCATCCGCGATGCTTAGCAGAGCATAATTACAGTTTCCATCCAATAGCAAAGGTCTTTTCTTTTTTTTCCTTTTAGATAAAGAGCTCGGCATATGCCACTTAGAAATAATATTTTTTGAAAACAGAAAAGTAAGGGGAAAATGAGATATCTCATGTATGATAGCATTTTATGAATAATTAGAAGGGGGCCGAGTAAGTTTGGAAATTGTGCTAATAAGAATGTGAGCTATCAAGAAAATGTAACTAATTTCTTAACTTAAAGGCCATTATGTGCTCGGTGTGTAAAGCTGCATTATTAAAAGTAGGGACAATTTGCTTTGCTATTTTAGCATGGGTTGTGTAGTTTGTTCTAATTTGTAGAACTATGATTGATTTGAGCCCAGAGCATTGCGCCTACCACAACTTGAAAGTCCATGCAATAAAGCTGTCTGGTACCATTAAAAGGAATTAAGACAGACTACGAGTTGTGTAAGTAAAAGGAATAGAGAAGAGAAAGGTTTCACTTGCTAATTCAAAGAAAAAAAATCCTGGCCCAATTGATTTGTACACTTTTTTCCCCAAGTGACAGCAAAACAAAGGTTTGTAAGCATGTAATAGACTGGAAAGACCAGTGTTTAAAAGTCCAAGTTTAGCTCTGTGCAACCAAAGAAAGCGTATCATTTCTGACATATTGCTGTGGGAAACTGGCCTCTTTAGGGCAGTTGTCACCTGGAAAAGTGACATGTTAAAGGAAATATGTACATAGAGAGTGAAGGGCAAACCAAAAAATAGTGGAAGATTCCGATAAAAGTAGGGATTTACTGATGCTTATTCAAAACTTACCTAGCATTTGCTTTTCTAGAGGAAAATGTTTCCTCAAAAAAATTTTTTTTGAACCGAGCAAAAGAACCCATAATAATAAATGCTTGGGCACATTTGCTTCCAAATATAAAAGAGCTTGTTGGGAAAAGAAGGAAAATAAAATTTCAAGTGACAAAGTACAGTATCTTTTTTGTTTTCCTGAGTCCCATCATTCCACATTAAATTAGAAAGAGGATGACTTTACTCAGCAAGTATAACTCACGGCAGCTGGAAAGACTAGCTACGTTGGGGTTGTCGATGCCTGCGTTCCACCAGCCTCCCGAGCCCCGGCGTTTGCAGGAAGAAGCCTTACATTATCTCCCTTCCCTAGCAACGATTCACGTCACTTCAGTTCAACTCAGCTGAGTTCAGGTCAACTCAACAAATATTTGCTGCACATCCACTGTGTACCGGCCTGTTGTGAGGCACTTTTCCTCAGAAGGGCCCATGGCCTTCCAGTCACTGAGGGCATCATGAGTTTCCCTTGTTGCCAGGTTCTCTAAAAGTAAAGGTAAATCAGACTGTTCCCACTGGCAAGAGGGAAGAAGTCTCTGGCTCTCAGGAGCTTCATGCCCTGGGTTTATAGCCCTAGCTATTCTGGCTTGAAAGCCCAATTCTCACATCAGTTTGCCCTAGGTCTTTGCATAGGATATTTGCCTTCTCTGGGACTCTCGAATCTCATCTGTAAAGTGGGAATTATAATATTTATTTGTCTTTTAATATTTTATTTTGAGGGGAAATTTTTAAAATCATAGAATAGCACCAAGAACAATATAACAAATCCCTAGATTCCATTACCGAGAATTCACGACAGTTTATATTTTGTGATATTTCCTTCTAATAGTTTTAAAGGTAATGATTCGGAGCAGGTGTAACTCAGTGGTTGAGCATGCACTTCACATGTATGAGATCCCAGGTTCAATTCCTTGTGTCTCCTAAAAACAAAACAAACAAACAAACAAACAAATGTAATTATTCATTACAAAAAAGCTAAGGTTTTCTTTAACTATCATCATAATTCCTTTTCTCTTACCATAATAATGTATTTCCAGTCTATCCTTTATATTTTTCCATTTGTAGGATTGTTTTGTACAGTTAAAAAAGCTTTACATAAATAATAACATATAGACATATTCTGCAAATTTCTTTTTTTACAGAATAATATACATATTTTACATACATTTATTACATATAATTTATATATTTTATATTTATATATTTTTATATATTTTGTGAACTGTATATGTCATTATATAGTTGTTTCTTTTCATAATTATATAGTTGATTCCTTTTAGTGTTTAATTATATGAATGTATTGCACTTTATTTATATGATACAGTCACCTATATTTGGATATTTATGTGGTTCCAATTTTTCACTCTTAAAAATAGTGCCCCTATGAGGAATACTGTACCCATCTTAATGATGTGAGATTTTTTCTAAGGGATATATAACTAGAAGTAGAATTGCTATATTGTAGCATTTTTCAATTTGACAAGATTCTGCCAAATTACTCTCCAAAGTGGTTGTACTAATTTCCATTCCAGAACAGTTGGTGGATATTCCTATTTCTTCATATCCCTACTATACTTGAAATGTCAGACTTCTTCATTTCTATAACCTGACAGGTGAAATATGTATTTCATTATTCATTCAATTTAAATTTTCTTAATTTTATTTGCCTAGTTAAGCCAATGGAATTCTCTCCCACTACTTTGAATTTTGAGTGTAGTCTAACAAGTGCGAGAAAAAAAAAAAGTTCCTTCCAAGAGCAGCACCTTGAAGAGACTGTGGCCTTGCAGGCAGCTCTAGGCTCTATAAGGCTCATAGAACTTTTTGCATGATGGAAATGGTCTATATCTGTGCTGTCCAATATGGTAGACAAGAGCCACATGCAGTTGCTTGGCAGTTGCAAAGTGGCAAGTGAGACTGAGGAATTGTTAATTTTATTTAATATTAATTAGGTTAGATTTAAATAAGCACATGTAGCGTCTGGCTACCATATTGTACAGTACAACTCTATCTCACAGTGCCACTGTTCAAGTTCCAGCTCTACCATTAACTAGATATTTCATCTTGGTCAGGATACTTAACCTCCCCATTCCTCTGCTCCCTTTTCTGTAAAATAGGAGTCTTTGAGGATTTAATGAAGTAAGATAATATAAAAGGCATAGAATAGAGCCTGGCATGTAGTAGGTGCTATGTTAGTGTTTGTTCTTACTGTTATTATTAACGGGAACTAACATTTCACGTTTATCTGGCCATTTAGATTTCTTCTTCTGTGATTTTTTGTACATAACCTTTGCCCATTTCACAGTCTGGTCATTTGTCTTTATCGTGTTGTTTCACTCCTAATGAAGTTAATTTTAAGAAACTACATGATAATGACTTTAAAGTAACTATGTTTAAGCTGCTAAAAGAGAAAAAGAATGACATCCACCAAAAGTACAGTCAAAAGAGTCTTAAGATGAACATTTCCTAGTATACCTATAATAAAAGTTCTAAAAGAAGAGACTGGGGAAGGATGGGAAAAGAATTGAGAATTTTTCAGATTTTATAAAAGAAGGAAACTTCAGAACAAAAGGGTACTTTGAGTAGTAAGGAAGATAAATGAAGATAAATCCACACCTTAATGCATGAAACTGAGAACAATGCCCCCCCCCCCCAATCTACCAATCTTCTGTTGGTCTTTTCTTCCTATACTTTTTTCACTGGGTTCATTTTTCTTCTTGCTGAAATACATATTTCAATAATTATTTCGATAAATATCTGTAGATGGTAAACTTTTTTAGGCTTTGTATATTGAAAAGTATACCTCTCTCTTATTATTTCTCTTATTCTTGAGTGATGATATAGCAGAATATGAAATTCTTGACTGGCCAGTTTTTTCTCTTGTCACTGTGAAGATATTATTCCATTGTCTTCTGACTGCTGTTATGCCTTATGAGAAGTCCTTAATCAATCAAATGGTCATTTCTTTAAGGCAAAGGACACAATTGTAATAACCAATTTTAAATGCTATTTATTAAGTCTTATTCAAAATAGCAATAAAAACTATTTTTTTAGTTTTTATGAAGTAAAACTAAGGTTTTTGTGAAGTAAAATTTTGCAAGGATGTGTAAGACCTTTGTGGAGGAAATTATAAGATATTTACAGAAAGACCAGAATAACTTCAGAGATAGCTCATGTTCATGGATTGGATGCAAATTCTTTCTAAATTAATCTATAAATTCCATTCAATTCCAGTAAATATCCAATATTATTGTTAAATAGAATGTAGCAAGTGTATCTTATAATTATGATGGAAGAGCTAAGGGCCAAGAATTAGATGATTTTGAAGAATAGCAAGGGAGTGAGAACTTTTCCTCTAAGGTAAAATATATGTGGTAAAAACATCATAATTAAGAGAGTGTGATATTGGCAAAGAGAAAGACTGAAAAACTAATGGAACAGCATTTCTTAGCATCAGGTTTCTTCTTAGGTTTGGAAGTTTTGTTTGTATGTTCATTTTGAGGGAAGTTTCTGCTTCTATTTTATTTTATTTTTTATCTTTCTTTGTCTCTATCTAGCCGTTTTGCAATTTTGAGTTTTTCTCACCCAGGCCCTTCACTGTCAATTTAGAACCAAGTCTTAAAATGCAATCTTGAGACATCTGCTCTCTAACCACACCAAGGATATCACAGGTCTAGTGCAGCGAGATCCAGTGCAGGTCAACTCCTGGTCCTAAGAAAGTCAGGGTGCAGTTTCTTTTAAGGTTCTAATTCCAGAACTCAGTTGAGCAGCTTTTTTTCCCCCTCAGTCTCTCTTCACAGGCAAGCAGGCCTCATTCAGAAACTGTCTTCAAGCCCTGAGCTACAATCCTCCATTTTATAATTTTAGGCCTATTAACCTTCAGAAGTTGGGTTCTCAGCCACCACTGCAGGATTTCAGCAATAGAGCTCAGCAGGCCAGAGAGTTCAGCTCTATTCATTGCCTCTCTCTTTCTCTCTCTCTTTCTCCCTCTGTTTCTTCCTCCTTTCCTCTTTTAATCAGTCTTTGATAGTGTTTGGAACACAGAGGGTAATTCAAATCATGAATTTATGAAGCCACCTTGAGTGGAAGTCTCTTGCAGTACCATTAATTCTTTTCAGAATTTACTCCCAAAGAAATGAGAGCATTTGAATAGGAACAAGGTATCTAAGTGACAATCTAAGTTGGATTCTAAGCAAAATGCTCTTAACATCGTGTGCATATAAAGGTTTTCAATGAAACCACCAATAATGGAGTGTCTGCCCCCTGCCAGCTCCTGCCTGTCCTCTGCCCAACCAACAGCACTGAAAACCCGTAGCTTTGACCTGTACAGGTCTGTGACCTGTAGCAGTGGTTTTCAGACTGTTCCGTGGGGTGCGTAGAGGCCCAGTTGGATAAGCTCTGACTTTATTTGCTTTATGTTTTGGGGTTCCATGTAAGATTTAATTTTAGAGAAAGTTCCACTGCTATAATTGAAAATCCATGGTTTATGGTAACCTCAATCTATAAATTACCAACTATAATAAAACCTTGATATTCTTTAGGATTTCAATGGGGACCTTCACAAGTCCCCAAAACAGCATTTACAAATAAACGCTACAAAATTAATTTTGTTGGTTTCCTCATCTGCAAAGTGGTCATGATAATAACTATATAACTGGTTGTGAGAGTTAAATGAGATGATTTGTTGAATAAAGGCACTAATAAAATTGCATTGAGAGGAAAGCTGGCTGGTGACCAAAATGGAGCACCTAACTAGTTTATGCTAAGGGGGAAAAGGTTATTACAAATGTGGAAGTTGGTTTACTGATAGTTAATCAAAGCCACAAATGCCCACTTGAAAATGCTAAGAGCCACTGGAATTAGAGGACACAAAGCCCTCAAAACACCTTGGCCTGAGCTCGCCTCTCCTTTTAGGGAATGTCTGTTACATCCCCTAAAGCTGCTCCCAGGCAAAACACATCTCGAAAAGCACTTCTATTTTTAGTAAATAAAATATCCATAAAGTCTTAATAGCTCCAAGAAAAATTAAGATCAATGTAAAAGTCAGCATGTAAGTATTTATTAAGCACTGTGTGGGGTTGGTACCCTTCCCCAAGAGCTCTGGAAAGTAAATAGGATTTATAGCACACATCTTAAATGTTATTTCATAATACAACATAAGAATCCTCAGTGGTGGTCAAGAGGGGAACAGATAAGCACCATAGGAGATCCATGGCAGGAGAGCTCACGGTGGAGCAGGGTGAGAGCCAAGGATGAGCATGAGGACCCAAACATTTCTCTTCAACGGCAAAGGAAGCTGGTGGAGGTGGTGCAAAGGCAGCATAGCTTAGGGGTTAAGAGTTTGGACGCTGGAGCCAGACTTCCTTAGTACCAATCCCTGCCCTGACATTGCCTAGTTCTGTGAACCTGGGCAAATAACTCACCCTTTCTGTGCCTCGGTTTTCTCTTATATAAACTGGATTTTAATAACTCTACCTACCATCGTAGGGGTGATTTGAGGATTGAATACTTTAATATTTGTCAAGGACCCAGAACAGTGCGTAGCATCTAGTTAGCACCATGCCAAAGTTTGTTAAATAAAAGAAATATATAAGAGGGCCTGACTCAACCCTAGTGAACCTGCTTTTTCAGAACTCTATGTAAAACTCTCAGTGCTCTGATGAGCAAGGGAAGCTTTTTCAAGTCTCCAAAACAGATGGGCCTGATTTCTACTCCTGCTAAGATTGTTGGGACTATTTCTAGACAGATATGAAAACAGAGAATGGCAGAATGGTCTTAAATTCATGTTGCTTGCTCAGTGGTTTATTCAAGTTAGGTTCTTGTGGATGGAAAAGAAAGCACACTTAGATTAAATGCAGTATTCTTAAAAACTCCACCTCCTTTCTATGAGTCTGGTCCTATGACGTGTGAGCTAAGTACAGCGGTCTTTAAGAATAATTGCTCCTTCTTGTGAGCTGAATTAGCTCTTCTAGAGTCTCAGGGTATTGCTGAATATGTTACCTGTTCCAATTAGGGGATCTAAAAGAAGTAATATATATATATATATTTTTATTCTATGATTTAAAAAGTTCTGCTCCCTTGTACCAAGCTTAATTTGCTCTAAGTAGAATTAGACGAGCGATCTTGTCTGCCTAAGTTGCAATCACCCAAGCGCTGATTTGAAATAGCACCTAACCAGAGAAAGAATATAAATCTGCCTTGGATGCGTGAACAACGTGGCTCAGAGGTAGAGCAACTTAAAGCTGTGTAATTGTCAGCTAAGACAACAAAGCTGTTCTAAGGGTTTCTTTCTAGCACCAAATTACAGTCTGTCCAAACAGAGAAAATTAGATTAGACTGCTTATAAATTAAACCTCTTCCACCAGCCGAATTATTCTGCCCTAAAGGAAGTGTTGCTCTCAAGCAATAAGCAGCCCCAGGAACATGACAGCTGGATCTGCCACAGAACTCATGAAGCCGTTCTCAGAGGTCATGCTCTTCTCTCTCCCTGGCTCCTTCCTCACTCAGAGAGATTGAAATGGACTCTGACAGGTTGCTTGGAATCAAAGTTGGTGGCAGACCTATCTTGGTGTCAGATGCATGGCATGTTCATCGTTATAGAAAAGTGTTTACAGCCTGGGCTCCCATTTTTGTAGTGGGCCACTTTCATGTTGCAATATTAGGGGCACCACCCAAAGATTGCCAAGCTCCAAAAGGTCTTCTTCACTGATCTCCCATCAGATTTGAAATGCTCTCACTGGAGACTTATTCTTGTGGGTTAGGTTAAGACTGGGGTCAGCAAACTTTTCTCCAAAAGGCCAGATGGTAAATATTTTAGGTTTTGCAGGGCCATATGGTCCCATTGCAAGTACTCAACTTTGCCATTGTTGTGTGAAAGCATTCACACATAATATGGAAACAAATGGACATGTGTCCCCATAAAATTTGATTTACAGAAAGAAGCAGCTGGACAGATTTGGCCCACGGGTGGTAGTTTTCCAATCTCTGGGTTAAGTTTCACTTCTTGGCCAATTCTGTTATACATCCCTCAAGGATGTCATGCTCTGAGCACATGAGAAGTCTTCAGTTTAATGGGAATTAACAAATCAGAATTGCTGTCTAATATCTGAAAACTACCAAGTAAGTAGGTCATCTCACAGACATGTTTCAAACAAGGAAAAATGAAGAAAAAGATCTAGACTAGAGCTCCCTCCTAACGGAAGGAATATCATCAGGGTTCCAATAGCGTAACATATTTGTGTGTGTGTGTGTGTGCACGGGTGCACACCTGCATGTGTGTCTATGTATAGAGACATTTATTTCAAGGAATTGGATTACACAATTTGTGGGACTGGAGGACTAAAATTCATAGGGCAGGCTGACAGACTGGAAACTCTTGGGCAGAAGCTGATGTTGTTCTCCAGAGGGAGACTTTTTCTTCCTTAAACCTTAAATTTTGCTCTTAAAACCTTTTGATTGATTGGATGAGGCAATACCCAGATTATCAACTATAATCTTTATTTAAAGTCAACTGATGGTAGAGTTAACCACATCTACCAAACACCTTCAGAGCAACATCTAGATTAGTGTTTAATTGAAAAAAAAAAACTGAGTACTATAGCCTAGCCAAGTTGATACATAAAACTACCCATCACAGACAGAAAACCTGGGGAAGGTGCTGGACTTCTTGGAGATTAAACAGAAGCCTGGAACAATGTGCTCCCACAGTTAGGAGATTGCTAATGTGGGAAAATGCCAAAGACAATCACATCTAGTTGGCAATTTAGTCAAAACTTACAGGGGGCCTTGACTCTTTCTGTAATCATAGGTGACTTTTAATATCTCTTTTCATTTATATAAGGAAAAATATATCCCAACTTATATAATAGATAATGGTTTCTCCTCTGTTGTATTATAAAGAACAAGATTGAGAGAATAAGCTCTAAGTACAGCAACATATTTTTGTAATTCTTGTTGATTATTCCACCAATCTAACAATTTAGGGATCTTCAAATTTCTCACTCAACCAGATACTTCATCCTAACAAGATACCAGATCCTAAAAACGTTGTCTAAAATAAATCGATATTCATTTTTGAGTAGATACTATATGAGCATCAGACTAGATCTTTGGGGGACATGAGAGAATAGGACAACCGTCTTTAATATGTGAAAATCATAGTCTACTTGGAAAAATAAAATGCACAGATCTACGAACAAGTCATATATCATGCACCAGTAATGAACATCAGTCTAAACCAATGGTAGGCAAAACTGTGGACCAAGGGCCAAATTTGTCCCACAGCCTGTTTCTGGACAGCTTGTATGTTAAGAATAGATTTTATATTTTTAATGGTTGAAAAAACATCAAAAGAAGAATAATGTTTTGTGATCTGTGAAAATTATATGAAATTCAAATTTCAGTGTTCATATATAAAGCTGTTTTGGAACCCAGCCACACTCACTCGTTCATATATTGTCCATGGCTGCTTTCCTGCTGCTGTGGCAGAGCTGAATAGTTATGAGAGACCATATAGCTTGCAAAGCTATATTATCTGGCTCTTTGCAGAGAAAGGTATTGGCAACTTGTTTAGTCAAGTACAAAGAAAATTAGAGAATGTAGAGATCAGAGTGAGCTGGCATCACCAAGAATGGTTTCTCAGCAAGTGACTTGCATGTGAATCTTGATGAATGAACAAGGATGAGGAATTAGGATTAAATTCATTCTAACCTGAAGTACATTAGCTATTATATCAACCAATTGGACATTGCCCTGCAAAGTGGGAGAGCATAATATCTGTGCATAGATGGACAATTTCATGCTGTTTAGGAGAAAGGGAAAAAGTGAGACTAGAAGTGATATGACTAAGAATATGAAATAAATTAATTCTGGGACAGCATTCATGTCAGAGTGACACAGATCATATTAAACTCTGAAACATAGTCCATTCTCCATGTGTTTCACTTAAATCGGCAAACAATAAGAGTCTTAGTTTATCAGGCTGCTATGACAAATACCAAATAATGGGTTGGCTAAAATAAGAAAATATATTAGCTCACATTTTTGGATGTTAGAAGTCCAATATCAAAGCGCTGACAAGATCATGCATTCTCCCAGAAGTCCGTAGCGTTCTGGTGCTGACCTGATGCAATCACTTAGGCAATCTTTGTGGTTTCTTGGCTTGCATCTCCACCTCCTGTCATAAGGTGATCTATCTCTCCTTGTGTTTGCTTTTCTGTTTTCCGCCACCATCTGTCTTCTTGTTGTGGTCTTCTCTGACTTCTCTTTCTTAGGCCTCCAGTAATAAGGAATTTGGCCTATCTTGATTCAGATGGACCTCATCTTACCTAAAAATAACTGTGCAGCAACTATGCCTGGGGAAACCACCCTGATGCGTTGACTGTCCCCAGTTTTGGGGTCAGGGGAGGGCTAAATCTTTTTGCTTACACCCGCAGAAGCTGATAGCAGAGCACCCTCCACTTCATTTCCTTTCCATCCATGCATCAGCAGGGAGACTCGAATATGTTAGCTCATTTGATGCTCTCCTACTAGAACAAAAACACCCTATTTTCTACTATCTTACAGTTTCTCCACTGTCTGAGACACCGTAACAGCATACGCTACTGTTTCTACTGATGTAAGTAGAAAGAAAAATGCCATTTCATCCAAAAGAATTCAGTAACTAAAGAAAGGAGAACAAGCCAGATGAGAAAGATGGTTCCTGTCAAGGCAGAATTACTGATACAAACAGAAGAAAATTTAAATTAAAAAGTTACGAAATGGGAGCGGATGTGGCTCAAGCAGTTAAGCACCTGCCTACTACATGCGAGGTCCCAGCTTCAGTTCCTGGTGGCTCCTAAAGAAGATGAAAAACAACAAGCAGACATTGAGCAAAAACAACATGCAGACAATGAGCAAACGAGCAGACAACAAACAAAAACAAACAGGGAGCAGATGTGGCTCAAGCAGTTGAGAGCCCACCTCCCACATGGAAGGTCCCGATTTGGTTCCTGGTGCCTCCTAGAGAAACAAACAAACAAACAGACAACGAATAAAAACAACAAGCAGACAACAAGTGCAAACAGTGAGCAAAAACTACGAGTAAAACAGATGAGGGAGCCATCTCAGGGGAGGAAAATAGTTATGAAATGTTTTTACAATAAAACAACAATAATAAAAAGACTTTCTGTATCTAAAAATATAATTAGAATTTAAAATCTTAAAAGAGAAATTTAAAAAGAGAGCAATTCCTGATGAAAAAGAAAATCAAAGTCTAAAATAAAAATCAAATATAGAAATTAGTACACAACACAGAACAAAATTCAAACCAAACAAACAAAGGAACTATAAAAAGTTAGGAACCATGAAGGACAGATCCAGGATACCTAATATTTGGATACTTGGAAGCATAGAAAGTGAAAAAGGAAAAAATGATAAAGACATTGTAATAAAAGAAATAAAAGAAAAAAACTTATATGAATCAAAGAAAGACTGGAATTTTATGAATAACTCATCTGGTCCTAGTTATGATTAAAGAAAAATAAAAGATAATTACTAGATTCAAGCTGGTGAACCAAGTCAAAGTTAAATAGGCAATTCTACAAACAGAAAACTAAAAGAGTTTACTTAAATAAAAAGGAAATTCAGAATCAGATTTCTCTTTTACAAACCTAGAAGCTAAGTAGATAGTGGAAGAATGTGTACACACTTTTAAAAATCCAGTATTTCTCTAACAAGTGAAGATATCTTTCATATGAGGAGGACAGAGAGAACATTTTCAGATTTATAGAAATTCATAAAGTATATCACTCAAAAACCATTGCTAAATGGCATTGTTCACAATTGCTAAAATGAAAACAACCCAGGTATCCACCAACCAATGAATGTATAAGCAAATTTTAGCATATATCTACGATGGAATATTAGGCAGTTGTAAGAAGAAACGAAGTCATGAAGCATATGACAACATGGATGAAACTGGAGGATGTTATGTTGAGTGAAGCAAGCCAGGCAAAAAAGGTCAAATACTGCATGATTGCACTATCATGAACTAAGTATATTGTGTAAACTCAGGGAGTTAATAACTAGACTATAGGTCACCAGAAAATAAAACAAAGTTAAAGAATGGAAAGCTTAGGGTCAATCTGTGCAGAATTGGTAAAAAGATTGTTCATAAATCTTTGGAAATGAATAGAAATGGTGAATACACATCACAATGTTTGTAACTAGCAGGGCTAACATATGGGTATGACAACAGTTGAAAGGGAAGGTCATGTATATTACAAGAAGGAAAGCTAAAAAATGTGACATGGGACTATACAGCATAGTGAAACCTCATGTGAAATATGAGTTTGGGTAATATTGCATATATAAGACTGTTTTGTTTGAAACCGAACAAATGTATGTTAATGTTACTAGATGTTATTATCAGGCAAAAATACAACCAAAGCAAACTACGGACAGTAGAGTATAGTAATATATTAATAATCGTCCATTAAGGGTAAAAAAGGAAATATACTAAGTGAAAGAAACTAGACAAAAGGTACTTTATATTGTTTGACTCCATCTACACAAAATATAAATACAAATAAATTAGAGAGACAGAAGCAGAATAGCAGCTCTATATGGCAGGGGAAAGAGAGAGATTGAGAAGTGATTGTTAAGGGGTAGAGATTTCCGTTTGCTTATCTGTTTTTTGTTTTATTATTATTATTATTAGTGGAGTAATGAAAATACTCTAATAATGACTGAGGTGATGAATGCACAACTACATAATTATACCAAATATCATTGATTGTACACATTGGATGGATTGTACGCTTTATGAATATGTATCAATAAAATTGATTTAGGGGAAAAAAATCTATTGCTAAATATACCTGAGGAATCACTTCAACAAAATGAAAATTAAGTCAGAGCAAGAACTCAGAATGGGGGAAGACAATAGAAGAAAAAATGATGAACAATAACTTGTAAAATGTAGAGTAAAATTTAAATGAAAAATCTTAATAAGAGTGAATTATAACAAATGTATAAACTGTTGAAAAAAATAAATATACTTTAGGAGAAAACTTAATAATACCCTGGATTAAAAGCAAAAATAATCAAAAGAGTCATATATTGAAATGGAAAGTGCAGAAATAAAGCCAAGTTCATATTGAGACATATACGATAAAGGTAGGTCAATGGAAAAATGATAAATTATTCAATTTAGCACTGGACAACCACCTAACTATGTGAGATAAACTAATGAAGGACATCTACCTGGTAATATGCCACCGAATGAATCATATACCCCATAAAAGGCATTTTCGGGTCTTAATCCACATACCTGTGGGTATGGACCCATTTGTAAATAGGACCTTTTAAAGATATTATTATTAGTTACAATGTGGTCAAATTCAGTCTGGGTGGGTCTTAGTCCTTATTACCAGAGGCCTTGTAAAGAGAGGAAACTCGGTCACAGTCACTCAGAGAAAGCCACATGACGGAGGACTACCATCACCAGACTACGACTTTGGGAGAAGGCATGACCTTGTCAACACCTTTGAGTTTGGACTTCTAGGTTCCAAACTGTGAGACAATGAATTCTTGTTTAAGCCAAGTGCATGGTATTTGTCGTAACAGATGTGGCAAACCAAGACATGATTTATACAAAACTTGTAAATGCATTGAATATTCATGTAAATTGAAAATATCAAAGACATTATAGGTGAATATTTGTTAAACCTTTACATAGAAGGGTCCCTCTTAAGCAAGACAAGAAATGCAGGATTTTCCATAAAAAATTGACAGATTTATTTCCATAAAATATAAAGGTTATGTAAAACAAAGTCTTGATAAAAAGATAAAGTAGGAGAAGATATTCATAAAATATATAATCAAAGGTTAATATCTTTAATATGCAAATGAAATTTTTAATTTGCAGAAGACAGCTCAACAGAAAGGTGGGCAAAGTATAAAATGGGCAATTCACTGATGAAAAGAGAAAATGTAAATAGACACTAAATATATCCTCACTATTAGACAAGGCAATGCCAATTAAATCAGCAATGAGATAATAGTCAATATGAATAATGGTTGATAAGAATTAGTTGCCATTATTTTGTATATCAATTGTGAAAAGTAGTTATATCAGAGTTGGAAATGAGAGAGATCAAGGGAAATTATCAATTGTACTTTAGACATGTCTATTTTATTCAAATTATTATAATAGCATGTTATTTTTCATTAGATATAATTTAGCCCTTTAAAATGTACAATTAAGTGAATTTTCATATATTCATGGAATTTTGTCAACCATTACCATTATCTAATTTTAGAACTTATTTATCAGCCCAAGAAAAAGCTCCATGCTCAGTAGTAGTCACTTCCCATTCTGCCTTCCCCTTATACCCTGGCAAACAATCTATTTTCTGTTTCTTTGATTTGCCTGTTCTGGACATTACATATAAATGGAAACATAAAACATGTAGTCTTTGGTTACTGGCTTCTTTCATTTAGCACAATGTTTCCAACGTTCATCCATGTTGTAGCTTTTATCAGTACTTCATTTTTATGGCTGAATAATATTCTATTGTACAGATATACCACGTTTTATTAATCCATTCCTCCATTGAGGGATATTTGGGTTGTTTCCACATTCTGGCTATTATAAGTGATGCTGCTATAAACATTCATGTACAAGTTTTTTGTGTGGACATATGTTTTCCTTTCTCTTCTGGAGATACCTATGAGTACAATTGTTGGGTCATATGGTAACTCTGTGTTTAATCATTTGAGACTGCCAGGCTGTTTTCCACAGTGGCTGCACCATTTTACATTTCCATCAACACTGTATGAGGGTTCCAATTTCTCCACATCCTCATCATCACTTATTGTCTGCCTTTTTGATTACAGCCATCCTAGTGGATGTGAAGTGGTACCTCATTATGTTTTTGATTTGCATTTCTATAATGACTAATGATGTTAACATCTTTTCATGTGCCTTTTGGGCATTTGCATATCTTCTTTGGAGAAATGCCTATTCAAATTCTTTACCCATTTTAAAAATTGGGTTATTTTTTCATTGTTGAATTGTAAGAGTTCTTTATATATTCTAGATAACTGTCCCTTTTCAGGTAGATGAATTGCAGACATTTTTTTTCTCTTTCTGTGTGTTGTCTTCATTTTCTTGTTGGTGTCTTTTGAAGCACAAAAGATTTAAATTTTGGTGATGTCTAATTTATCTATTTTTTTCTTTTGTTGCTTATGCTTTTTTTATTTTTTCAAACAATTTATTGAAGTATACCATTCATACATGAACATACATAAACTATAAGTGTTCAGTAAACATCGTGAACTTACAAAACAAACATGCATAACATCATACAGGGCTCCCACACATCACCCCCACCCCAAACACCCTGCATTGTTGTGAAACATTTGTTAACAAATCATGAAAGAGCATCGTCAAAGGATTACTACTAACTTTATTCCATATCTTCCTCCCCTATACATTTTTTTAAAGGATTTATTGATTTATTTATTTACTTTTATCCTTTTCCCACCCCCCCACCCCCCCCACCCCCACCCCTTGTTTTTGCTGTTTCTGTGTCCATTTGCTGGGCAACTCTCTGTGTCCGTTTCGTGACCTCTCTTCTCATCTTCCTCCTCCTGTCTTCACTGGGATTTGATCCTCGGAATCTCCGATGTGGGAGAAAGGTGTCCTACCACCTGTGCCACCTTAGTTCCTGGTTTTTCAGTGCATCTCATCTTGGCTCTCCCTTGTGTCACTCTCCTGTTACGTCATCATCTTGTTGCGTGGCTCGTGGGGCCTGACGGCTCACCCACTTACGGGATCTGGTGGCTCAAGTATCTTCTATATTTTTCTTTTTTTTATTTTTACCAGGGGATCCCGGGGATCAAACCTAGGTGCCTCCATATGGGAGACGGAAACCCAACTACCCGAGCCACATCCGTCCCCCTGCTATATCTCTTAAGGTTGACCAAAGATACCCAAAGTTACAGTCTTTTCCCATACAGGATGGTCATATAATAAATCAGGCTTAGTTTATCACCAGCATTCTAAAAACCAGACCTAGGGAGAAAAACTAGGTCTGGGGACACATGCATGGTTTCTAATATAGCAAATGTTTAGCCTACCCTGATTATCACAAAATCAGGTCAGCAAGAATATTCACATTGCTTACACTTTTGGTGTCATATTTAAGAAACCATGGTTACTAATAACTATGTCAATTCTGAAAATTCAAATATTAGAGCAAAATTCATTGAGAAAAATAATCCAGCAAACAAATCTACTTTCACTAAATCTGATGTGTAGAAATAAAAACATAAAAGGAGAGGAAAGAAAAGAAGGTGAAACAGAAGAAAAAATAAGGAAGGAGAGAAAGAAAAAAAATGATATTAGAGAAATGGACAGGGAAAGTGGCAAGATAAATAGCTAACACTTACTGAGAATTTACTAGATGATAGCACTAGCTCTTCTAACTCTCCATAGAATCTATGCATTAGGCATTCTTATTATCCTCCTTTTGCAGATAAAAAAACCTGAGGCTTCAAGGAATTAAATGATTCATAGCCAGAAAACAGTGTAGTTGGGAATTGAACCCAAGTCTGTCACAAGCATTTAAATTACAAGGTGTCAGTCTCTACTCATACTGAAAGGGAAAGGAAGAAGTGAAACAAGAAGTAAGGAATCTTTCAGTGCAAAATCTCTAGTGGAAAGCATATATTTGTCTTGCCTACTACCAGAGTCACCTTGAAAGGATCAGAGAATGTAAAATTTTGGGAAATGAAAACAGGAATAGTTGTCGTCCATTTGGCAATCACTTTGAGTGATGTGTATAAAGGCCAGCCTATGCTAGGATTGAGGGAAGGATCAACTACCCTGTGAACTAGTGCATGTAAAGGAAAAGCCTCCTTAGGGGAAAATGGGCAATCCATGAGCAGAACCCTCATAATAACCACAGGCATGAAGCACTAGGGACAAGAAGTCAGGATAGGGAATAGGGAACAAGTTATAAGGGAAAACAAACCTATATTGGAAGTTTCAGATATCCCTTAGTGCAGGTCCTGGAGGTGTTTAGTCTGCGAGGCTGCCAGAAGCAGATATCATAAAATGGGTTGGCTTTTAACAATAGGAATTTATTAGTTTACAAGCTTATAGTTTTGAGGCTGAGAAAAATGTCCAAATCAAGGCATCATCAGGCGATGTTTTCTCTTCAAAATCCACCTGCCAACCATCTGGGATTTATCTTTCACATGGCAAGGCACATGGCAGTGCCTGCTGGTCTTTTCCTTCTCTTTCAGGTTTTGTTGCTTTCAGCTTCTTGCTTCCATGGCTTTTCTTTCTCTTTGAATTTTATTTTCTTATAAAGGGCACCAGTAAGGATTAAAACCCACCCTGGGCTACACCCTAACTGAAGCAACCTAATCAAAAGGTCCTACTTACAATAGGTTTACACTCACAGGAATGAATTAGCTTTAAGAATATGATTTTCCGGGGCACATACAGTTTCAAACCACCACAGAAAGAGAAAGAAGAGGTAAGTGAGCTGAAAGTTGCAGCCAGCACTTAACAAAAGCAGGTAGGCTAAACTCACAAGATTACCTCAGACAACTTTAAAATAAACAAAAAATATGCCAATAAAACATTCTATACAGGTCCTTCCAGAGCACTCTATGACTGTAGCACTGTTTAATCTCTGCTTGTTACTACAACTCTGATTTGGGGGCCAATTACAAATAAACAAATAAATAAACAAAAATAATAAGATGCAACAACAAATAACAACACATGTTACAGATGAATATTTTCCTTTTTTTTTTTCCTTCAACTTTGCCATCCATAAATTAATAATAATAATAAAAAAAAATCCAAGACATCTGAAAAGTCTCAGAAGGTCAAAATAAAAGGACCAATCTGAAGGATCAGATTAAATGCCTCTTTATAAAACCAACTTATTATATGAAACAAAACTTTAAAAATATCAACTATATATTCTTAATATAATCAATTTTTTAAATTTAAAGATTACTAGAAGAAAAACAGAATTTATTACTTCCAAATCAGTTGGGAGAGTATAAAACAAATAAAACTTGAACAATATAACAAATGAGATTAAAAGGAAAAAATAATCAAGGAAACTTCAAAAACACAAGGCAAACAGGAAATAAACAATACATATTTGGTTATTAAAATTAGTATAATTACATCAAACTCTCTCTTTGTACACCTAAAAGAAAATGACTTAAAAACTTAAAATTAAAGCAATGGGCAAAGACATATTAGGATAGGAAGAAACCACAAAGAACATAGGAAAAATTTTACTACAAAGATTCTATTTCTCTTTATTTAAAAAAGTATAGCCAAAAATTTGATGCACCCTGAGATCCATGTATAGAGGACTGGTTAAATAATTTATGGTACATCATGTAGTGGGATGATAAGAATTAGTGTTAAAGACTCAATGTTAAGTTAATGAAGTGGATTACAAGAATATGCTATACTGAATAGTACATATAGCACCAATGAAAAAGACATTTCTAGAATACACTAACCCTTTTGTACCCTATGGTAGCCTGAATTAGTTCTTTGCTTGGTAATTTGCCTGACAGGAGTGAAGCAAATCTTACTACTCTCTTGATATGATTGGTAAAGGCCTCCATGCAAGAGTGTGAGGCAAATTACTTATATTTGGGCTGGGTATAAAAGAAGGCACCAGCCTCAGAGGTGACTTGAAATCAATCCTGTCCAAAAGTAATATAATATGTCCCATATGCAGGGTAATAAGCAAATCCAATCAATTCTGTCTTTGAGGAGTTACAAATGCTGAAAGCATTAAGTAAACCCAAAATAGATGTACAAAAAGAAGGCCTCACCCCGAAGTTATATCCCAAATGACACATTGCAATTTTTCTGCTTTTCCATTTAGCCTAGTGTATATCCCTGTCTTGGAAGCACTTGGATCTGGAGTGACTATATTGCTAACAAAACAGCTTCCCTTGTTATTCCATGTCCCTATGAACCCCTGAAATAAATCCTCCTTATCAAAAGTAATCTTCTATATTCCTTCTTTGGGACCTTACAGAACTTGTTTGTAAGTATGTACCGCATAATCCCATTGTTTATATGCATAAAGAAATATCTGGGTTTCTATGCAATAAAACCTTGTGGTTAACTTTGGTATTAGAATTTCTCATGATTTTTATTTAATTCTTGCTGCATATCTATAATGTCTACCATTTCCATAATGAATACATATCATTTATGCAACAGAAAAAAACAATAAAGGGTATCAAAAAATTAAATTAACTTTAAAGGCAAATTAATTTTAAAGCAAACAACAATGCTTTCTAAGCCATTTGGTAATATGTATGTATAGCTTTGAAACCATTCATATTCTCTGATCTAGTCATTCTACTTCTGGGAATCTAACCTAAGGAAATGAGTGGTTGATGCAGAAAAAGCTTTATGTACAAAGTTGTCTATCTAAGCATTATTTATAATAATTCAGAACTTGAAGCAACCTAAATAGCCAACAAATAGAGTTTGGAAATACCACTTAATAGAATATTACTGAGTAAAAGATAATGTATATCAAGGGATTTTAATATGGAAAACTGCTTATAAAAGAGTGGAAAATCACAACTAATATGAAGTATTATTTTTATAATAAAAATTATAGGTATATATATTTTTGAATGTAAGAAATTAGAAGAAATAATAAGCACCAAAAATTTCCTCCCTGAGATTTGGCTATACATGTTCTTTTCATCAGCGCTAAGATGAGATAAAACATGAGCTAGGACTTCCGGGAAGATGGCAGACTGGTAAGACATGGGAATCTTTTCTCCAGAAAAATAGCTAGAGGTCAGGCTGAAACAGCCCCGAAAAAGATCTTCTAGGGTTTAGAACAGCAGGTGAAGGCTGCACACCACCCAGAGAAAAAAGGGACAAAAGAGGGAAATCACGACAACAGAACTGTGAATTGGAACCAGAGGCGGCCACTGATGCCAGCACCCTCCCCTTCATTAAAGACTCTTTAGAATTCTTGGGCCTTTAGGCCCACGACTACAGACAAAGGGGGCTCCAGGGATCTACCACTCCAGGAAAGGGGAGAGAGAGAGGGACGCAGCCTAAGGCTGACTCAGGTTCTGACCTGCAAATCTGGGCTGCTGTGCCCCACAGGCCCTTCCAGGCCAGGTGGGACCACACGGTGGTTTGCCCTGGCAGCCAGCGAAGGACTGGAGAGATCCGACCTTTGCAATCTTCCTCTCTTCTAGCCTGGACTAATTGTTGAGGACTCCACAGGAGAGGGGAGAGAGAGGGATGCAGCCTGGAACTGACTCAGCTTTTGACTTTAGGTTTGGTCTGCTGTGTCCCGGGAGCCCTTCCAGGCCGGGTGGGGCTGTGCCATTGTTTGCCTTGGAGCCTGCAGGGGGCTAAAGATATACAAACCTCTGAATCTCCTTCTCTCCTAACAGGGACTGATTGTTGAGGACTCAGAGGGAAGTGGAAATATTTCCTAGCCGGGAAAAGGGAGGGGGCTGCCAGAGAAGGCTGGAGAACTGTCTCAGAGAAAGTTTGAATTACAAGGCCCCTAGCCTCCAGACAAGAAGCTCTATCACATTGATCCCATCTCTATTACAACAAATACATTCCGACCAGGCATTGAATTGAGTGCTTCCAAAGAGCGCCATCTCCTGGCAGACCAAAGAAGTTCACATAAGAAAATTAAAACTAAGTAGGAGAGGCTTTTCCTGGCCTCTATAGGCTCCCTGCCCAAGGCCCTAGGAAGTGAGTCTACAACCAATTACTGGGTCCAGTGCCCAGTTTTGAGCAACCAGCAGGACAATCTTAACAATCCAGGTCGAGCCAAAAGTCAAAGAGCTGTGGTAACTCACAGCCTCCTGCCACTAAATCCCTATAAAAGAGGAAGAGATTGAGCATCTGAGTAAACTACATCCTAACCAGATGCCTAAACACCAGAAAAAAATTACGAGCCATACTAAGAAAATAGAAGACATGGACAAAGAAAAGAAATATATCAAAGTCCCAGAAGAGGTGCAGAATTTGAGAGAACTGATCAGCGAGATGAGCACAAATTTCCAAAATCAAATTAATGAGTTGAAAGACAATATAGTTAAAGAGATAAATGACATCAAGAAGACATTGAGCGAATGCAAAGAAGAATTAGAAGTCCTGAAAAGAAAAGTAACGGAGTTCATGGGAATGAAAGACACAATAGGTGAGATCAAAAACACATTTGAGGCATACAACAGCAGACTCAAAATGATAGAAGAAAGAATAAATGATACCGAAGACAGAACAGTGAAAATTGAAGAGAGAAAAGAACAGAGAGAGAAAAGACTAGAAAAAATTGAGCAGGGGCTCAGAGAGTTGGATGACAACACAAAATGCAATGACATACATATCATGGGTTTTCCAGAAGGGGAAGAGAAGGGAAAGGGGTCAGAAAGAGTATTTGGGGAAATAATAGCTAAAAATCTCCCAACTCTCATGAAAGAAATGAACTTACATTTCTTTGTTCATTTTAAGTTCAAATGAACTTACATGTCCAAGAAGCACACTGTACCCCAATCAGAATAAATCCAAATAGCCCTATACCAAGACACATACTACTCAGAATGTCAAATGTCAAAGAGAAAATTCTCAGAGCAGCAAGAGAGAAGCAAACAATCACATACAAGGGATGTCCAGTAAGACTTAATGCAGATTTCTCTTCAGAAATCATGGAGGCGAGAAGACAATGGTCTGATATAATCAGGAAACTGAAAGAGAAAAGCTGCCAGCCAAGAATTCTTTATCCAGCAATACTGTCCTTTAAATATGAAGGTGAGTATAAAATATTCACAAACAGAAAAAAAAAAAAAAAAGGGTTTGCAAAAAAAAATCCAACTTTGCAGGAAATAGTAAAGGAAGCCTTAGAACCTGAAAGAAAAAGACAGGAAAGAGAGGCTTGGAGGAGAGTATAGAAGAAAGAATAGAAGAAAGGATAACCAAAAGAGTAAAAAGAGAGACAAAAGCAAGATGAAATCCAAAGAATAAAATGGAGGAAGTAAATAGTGCGTTTGCAGTAATATCATTGAATGTGAATGTATTAAACTCTCCAATCAAAAGATACAGGCTGATAGAATGGATAAAAAACATGAGCCGTCCATATGCTGCTTACAAGAAACTCACCTTAGACCCAGGGATACAAACCGGCTGAAAGTGAAAGGTTGGAAAAAGATACTCCACGCGAATAGTAACCAGAAAAGAGCAGGGGTAGCTATACTAATATCAGACAAAACAGACTTTAAATGCAAAAATGTTATAAGAGATACAGAAGGCCATTATATATTAATAAAAGGGACAATCCACCAGGAAGATATAAGTCATAAATATCTACGCACCTAACCAGGGTGCCCCAAAATATATGAGACAAACTCTGGCAAAACTGAAAGGAGAAATAGACATCTCTACAATAATCGTTGGAGACTTCAACATCCCACTCACATCATTAGATAGAACTACTAGACAGAAGATCAACAAGGAAACAGAGAACTTGAACAATATGATAAACAAGTTAGACCTAACAGACATATACAGAACACTGCACCCAAACTCAATGGGTTATACATTCTTCTCAAGTGCCCATGGATCTTTCTCCAAGATAGACCCCATGTTAGGTCAAAATGCAGCTCTCAATAAATATAAAAAGATTGAAATTATACAAAGCACCTTCTCAGATCATAGTGGAATGAAAAAAGAATTTAATAATAGACAGGAAAAAAGTAAATTCGCAAATGTGTGGAGACTGAACAACACACTCCTCAATAATTGGTGGGTCAAAGAAGAAATTGCAAGTGAAATCAGTAAATATATTGAGACAAATGAAAACGAGAACACAACGTATCAAAACTTATGGGATACAGCGAATGCAGTCTTGACAGGGAAATTTATAGCTCAAATGCCTACATTAAAAACAAGAAAGAGCTAAACTCAAAGATTTAACTGAACAACTAGAGAAACTAGAAAAAGGACAGCAAACCAATCCCAAAGCAAGCAGAAGGAAAGAAATAATAAAGATTAGAGCAGAAATAAATGAAAACGAGAACAGAAAAACAATAGAGAAAATCAACAAAACCAAAAGCTGGTTCTTTGAGAAGATCAATAAAATTGACAACTCCTAGTTATTCTAACAAAGAAAAAGAGAGAGAAGATTCAAATAAATACAATCAGAAATGAAAGAGGGGAAGTTACAGATGTCCCCACAGAAATAAAAAGAATCATAAGAGGATATTATGAGAAACTATATGCCAACAAACTAGACAACCTAGATGAAATGGACAAATTTCTAGAAATGCACAACCTACATTGACGCCACAAGAAGTACACGAATTTAGCAAACCAATCACATTTAAGGAGATTGACTCTGTCATCAAAAATCTCTCAGCAAAGAAAATCCAGGACCAGATGGCTTCACAGGTGAATTCTATCAAGCATTTCAAAAAGAATTAACACCAATCCTGTTTAAGCTCTTCCAAAAAATTGAAGAGGAGGGAAAATTATCCAACACATTTTATGAAGCCAGCTTCACCCTAATACCAAAGCCAGATAAAGATTCTACAAGACAAGAAAATTACAGACCAATCTCTCTAATGAACATAGATGTAAAAATTCTCAAAAAATACTTGCAAATCAAATCCAACAGCATATCAAAAGACTTATACATCACGACCAAGTGGGATTAATTCCTGGTATTCAAGGCTGGTTCAACATAAGAATCAATCAATGTAATACACCACATTAACAAATTGAAGGAAAAAAAACCTACATAATCATCTCAATCACTGCAGAAAAGGCATTCAACAAAATCTAGCATCTTTTTTTGATAAAAAAACACCTTAAAAGATAGGAATAGAAGGGAAATTCCTCAATGTGATAAAAGGCATATAGGAAAAACCCGCAGCCAACATCATACTCAATGGAGAAAGGTTGAAAGCTTTCCCTCTAAGATCGGGAACAAGACAAGGATGTCCACTGTCACTCTTGTTATTCAATATTATACTAGAAGTTCTAACTAGGGCAATTAGACAAGAAAAAATAAATAAATAATTAAAGGCATCCAAATACGAAAAGAGGAAGTAAAACTCTCACTGTTTGAGGATGACATGATCCTGTACTCAGAAAATCCTGAGCTACTTGAGCTAATAAATAAGTTCAGCAAAGTGGCAGGATACAAGATCAACATGCAAAAATCAGTAATGTTTTTGTACACTAGTACTGAACAAACTGAGGAGGAAATCAGGGGGAAAATTGCATTTTCAATAGCAACAAAAAGACTCAAATACCCAGGACTTTATTTAACCAAAGAAGTACAGGACCTATATGCAGAAAACTACAAAACAATGCTAAAAGAAATTTAAAAAGACCTAAACAAATGGAAAGACAGTCCGTGCTCATGGATTGGAAGAATAAATATCATGAAGATGTCAATCTTACCCAAACTGATCTATAGATACAATGCAATACCAATCAAAATCCCAACAGCTTACTTTACAGAATTAGAGAAGCAATTACCAAATTCATCTGGAAAGGTAAGTGCACCTGAATAGCCAAAAGCATTCTAAAGAAGAAGAGCGACGTGAGAGGAATTTCACTGCCTGACCTTGAAACATACTACAAAGCTGCAGTGGTCAAAACAGTATGGTACTGGCATAAAGATAGACACATTGATCAGTGGAATAGAATTGGGAACCCAGAAATAAACCCTCACCTATACAGTCAACTGGTTTTTTACAAACCTTCCAAGTCCATGCTAAAAGGAAAAAAGTCTCTTCAACAAATGGTGTTGGGAGAACTGGATATCTATAACCAAAAGAATGAAAAAGGACCCCTATCTCACCCCTTATACAAGAATCAACTCAAAATGGATCAAAGATCTAAATATAAAAGCCAGGACCATAAAACTACTAGAAGAAAATGTAGGGAAACATCTTTAAGACCTTGGAGTAGGTGGTGGTTTCTTGGACCTTATACCCAAAGCACATGCAACAAAAGGAAAAATAGATAAATGGGACCTCCTCAAAATTAAACATTTTGCACCTCACAGGACTTTGTTAAAAGGGTGAAAAGGCAGCTGACTCAATGGGAAAAAGTATTTGGAAATCACATAGCTGATAAGGGTTTAATATCCAGGATCTATAAAGAGATGTTACACCTCAACAATAAAAAGACAAACAATCCAATTAAAAAATGGGCAAAGACTTGAATAGACATTTCTCCAAAGAAGAAATACAAATGGCAAAAAGACACATGAAGAAATGCTCAACATCACTCATGATTAGGGAAATGCAAATCAAAACTACAATGAGATATCATTTCACACCATCAGAATGGCCACTATTTAAAAGACAGAGAATTATAAGTGTTGGAGAGGATGTGGAGAGATAGGAACACTTCTTCACTGTTGGTGGGAATGCAGAATGGTACAGCCACTGTGGAGTACACAACTCCTAAAGAAGTTGAATATAGACTTGTCGTGTGACCCGGCAATACCGCTACTGGGTATATACCCAGAAGAACAGAGAGCAGTGACACAAATAGATTTCTGCACACCAATGTTCATAGCAACATTATTCACCATTGCCAAAAGTTGGAAACAACCCAGGTGTCCATCAACAGACGAATGAATAAACAAACTGTGATCTATTCACACGATGGAATATTACGCAGCTGTAAGAAGAAATGAAGTAGTAAAGCATATGACAACATGGATGAACCTGGAAAACATTATGTTGAGCGAAGCAAGCCAGGCACAAAAGGACAAATACTGCATGAACGCGTTACTATAAACCAAATATATCGTGTAACATATTGTTTGATTCAAAAAAAATTTTTATATGTATCTAGTACATTTAATTGAGAAATGTATATATTTATTCATCTGTGTTTACTTTTTGTTTTTTAATTGTTTATATTTTCAATTATTAAATGTACAAAATAAAGTAAAAAAATAAAAATAAAAAAGAATTTGCTTCCTCACTAGATAAATTATTTGAATCAATTATAATATGGCCATTTAACATTTATAAAGTAGTAAGTAATATCTTCAAAGAAATAGTATAGTTTAAAAAGCAATCTAATTTTGGGAAATAATGATTACCCAATAAATGAGAGACATTATTGTTTCAAAAAAAAAAAAAAAGACATGAGCTACTTAATAAAACACCTAGGGAGTGGATGTGGCTAAAGCATTTGGGCACCTGTCTCCCAAATGGGAGGTCCTGGGGTCAGTTCCTGGTGAGTCTTTTTTTTTCAAAAAAAGAAGAAGACAAGCAGATGGTGAGTGCAAACAATGAGGGGGTAGAAATGAATAAATAATTAAAATAAAATAAAATAAAACACCTAGCTGATAGTCAAGGGTCTGTACAGAAATACTGAGCTTTCTGCCAAAGGACTAACCCCTGCAATACCCAGTTCAGCCACTTTTGACTTGTGTATCCTACTTGTAGATGCCCAGCGCTTTTGGGGGGTGGGCAAAAGAAAAGAATGGAAGAAAGAAAGTAAAGCTCCATAATGATGGGAAGCATACTGACATCCTACCTTTGACTTGTTCAGGTGAGAACAGGGTGCACACCAAACCTGAGGGGGCAAACCTTTGACACCCCTCCTTGGCTCTGAGTCTGTCCCAGCATGCCATCTTGCCCCAAGACCCAAGAATGTGACATGAAGTGGAGATTTGGCTCATATGAGGTGAAAAAAGGAGTGGCAGCTTGTTTAACTGTTTTTCTCCAAAGGTGCTCCTAGACTTCCTTCAACTCTGTGTTAGTTCAGTTCATAAATATTTATTGAGCAACTGTTCATTCATTCAATTATCTATTCAACAACATTTATTGAGTATTTACTGTGTGTCATGCATTGCCCTGGGCTGATTGTCCTTGTTCTCAGGATGAGGGAAAGTCAGACTTAAAATCAAAATCTTGTACAATAGGGAGCAGATGTGGCTCAAGCAGTTGAGTGCCTGCCTCCCACATGGGAGGTCCCTGGTTCAGTTACTGGTGCCTCCTCAGAAGAAAACAAACAGACAATGAGCAGACAATGAGCAAAAAAAAAACAAAAACAAAAACAAAAACAATGAACACAAACAATAAGCAGACAACAAGTGTGAACAATAAGCAAAAAACAAGAGCAAAAAACCATAAGCAAACAGACGAGGGAGCCATCTTGTGGGGGTAGGGGAATCACCCAGCCAGTCTGTTCACAAATTCCTAACTTACAGAAATCATGAAAGATAATAAATTATTTTTAAAAATCTTGTACAATATTTAAAGACTGACTGGATATTTAATAATTTTAAGAAAGTATTATTAAGTTTTATAAGTATGAGATTATGAAAATATTTTGTGAATATATTTTTTTTAAAGAAAGAAAGTCCTTATCTTTTAGAGATACACACTAAAGTGACACTTGATATTGTGATATTTGGGGAGGACGTGTATAAATGATTAAAGTGTCCATATGTTCATAAATGGTAAAGCAGGGAGAAGAAAGCACGAGGGTTCATTATATTCTCTCTACTCAGTGCATGTTAAAAAATGGCTGTAGTAAAGCTCATTTTTAAGAATACAAAGAAAACTAGATGCAGATATACCAGAAATAGTTGCACACAAATATGAAACATGACTGAGATGATTATTTTGAAGGAAAGAAGCATAGAACTAGGAAAACAATTAAAGGGAACTTGACCTAAATTAAGGCACCGAGGAGGCCTGAGTCAGTGATTCCTAGACTAGTATGAGAAGGGGGAATAATTCTTAAAGGAATGAAATAATGGAGGGAATGAAACATTCTAAGCAGGAGGACTTGCCTTTGTCCAAATCGTTAGGCAGAGTTGTGCAGATCCATATTCTAGATCTAATGAAGGGCCATTGTGGCTGGAACACAAAAGAGCACTGGTTGAGTGATATTAGACTATAGAGGTAGGACAGGGCTAGACTATGAAGGAGGACTTTAGGTGTAAGGTAATGAGCTGTGGTCCAAAGAGCAGTGAGGTGCCATGAAAGTCTGGAACATGATCATCTTTAAATTTTGCAAAGATTACCATGACTGCAATAAAAATAACAAATGGAGATGGTGGGATGTGGAGTGGGTGGATGGATTTAGGAAGGCCCAGTAAGAGGCTATTATAATGGTGCAGGTAAGAGGTAATGATAGCTTTGATTTTGTGGTTCCAATAGAGATGGGGTGAGGTGGATGGCTTTGAAGGAATGTTTAGGAGATAGCGGCCACATGACTTACAGATGGATTAGATGTGGTGGACAAGGAAGCAAGGGTTAAAAGGATGACTGGCCTTGTCCTTTATGCTAAAAAGGTGAATAAGACATGACCTCAACCTCAGGGAGTTTAGAGTCAAGGGTGAGGGAATGAGGTGGGCAGTTTTAATCTCACATGTTAAGTGCTAAGATAGAGGTAACCAGAGCTGCTGTGGAGGCAGAGAGGAAGTGATTAAACTTACACCAGCCTGGGGGCTCAAGGCATGCTTCCTGGGAAATGTGCATTTAAGCAAATTTTAAAAGGGGTGAATGAGAATTGGTGAGGAAAAGGAAGATGGAAATGGTGTTTCAGCAAAGGGAACAGAGAGCAAAGGCATAGAAACTGTAAAACAGTACGAAGTATAGGGCAGGGACTAGGGTAGGCAAGCCAAGCAGTTAGAGGCATTTGCTGATGGAGGCTCAGCTCAGGTGCCCTTGGTTCCAGGTTATCTGCACAAACATATTTTGGGTCTCTGTTTGCATTATACTTGCTCATATCCCATTAGCTGAAGAAAGTCACAAGGCCAAGGCCCAAGTCAAAGGGTGGAGGAATCCTCTGACTGTAGCGGGAAGAGCTATAAAGTGACATTGCAAAGATGTGGGGACAGAGAGAAGGGAAGAACGGGGGCCAATCACTTAGTCTATTACTGTCCACCATTTTGGTCTCAACTATTCAGATCCCTCCCAAGTGAAAAACACCCTCACTTCCATCCCAAGATCCCAGTCTTATCCAATCTTGGCATCAAGCTCAAAATCCAGGGTCTCATTCTCTGTATTGGGCCTCTTAATCCAGAGATGTAGTTTTTATTTTTATTTTTTAAATTTTGAGATAACTATAGATGCATGTGTAGTTAAAAGAAATAATACAGAGAGATCCCATAGACCCTTTATCTCATTTTCCCCAATGGGAACATCTTGTAAAGCCACAGCACAATACCATAATCAGGATATTGATATCCACACAATCTATAGATCTTATTCAGATTCCCTACTTTTACTTGCTCTCATTTATGTGTATGTGTGTGTACATTTAGTTCTATGTAATTTTATCATGTGTATAGGTTTGTCTATGTACAGTCAGGATAAAGAACAGTTCCATTACCACAGGAATCAGAGATGTATCTTTGAATGGATGAATAGTGCTTTAAATTAGAAAGCATCTTTGTGATTAGCCACTCAAGTTTCCCCTCTTCTCCTGCCTTCCTTTTATACTATGTAAGTTTATTACTGAGCACTTCCTCACTTCTCAGAGTAACATGTACTGTGAGGTTCACAGAGGTGCGAAGTACCGAAGGTACGTGAAATCACAAGGAGGAAGTGTTAGATCTCCTGGGAGCATCCATTCTAGCTAATGGTAAGTAACTTTAAATTTTATTTTTACATCAAACAGCATGAAGGTATTATGGATTAGAATGAAATATATATATATTTTTAACCCAAAAGAAACTTTCAAAGGTATGTCCTACCAGTTGCAGCCATTTGGGGCCACCCTTCCAGATCCTTTACAATTACAGAATAATCTACACTGCCCTAAGAAATACTTTAGCAAAAACCTTGAGAAACATGACTAGTTACCTCTTTATTGGCTAATTTCCTCCTCCTTGTTCAGAACATCCTTGAGGCCAAGTACTTTGCAGTTTCTATTTTCATTGTTCCTGGCAGTACCTAGCACAGTACCTAGCCACCGAAGAAGTGTTCAACTGATGTTTGTTGAGTTGCTCTGTGCCTTGCTGATAGAATCCTTTATCTCTACCACTAAAGAAAGAGCCAGGCAAACCTCAGATTGAGTTTAGATCCTGTCCCTCATAGTTGAGTGGCCTTGAGCATGCTACTCTGAGATTCAGCTTCCTTGTCTGTAAAATCTAGGCCATAATACCCATTTCATGGGGGTTGTTGCAAGATTTAAAGGAAATCTTGTCCCAAGTGTTCAAATTGCGATACAAATTAGGCACCCAAGAAATGAGAGCTGTTACCATAGTGATGCTGCTGCTGGGATGTTCGATTAATTTAAACAACTAGAAAAAAATAGTGAAAGAGCTGTAAAGCAAATGCACAGTAACGAAGGGGAGACATTTAAAAAAATAAGTATTTCTTGTTCAACATCAAATACCAACTTCTCTCCATCTAGTGAGGAGTGTAAAACTGATGTCTGCTCTAGGATAACAGCTAAGAGATGTTAACTGAAGCAAACAAAACCATCAATAGTCTTCTTCTTAAATCTAAGAATTAAATGGAAATCCCAAGACTTACTCATATTTTCTAAGTTAATTATGAATCAGATGTAATCAATAATGCTACAGGGAAAACACTAAAAATAAAACAAATGTGTCTAAAAGGGGAAAGGCTTTAAACAGAACGGTGAGAAATGAAACCCCCTGGAGTCATTTTTCTCTGTCCGTTTTGGTGGGAGCATTTTAAGAAGACAGTCTTTTCTAGGGCTTATCATTACGGAAGGGCGATAAGATGAAAAGATTGTCTATCAGGCCCAGATCGTCTATGGAGAATGTACAACCATCTGCACTCAATACAGAGAGGAGATCTGTGTGCCACATCCTCGGAAAAGATGTGCTGCACTGCTACCCTCTGTATCTGTCCAGCTCGTGATAACCTCACCGCCTGCGGCACCCGGACGAGTGCCTCACTCTCTACGTCATTGAGCCGAAATCAGTCCTTAATCAGAAACCTTCATTTCCAAAGTGGCTGTGTCTGAGAGCCCACAGTCCCAGCAGTGCTGGCTGGTCCAAACCTGTCTTTAAATCCCATGCTTTCTAATTGGGGCCATTTTCCTGACAGCAAGAGGATATCGTGGCATGTTTGTCTGAGCAGTGCCTGTTCCTGGCAGTGACTGTACTGCTGAGAAGAAATCCACACCCACAGGGGTGAGATAGCACAGAACTGTTCCTAATGAAACAAATTTGTGGTTCCTAATGAATGTCGAACATGGTCTATTTGGGGACTTGGGGGTCCATAAATAGCACTCATTTTCCCCATCTGAATTCTGAACCAATTAAGAGATTTATTACATGCCTTAGTGTGGAGAAACAATGGGCTTCCTAATACTGAACCACGAAATTAGAAACTCACCTGTCTGGACACTGGCTACGCTGGACCTCCTCCAGCTTCCCTGTATTTGAACTGGAAAGCTTGCAGCATCAGGGAGCAAAGTAGAAGCCAGTGGGCAGCTCATCCTCAGGAAGAAAGAGATGAGAAAAAGGCTGGTCTTAGTATTCCCAAGTTCTCCTCCAGGTCTTATCAATGCTACCGATCACCTGCTATCCTGTTGCAGGGAAAGAGGCAAGGAGCAGAGAGAGGCCATGAGTATTAAGCTGATGGAGCTGCCTCCAACGTTAAGGAAATCTACAGAGTGAGGAACATCTGTTTTCCCTCGACCAACCTGTGCCAGGATTACTCAAACTTAAGGCTACTGACATTTTGGCTCAGATACTTCTTTGTTGTGGGGGCTGTCCAGTGCATTGTAGGAAGCTGTGTAGAATCCCTGGTTTCCATCAACAAGCTGCCAGTGGTACCCCCTCCCCCCAAGTTGTGACAACTGAAGATGTCTTCGGACATTCCCAAATATCTCCTGGTGGTCAAAATCACCTCTGGTTGAGAACCACTGGCTTATACTGACACCAATTCTATCTGCTATAAATTGGTTCATTCCAAATTCTTCTGTTGAGTACTTACTATGGGCCAAGCTAAGGGACAAAAGGTAAAAAGATCTAGTTCTGGCCTTGAATAGCTTGTGTCTAGTGGACCCACAGAGATGTGCCTGAGGAGATTGAATGGTGCACACCATTGTCTAATCGTCCGCAGCAATGGCCTTGAATAAGGAAAACCCAGTTTGACCATGGGGACTTCGTTGTCAGTCCTTCCATGATGAAATGCCTCTTGGGGAAACAGACATTACTCCACAGGTCATTCGATTTTTGTTTCAAGAATGACTACTGCATTTGGGCTTGACATTCGGAACATATGCCTGCAGCCCATGAAATTTGTTTTCTCTCTGAGTAATGGGGCTCTTCCACCCTGTGTCTCCATGCCATCTGTGAGATCAAAGCCATTTATTTCATGACAAATATTAAGGCCTGAACAACTTAATCTTGACAGAAGGCAGAATCTCTAGGGAAAACAGAGACTTTAAACAGAAATAACTCAATAATGCCCTTACCTCAGGACCTCTGGATTTTGTGTACCAAATACATTGAGCCATTCACTGATAGGATTGTTATACTTAGGATACTGTATAAAGCAGCCATCTTAAAAGAAGTAACTATCTACATCTCATGGCAGAGGGCGGTAGCCTAAATGTAATGACCTCACAGGGAAACATTTTCTGTGGTATCTTTTCCACAAAGGTGTCAGACATGGGGAGAGGGAGGGAAAGACAGAGACATTTGGGATTGGGTTTTTGAAGATGGTTTTTAGAGGAATAGGCAGGACAATAATGTCTTTTATAATAGGGGCTCTCACATTTTCTAGGGCACAGCCCATTTTCACGAAAGATCCCCTGTGCCTTCCTACTTGACAGTGCATAGAAACATCAGTAGAGAAAATGAGAATATAGCTCTTGTTTTTAACAGGATACTGAATGAGGATGAGGAGGAGGCAAGAAATCAACAGGAGTCAGGAATCTGAGCTCTAGAGCCAGACCTACTTCTGTTTGTGAGCTCATCTTTTATGTCAACTTCCTCTGATAACATTAAGTCTTAGACATGAGATTCTCTCTCTGAGTGTTAGTTTCCTCATTTAAAAATAAAGGGGTTGGGCAAGACAACTGCCAAACTCTCTTAAAATTCTGAAATTCTATGAGTCTATGGAAGTAGCATTATAAAATTATTAATACTGGAATTTTAGCATTCATTCAACAACATGTATTGGTAGTTATTCCATGCTATGTCCAACCCAAGGCACTGGGGCTACAACATAAGGGAGTTGTTAATTTAGACAAGAAAGTAAGTATACATACTTTCTCATGACAAATACCAATGCAACAAAAGACTACTCTGAAGACCCATGTAATGGTGTCTGCTCTGCACTATTTTGTAAAAGAATCTTTGTATTTAAAGAAAAGTTTAGGTACATATCCAAAATATTTAAGCATCTTGAAAAATGAAAATAGGTCTTCCCCCACCCCACACGCTTAACTGCAGAGCCACCAGAATGAGGTAGAACAAGCTCTGATAGGGCAAAGGGATAAGGCAGGACAGCGCCAAGCCTCCACCGCCACTTAGGATGTCCCTTCCTCTCTCTCCTCTCAAATTCACTCTGTGTGTCTAGGGATCCTGCAGATCACCTCACCAAACATCTACACACACACACAAACACACATGCTGAACACACATACACACACAGGTCTGCCTTCCTCAAAGTAGCTAGTTAAATCCTTGAAGAAACTCTAGACAGAGGGCAGCACTTCTATGAATTCTATAGATGGAATCACACTAAATATAGTAGGATAAGCCCTTGAAATGTCAAACTCCATGAGCCTTTTTTTTTTTTTTTTTTTTTTTTAACATATATATTTTTTTATTTTACCGGGAGGTCCCAGGGATAGAACCCAGGTCCCTCCATATGGCAGACGGACGCCCAACCATTTGAGCCACATCCGCCCCCTCCATGAGCCTTGATATAGAGAAGACATGATGCCCTGAGCACAAAAAGATAGTAAATAGTGTTCAGCACCAATGACAGGGAATCTTTCTTGGAAATCTTGGTTGATATTTTGGCTGATTGAACAATCCTGGCATTTATTTTCAGGTAATGGTCAGAACTGATCTTTGTTGTTCAAAGATAGGAGATTGGTGGCTGGGATTAAAGAAAAGAGTGTATTAGTAAAAATAATAATAATAATAATAGAGTGTATTAGTCCTATAGTTTCACGAGACAGAAGACTCTGTGGAGACTGTTGAAAAAATCCTCCACAGTGATGTCTATTAATGGTCTTTGTCACGTTCAGGAAATAGTACTGAGTGTGGATGTCTCCTTTTCAGTGGAACAAGACAGTGTAAATGGTCAAAAAAACAAAAGAGCGTTTATTGCTCTCCTCTGAACATCTAAGGAGAGGTTTCGAGAGATATCAGAATAAGGACAAACTCATTTACTTTGCAATGAAGAATAGGTATAATTTATTTTTTGAAAGTTTGGCTTATTTTAACTCCCTCACTCTATTGTTAATTTCTGTTTGTTTCCCCCTTAATTACTATCTGTTAAACTTTCAAACTGATAGGAGGTTGAAAACTTCTTTCAAATGCCGTCAGTAGGGTAGATGCTATTTGGGGAGCTTGAATTTCACCATGAGGGAGAAATCTGGAAAGGACTCAAACAGATAGATGGGCCCTGGGTGTGAAAACGTAATTTGGGTTAAATCCACGGGCCAGGGTGTATACCTGGGACATACTTGCTGCCACTCTCCCATCCTGTGCCCAGGTGATCCCAAGGACAGCTTCAGAATCCTTCAAACCCAGTACTCCATGCAGCCATGGCCACAAGATTTGCCTGGGTGCTAAAGAGGAAATCTATTTCCCATTTCTTGTATAGGATGTATAGGATAAAGACAAAAATCATGGGCAATTGGATCAGAAAGAGTTTTGAGTACTCAACAGGCAAGTGGCTTGGAAGGCCTGATCTGATGCCTTGGACATACATTTTACATAGTGTCAGAGCACTGTTTCTTGCAAACATCAATATAATTGATGACAACCATAAACAGCATGTTTCAGGGGCAACACTGTATACACAGTCCCACCCATCAATCAGAAACATGCATCCACATTTTAAAATAGTCTTAGAGCTGCTTATTATCCACGTTTACTGTTGTCAATGTTCTTTTAGTTCTATAAACTGTGAACGATATATATTGTAAAAAGAGTTGCAAGATCTGACTCCAAGGTCCTAGCCTGCCATTTCCCTCTTTTCCCATTACTGGTCGTTCACTGCATCTATGACACTACATAGGCTCCAACTGTTATGCCCTGGATCACGGCCAGGTCACTAGCTGCAATCTCTTTGCTAAGTTAGGCACACGCTAAAATGGATACAAGGATCCCAGAGCAATTGTCTTGTAGGACACTTAAACAAAGGCAACTGAACACAAGGTGGACAAGAGAAAGCTTTCAAGGACCTCAAAATTGAATTTGGAGTCACTAATACAGCTGGGAAATGATAGTGCTGAATGTCTCAAGGTCACTTGTAACAGAGAAGGGGGCCCTATTTCAAAGAAATTACCTTGTCTGCCAAGATAAAAAGGAGACATACACACAGCCAAGAGAAGGAACAGCTGCTACAGAGCACTACTGAGGGAGAGGCTGCAAGACAAATCTTCAGTGGCAAAGGGAAATGAGGAACACCAGCGAATTTCTTCCATCATTGGGCAAGAAGAGCCCTCTGCGCTAACTCATAGGATGGAAATAGGCAGCTTCCAAATGGCCATCTAACTAAGCCCAGTGGGGCCATTTGCAAGATTGGGAAAAAAAGTGAGGATAATAGGATTTTTCTCCACTGTGCACAGACTGATTACACCTGATGTGGCTAGATCATAAAAAGCTAAAGCACATTTGAAACCATTTGGACCATATGGTCTCCACATCCAAAGTGTTCACCCAGAAACACCATTTTCTACCACCTGTGGATCAGGTATCCAGCAGATTCCGGGAGACCATATAAATAGACTGAAATCTCCCCTGTTTCTGGAGGCAATGTGGAGATAATGCAGAGCAAAAATTTGCTCCCAGGCTTTCTTTAGATTATTTATACATTTAGATTTCACATTAACTCCACAATCCATTTTGAGTTAATTTTTTGTATATGGTGCGAGGTATGGATCAAGGGTTGATTTTTGCATATGGATATCCAATTCTTCCAGCACAATTTGCTGAAAAGATATCACTTCTCCACTGCCTTTTTAATTTAGCAAAAAATCAATTAACCCATATATGTATAGGTCTATTTCTAGACTCTCGATTTTGGTCCATTGATCTGTACATCTATCCTTTTGCTATTACCACACTCTCTTGATTACTGTAGCTTTGTATTAGGACTTGCAATAAAAACCTTATGTTTTTTCTAAATTGTTTTGGCTATTTAGTTCACTTGTTTTACCATATACATTTTAGAATTAGCTAGTCAATTTCTACAAAAAATTCTGCTGGGATTTTGATTGGAATTATATTGAATTTATACAACTATATTATTTTTTTAAGATAAAAAGCCTCATGAGTTTAAACTGACACATCCACTTCAAATTCAGGACAACAGGTTTTTTATTTAAGCTCTTTTCTATTACATCTGTGACTTCTTTCTTCTATACCAAATGTCCTAGTTCTCTAGGACACTGGAGTTGATAAAATTGGAATATTGCTAGTTACTCACTTATTTTATCCCATATCACACATATAATAATCTCTGAATAATAATACTGATTCTGTCACCACCAATATAATTACTGAGAACAACCAAAAACTTTTTTGTTTTTAGTTGCAAAAAACTTTGCATATGTCTCTTTGCTCTCCACCCATTTTTATAATTGTACTATAACTACATTTTCTGAACATGTAGTCATAATATACACTCACCTTTAATTAAGAATTATTTTCTGGAAAGCACACTTTAAATCTATTTATTTAGCTTATTTATACCCTGCCTCCTTTGAGAAAGATTTTCAGCAGTTTTTTAAAAGAGGAAAATACAGAAGAAAAGAAAGGAGTAAGCAAATATGCAAACCAGAATTTAAATGTGTTTTGATTAAGCACAATATTTGGGTCTATGAATCCTAACATCAAAGTTGAAGATGGAAATGTGCCAGGTTACATGAATTGGTGTTTTTCAGAAATTTTAAATTTTATTTTGTTTTTCCCTCAAGACTAAATGCAGAAACATTTTTCATGTAGCATTAATAGGAGACACAATTTGAGAGGCATAATAGCATTCTCAACCAGTGTTTCACAGAAATGCAAAAATGGAATTCATATAGAAAAAAGTTTGCTGGAAAACATAATATCAAAATACAAATCAGTAATACTGAGAGATCTTTTAAGGAAAAATCCAGTCTTATACTTTCTATTGTTTAATACTGTGCTAGACTTATAATATAGCTGTTTACAATACATATGTATATACTTTTGCTTTCCAGATTAGGATTTTCCTACAATTATTATGACCACCCAGAACCTTAGATGATTCTTTGAACCATGAACAGATATTTAGAAATTATAATAGCCATACCTTCGAAACTGCCACGGGGGATTTTTGCCACCACACTTATCCTGTGCCAAAGCAAACTTGGCATCAGTTTCAGGGACAAGGCAGAGGAAAGAAGGCATTCGATATAAATCTATCCTTAGATATAATTACATGAGAAGAAGGAGTCAATGAATGAAAAAGTATGAACCGGGTATGTGACTAATGGGTGAGCAGTGGGAGAAGAGTGCTAGGGGTCCTAAGAGTCGATGAGAAAAGGAGGATCTTTGTACCACTGACTGCATATTGTAAAAGTCCAATGAGACCAAAAAGGAATGAGTGTGTCTTGGAGAAGTCTGAATTTTTAAGACCAGGAGGGTTTGATGGACAATAAATAATAGGATTATTGGGAAAGGTAACTTGAGGGATAGGTGTAGGGGATGTGTGGGTATAGGGAGTAGGTGTAGGGTGATATATATATATACTTTCTACATTCTTCTACATTCTTCCATGTAGAGTTAAAAATCTATTTTATAAAATCCTGTTATCAATATATTTTCCATAGTGACCACTCTTTATGAAACAGCATCTTTTGTCTCAGTTTCACTTTGCTAAGTTCTTTTTACCACCTGACAGCATGTAGTCTCTCTCAGAAAATCTTGGTTTACACAATCTGTATAGTTCAATATTTTATCCTGTTACTCTTTGTTTTATCTTAGGACTATGAGGACATTCTGGACTCATAATTCCTTGATGGCTACAATTGACCAGAAACACTCTTTTTACTTCATAGAGAATTGAGTGAGGACTCTTGATAGGTCTTTGGTCAATCACTTAAGAAAATCCATTTCATTTAAGTCATTCCTGGAAATTTTTTCTATTAGTTAATCATGTGTACCCTTTTGCTTCCTTCTAATGATGTAACAACCCACAGGTCAATGTGAAAGAGGCACACCCTGTTGCTAAAGAAATCAAGCATTTTTTGGTGATAGGTATATGCTCTTTTCTTACGAACCTTAAGTAATAAATTATTTACATTCATAAGTTACTGAAATTTAATGTGGTCAGTAACAAAGGTCCTCATTATAAAGAATCCATGCAAATGAGAAATGAGGGTTTCCCTTGAAAGGCATAGAAAATATATTCCCTTCAAAAAACAAGATAAGTTGGAAAGAATAATGGCCTTGGAGCCAGAAGACTTGGATTCAATTTCTGTAACTTACAAGTTATATAATACTGGATGTGTAAATGAATACCTTTGGATCTCAGTTTCCCCAGTTTTAAAATGGAAATAAGAATAATCACCTCCTGGGATTATAGTCATAATCAAATAAAATAATAAGTAAATAAGTTCTTGTTAAACTCGGTATTCTACACCTGCAATCTGTCAGTGGATGTAGCTGTTTATAAAGCTCTAGTCTGTTCTATTTGCCCAGAAATCCCCTCCTGACCACTCTGGTAGGAGCCTGCCTACGTGTCGCCATATCTCCTAAAACAGCTGCAGTGGGTCACTGGGAGTTGACATTCCTCCCACCTGGTGAGAATGACTGGTTTGTCTAAAGCCTCCAGGGAGGAGCCAGGAAGCCGAGTGGAGAGTGACATCAGCCCCACAGTCAGCACATCACGTCCCCACACCAGGCCCTGACAGCTTCCATCTCCAAAGAACAATACGAAGCCGATGATTCCTTTCATCCTCAGGGCGAGAGCTTGGCTGCCTTAAGATTACAGATGTTATGTATGTAGGTGGGAGCAGAAATGACTATCCATAACTTTTCCTAGCCCTTGAAAGAGACCCCTCCATCCACACCCCTACAGCCCACAGCCACATATACCCACTGCTTATGTACCAAACGTCATAAAAGATTAAGTTTTTCTTTTTGCTGACAAACAAAATCAGATGCTAATCAATAGAAATTAAGTTGGCAAAGATGTCTGGCTCATCAGTGAAATTTCATTTGGATCTTGTTGGCTTGATGGTAGGAAATCCTTCTGATGGGAAGCTAAAATGAAAAAAAAAAAAAGTCCTCTGTCATTTATTAAAACAAAATACGAGCAACCACAACACTCACTCACTCACTCACTCAAACAAACAAAACTGTCAGTTGTTAGGGTGTTACAAACCAATTTTATCACTCTGTCCCCCACCCCACCACTAAGTCTGATAAGTGCAAATAAGGTGTAATTCTGAGATTTGACTATTCACAATTTAAATGCTTATTCTAGAGGATTACTCTCAAAACTAGTTGGGACTCAAACAGGCTTGTCCTATTGTTTTTGTGACCACTTTAACAAGCCTCTGTCAGTTAGAACTGACTCTTTCAGTCAAATTCAATAAGGTTGCTATACTCCTTCTGTAGCTACTGCTTACCCTTTAAAGGAAACACATAAAACATTAGCATTTCTTAACAATAGGTCTCCACAGAGACCTATTTTGAAGGGTAGAACCCTTCAAACCTTATCTATCCATCAGCGAATATCTATCAACAAAGTTGTAGATGTAGGCTGGGGTTGACACTTCTGCTATTAATCAGACTCTTAGCTCATCAAAAGGAAGTTGCTCACCCTTCTCCCCATCAAATGTTGTGAAGACAATAGAGTGACAACAAAACAAAACAAAACATAAGCACAATATAAAACTTGTAATGATCATTAACCAGGAAATAGTAATGCTCTGTCATAAATATTTTTAACCTTACTGTAAAAAGTGTTTTGAATTGGTTAAGCTTTAAAAATAGAATATTGAATGCCAAGCTCCTCTTTTTTCTCCCCTTTTCCCGTTCACTCCTCCCTTCCACTCCTCACCTTCTCTTTCTTTCTCTTTCTCTCTTCCTTATCTTTAGCTTTAGGGCTTCTGGATGCTTTCACATATATCAACTTTACCTTATTTTCCTAGAAATCATAAGAAATAGGCAGGGCCACTAGAGAGAATTTTGGATATTACAAATAAGATTAGTGACCTTTTCATGGGCAACCAACTGAAAGATGATACATTTGAGATTCTAACCCAGGTTTTCTAACATCTGATGCAGGACTTTTTTCAATATCCATAGCTACTCAATCCCTATTTAACTTAGGTATTAAATATCCAAGGTCAATCTGAACCTTATGAGTGCATTCAATAGAATCAGTTAAAAGTGTGAAATCCAAGTAAAAGAGTTTCAAAATTCTGGGAGGACTACTAAAAATATGAATGAGAATAAGCATTTTCTAGCTTAAACTTTCACACAAATAGATGCTACTGCTGACAGTTTCTTCCAGAGCTGGACTTCCCACTGTCAGCAAGATGCTTGCTGAGATATTTACAGTGATCACGTTTACGTCATGCCATCTCCATCCTTCCTGGCTTTCTCAGCATTCCCTGAGCAGGGTGGGATGAAAGGCTGGTAGCATGCAGAAATGACCTCAAAAGCTCCAGCATGGGCATGGTCAATATGGCATTTTCTCTTGTTTCAGTTTCTTTGAATCCCTGGCCCGACAACCAAATTGATAGCAATGCATTTCATTGTGTAATGAAGTCCCTGATACTAAACAGACTAGTATTTCTTTTAGACAAGGGTAGGGGACAATTGTGGGTTAAATTTTGTCCTCCAGAAAGACATGTTAAAATTCTAATCCCTGGTCTTGTGTATGTGATCTTATTTGTAAATAGGATCTTTGAAGATGTTATTAGTTAAGATGAGTCAACCTGGATTAGGTGGACCCTGATCCAGTATGACTGGTGTCCTTATAAGGAGAAGAAATCTGGCAGACAGAAAGAAAAGGTGGCTATGTGATGGAGCAGAGAGCTCCAGCCAAAGAATCCCATGGGTTGTCAGCAAGCCACCACCAGAACCCCAGGGAGGTCAGGGGGAACAAGTCCCTGTCAACACCTCGATTTGAGTTTCTAGCCTCCAGAAATGTGAGGCAATATGTTTCTGTTGTTTTAAGCAAACCCAGTTTGTTGCGGCAAACCTAGCAAATTAAGACAGGAACTCAAGCCACATGAAATTTAATTCCAATTGTCCTCATGTTTGCACACTCAGGTAGGTCCATTACCTATATTGCTTGGACTGTAACAGGAAGGGCAATGACCAGGGCTCACCTGAATGCTCCAGTAATTTAGGTTCACGACAATACCACCAAGCTCAGGGGGAGGTGTCAATGCTTTCAAGAATCTGAACTGCAAAATATAGGAGCCATTTTGTAGGAAGGAGAAATAGTGAAAAGGAAAGGAAAGCAAAAAGGAATATCAGAATGAGCAGAGCTGATGGCATTAGCACAAGAATTAAGAAATCAAGAAAGGAGAGTGCTACAAAGGCTGATGTGCTCTTGGACCCTTTCCTTCCCATTCTTGCCCTCTTTTCTGCCCTTGCTTTTTTCTAATTCAATTTCTCTGCAAAATTCTCATTCCTCAGTCTCCCCAAAGCCTTCCCTTAGCAACAGATATATTGAAATTCACCTTAGATAGTGAGTCATCTAGGAGCCAAAGTTTGCTTTTCTGATCTCCAGACAGATATTGAGGCACAATTTTTTTTTGAACTGCATTGAATGCAGCCTCCACTTACCAAATCTTAATGGCTTCTTCGGTCCTTCAAGAGTTTATGGTTCTTATGGAATTCATTTGTTTTGGACATGTTTCACGGGGAATTGCTTATATGTCTATCTGTCCCACAAGTTCATAATATCCCCGAGGCAGACTGTGTCCTCAGAAAATTGTTTTCAGCTCATCAAGGCAGATTTATGGACATGATATGTGACTCTGAAACCTCTAACAGTGGTTCTTAACTGGGAGATTTTGCCTTTTTGCTCCCCTCCCCCCAGGGGGCATATGGCAATATCTGGAGGTGTTTGTGTTTGTCACAACTGGGGGCAGGGTAGTGTTACTCTCATCTAGTGATAGAGGCCAAGGATGCTGTTAAATGTCCTACAATGCACAGGACAGCTCCTACCACAAAGAATTATCTGGTCCAAAACATCAATAGTACTGAGGTTGAGAAAGTTTGCTCTTATAAAATAAACTACCAACTCCAATTAAATCCACACATATCTCTCCAACAGGCTGTTTTTCTCAGGTAGACCTGATCAACATGTCTGCCACGAACAGCTTCTTAATCTAACCAATACTCTTTCCAGTGTATAATGTCTTCTCTCAGCAACATTAGCTCATTTAGTCTTTTTAACCTATAAGCATATTAGGTAGATTTTATTATTCCCATTTTACAGTTAAGGAAATTGAGGTTGAGAAACGTTACCTGTGATGGTTTTGTACTTATGAAGGTGGCTATAAAACCAGGACTTATGACTGCAAGATCAAGTGAAAAGGAGTAAGAGTAAGTAAGGGCATGAAAGCATGAAAATTGAAGGCACGTTGAGAGACGAGCTATGAGTGAAGAGCTGCCAAATCCTAGGGTACAAGAAAGTGAAGGACAGAGCTAAGTTGTCTGGCGCCAGATGGTCAGGGCCTCTCAATGTCCTGTCAAGCAATGACTATGATGGAAAAGTTTGGAGTAGTGGAGGGTTGGGAGTAGCTGGCAGAATGGAAGGCTAGACATTTTCTTTCCAAGATTGGATTTGCCGGTGGTTGAGCTGCTTGAAGAAGGGACTATCACTTAGGAGATGGCTGCAATTCTTCAGGTCCCACTTCTACCCCCTAGGGAGAGGATGACAGAACGTGTGACTAATACATCCACACTTAGGGCAGCCAAGCTTGTTAGAAGCTGCCATAGTCTGCTCCAGATAATGCCAAAGGCTCTGGGATAATAAATAACTACTCTATGGAGGTCTTTGTCTCCCTTTTGTCTCTGCTACCAGACACTGAACTAGAGCCACAAATCCTTAAACTTGCATTTTAGATAGCCAGCCTAGACATATATAACTTGTATACCTATAGCTTAGACTTACATATTACTGAGCCATGGTGACATAAAATAACTCATTTGGGGGACTTGAAAGCAATGTTGCAAGGCTTCTTTCCAATTAAGTGATTTGAGCCGTAATGGCCTTTGTTAACAAATTGATCCACTGTTGTCTTTTGGATATGAAGGTTTAGAAAATATATTATAGAGGGTGGACATGGCGGGCTTTCTTCTCAAGAAATCCGAGTGTGATTTGACTTTTCAGAAGAAAAATATTCTAAGAACCTAGAATTTAGGGGGTACATACATATTCTCAAAAGAATAATATGCAAACACAGCCAAGAAGCTTCCCACCACTTATACCTGGAGTGAAGCACATTCTTCAGTGGCTGTATTTCTTTTTAACCTACCATAGATGAAACAGAAACCATCGTTACCTGTGATTTATTTTTCATGTAACTAGTGGTGTCAGGTTGTTTTGCTTTTCTTTCTTTTTTTTTTTTTTTTTTTTTTGCCTTCTTTTTAAACATCAGACTAATCCATCATGAAAAGTAACTGCTTTTATTGTATAGGTCTTTGAATTTCAGAATGCTCAATTTGTTTATTTAAGTGCAAACGTTTCCACAAAATAAATAAATAAAATTTAAAATAAAAATAAAAAAAGATTAAATGAAAAAGTTTCCAAAGGAAAGCAGAAAAGCTAAGAAGAGGTTTTGCTTCTCCTTTGCAACCAAATATTAATTTTGGGAGCTGTCGAGATGTAAACATTCTTCATTAGTCTATTAGAGGGAGGTTCTACGTTAAGGGGGCCAAGAGACTTGTGCATAAGTCGCAGTGATAACGACTTTCTGGCCCTTTGACCATTTTCATTTGGCCCAGCAAATTAGTGATTTTGTGAGGTTTCCCCCAGTCCTCTTAGAAACTGAGCTTGTGTCTACCCATGGTTGTTCGAGTTCAGTAGCATCTAAGGCAGTATTGGAAGCAGCCTTAGACGAGAGACCACGAGCAGCAATGAGCACGCGTCTCCCTTTTGACCTGTAGAGGATCTAGCCTTCTTACACTGGCCCATCAGTGTTGGCCTGGATGGGAGAAAATTTCCCTAAGCAAAACATGCCTTTGTGGACATGCCAGAAGAATGCTTCAGAACACCGGACAGCAGAATTCCTGTTCAAAAGTCTTCCTTTCCAGGCGTCCTTTCTATCTGCCTGGACACAACACTCCAGAAAGCCTTCTATCAGGACAGACATGGAAGACTGAGGAGAGTCAGTTATATTACCCATGCCCTTTCCTGGGAGGGCTATGATTGAAGAGGATTATGCACATATACTGTCCTAAAGAAGTTTCAGGTCGGGTTGGGTGCCAATCCTAATTTACCCAAAACAATTTCTGAGAGATAAACCATAGTGTCTGAACAAGAGCAGAGGGGCTATTTGCCATGGACCACAAATGTGCTCTTGCAATTCAGAGAGGAAGAAGATAAGTGAAGTTTGGGGTACACAGAAAATACTTCCTTGAGGAAGTAACACTTTATTGTAGATTCTTGAAAGTGAGCTCTATGGTGAACGTAGCAGTGGTATGCAAAATTAATTAAGCAGGGGGAAAGTTAGAGGAATCTAGTTATGTAGCAATGAACACTTGTGCCTATATTGAAGAGACAGAAGGATGGCAGGGACAAATCCAAGAGCCCTTTCAAAAGCTTTGTGACTAATGAAGGGAAAAAAGAAAGGCCATCATTGAAGGTAACTCCAAGCCTAGAGGTGGGAGAGGTATAACCCATGGAAGGAAGTCTTCTGCAGGTTTAGGAAGGAGTGTCTCTTTCCCTGAGAGAAAAGATTCCTTTAGAATCTGGAATGGAAAGAATAAAAACAGAAACAAACTGTAGCTCTCATTCTCTCAAAGCTGGTAGAAAACTATATGGAGTTTCTGAAGAATAAAGCCTTTCAAATATGAAAAGTGATTAATTTGATGGAGTGCTTGATTTAGTACTTTTTTATTTCATTACAGCAATGTCAGCATATGTCGGTCATAACGAGAGACACCTAAGAAGATGTCAGCCCCTGAAATTCACGTGCTGGGATCACCGATAGAAGTACGACTCGCATAGAACTGGATAGAACAGCATTTTACTCATATAGAGAAGAGACAGAACAAGGTAGCTTCACTAGTGGGTGTAGGCTCCCCACAGCCAGCGGGTCTCAATCAATGGCCAAAGCTGGGAGATGTTCTACTTGCAGCATCCTTCTCGTATATTTGTTTTCTGCAATGAAGGAACACTCCCCTCCCCTTGCCCTCAGGGACAGAGGTACCACTGGGGAATGAGCTGGATGTCATAAAACATCCAGAATCAGACTGTCTCCAGTGAATATTTACTTATGCTCAGGACAATAAGGGAAGGAATGTACCAGCAGTCCCCTTATCTACTAAAGGATTGTGTTTTAATCCCCCATGGCTGACACATGTGGTTCAAAGCACAGTATGTATTTGTGGGTCCCAGAGAAAGGCAAGAGGGTGTGGTAGGTGTTGGACTGCCCCCTACCACAATATGTGTGTGTGTGTGTATATACATACATATACATATATATATATATATATATATTTTTTTTTTTTTTAATTTTTGAAGAGTAAAATCAATAAAGAGGAAAAATATAGAGCTCCATCCTTGTTGCTCCTTGTTCTCATAATCCAGTTTTCCTCCCTCTGCCTTGGTCCAGGTTAACATAGCCTCTTCCACCCAGGCCACTTCTTACATTTTATAGCTCTGATCACTAATAAGAAATCTTCTTCCACATAGTACACTAAGATTCAAATAGGCTTCCCTTCCTTTTCAATTCCAGTCTCTCCTATCTGCTTTCCCATCAAGAACTCTTTTCCCCTACTCCCCAACCCCACTGGACAATCCGGTTAACTAGAAAGTAAGTTAACATGCATTCAGAGACTTGTTGTGCTTTATCTCCATTCTTTTCACTGTAAGTCAAGGAAGCATCTATCTAAAGGAGTGGAAATAAAGTACTTGGAGCTCACGATACTCTGACCTCTCATACACGGTAGGGTCATGGGGAAAACATGGGAAAGAAATACAGTTTAGCATGCTTCTACTACTTATTTTTAATGTTATGCTGAAATTGCATGTCTATCATATTGTTCAAACAATCTCATATAAGGCCTTTTAAAGGAATGCCTTGACTGCAGTGAGTTTCAACTTGATGTCTTTCAAATCAAATGAAGGACTTTCCTGAGTAGGAGAAGAAGATGAGCAGCAGTGAATAAAGGTGAGTAGAGTAAACCTCAGGGCAGAGATTGATTCCAAGAGGAGCTGGAACACCCAGGATAATGCTGAGTTAGTTGCCCTGATGATGCATTTGCCAGCATCCTTTGCCTTAGCTATGGTCTCTTTTCTGACATCATTCAAAAGAAAACTGTCCTTCAATATGTGGACAAAGGCCAGCTTGTAGGCACTGTAGCTAGGCCTCTTCCCCTTGCAAACTTCATTATCCCTTTGCTCAAGTAGACCTGATCTTCAACTGCTGAAAGCCAAGGTAGCAGTCATAGTAGGGAAGTTCAGAATATGGTCTTTGGAACCAGGTAGGAAAACCAACTCAGTTTGAATTCTGGCTTTGCCATATACCAGGTGCGTGAACTTAGTAAGCTCACTTAATGTTCTAAGTCCTGAATTTTCTTTAAAATAAGAATTATAATAACAAATCAGTTGTTGTGAGACTCAAATAAGAGTGCCTCCAAAGGGCTTAGCAAGTACCTGATAAAATATTTAGTCCCTGTGGTAGTTTGAGACTGTATGCACCCCCGAAAATCATGTTCTTAAAGCTGATCCATTCCTGTGGGTGTAGATCTATTGTGTAGGTGGGACATTTTGATTAGGTCACTTCGGTTAAGGGACATTTGAATAGATTACATCAGTGAGGCACGGCCCAGGGTGGATCTTAAACCTCTTACTGGAGTCCTTTATAAAGAGGATGTGTCAAGCCAGAAGTTGAAATCAATAACACTCGGAAGAGAAGGGAGGAACCAGCAGATGCCGCCACATATCTTGCCATGTGACAGAGGAGCCCAAGATTGCTGGCAGGCGGTCTTCAGGAGAAAAGCATCACCTGATGATGCCTTGATTTGGACCTTTCCACAGCCTCAAAACTGTAAGCTTGCAAGCCCGTAAATCCCCATTGTAAAACCCAACCCATTTTTGGTATATTGCATTTCGGCAGCCTAGCAGACTGAAACAGTATCCAATAAATATTTAGCACTAAATAAAATATTATTTGCCATTGCACCCTCTGACCTTTCTATGAGCCCGAGGGACTCTCCATAACGATAAAATGCAAATATCTTGAGTTTAGTCTGTATAAAAGAGAATTTGTTATATTTTTCAACAAAGTTCTTCTCACTGTACCTATCTGTATTAGCAATGGCATCATCCTCCCAACAATCTAAGCTGGCAAGTTTGGACTTTTTTTTTTGCTTTTTTCCTATCCCATTTTTAGCTCCTTTGCCCCAACCCAGTTAAGCAATCTTCTATCACTGCCGTTATTCTTTTAAAACATTTGTGTTCAAACTATTTGTGGTTTAGAGAACTCCTTTGAGAATATCATGAAACCATGAAACGTCTCCATAGAAAAATGCATTCAAATGTACAACGTTTTAGGGACAATTTTTAAGGACAAGCAGACCCCTCCCCTCAATTCCATATAGGCACCCTCTAGGTTTCCAGAGATTCAAGTTTGAGAACCCCGCTCTAAAATATTTTTCCAGTCTTGATGGTCCGTTCCACTGCTCCAGCTTCCATTCCGGTTCCCAGCACTCATCTCTCTCACCTGAATCCTACCTAGTCTCTGTGATTCCAGTGTGGTCTTCATCTTATCCAGACTCTTCTTCACTTCCATAATTTTCCCCCTAAAATAGCAGTTTCTTATTCAAATTATTTTGAAATTTTCATTGTTGTTTCAGAGTGGACCTCAAACTGTACTTTTGCATAGTGAGCTGAAAGGACCCTGAATGTAGACATGGGATGAGTTCCAGGGAACTAAATACTTTTAAAAAAACTTTCTAGGTGATTCCAACACCAGTAGGCCCAGACCACACTTTAATAAACACTAACCTGCAATGGTTGTTTGAGACTAATTTCCTCACTCATTGTTTTTTTTTTTTCTTTATGCTTTGTTTAAACTAGTTACCATATGTTCATAAACTAGATATGTTTAGAATTCTTCCTTTACTTTGCTTTACCCTGCATTTTTTCTAGGAAATTCTCTTTACTCTTACACTTTTTTGGGGAAAACTACTTATTCTTTATTGCTCAGTGCAAACACTAGCTTTTCTATTGAATCTTTCCCAATTCCCCTCCTAATTATGTATCATACCCTCTTCCAATGCATTCCCATTGCCCTCTATAAGCATTGCTGTTACAGAACATGCTACACTTTCCCTTGAATTATTGTTTGCTGTGTGCATGTCTTTTTCCTTCACTAGATTATACAATTCCTAAAAGTATACAAATTCTATTTACTCTCTTTTTTTAATATTTTTTTTTCACTTTTTAAAAGATATTTAGATTACATAAATGTTCTATTTACTCTTTGTACCATTACGGTGTTCAACACACAGTCTTATATGCAGTAGATATTTTTTAAATGTTTACTGGATTATCAAATTTTCTATTTTAAAAATATGTGCCACATTTCTTGAAATACTGTATCTGTGTCTTCAGAATAGCAGAACTCACAGTTATGGTACAAAAGAAGACTTATTTGTTACAAAGAGGTGCCAGTGTGTTGACTCAGGAGAGCCGCATGTGTACATTTCTTCCAAATCGGAGTTCAGTGATATCTCTTTGGTGAGCCATGAGGATAAACACAGAAATACACAAATCCTACACATCAGGTCTTATTTTTTGTGGAGTTTTGTTTTGTTTTTGAGAATAGTTTATCTGCCCTTCACGTCTGGGAGCTAAAAACATCACATGATTCCTGTGTGCCTCACTGTTTTAGTTTGCTAAAATCTACTTGGAACAATATACCAGAAATGGGTGGGCTTTTATAAAGGGAATTTATACAGTTCCAAGCCTGGGGGAAATGTCTAAATCAAGACAACAGTCAAAGCTCTCTCCCTGATGGTCAGCTGCTGGTGATCCTAGAGTCCTAGAGTCCTGCCACGTGGCAAGGCACATGATGGCTCTGCTGGTCTCTGGCTTCTTCTCCAAACTCACTTTCTCCCCAAGCTCAGCGGTGGGTGATCAGGCACATGGCAGGGCATAATGGTGTCATCGGCTCATCCCTCCCCTCTCCTCTGAGATTTCTTGCTAGTTTTGCTTTTGGTTGATCCGCCTGTGGCTTTCCTCTCTCCAGGTTCATTGATTTCAACTTCTGGAGGCTTCTTTCTGTCACTGTGGCTTTTTTCCTGTGTCTATGGCTTTTTATTCCTCCTTTTATAAAGGACTCTAGTAAGATGATTAAGACCCACCCTGGGCCTACTGAAACAATCTAATAAAAAAGAAGGTCCTTCATCTGAATCTAATCAAAAGTTCCCATCTACAATAGGTTTTACAACCACAGGAATGGATTAGCTTTAAGAACATGATCTTCTGGGATCTACCTAACTTCAAACTGTCACACCCACAGAATCCAATTTAGTAGGAAAAACTTGTTTAGCAATCTTGATATCCACCACTTGTAAGCAAAAAAGCTACATATAACCCAAAGTCCTGGAACTTCACTTCTAAGAATGGCCTGGAGTAGAAAATACAAAGCACAGATCTAGGATTTTCCTCAACCTTTCATTTGGGAAGCAAGTGTTGAAATTCCTTCTGGGCCCTTATGCTGTGGCCTACAAAGTGGAAAAATTAATACCTTGCCCTACCTATCTCAAAGGGTTTCATTTAAAAATAAATGAGGGAAGTTGTGTGGGAAACATTTTTTGAATCGTAAACTGCGATCAAAATGTGTCCTTCTTCCTACATTTGCACTCTTAGCTTCAGTTTTATAGGAAACACCCCAGACAATGAGAGTGACACTTCTTCATTTATCTTTGCTAATCAATCTAAATCCATGAGCCATCAGTACATGTTTTAAATGCTTCATGCATTACCCATTCCCGTCCTTACAGGACAAACCCACAACCATGTTGACCCGCCTAGGGATGTTGCCTCTTCTCCCAGAGAGTTTACCTTTTTTTCATGTAGTATTTCCCTTTCCTTAGAACAATAAACAAAGAGCGCAATATAATCTTTATCATAAACTTTATTGAAATATAGAACTATAATGTAACTACCCTCTCTACTCCTCATAATACAAAAATAAATGGCATTGATTAGGGATTGACTTCAAAGTGAATAATTGAGCTTTAATGGGTTTATAAAAGGGACTGAAATCAAGGTGATAAATTAAAAACAAAATAAAAGAGTAAACAAGAAAGGATGTTTTACAACTTGGTTCCATTACAGTCTATGCTAACCAGATTAAAAAGTAATTGCCATGTCAAGAAAAATTATAGTGGCCTCTGCAAAATGAAAGAGCAGTGGGTGCCCTTTGTGTGCACGGTATAAAATAATAGATTGAAAGGAAAATAAAGGAGTACAGGGTGTGGGGAGAGGACAGAATATTTGCTCTCTCTTCATAGAAATAGACATTATCATCAACACATACTAATCAGCTGCCTAATTTCTACTGAATTCTTTAATGTCCTCTATTATTGTTGCCAACATATCTATGACTGTGTGGTCTATCCATTTTAAATATTTCTAATTCAATGACATTGAAAAGACAGAATCTTCTCAATAATTTAGGGGGCTGTTTTTTGTAAACATTTTTTTAAAATAAAAAAATGTCATATATGACCTAAAAGAAGAATCCATTGTGGTTGGAGAACCAAAAGCTACTATAAAATAGTGAGATTACTTAAATAAATTGGCTGTAGCTATCATCTCTCTGAGCCTTGATGTTATGTCATGGAGCACTTAAGGAATTGAACCACAGTCCATTATCTCTGAGAATTCATAGGCAACTGGTGAAACATCCAAAGAGTGGTAAAGGGCAGATGAAGTAGCAATTTCATTAATAAGTATCTCCAGAATCCCTCCAGCCTGAGAACCCACTCTTAAAAAAACAAATGAAAAGACACAAGCATCAAGATTCAAGATGCAGTACCTATTGATAAATCTGATTACCAAAACAATTGTGACTTAGAGTGTATACAGGGTATTGTGCTGGGGGCAATGTCAATGGTGATAAAATGGAATTAACCAAACTTCCCCATGGACACATCTATCCATTAATTGTGGCTCCTCAATTAGGCACTTGGATTGGAAGATGGCCAAACAAGGACTCATCAGATAATAAGAATGTTTTCTAGGGGTCCTAAGCCCAGCACTTCAAGAGCTAGAAAATCTTCACTGCTGAGAAAGTCTCTGAGATACCACAGACAAAAAGGGGTTTTTCCCCTGAAAGAGGAGAATAGATCTGTTTGCCCTTTTGTAACATGTTAAATGAGGACTAACGTTGGCTTTTATTGTGCATTTACTCTAAGAATCTGTAATCCTGGCTAGATTGAAATCAGGAAAAGAAATAGGCAGATGTTCAAATAATTACAACAGTAAGATCACTTAGTACTATTTACATTTAATATCTTTTCTGCAAATCCTTTTTTTAATTGATCTGGGATGGAGATGACATATTGATTAAATTCAGAAAATCAATTGTTTCTCCAAGTTGTAAGAGACTGAGCAAAAAATGTGCTTCTCCTTCATTTTCTAGTTTTCTATTAAAAATAGTTTTTACATGCATTTAACTTGTTTCCCTCTCTTTAGGGTTTGAATTTTTTCATAGCAGTGCTTTAAAAATAAGGGGCATGGTTCAAACTGATTTAAAAACTTGGAAAGAATTTATGTCAAATTGAAAAATTGATTATCTTTATTTCTAAAATGCTCTTGTTTTCAGTTTGAGTTATTTTAAGCAAGTTTGCTCAGGCATGTTAGCTCAATTGCTTAGAGCTATTGCAAGCTAAACACCATATAGACTTCTTAATTTTGAAAATATTACAAAACAAAACACTGATTAGAGAAAGACTAGCAATTCAATTTAAAAGGGAACATAATATGACCAGACTGGAAAAAATACAAATGGTCCTTAAGCATACTGACACTTGGCCAGATTCAGTAAAAATGAAATAAAATCAAAAGAAAAAACACACATCATAATGACAAAAATCTGAAACTTAATAGCTTATTTGCTAAATTCTGGGGAAATGGAAATTCAGGGATATTTGGCAATATCTCAAAAAATTAGAAAGCACATATGCCTTGTAGAGTTTATAATACAGATAATACTCATTCCTGAGTGATTGCAGATGCTTTCAAGGAAATTCATTGTATCATGTTTTAATATGCAAAGAACTGAAACAATATTTGTGTCCATCAAGAGAGTACTAATAAAATTAATTAAGGCAATGAGAACAATAGACTACCATGTAGCCATGTAAGAGAATGAGAATGTGAAAAATGAGACTAGATCCCCAACATAAATTAATAAGACCATAAGAAGCAAAGTGCAGAACAGTTTGTATAATAATCTTTTGTGTACAAAAGAAAAAACTCCATATTTTTATTTGCTTGTATATACCCAGAAATAGAAAGAATACACAAATATTAATAGCAGTAATTATCTGGGTAGGCAAAAGAAGTGGGTAGGAGAGTATGCTTGACAGTTAGTTCTAAGGAAGCATATTTTAAATGACAGCCACAAATCATTTTGCCATCTTTCTTATGATAATTGGAAGGCAAAAACTTTGGGGGAATTTTGAATGAATATTAATTTCTTCTTAACTCTGAAACTATTGGGGATTTGATACTTTGCTCAATTCAAACTGATGGTTCCTTTGTTTCAAAATGTTCTTAAAATTGACTCATTCATTACAGGTCCGAAGGTGCTCTAAGAGCTAGATTCTAGCCCTTTACCAGTCTTTCATGAAGTCAGTCGAATGCTTTTTATAGACCAATGCACAAGAATATTAAAAGTGGTAGACACACACCTTATTTCTGAGGGTATGTTCAGGAGTCTGTATAAAATCTCTGCCTTTACAACTGTAGAAATGTCCACATGGGTTTATAGCTTTTCCCTGAGTCACATTTCCATTAAGCATCTCCCATGCCCTACACATATTCTTACACCACATAGTAATCATCTTTTCAACTTCTGATAAACATTTACCTCTCCCAAGGATTATTTCCCAATCTAAATCAGGTCGTGCAGTATACCTTGTCATAGCATCATCAACTTTTCCTTAGCAACACTTGCACATCCAAAGTTATTTCTGTGATTTTTTTGTTTCATGCTAACTCCTGACCGCCAAATATAAATCCCATAAATGCAGAGACTGTGTCTGTTTTGTTCTTTGATAGATTCTCTGGGCCTAACACAATGCAGGGCAATTGATATGTGTTCAATTAATGCAAGAATATTCTAAATATTCTTTTTTTAATTTTTCAATTTTATTTTGCTTTTACTCTAAATAAACTCTTTTTAAATCATTAGTAAGTACAATAAAAAGAGAAGAGGATAGCAAAACCCAGTATGGGCTTTTGATTTAGTCAGGCCTGAGTAAGTCTTAGCATCTACACTTTCTAGTTGTATGCCCTTGGACTATTTATTTGACCTTGCTAATTCTCATTGTTTAATTTACAAAATGGAAAAAAAAAAAAAAAGTAGCAAGTATCTAACTCATAAGGTTGTTTTAAAGACTAAATGAGATCAATAATCCAAGGGATTTAGCACAATGCCTGGCCCAGGACAAGGACTCAGTAACGACCCATTGTTGTTATTAGCATTGTATCAAGCCGCAGAGCTTGGCAGTTAGTTTCACTCACTCGCCAGCTAAGCCATTATTCTCAAACATCATCACTAAGCTTATATGGTTCAAATTTATGACACAGACAAATGGCATATTCTTAGATGGTGCCTTTGAACCCTCCCCCTCCCAAATGATCTCAAATCAAAACTATTAAGTCTATACATACAATGGGTCAACTGTAACTCATTTAGCTTCTATGCTATCTAATGTAGCACTTGATTCGTGATTATATCTGGAGATGTATGATTCCAAATGAATGTTTTGAACATCAGGGTTAGAATTTTCTATTGGGGAAAATTACTACTCTGCAGGGCATCAGCTGCATATATTTCCTTTATTAAAGTTCAACTACAGTATTTCAGAAGTAAATATTCAATATAATTCTCCATTAGAGTAAATAAAAATGGACTGTTATTTTACTATTAATATTTGCATTGACCCTTTCCAGGAAATCATAAAAACTGTGTCAATAAAAGAGACAAAATCCAGCCCTGTGTTTTTGTGAGTCTGTGAATTTTCTTCTGCAAACATTCTTGCTCACAAAGTAGATCTAACCAAAGCTGATAATGCATAGAGATAAAATTTAAAGAGGTGGTAGTTTTAGCTTCCTAGCTGCCAAAACAAAATACCATACAATGAGTTGGCTTAACAACAGGAATTTATTGGCTCATGTTTCAGAGACTAGAAATCTTGCTTCCTCCCGGGTTGGGATACGCATTTTCTGGCTGGTTGGCAATTTGGAGAGTTTCTTGGTTTTTCTGTCACATGGCAATGCACATGGTGGCATCTTCTCCTTTCTTTTCTGGGTTCCATTGACTTCCAATTTCTGGCTGTTCCCCATGGCTTCTCACTCTGTTTGACCTTCACTCTGCTTACAAAGGACTCCAGTAATCTGGATTAAAACCCAACCTGATTCAGTTGGGCCATACTTTAACTGAAATAACATCTTGAAGAGATCTTATTTACAGTGGGTTCACATACACCAGAATGCAGACCAAGACCAAGAACTTGTCCAAACTGGGCTACACAATTCAATCCACCACAGTGATTAAAATCAGAGGCTGGAATCAGATTACTCAACCCCAGCTCTGCTATTCACCACTTTCTAATTGAGTGACCTTGAACAAATTGTTTAATGGCTCTGTGTCTCAGTTTCTTTATCTATAAAATGAAGATAATGTGGAGGTCACTAGATTGATGATGAAAAGATGCAAAGCATCTAGAAGACTGCCTAATAAAGAATGTTAAGTGTAGGCTGTTATTATTTCATATGAGAAAATTCTTATTATCTTCCCTGTTTTGTAGATCAGCTATTGAGGCTAAATTTACACATCCAGGAATTGGCAGGCAAGATCTGAACCCAGTTGTTTCAGCTTCAAAGTTCACATTTTCCTGCAACAACTCTTCCGCTTTCTAAAGCGTGAGCTCTCAAAGGGGGTGATATAACGCCCCAAGGGGGCAAAGTTGATTCTTGAGAAGGAACAAAAATTTTTTTAACTATTACAATGGACTACCAGCTTGCGAATAGCTATAGCACATAAACAGATATGTAGTTTATCTGTTATTAAACTTTCACAAGGAGGAGACATTTAGGAAAAAATGACAAAAAATTTTCCTTCCTGGGAAAATAATAATTTTTTAAAGGGTTGAGAAATTCTACTCTAAAGGTAAAATGGGGTCTCCTATATCAGAGTCTCCTCCTGCACCTGTTGAAAACTCAAATTTCAAGACTCATTCCTCTACACTCCACCCCTCCCCCCCCTACCTGGTGCAAATTTCCTAGGTTGGGGCATGGGAATCTGCATAATACCAAGCTCCCCAGGAGATTCTTCTGCACATTTATGTTTGCGACCTGGTCTGTAAGCGGGCTTTCTGACCTATACCAGCTCCCACACAACACACAGAACAGGGCTATGCCTTCTGCTGCCTCCTGCAGATGCTCTCACCTTTCCAGCTGATATCAGGATGAGTGCAGCCAACCCCAAACGGATGTGTATGACCACTAGCTTTAGCCTTGCCGTTCAGTAAATCTGATATATTTCATCATCTTCAAAAGGGCAAAAGAGAGATTCTGAGAAATGTGTAGTCTAAAGGAATTCACCCCTGGAACAACAGAGGAGATAAATATACACATACGCACACACATATAACAAAAACAATGACAAGAAGGAAAAAAAAAACAACAAAAAACTGCTTCTGCCATTTCCCTCCTTGTTCGGTACCAAACTTGAGGTCAAATCATTTTTATTGCCTGGCTTTTCAAACCGACCTTTTGGAAGTGTTTTACAAAAGTTAAGTTCCATGAAGAAGAACTTGTTCTATTTAAAAGGGGAGCATGGATGTCAGTAGACCAGGGGGTAAAAGCTACAGGGAACCGCAAGCGGGTGACAAGAGGCTGGTTTGGTTGCCTTTTCCAAAGGACAACGTGGCTTGTCGGCACCAGCCCAGACTTGGAACATAGGAGACTGGGTTTAAGTCACGGCTCTGCCATAACTAGCCAGGGGATCTTGGGCAAGTTCCCATAATTTCTCTGGGTCTCAGTTTCTGCATGTTTGAAGGAATTAGACAAGGTCTCAAAGGGCTCTAAATTCTCTCCTTTCAAATTAATCATTAAAGACCATCGACTGGGCAAATTCCTGATGGGGAGAGGGAGAACTGAGCAATTTGTCAGAGAGGGAGAGGTTACTCTTTCAGAAAGCTAGGAAATTATCTGGCAACTTTTTTTTTCTTCTTCTTTAGATTTATCACAGATTGGAAGAAAATAAGAATGGACTGTTGCAGAGACCAGGGGTTGCTGGGAAGATAAGGCTATCCCTCTTCATCAGTGAAGGTCAGTGGGGGCCCCAAGTGGGGGCCAAGGAAGTCTAGACTCATTATTTGGCACAGAAGGCTGAAAGGGACCCAGAGGCCCAACCATACTTCATAGAAATATGCATATGTTGTGTGAAAGTTTATTTTTTTTCCCCATCTGCCCTTGCTGGAGGCCTCAAAATGTTTTTCCACTGTGACTGAACCAGCTTTCAGCATCCCTGAGGCCAGTTCCCACGTTTAAAAATTTCTTAAAAATGTCTATGTATTTTCAGATCTAGGCGTTAGGAAAAACTTTGTTTTCTCTAAAGACAAGATATATGTTTCCCTTATGTGCAATGCAAAATTCTGTAAGTGATCAATCTTCCTTCTGGGCTGTAACAACAAGGAAGACGGAGCAGTAGAGCTTCTCAACTTGACCTAGGAGCCTAGGCATGCACAGCTACATCCTGATTCTACCCCCTTACCAGGGTCTTTCCTTCAACTCTGACCCTTTGCATGGTCTTCTCCTGAGCCACTTGCCAGCTGCACAGAGCACCTAAAGTCTATGCCTGCACCCCCTTTTGAATATTTGCTGGTCCTCTTACTTGTTCTCACAACCCATTTTTCCTAGTTGCATCTCCCTGCCACTTCTAGCCATACTTGTCCACTCGATTCTGTTTCTTGCCCTTCTCTTCAGCATTAGTGGCTGTGGTAGATTGAATTATGTATTCCAACAAGCACATGCTCTTATTTTAAATCCATTTCCCTGGGAGCACAGACCCATTGTAAATAGGACATCTTGAATATGTTCTTGTTTTGTTAAGGTGTGTCCCAGCTAAATGAGGTGGGTCTTACTCCACATTACTGGTGGCCTTATAAAGAAAACAAACAGGAAGAAAAAGGTAAGAGAAGGCCACAGGAAGAAGCCCGGAGTCAATAGAAACTGGAAGACCAGATGCAAGGAGAGGACATTGCCATGGGTGACGGGAGGCAGAGATACAAGCCAAAAACCCCAGAGGTTGCTGGCAGACAGCACCAGAATGCTACAGACTCTGGGAGATGTCCATTTTGGATCTCTTCTAGCCTCAAAACTGTAAGCCAATAAATTCATGTTGTTTAAGCCAAATCCAGTTTCTGGTATTTGTGATAGCAGCTCTGGCAAACTAAGAAAGTGACCCAGTGAAATTCTCCATGCAGTTCTACCACCCTCACCAGCCAGGATAGCACTCATTCCCAAGACCCTCTGCCAGGAGAGGTGGGTGTGGAAATATTTTATCTATACGTTCCCCATAATGATTCTTATCTGTTTATATTTTCCTGTGTTATAATGTATAGTCATATTATCCACCAAAAATCCTTGGTAAAATACAATTGAGCATAAACAAACAAAATTTTAAAAATATATTTTAACTTCATACGAAGGAAAATTTCAAATATATGTAAAAGTAAAATCCCCATGTACCCAAATCCTGATTCAACAATTAGGAACTCACGGCCAATTTTGTTTCATCTATATATCTTCAATCTCCCAATATTGTCCCAACCCACGTTATTTTAAGGCAATCCCATTCATCGTAACATTTTATTGGTAAGTACGTTAGTGTACATTTCTAAAGAGAAGCATTCTGTAAAAATAATTTTTAAGGAAACAAACTGGCTTGCCTGGAAAAATGCATTGAGACAGGAAATGAATCCTTTCCCTTCCTCTCACCTCACCTTTCACTCCCTGCCCTGTGTGAGGGGATTGGTATCAGTGGTGCCAAGGCTAAAGTAGAGAGAGCAGCATTGTCCCTCATGAGAGAGCATGTAATCCAGAAGGGAAAGAGAAGGTAGGGGAAGGCAAGAGAAAAGAAGAGATAATCAAAGAGAGGTGAGTGTTTATGGCCTGAAAATAAATGGCTTTTCTGGTAAACCTCGGAACGTTTAGCAAAAATTATTAAATAGAAAAGTCTTTGCTGTAAATTATTTTGTTCTTGTTGTAGAAGAAACCAAAGAAAGAATTCACTTTGAGGAAGATATAATGAGGAAGAAAACCAGCTCAAGAGGGAAACAGAGTCTTAGAGGCAGAAGAGGCTAGAAGAATGTACCTGCAAAACTTTTAGAAAGTTTTGGCCGCCTATGGGCTGTGCAGTAGTAAGTCAAAGTAGACTTCATTTGGCATGGTGCCTCCCACAAGGGACATAGGTTAATGTATGATGCCTAATTGTACCCAGTAGCCTTATTTCTTTCAATCATGCTCTTTTGTGGTATTAAATCTTGTTCTTCAAGGCTTTTGCTCAATTATTTTAATAAAGAGTTTTTTCTTTTAGGAAAAATTCATACTTGAGGATTATGCATTCACCGGTTTCTCTAGATTAATTCCCATCTGTTATAACCTCAAGCATCATAACCAAAGCTGAACTACCCATGAGCAAGAAGATATTACACTAACTAAAAACTAAGTGCCTAGGAAAAAATGGCTATCTCTATTAGTGTTGTAAATTCAAATCAATAAAGTGATATTATGTATACTACCCAACAACCCATTTTCAGACCATACAGACTCTATGACCCAAATAAGCCTGAATAGAAAGAAGGCTCAACAGAGTCAGCATCTAAGCTATAGTGAGGGAAAGGGCCTCGAGAACCCATGTTCACCAAACCATATGGATTTAACATGGCCCTTGTCTTCATGTGCAGAGGACTGAATTAAAGTTCTTTGTGTGTTCTTTAAAATTGCCTTCCTTTTATTTCCCCTGGTCTCCTTTCATTTTCTAGTTTCATATAGTTGGATATCATGAGACTGCCTGGCTTGGATCTGAATCTCTCAGTTGCAGGCATTTGCACTCATTTAATTAACTGACCTGGTGAGTGCTACTCGAAATACAGGACGGCTCTCACTTTCCTATTAGATAATTGCACACTGCCACAATGACACTGTGAGGTTCATCATTCGTAAGATTATATATTAAGGGTAGAAACTCCCAATGAATAATGATATATACACTTGGAGCCCACTTATCTTTATATCACTTGAAAACACAAAGAACTACAACAACAAAAAAAGTCTTTTCATGCCTATTGTTGCCATTCACTGACCTGTTAGTTAGTGCCTCCCATAAAGGAGCCATTTATGATGGGGAGCCCAAGAACCCACGGGAGTTTTATGTCAGAAGGAGCCTCATAAGCCTTTCAAACTTGAATTTAACATTACTGAAGGGCATATTAACAACAGTAAATCTTGGCCCCAGTGACTTCGTGGCATCTCAATAAAAGTGTGTAAAAGATTTTTTCGGAACGCAAGTAAAAACTGATCAGAGGCCATTAAAAGGAAATTCCACCACCACCACTATTTTATTGTCTTAAGCTTTTTTTCTTGGCATGTTAACCATTAACTAAATGAATGCATTTCAAATATTAGACAATTCTATTTACACCAAAGAATCCATCCTTACATAAAACTTAAATTGAAATCATCTTATGTTTAATAGAAGCAGATGCATATTTAAAATGAGAAGTGGTGGGAGCAGAAAACCTATAAAAATGGGTTTTATTTTTATAGGAAGTAGAAGGAGTAGAAAGTCATTTTTAAAGGAATTACCTAATTGATGGGAATCTGGGTGATTTTATTCACTTCTTTACACTTATCTGAAGTGTCCAATTTTTCTCCAATAAATATTTTATTTTTATAATTATAAAAAATTTCTAATAGTGGGCAAGTCGCTATAAATTTATTTAATGAACAGGGGGTTGAAGCGATGGGGTTTCACTGTATGAGTCAGATATTGTTCTCATCTGGTTGAGAGGAAGCCTAATAAAGAACATCCCCACAGTACTTGAGACTGGTCACCTGGAGAACCTCGCTGAGCCTATCTCCTTGTATGTAAAAATGAGGCAAAGAAGAATACCAGCCCAATTGGGTTGTGAAGATTAAATGATAATCTCTGAAGGGTATTTAGCACAAAGGCTGGCATACAGTAAACATCAGATATAGCCTGGTGATTATTAGTAATCCCATTAATAAGGAGGGCTGAAATCTGTTTATTCTTCCTGCTTCTGGCTTAGACAACTTTCTATCACTAGGGACAGTTTGTAAATAGCTAATCTCATCTTCACTTTATTTAGATCATACAATCCTTTGCTTCAAGTCATAGAGACCTGCTGCCCAGGAAAGCACACTCATGGCCACAAATGCAGGCACTGTGTGAAAGTTCAATGATTTCACAGGAGAAGCTGACGAAAGACAGGTCTGGAAGGACACTGTTAGGAGCAAAGAGAAGTGGCTAACAACCACGAAGGGGAACTGGCCCAAAAGTCTATGCGTGGCAGGAGCCTCCGAGTCTGGTGGGAGGCCTGGGGGCCTGCACTTCAGCAGGGCAGGCAGTGAGGGAGAAAAGCTGTATGGGAAGGAGGAGAGTGAGCACAAAGTGGAATCCACGTTGTTAACCTCGACCATGCAGATGACCTGCAGAAGAAGCCGGAGACCTTCACCTGGAGCTGTACATGGCGCCTGGCCCAGGCATCAGAGAGACTGAAAAAGGAGATGCAGAAGGCTTAGGGAGGCTGTGGGCCCAGTCTCTTCCCTCTGCCTGCAAGGCAAGCCAGCGAATCAGCCACAGCACGCAGGATCTTCAGCACCTGGCATTACCTTGACCTTCAGAGAGTGACGTTGATACCTTATTTTCTTCACCTTCCCAACCTCATGCACATGCACCTTGTGGCTCCCTTTTATCCAGAAGCATGCAGGGAAGGATTTCCAGGGATCCATAATTCCAGTTTAGCTAAGCTGATATGCTACAAAACCATCACAGGTCGCCTCCTATTAGATGCAGGTATTTGTGGGCAGAATGCTAATTTTGATCCAAATTCCAAAACCTTTGGCTCTGACTTTAACTGGCAAGATAGAATTGCTGCTTTTCTTCTTTTCAAGGGAATGATCTCAGACTCCCTGAAAGTCACCTGTAATCTATCTCATCTTTCTGAAACTTCTCAAAATCTCAACAGAGAGAACCAAATGTATGGACAGGCTGAAGAGCAGACAGTTCCACTCATTCCCCAATGTCAGTGTTTCTCAAGCAGAATTACCTGGAGGTGATTCATTCCTGGGTCCCAGGAGAATTACCAGAGAGGTTCTGGTCTAGTTGATATGGAGTGGGGCCCAGGACTTTGCATTTCTAACAAGTTCCCAGGTGATGGTGATGCAGGGGTCACCCTGGAGCACCACTGATACAAATCAGTGGTGGAGAACCACATCTGAATCACCTGAGGACTCTCTAAATGTCAGCTATTTGTGTTCCCTCCACATCACTGAGTCAGATTCTTGGCTGGAGGGTAGGCTTTTTTTAAAAAAAAAAAAACTTTTACAAGTGATTATGGTATACACACCTATTTAAAAACAACAGTTTTAGAATTTGCACACAACTTATTTCCAGGATGTTAATAGCTGTTATCAGAAAAAAAGAGGGGAGGGTTGGCTTTTGTGGTCAAATATTGTGTGAAACACAGAATTAAATAACACAGAGCTCATTCCTATGCAGGCTGTAACTACAACTGATACTTCCATAGCAATTGCTCTGTGTCAGGCCTTATGCACAATGAATGAACCCTCAGAGCAACCCAAAGAAGGGGTACTACCATCATTCCCATTTTACAGATGAGAACACTGAGATATGGCGAGGTTAAAACATGCCCCAGTTCATAAAGTGAGGTTAAAACCCAGGCTTTTTGGCTCCAGCATCTGAGCTCTTGGTCATCATGCTGTACTGGTTTTCCCAAGCTCTGAAGCAGCCTGCTGCCCATGGGGAATCGCTGAGAGTAACATGCAGCATTTTCCAACTTACTTGATTATGGACCATTCCCCTCCACCCCATGCCCCTTTTTTGTTCTGGAGGAGCCTTCAGAACTCATGTTCCCTGGAACACACTTTGCAAAACAGGGCTTTAGAAACTATAAAATCCATTCTTGGATTAAATGAAATTATCTGAGGTCTTCCCACTCCAGCAACAATCTATCACTCTTGTATAAAACTCTTCTACCTGATCATTGGTCTCTGATGAGGAGCCATTAGGTTAAATTGTGAGCTGCAATGAAAAAATAACCCCATGGAAATCATGGTTATACTTGTTGCAAGAATATGTGGTTTTTTGACATCTCACTGTGCCCTGGTTGTGTAACTCTTAGGCTTGGTAGCAGAAATAAATGTCTAATCTCGTGCAGCTGCCTTGTTTTTATCTCAGGGACATTATGAATAATATAACTGATCATGTTTTCCTCCTGGATTTTGCTACAGGAAAATCATAGTCCGCCCTTACAAACATATTTAAGGCACTAATTATTAATAGCAATACTTTAAAAAAGACCTTTAAAATCAGAGACCAAAATTTTCTAGGGTTGGGGGAGGGGCAGTGAGGGTAGACCCTTATTTCAGACAAGCAAAATTAAATTGATAAAGAGTTTTTTTAAATCTAATATTTACCATACTTAGCAGCTATGCATAAATTTAAAAAATAAAAAATGAATCTTGGCTTGATTATTTATTTGACATTTTTTTCTGATAAAATTATAGGATAGTTTAGGAAGCCATCCTTTACATTTGACTTTCACAGTAATATCCAGAAGTTCATTTTGGCAGAAATATTCAAGAGCTTCATCGATTTTCCCAAGAGCCATTCTTTATCCTTTGATATTCAAATCTTTTGCTTTTGAAGCGTACATCATTCGTGTCTTCCTCATCCATTTTCCCTTATTCAGATGAACTAGTCTAACTGTAAGATCCTCACTTGCCACTGGATTGTGATTCAAGTATTACCCAATCTGACTTTTATCTACTTCATGAAGTCTGAATCTTTTTCAAGATTTACAATTTCACTATACAGGGCATCATGCAAACTGTGTTTGCTTGCACAATTGCAATAATCAGGGAAAGATGACAGAGAATTCAACTGGAAAGGGTAGATGCTAGGGTTATGTAAGGAGACCATTTTCAAACCTGACATTCATTAGTGAATATTTTTATTATGACTTTTGCTTTCCTTAAACAACCCTTGTAACCTCTGGTACTCGATTAATGAGCTCAGATCATAAGGACTCCTCTATGGAAAACTTCATGGTATGCATTTTTGTGGATTGACTCCACCCATGTCTTCATTTATGACCTTACACTTGTATTCCCTTTGTTTTATCTTTCTCAACTAATTCTAATTTCTGGTTTTGTGCTTTATTTTTGCACCTATGTGAGCAAAAGTTAGCACCTTTGGAAAGAGTAAAAGGGGACTAATAGGACTAAGTAAGTAAATGTTACACATTTCATATACTCTCTTCCTTCATGCTTTTGTTCAGCACCACAGTGTCCAAGGATTTTGACTGACACTTTTCACATTGTGCTGCCTTTGAACCATGACTTACTGATCCAGCACTGTGCAAGTTTTATGCCTGCCATTTAAACATCATGACACTTGCTTTAAGAGCATGTCTGACTCTGCTCCTCCTGCTTCTGTTTTCCTAATATTTACATGGCTCTTAATATTATTTAAATGAAAGGTAGGTCCAGCTGTCATCAGTTGGGACATCCATATCTAGAGGAAATGAAGTATAAAATGATTAGCTCTAGCTCTTTGTCCAAAGGGCAAGTGAGAAACATTTTAACAGATATATGCAATCCTCACAGCTAATTATGATTTTTCTCATTTCAATTTTAATTATTATTTTTTTTAATCCACACTTTATTTCATCCCTCATGGCATTTTCATTATCATTAAAAGTACTACTCTATTGTGTGAATCTTCTATTCATATTCATGAGGTCAGGACCATGCAACTGCGGTAGGTGATGGAGCTATTTGATTGGTCGAGTGTCCCACAGTGGTTTAGAGTGGAACTATTAACAAAAGGCACCACCAAAGCCTCTGCCATGATAAGAAGGATAATTATGTGGGACCCTAAATGGGGCCTCCAATCATTTGACAATGCCCATTGGGCTTGTATAATATTAGTATGTTATCTATCATCCCACTACGATTAAGTAGTATTTAACTATTCTTTTTTATGGGGATTATCCCCAATAAATGTGTCTTATACATATGAACTCAGACAACTGTTTCTCTAGGGATCCTAGAAAGAATTAATTTACAATGGAAGTCAGACATCACCATATCTAAAATGACTATCACCAAAATTGGGAAAATATTTTCAGTAGTGTCCTATGTACATAATGAAAGTGTTGAATTGGATATACATTGTCTTACTTCAGGCTGGGTAAAATGGGACTGTCTTTTGTCTCATGGTTTCTTTCTTTCAGCTCCATGGGGGAGATTCCTATTTTTACTTCTTCCAGTATTCTGGAGTCATGTAACCTCTGGTACAGCATTTGCCATCTCCAGTATTCCAATTCCTCTTATCTATCAAATAAGGGAGGTGGGGGAAAACAATTATTTCAGAAATAGTCTTCCATCTTTAAAATCTTATTTCACAACTAAGGTGTTTCTTAATATTCCATGGTAGTTTGTACCATGATCTACAAAGTAGAGTCTGAAGACAAGAGGGAGTGTATAAAACCATATCCTGGAATGTGTGATGAACTCATTAGAACTTAATTTTTTACATTTAATTTATAATTTTCTTCTTAGGTTTTCTACTATATGTGTACATTTTTTATTCACTAAGATTTACTGAGAATGTAATATGTGCCAGGTACTATTCTAGGTGACTTACACTTATTAATATTTTCTAATCCTCACAGCAACTCTGTGACTACATTGCATGATGCACTTGTTCTAGAGGCTTCCTCTATTGCTGTCTTTGAAGAAGACAAACTTCTTTTGTCTTCTGCTTATCAAGAAAGCCATGGAGCAAAGAACTGCAAGTGGCCTTTAGGATCTGAGGGTGACTTCTATCTGACAGCCAGTAAAAAAATTGAAGCTCCCAATCCTACAACCACAAGGAACTGGATACTGTCAACACTCACATGGGGTGGAAGCAGCCCCTTCCCCAGTGGAGCCTCAGATAAGACCACAGCTCCAATCAACTCAATTACTATCTTGCAGAAGACACAACTAGTCATGTCCAGGCTCTTGATCTATAGAATCTGTGATATTATAAACATGGGTTATTTTGAGCTGCTGAATTTGTGATAAGTTGTTATGCAGCAATAACAAAGTAATGCAGATATTATCTATTCATTATTTTTAACCTAAAAGGATAAGCAATTAAAAAATCTATTGGTAGTTCTCACTAACCAATCACGTGAAAGTATAGAATTGATTTTCTGCTGTTTCCACCATTCACAGCTCAGCCTGTCCTACTTTTAAAACATTCTTTCTGGAAGGATATCAGTCATATGTAATTATGAAAAGAATATATTTTATTTAAACATGGGATTTTTCTTTCCCTCTCACTTCACACATTTTGAAAGCATTTTGCCCTGTAAATGAAAGTGGCATAATTGACCTTTTAGTTGTTACTTAATTTTTAGAGTTTACAAAGCCTTTGTTATTTGGATTTCAGAAAGAACAGTAGCAGACTAGTAGAATATCCTGCCCCCACACTTTCTCCACCAAAATAAAGCAGTTACTTTAGTAAAGTCTTTCCAAACATAAGCCCAATTGACTTTCAAGCATATTTTATTATGCTTTTCTCTGTTTTCATAATGCCAATAATGCTTTTAATTATGGTTACCTTTATACAACTTTTCACTGCTCCCAGACCAACACAATATTCTTATGTTAATATTAATTGGTTCAATTTTCCTTTTTGGCTTAAAACAATGATTCTGGAAGCCAAAAGTCTGAAATCAGTACCCCTGGACCAAAGTCAAGATGTTGGTGGGGCCATGCTTCCTCCAGAGGCACTAGGGGAGAATCCATCTCTTGCCTCTTCCAGCTCCTTGTGGCTGTTGGCATTCCCTGCCTCTGGAGTCACATTGCTTTCTCTTATGTGAGCAAATCTTCCTCTGCCTCCCTCTTAAAGGATGCTTGTGGTTGCATTTAGGGCCAACCAAGATAATCCAGGATAATCTCCCCATTTCAAGATCCTTAACTTAATGCATATGCAAAGACACTTTTGCCATATAAAGTCACATTCACAGATTCTGGTGATTAGAATGTGGACATATTTGGGGGCTATTATTCTGTCCACCACCGATGTGATTGGAAAAGGAGAAGGAGGAGGTAGTGAGGGTATGAGGGCTGGGACCATGTTTGGTACCTGGTCAGAGCCACAATAAGCTTTGGTAGAGGGATTCCAAGAATCCTGCCATCAGCTAGAAGTTACATGCCTATATTTGGTTTATGTCACCAGCTATGATACTTATCCATTCATCTGTTGATGGACACTTGGGTTGCTACCACCTTTTGGCTTTTGTGAATTATGCTGCAATGAACATTTGTGTACAACTATTTCTTCGAATGGTAATTCTATATTTAACTTCTTGAGGAACCACTGAACTGTTTTCCACAGTGGCTGCACCATTTTACATCTCCACCAGCAATGCACAAGGATCTTTCTTTATCTGCATCCTCATCAATGCTTATTTTCCATTTTTAAAATAATAGCCACCCTAGTGGGTATGAAGGAGTATCTCATGATGATTTTGATTTGTATAAGGAGTTGAATATTGATTGCAGAGAAGGAAAGTTACTTAGCATTAAACTTGACTCAGGAGGGAGCAGGGGATTCAGGGAAGGTGAAGGTTTCTGCCTTCATTCTAATCCCAATTCCATTTAAACTCATCTATTTCTTCTGAGCCAGCAACTCCTGAGACCAGAAGACAGGTGAGCACAGCTGTTAGAGGCATAGTGGACTTTCTCTGATCTGGTCCTTGGGACCAGCTGAGGGGAGCATCAGCTACTTGAGGAGCACCTTAGGTGCTTCTGAGGAGCTCCTGGCTCATGAGGAGTCCCAGAGCTCTCAGTGAAGGTTGCAGAAAGGGATGTGCTAGATCATTCTTGTTCACAAGGGCTGAGAGGACATAAGCAGTGGGGCAGAGTCTTCCCACACTCTGAAGCTAGGAAGATCCTGGATACTAGGGAGCAGACTAGTCACAGCAGGGATTCTGAATACCTGTGTGCTGCTGTGTCATTAGCCCATGTGGGTCATTGCCAGTTAATGTCCCCTTATAGCTGGAATGCTGCTACTCTGGGGACCCAGCGGAAAATATTCCACAACCAGGTTGGGTTCTTTCTTGCCTCTGGGCCATTTATTTGGAATGCTGAGCTCCTTGCTTTTCTCTTAAGCATATCAGACATATCTCACAAGGCCCATAGGATGTCTGATTCCTTCCATTCTTGGTTATTGATATTCTTACAGCAGTATCTGCCCTTTACAATTTCATGTAATTATTGTAGGAATAGATCCAGGCAGGCTTGAAGATCTCCTAGTGGGATGGGATGCCCTGTATCATGAACGTGGAAATTAAGTTTTCACCTTAGATACAAAGGAATATAGGAAACCAGGGTTGTTTCTAGTTATGTGAGTCTAGCGAGAAGGTAGACATTTACCTGAATCTCCAGAAACATTGAAAGGGGATTGGAGATTATAAAACCCCTGTTAAAATGGTAAAGAACTTTCCAAAGACCTAAGGTTTCCTTTTCCCAAGTGGTAATACCAGCAGCTTCTGGGCACCTTCAATTGGGAGCTGCCCCATCTCTTGCTCCATGCAGCAATCATCTGTGTGTACTCAATTCAATTGTTTACACTTAGTAAAGGAGCTCATATCCTTTCTGTGCATTCTGATGTTTTAGGGCTTCAGCTGTTGTTTCTGTTTTTGTTTGGTTTGGTTTTAAAAAGGGCCTAAATGATTTATTCATGGCAATCAAAATCTTGAAACTGCCTGCATCTTAAAACCATGTGGATCTCTTTCTATATTACAAACTGATAAGTGACTCTGCTTGCCCCTCATGTAATTAATCACTTATTCAACCTCACCTTCCCTTCTTCCCCTAACATACCTGGCCCCATTGCCTATCTTCATAGAATAAAATAAGCTCATACACACCCCAAGGCCTTGCAATTTCTGTCCTCTTTACTTGAAAAACTTCCTCTAGATATCAATATGAGTTTCTCTTTATAGTAAACATTACTAATACCCACTAATATTTGACTCTCTTTTATTTCCTGGTACATAGAGGAATTCTTTGATGATAGACCAACGACTTGAGAACAGAAGTGACATGTCACTTCTAAGTGAAGCATCTGACTGCATTTAATTGTGGGCTTTCACTCTCCAGCCCTCTGTTGCCCTGTGGTAGTGATCAGGAAGGTCACATGTTCCAGGATGGCACTGCTACAAGATGGTGGAGCCATAGTCGGCAGGGATGACTGCATGACAAGCGCAGAGCCCTCACCGCCCATGCTGGACTGTAACGTGGATGAGAAATAAATGTTCCTTAGTTTTAAGCCACGGAGGTTTATGGCTGTTGGTAACTCCAGCATTAATCAAGATACTCCTGACTGATGTACCCCATTTAATTCTGCTTAAACATCACCTTATCAAAGAGGTTTTCTCTATTCATAATATCCAAAATAGTAGCCTCTCTCTGTCACTCTTTATTCCAACTTGGCTTTATTTTTCTTCATTAGTTCTATCTTCCTCTTAGAACTTAGAATGGAACCCCTGAGAAGATAGGGACTTTATTTTGTTCATTAATATACCAATTAGCATCAAGAACATTCCTTGGGATATAGTAGATGATCAATGGCTGCTTTTTAAATAAATTTCATTGTTTAAACATTGAAATATTATAGATAAATGTAATTTTAAAAGTATAGTCTCATGTAATCCTTTCTCTCAGAAATAATTACTATTGTTTATGTATTTTTTCTAAATTGTTTTCTATTCATATGCTAACTCATGTGTAATTCATTGCTTTTTTTTTTTTTTTTTTAAAGATTTTATTTTTATTTATTCATTTATCCCCCCCTTGCTGCCTGTGCTCGCTGGGTCAGCTGACCACGCCGTGCCGGCGGGCTTGCCTTCACCAGGAGGCCCCGGGAACCAAACCCGGGGCCTCCCATATGGTAAACGGGAGCCCTACTGATTGAGCCACAGCCGCTTCCCCATTGCTTTTTTAAAATTAATTTTTACTAAAACGGAATTATACTCTCCTAAATGAATCATTCTGCAACTTGTTTTCCCATGTAGTAATTACTCATGGATGTTTTCAATGTTATTGCCTAATGAATCCTCATTCTTTTAAACTACTGAGTAGTAGTCATCTTCTTAATAATCATAAGTATAAATTTTCCAAGGGCTCTGAAACCCATCATTCATTCATTCATTCAAACTACTTTTTCTTGTATGCCTGCTTTTCCTGGGTCTGGGAATTTGGCAGGAAGCAAGAAGACAAGGTTCCTACATTCAGTGAGTTTACATTAAAGTTGTAAGAGATAATGAACACAAATAAACCAAAATATAGTTGATGATAATAAGTGCAGCACAGAAAATAAAAGTCAACATGATAATGTGATGGAGAATGCGTGGGGTGGAAGTGGCCAGAGAAGAGTTCTTCTGGACGGGCCTTTTAAGCTCAGCCCAAAGATGAACAGGAATTAGCTCTATACCTACTTTGGGGATAAGGGTTCCAAAAGGCAGAAGGCACAAGGCAAGTTTGCCACATCTGACGAAGAGAAAGGCTATTGCAGCTAAAGTGTGGTCTGTGAGGAGGAGTGTGAGTGCTATAGGAAGAAGTCATCAAAGACAACTCTGGTGATGTAGAATACATAATCTGTGTCCAAAAAAACGTAACCAATCAATTCTTTGTTATACAACAGTAAATATACTTTCAAAGGTGAAGCCCCAATAAATAGGTGGAAAGGGCATAATTTCCCCTTGTGATCTCTACTTAAAAGCATCCCATAAGACATATCAAATCCAAAGGCAGAGCAGAACCCTAGAATGTTTCAGCTCTTTCATAAGGCACCATTAAGATGGCTATAAAATGTTTAGCCCTTAAAAATACACTCTACAGCTCAGCAGTGTGTCTGAGATAACTTTAAATGTTAATGAAATATTTCCCAAGTCCACTGTTTTTTAAGACTGTTTGGAGTTTAAGGGAACTTCTTAAATACCATCTCATTAAAGAAAAGGAATCTAACTTTAAGAATAATTTACAGGGAGACGGATGTGGCTCAAATGGTTGGGTGTCCGTCTCCCATATGGAGGGACCTGGGTTCAATCCCTGGGACCTCCTGGTAAAAAAAAAAAAAAAAAAAAAAAGAATAATTTACACAGAGAAAACCTGTCGCAGAAACCCTGGAAAATTGTTACCAAGCCAGGCCCCTACCTGGGTTGGGTCCTCACACTGTGTCTTCTGGTGTCGCTCTCGCCAATCAAACAAAACCAGATTCGGTAAAGCAGAGCAGAAACTTTATTCTTTGACCCAAGAATGGAGAAGTCTGGACTCGTGTCCATAAAACACCTTTTCCTTGAAAGGAAGAAAGTGGGGTCCTTTTATTGAGGAGTCAAGGTTAGTAGGTAAGGGGTGCTAGGGCCTGCGCAGTGGTCTCTTCTTTGTGCTCAGAACTCTGGGCTTGATTCCTGAAAATAAGCATAAACAAAGGGTTAGGTGGAAATTTCCATGAGTAATTATCTGAGTGACACTTCATTCCGGTAACAGTATGACTTGAATTCAATCATTATTTTCTTCTGAGAAGGAAGCAGGAATGATTCTGTACTGGCCTCAAGTAGGTTTCTTTAAAGGCCTATTCCTTTTCGAATGAAAACACGCCAGTGGAGAAAAAATTCTTTATAGCCTGTAATTCAGAAACCCTTTTTTAATGAAACACTTTGTCATGGTGGATATGTGTGCAATGGACTCACATATAACTGAAAGATCTATGATGTTTGGCTCCTGGTGACCTATTAGGACAAACTTTTGGGCAATGGAAACCATATTTCTTTTCATACCCAGTTCATTCAGCTTTAGAGCGATGAAGGGAAGTAAGAGCATCATGTTTTCATGGGCACCTTTCCTGTGTTCGTTAATTATTATTATTTTTTAAAATTTATTTATTCATTTATCCCCCCTTTGCTGCTTGTGCTTGTTGGGTCATCCAACCACGCCGTGCGGGCGGGCCTGCCCTCACCAGGAGGCCCCGGGAACCGAACCCCGGGCCTCCCACATGGTAAACAGGAGCCCCACTGATTGAGCCACAGCCGCTTCCCTCATTAATTATTTATTTATTTAATTTTTTTAAAGATTTTATTTATTTATTCATTTATCCCCCCCTTGCTGCCCGTGCAGGTGATCTTTAATTCCCAGTGATGACAACTTTCTGAGGTGACACCAGAAAAACAACGAAGAAGATAGGCTACAGAAGTTGAACCCAGGATGTTAAAGGACAGGAGCAGCTAGAGGGCAATAAATACACTTACCTTAAATGTTTAAGGATCTTTCACTGCTCTGTGAGAAGTTTCATGTGGATTTGCCTTGTTTAATTACCTTTTTTTAAGTACACTTTAGGTCTTTCACACTGGGAGATATATGTGAGTGAAATCAGAGCAGAATGCTGGTATTTTATGTCAAGGCTGGAAAAGCAAATTGCTCCTTTCCATTACCTAGTTCCTTTCTCCCTGGACCGATACGCACAACCAAGTTGACACTTACAGGAGATGTAAACGTCATCCCTCCCTCCCCAGAGAACTTTCTGACCAACTTTCTGGTTTGGTTTGGTTTTGCTGCTACCACCAAAATAATGAAGGCGACATCCATTGATCCTTGCAATTTGATGAAGGTAATACTTGCCAGCCAGCAGGGGTTCTGATGCTGAAACCAAGAAAAAGCCTTTTCAATCATGGCTCCTGCATTTCAATCGAAGCCCCCACTGTAGAACACAGGAGAACAAGGTGTAAATCAGTTTAAGAACATAGTTCTGCATCCAAGGCATTGTGGTTTACAGCCCCCAAATGACCTCCATCTATCTCCTTTAGCTGTAGAGGTGCATAATTGAACTAAAGAGAGTCTTGAGTAATGAGTCTGCGAGTGGCAGCTCCATTGCTGTGGTTTAATAGTGTAACTGCCGCCTGCTTTCTTATCCTCTAAAATGTAACAAGATAGTCTAGTAGGCCTAATTCTTCAGGGTGACACTTGCTGAGAGTCTATATTTTAAAACAGAAATAGGTTTTCATAAGCAAAAAACTATAAATCTCTCTCTACAAGAGAGTTCCTAAAATGCAATTATATAAGCCATTCTCTGCTGGAGCAGAAGCTAATATGAATGCACACAATAACCTCGACTTCTTTTTGTGGGCAAATTATTTTTAAACTTTTATTTTTCTCATGCAACAAGCAGCTGCTTTTGCTGGGGAAGTCACGGACACACACTGAGCGGCCATCTCCTAGCCCTTGCCTACTCCCCGCCTCCTCTTCTATTATGCTGATTCCATTCCACAATCTGGGGGAGTTGCTAAGTTTAAGAAAAAGGGCCAACCAAACCCTAAACCTGGAAACCAGGAGCAAGCAGCCCCAGATGCTTATCAGGGCAGGAATTCTCAGGGGCTGGATAAATCCACCCATCCCAGGGTGGAAAAATACCATGCTCAAACAGTATAGCTTGGTCTCTCTTCTGCAGTGAAAGGGAGGCGTAAGGAGCTGCCAACTACAGACCCTGACCCAAGCAATTTTGGCACCCCTGGAGACAAGCCACTATGGGATCTCTTCCTCTGTTCTTTTGGACCCTTTATGCTGTGTAAGTAACAAAGCAGTCATTTACTGAAAGTTTCTGTTGTGCCCCAAGCCTCTGAACCTGTGTTCCCATGATGTAGCATGCAGCCACTTACTCCATAGTTATTTCAGTCTTCAAAGGTGATGGGAATTGTAGCCGAAAGATACAGGTTATTGTAAAGGTTTTTTTTAGGTACTGGAGGCCAGGGATTGAACTGGGACCTCGTAATGTGAGCAGCTGACGCTCAATCACTGAGCCACATCTGCTCCCCTGTGTTGGTTTTTCCATTTGCTTTGTTTATTGTTTGTTTTTGGTTTTTTTTTTTAGGAGGCACTGGGAACCAAACCCAGGACCTCCCATGTGGGAAGCAGGCGATCAACTACTTGAGCCACATCTACTCTCAGCAATTAATTTTTTTTTTTAGGAGGTACTGGGGATTGAACCCAGGCCCTCATACTTGGGAAACAGGCACTCAACCACTGAGCTACATCTGCTCCCCTATTATAAAGTTTTTTGCTTGTTTTTTGGGGGGCGGTGTGTGGCAGGGTTTGGGTCAGTGAAACTCATGAAAACATTGGTTTCAGAGAATTCAGTTTTCCAAGGAGCAGTTTCCTTGCAAGTGAATTTTTTTTTTCTTCTTATAAAGATACATAGTTCATAAGCATTTATCAGGACTCTACCATATGCAAATTGCTGCAGGAAGATATTCTTAGAGCCTAAAACCTGAGTGGAGACATAGCTGCCTCCTCATGGAACTCTCTAGGGTTATCGTATTAGCTGGATACTAAGAATAAGCCTGTTGGCTCAGTTTAAAATGTGTAACTAAGGCTATACACATTTGAGGGTCTCAAAGTCTCTGAGATCTTTGTGCTATCCCAAACCCAAAGCCCAAAAATTAAAAGCAAATAATCTGGCTGCTGATTATGCCTGAAATTCCATCATTAGACAATCAATCTTATTGCTCAAGATATTATTCTTGGTTAAAATGCAAATCTCATTAGAGGGAGCAATATTAAATAATAGTAATAACAACTACTAACATTTATTGATAGCTTGTTACCTTCTAGGAGCTTCTAAGTACTTGATATTATTTAATTTACTTAGTCCTCAAAACAACCATGATTATCCCTATTTCACAAATGCAAAAACTGAAGCAAGGACAGAGAATTGTATTTGTCCAAGGTTGCAGATAACACACGGCAGAGCCAAAACTGCCTTTACCACTCACTGGATTAGTGTGGAAGAATGAGCGACTTTATCAGATCCATTAATTGGTGCTAAGAAGGAGAAGTGGGCATGTTGGGAGAGGTCAAGTTTACACGCCTTGCAACTTAGCCTGGGAGCAGAAGCAGTGGTGGTCTGTTGTTTTGGACCCGGTAATGTCACCAAGTTGTCCTTAAAACCAATGTCATGTCTTTTATGCCATTACTGTGTCACAGAGAGTCTTCTATGTCAAAACTCTTTTCAAAATAGTAGGCATAATTTGCTGCTATGGATTGAACTGTGCCCCCAAAAAGATGTGTTCCAGTCCTAATCTCCTATTCCATAAATGTGGTCCTATTTAGGGTATTTGCTGATGTGATTAGTGAGGCCAAATTGGATTAGAGTGGTCCTTAATCCTATATGACTGGTGTCCTTATACAAAGGAGGCAATTTGGGTACAGAGACAGAGCTTTGAAAGCCATGTAACCATGGAGGCAGAGACTGAAGTGCTGCAGCTGCAAGCCAAGGGATGCCAAGGATGGCGAGCAAACACCGGAAGAGAAGCAAGAAAGGAGCCACAGGCAGAAGGCCCTGTTGACACCTTGGCTTCAGATTCTCAGCCTCCAGAACTGTGAAACAATACATTCAGTTGTTTTAAGTCACCTAGTTTGGTGCTTTTTATGGCAGCCCTGGGAAGCTAAGGCATTTTCCTTTTCAATGTGTTGACATTTGCAGTGTGTGTAAAACTGCTGGCACCTCAGTAGTAATTAAGGCAAGGGCACCAAACATTGAATTCTTGCAATGCTCTACACTTGCAGTAAAAATATGCCAGTTTCACTTAGGAATGACCTTGGTGAAGTAGTTGAAATTATTAATGTTATTAAATCTTGACCAGAGTACATGTATTTTTCTAAAATAATATTTTCTGTAATAAAATGGAAAATATGTATAAAGAACTTCTGCTGAATACCAAAGTCACACAGTAGCCTGGAGGCAAAACTCTTACTTGTTACAAGTTGAATGACTCCCATTTTTCACAGAACACCATTTTTTTTATTTAAAAGAATGACTGACAGACTAACTCTGGCGATTGGCTCTTAGGCAGATATGCTATCTAAAATAAGTCTACTGCTCCAAGCAAAACAACCAACAGGCTTTGGTGAGAATGATGAAATTTGAGCTTTCAGTTGAAAATTAGAATGTTGGAAAACTTGTATTGGCAAGTTTGACAATGTCCTAAAACTTGAGAACTTTTCTGATGAGATCAGTGATGGCATTAACAAATGTGACTTTTTAAATATTGTATAATGAAACATGTCAACAATTTGAGGATCTACATAACTGAGTGAAGCAACATTTTTCCAAGTGATTAATGCGTGATGTTACAGAATCACGTGTTAGTAAAAGACTCTTTGGAAGTGCTAGATAGACCAATGGATTTAATATAACAGAGTACAAAAAGTTCATTGACATGGTTTCAGATTCCACACTGCAGCTAATCTCTAAGAAACTACCACCTGTTTACTTTGAAGTATGGGGGAAAAAAATCCACAATTATCTGAAAAAGCTGTTAAAACACTTCTTCCTTTTCCAACGACATATCAGCACCAGGCTGAATTTTCTTCATATAGTTCAATCAAAACAATATGTTGCCACACATTACAGAAGCAGATGTGAGAATTCAGCTATTTGTTTTCTATTGAGCCAGACATTATAGAATTTTGCAAAAATTTAAAACAATGCCACTTTTCTCACTTTACATTATTTCATTTAATCTTCTTAATAACTCTATGAAGTAGGTATTCTTTTCATGCTTAAGTGAAGTATATATAAGGAAACAAAGACTGGAAAAAAAATAAGTAAACTGTCCTTGGTCCACAGCTACTGAGTGGCAAAGTTTGAAACCAAATCTGTAGGTCTCCAAGCCTAAACCCTAACTCACTAGTTAATTAGCGATTGCTGTCATCCTGTAGATGAAAAAATTGCCAGCTTAAATTCCACATTTAGTGGCAGAGCAGGCATTAAATTGCACTCCAGGCTCCTCACTGTTCATTTTAGGCATGTCACTGGTCAAATCAACTCCCACGGTTCTGTCCTGTCTTCCATGTGATGCCTGAGTTATACAAGGCAGTTTTCCCTCTCTTTCTCCCTCTCTCCCTCTGTCTCTTGTCCTCCCTCTTTCCCCCCCTCTCTCTTTCCTCTCCTCTTTTTCTCCTCTTTTTCCTCTCCTCATTTCTGGCAATGCACCCAGGTAATTTCCACTATTACACACAATAGTGGGTTTTTCTTCTCTTTGAAACAAAACATCTCTTTTCTAAATTGGGTGTGCTATTACCTTCAAAATATAATTTGAGTTCTTTCTAAACTTTCTCATCATGTATCTGACCCAAGTAGAAAAAGGACTTCTTTTAAGAAAACCATGCTTGTAGGATACTAAATGCAAATAAAAGCATGTGAATGGGCTTTGGGTTTTTTTTTGTTTTTTTTTTTTCAGTTGTTTTGTCAGCACTTGTTTCCTTTCATACATTTGTTTGTTCATTTATTCCTTCAAGAATTCTGTATTGAACAACTTCTATGTTCCAGACACTGTTGAGAATATAGGAATGCGGTCTTTTTTTAAAAAGATTTATTTATTTATTTATCCCCCTCCCCCGCCTCCTTGTTTTGCGCTCTCTTTCTGCTTTCTGTGTTTTCTTCCGTGTCTGCTTGTCTTCTCTTTATTTATTTATTTATTTATTTATTTAAAGATTTTATTTATTTATTCATTTATCCCCCCCTTGCCGCTTGTGCTCGCTGGGTCAGCTAACCACGCCATGCGGGCGGGCCTGCCTTCACCAGGAGGCCCCGGGAACCGAACCCGGGGCCTCCCATATGGTAAACGGGAGCCCTACTGATTGAGCCACAGCCGCTTCCCTTGTCTTCCCTTTAGATGGCACCAGGAACCAATCCTGGGACCTTCCAGATTGGAAAGAGGCGCTCAATCTCTTGCACCACCTCAGCTCCCTGGTCTGCTGCATCTCTTACTGTCTCTCCTCTGTGTCTCTTTTTGTTGTGTCATCTTGCTGCGCCAGCTCTCTGCTCAGGCCAGCTCACCACACGGGCCAACTTGCCTTCACCAGGAGGCCTTGGGAATTGAACCCTGGACCTCCAATATGGTAGACGGGAGCCCAATCACTTGAGCCACATCCACTCCCCTGAATGCAGTCTTAAAATAATTTTTACATCTGTAGGATAAAAATATTTTGTTGAAAATTTTCCCAATATTACAAGAATCATTTCCCAGCCATTTAGATGCAATCACTTCTTTCATGGCTTCCAACCAAGAAATAAAATATATGTTTTACATCAACTATATTTCAACAATCTTTCTCCAGACATCGTTCCCTACAAACATCAGGCAAAATGGACAATAAAGGAGAGGAAGTGATCTTTCTCAAGGACACAGCTATGCCTGAAGCTGTTTATTGCAACATTCTTCTCTAAGAGTGATATGTCAAAAATGATAGCCTTGATGTCTAACGATAGGGGAATGTTCAGGTAAATTATGATGCATCACCTAGAACCACTTTTATACAACTGTTACAAATAACAACTACAAATTCTAACAACAACATGAGAAATATTTAAACCATGATGCAAATGTGGTGAATAGTTGAGATGAGTTAATACTGGGTGGTAAGCATTATATTCATTATTTTTCCTTGCCGCTAAATGTTTTGACAGTTCAGAATACAAAAGAGAAAAAAAAGGAATGTATAGCAAATGAATTGAAAGGCAGCTGTAAGCTTCCAGAGATGTACCCTCTATAGAATTCATCCTATGCTTTCCATCCCCCCTGTGACTGCCTTAGTGCACACTTTCCTATTTCTTGGCAAGATTACTGCAGCAGTCCCTTTAGTCACTTACGTATTCTACGAAAATGGTTCGGCTCCCGGGCTATAGAAATGAAAGAACTGTATCTGCCCTCGATTGCTTGGTTTAGATGCTAGGCACTGTGTTAACTTGTTTTCCTGCCTTCTGGCTTCTATTATTGCCTGTAGGAGTGATCAGGTTTGAAATCCTTCAGAGGTTAGCCACTGAAAGTGGATAAAGTCCAGAGTCCTTAAAATAACGCATTTCATGTGATCCCTATATGCTTTTCTAGTTCCATCTCTTGCCACTGTCATCCATCCCACTCTACTAAACCACATGCCATTCACTGGGTAGGTACATACCACCGCCTCCTGACAGCACTGCTGCTATTTCCTTACTCATCTGTCCAATTAGAGCTCAGCCCCAGGATTCACCTCAGGCCGTGTCCTCTGGGAAGCCCCTCTTCCTCCCAGACTGGTGCCCCTCCTAGGTGTCCTTTTCAATAATAACTGTACTTTCCAATGTCATAAGTGCTTATTACTCTGTCCTGGGCCTGTCTACTAGTCAATGATCTCCTCTGAGACAGGGACAGTGTTCTCAATTTCAAACAGGCTAGTGGCTGTGCTCGAGGATTTTGGAGTCAAACAGTTAAGATTTGAATCTCACCTGTCTTAGCTTGCCAGGCTGCTATGACAAATACCACATAATAGGTGGCCAAAACAACAAGAATTTATTGGCTCACAATTTTGAAGCTAGAAGAAGTCCAAAATCAAGACATTGGCTGCTTTCTCCCGGAGTCCATAGCGTTCAGGTGCTGGCTGCCAGCAATCCTTAGGGTTCCTTGGTTTGTATCTCTGCCACCAGTCACTTGGCAATCTCTCTTTCCTTGTGTCTACTCTTTCGGTTTCCCCTGACTTCCGGCTTCTTCCTGTGCAGGCTTTTCCAATGTCTGGTTTCCAGTTCCTTCTACAGTAATGTGGATTAAATCCCCCACCCCCATTCAGCTGCACCGCACCTTAACTAAAATTAACATCTTCAGTGGGGTCACACCTACAGGAGTGCAGATTAAGATTAAGAACATGTGCTTGTGGGGATGCATAATTCAACCTACCACAGCAAATACATCACTTATGATCTGTGTTTCGAAACAGCTGCTTAAGCTTTTATTTTATTACCTGTGAAGTGAGGATAATGATAGAACCTACCTCACTGAGCTACTGTGTGTGATTAAATGAAAGAATGCAGATTTAGTTCATGGGGACCACTCAACCCATTTAAGCTATTATTATTTCTATTTTTTTTTTTTTTTAAGATTTATTTATTTACTTTATCCATTTTAACCCCCCCCTTCCCCATTTGCTGTTTTGTGTCCATTCGCTGGGCAATTCTCTGTGTCTGTTTCCTGCCATCTCTTCTCATCCTCTTCCTCCGGTCTTCACCAGGATTCAATCCTGGAGACCTCCGATGTAGGAGAGAGGTGTTCCGCCACCTGTGCCACCTCGGTTCCTGGTTTTTGGAGCTTTCAGAGCATCTCGTCTTATCTCTCCCCTGCGTCTCTCTCCTGTTACTTCATCATCTTGCTGCATGGCTCCCAGGGCCTGGCAGCTCACCAGCACACAGAGCCTGGCAGCCCATGCACCTTCTATATATACATATATATTTTTATTTTACCGGGAGGTCCCGGGGATCGAACCCAGGTCCCTCCATATGGCAGACAGACGCCCAACCATCTGAGCCACATCCGCCCCCTCTATTGCTCTTTAATCTCTTTATCCCCACAGTTTACCACAGTGTCTGCCATGTAGTAACTGTTGTTCAATGAACATTTGATGAATAAAAACATGAATGAAAAAATGGTAGCATCCTAATTTGGGGATGATTGCTTTTGATTTTGATATTTTAGCTGGTGACTTTGCACTTTGAAAATACCTGGAGGGCACCCTAGAGAGAAGGAACCACTGAACAGGGTGAGGGTACAAGAAGGGGGTGGGAGGATGATCAAAGGGAAGGAATATTGGATGGAGTTTCACAAGATGGTGGGGGTGGGGGCTGATATGCAAGGAAAGAAAGAAGAAAAGGCAGAGGGTAAATTGGAAGGTAAATTGGACTCTTGCAATTTGTTAGAGTATTCCCATTCCCCATTTGCAGTGAAATCCATGGAATATCTTCCTAGCATCCTCCCTTTCTTTCTCCAGGAACTGTCTTTCTCTGCCCATGGCTACATTGATTGATTGGGGGTGGGCCTCTGACCCCACCTGGGCCAATGATCCCAAAGCTCTAGGATGTAAAAACCACACACCATACAGACCACTGTATTTATGCAGAGTGGAGAAGTATAGGGCCGCCATTGTAGGTGGAAAGGCAGAGGAGAATACGTGACTCGCAAGGCCCTATTTCTTATTTTGGAGGACTGGATGCCCCCACGAACTCTTGGTTAATTGGGTTATCCCAGTATTCTTCCAATGATTTCTTTTTGCTTATACTAGTTTAACATGGGTTTTTATCACTTGTACTGCACTCAAAAGAGTCATAACTAAACTTCTATCTAGCTCCATTTCCCACACTAAGCCCCTATGAACCTTCTGCTCCACTTACTCTAAACTACTCAACAAACCCTAAAAAAATTAACATATTCACACATTTTCACATGCCCTTGTCTTCTGCTAAACTGCTATCTTAGTGCAGAATTCCCTTCCCTTCTTTTTCTTCCTATTAAAATCTCTCCAGTCTCGGGTCTGATACCATTTACTCAGTAAAACCTTCCCTGGTTCGCTCACCCAATCTCCTGTGTCCTAGCATGTCCACAGCGTGTTGCTTCCCTATCATTTTTTCTCATTCAGCTCTGCATTGTGGTTATTTTGCCACCTGTCTCTCCCTCCCACTAGATTTTACTTCCTGTGGAAAAACCCGTGTCCCATTCATTTCTAACTCCTTGACTCAGCCTTAGCCGGGGTGAATGAAGGTTTGTGGAATGAATGAGAAGGTATCTTATAAAGGGAACACTCCACTACAGAATTTGTCACTGGTGTCTCTCTAAAGCTGCAGGGAGAATGTCTTTCTTCCTTCGTGTTTTGTTTTTTTGTCCTTCTTGTTACTGTAATTGATAATGTCTCCCTTCTTTGTATTAGTGCCCTGTTTTACTGAGTTGTCTTCACTCTTATCCAGTTGTGGCAACTTTTTTCTTTATAGAAATATTTCGTCTCAGAGCCAGATGCTCCATTTACTAAAGTAGCACTTTATCTGGATAATGTGAGTTTTTCCTATCTCTTGTTATTATCAGACCTTCCATTTACACTATTCAAAGTATATGTGAAGTCAGTATGTGGATCTTTTGTATTTGCATTAAGTTTCTATTCCTTCCTAGTTTGTATTTTATACCACAAAAGCTGCAGGTGGGTGATGAGTAAAAAGAATAGAACAGCACACTATCCATATCTTAGCTCAAGAGCAGTTTGCAACCAAGAAACTTATAATCATTTCATTCTAATAAAGTTTCACTGAAGATCAGTTATAAACCTGGGTCAAGGGAATAGAAAATATGATTCAGAAAAGCTCATGGAGATCTTGGTGGTGTTGGGATTTTGAGTGGAAGACACTTATGTATCAGAGAGAACTGAGTTAAAAATCTCAGTTCCTTCACTACCAGCTGCATGGCCTCAGGCATCTTCACAAGGAAACATAGTCCTGAAGCAAGGTTTTAAGAATATTTTAGGTAGTACCTGTAGACAGAGGCAAAATCACACTCAAGTCAAATAACCAGACATCTTTGGTTGAGTGCTTAGCCCTTCAGTTTGTAGTGCAACAAAAATAAACGAAAATCCAGCAATAAAAGCCCACGGGAATTCAGGGCCTCTTGATTGCTGTCCATCCCTGCATCAAGACCTGCTCTCTCACGTCTCATTTCGCCATGGTGTAAATGCCTGCAGTCCATCTTTAAAAGAACGTTTCCAAGAGCACAAGCAAAAGTACACAAACAGTGTCAATTATATATATTGAATATGCAATAATGTTCACATTTCAATTTAGTGGGAAAAAGGTACATTTTTTAAAGGATAAATCATCATTATCCACAAATTGGGATCAATCATCAGCTAATTGGAGAAAAAATATTTAATCCTTACCTTATACCATATTCTAACACAAATTCCATATGGGGAGCAAGTTGAATGTAAGAAATTAAACCATAAAATAACAACAAATGTGTAGGTGAATGTTCTTCTCATTTGGGAGAGAGAAAACTCTTCAAGAGCATTATCTCCAAAGCTATAAAACCCAGAGAACATAGGGATAGATTTGATTGTATAACCTGTTAATAATTTAACTATCAAAAAGCCCCAATAATGAATAAAAAAAGGAAATTTGGAGTTTATACATGATAATATATTAATATTTAGATATTTAATATATTTTATATGTTTCAATTTAATTTTATTATATTTAAAAGACTAATTACAAGTTAATAATAAAAAAAAGATGAATACTTGGGCAGAAAAATGGGCATATAACAGGAATAAACAGTTCAGAAAAATAAAAGTACAAATTGTTAGCAAACCTTTGAAAATATTTAAAATTTATGAGAAATAAGAGGACTGCAAGCTAAAAATTAAGAAAATACAAAATATTTAAAAGATTTTAATTATTTTAATAATCATTCATAATTATAAAAGACAATCCAAAACTAGACAATAATAGTAATGTCAAATTGGGAGGTTATAGGAATTTTCACACACTGGTTTGGACCCTTACTCCTTTTCTGGAGGCTGATTAAGTATCATATACTAAAAGCCTTAAAAATGTGCAAACTTTTTACTTAGGAATTTCACTTCTAGGGATCAATCTAAGGAAGTAATTTAACAAGTGTACAATGATACAGTGATATTTGTTTTTAATGGCAAAAGATTAGGAAGAGTCTAAACAACCAACCATAAGTGATCAGAGACATTATTTGTGCACCCTTACAATAGAATACTGTCCAGCCATTTGAAAAAGTGACACCGAAGAATATTTGTCAACTTCAAAATATATTGATGATACAATGCTTAGTAAAAGAGAAGCTACAAAATGCATATTTCAAAAAATATTCATAGATCGAATGAGATTAAAACATTGGCTAATGATTTTTCCCTGGGTGGTGAGATAATGGGTGATTTATGACTAAAGTAAAATCTTTGCCTCATTTTGCATTTTCCAAATTTTCAACACTCAGCATTAAACCTGACTCATCTTGTGACCTGCCTTAATCCCTCTTTTACTCCAGCAGTGCTGTGGCACTCAGTTTCCAGCAGGGACAACCCCACTGAGACTTGCCTCCGCTGCACAGTATCTCTGGCTCTTCTCTGATAGCAGATGACACTAAACGTGGACATCCCTTAACCAGTCATAGAGGAGTTGGTAATTAATAAAGCCCCTCCCTCCCTCTGGTGACAATGTCCAGATGAATTATTAGGGCCCCTCAGCAGGTCCCAGCAGGACAGGCCCCTGGTTATCCACAATTATGACCCAATCTCAGTCACACTCGGACCCCAATGCAATAACAGATTTTTGCATCATCTTTTCTCTTTCTGTTCCACTCTCCCTCAGCCCTCCCTCCTCCTCCCCAATACAATTTCTGCATGCAAATAAACCTTGTCTCAGGCTCTGCTTCTGGGGACACCTAGGCTAAGACAAACATATTAATTTCATCATAATAAAATACAATAACACTAAAAGCTCTGATATAATCTTAATACAAATAATCAGAGGCTCAAAGCCCTAAAGCATATGGATAAAAATGCCAACATGCAAGATTTTCTTTCTTCTCTCTCTCTCTCTCTCCCCTCTCTCTTTTTTAGGAGAATTTCTGGGCTCCTGAAACCACAGGGGAAGTTTCTGCTCCCTATCAGGCAAGTTTGGCTCTACTCAATGTGTTCTTTATTGTCTTTTCCCCTTAACTGTTTTCAAACTCTTCCATAACTTTTGTAAGAAATAAATATGCAATGCTGCTAGAAATTGTGTCAGGATTCTGTGGTTGAAGAATGACAGCAATAGGAAGCAACCCTACAGCAGCTGTGGGAATAAAACTGGCCTCTAGACTACACATTCCATGTAGGTGACTGAACCCTTTTTGTACAGGTCAGCAGAGTGTTTTTTGTTACAGAAGCACCTACTTTTATAGGTTTAGAAAGTTTTATTTCTTTTGTAATTACCTCCCTCTTCCTGGCAAGTCTGGGTAACCTAATTCTGTGGTGCTCAGAAAAGCCACAGAATTCTACTCTTAAAATTGATTGATGGCAGTCATTTCCCATGTCCCAGGGAAAATTAAGTTTATAGCTGTCATCTTTTCCATTTTAAGTATTTCTTCCATGACTTTGGCCTAAACCTTTGGCACCTGTTCTTACTGGTCTCTACTAGAATATGGTCTACAATGGTATCTGATTTAGTACAGTGACATATTTATTTTGTAATATAGACTTGATTACTCTATAGCATTTTTCAAAAATACCATTCTTTTGAGTTGTTATGTCCCCTGAAATTGTTTAAAACTCTGTCCTAGTAGAATAATTTTTTTTTTGCTATTATATTATCTTCTGAAATATTTGTGTGAGTGTTTTACAAAAACTGCTTCAATGCCAACTGGGAATCAAAATGGTGGAAAATTTAGAAACTCGCCAAGTTTTATTCCCAGGCCTTTTGACTTCAAATTCTATTCAATTTCCACTAACTGCCTTGAACAGGAGCTCCAGAGAATGTGTAGAGAGGAACTGGAATATTTCAGTTTCGATGTAATCCCACCACCTTCCCTAGTCGAACTTCTGGTCCTCATTAGGATGGTAACCATTAGAAGTGATGTCATAAACACAACGCAAATCAAAAGGTGCAGCAAAACTTGCCCTAAGAGATTGAAGTGAGGCCTTCTGGGAAAGCTGGGCATCTGAAAAAGCCTCAGATTTTGGAGGAACAAGGCCGCAGGACCCCAGAAACCGTGAGGAGTATGCAAAGCAGTAATTGCCCAGCCAAATGAGCCCTACGGAGCAGGGGTTCGAGAAGAAAGCAAGATCACCATTGATATACTAGGGGATTGTGAAAACATGTGAAAGGCAGAGGAATTTGCCAGCAAATACTATAAGCCCTTCCGTGATTTGAGTTCTAGATGGGAACTTCATACTTTTCATTGAAGCCAAAACTCTTTCTTCAAGCCAGATCCCAGGGAAAGATCCAACCAGAGCTATTGCTAGCTGAATTGAGAATGTGGAGACTAGAGCCCTTCTAATCTTCCTCCCAATTTCCTCTCCCACCAAACCTCCCCAGGAGCTAGCATGGATATATTTAAGCAGTTTCTGGATGGAAGCTCTAGCCAAAGGAAATGTTATAAATTCCCAGAATATACAGCAGTCCTTCATGTCAGAGCAGCCTCTGGCATGAGGATTACACTATGATTTACTGAACTTGGCTCATCTATCTTCCTGGATTGCCTTTGATGGCCTGTCAACCCTGGGAATTATTTACCTCCCCAGAGTTTAGACTAATCCCTAGTTTTTCTTCCTTTCATTGCCACACTGCTTATTCACCTGTCATATGGCAACTATATTTCTTTTAGCTCCATGGAGTCTACTTGCTTTGAATCTACTGGGTAGTTTATAGGGTCTGAGAACATTAAATCAGGGAATTTCTCATTCTTTTCTATTCTTTGTATCACAGATTCCTTTTTAACCATTGGAGAAACCTGATTAGAACTTTGGAGTTTTAAGTCTGTCATTCATGTTTCTTTAAATGTGAACCTACCACTGTAGAAACATGAATGGGTGGTGCGGACAAAGCATAATTTTTCCAACATCACTCCCTTAGGATGGACCCAGGTTGTGGAGGGATGGAGATGGAGCCCACAACCCAGGGATGTGGAGGGACAACCTCCTCATTTTTTGTTCTTGTTGTCATTAATTTGCAGGGAATGGAAGGGGAGGCATGGACCCTGTTGTCAAGCAAGAAATCTGGTGAACAGTCTTGACTCTTCTTTTTCTCTTGTACTCCACATTCAAGACATCTCCAGGTGTTATCAATTCTACCTATGAAATATCTAGCCAACACATCCACTTCTCTCTGTTCTCATCACTGCAGGGAATTAAATATCAGGTTCTAAAGAGGTAAGGCTAAATTAAAATTGTGCATCGTTATGATCACCCTGGAGAATTTTTCGGAAAGGTGCCCCAATGGAGATGGACATACTGCTTCTCAGTAAATCCAACACATCCAGTTTTCCCTACAGTGTCAGAACAAATTGATGTTTCATCAGTTGAACACTTGATGAAGATGTTGATTTGTATATAGTGACCATGTTGCATGAAAAACACACATATTTAAACCGGAGCACAACATTTAGCAAGGTGAGATATCCACAACGTGAAATGCACAGAAATCAGAGGAACTAGAGTTTTATATCCCTCATTTTGCTCTTTCTCTGAGGTATACATGATTTTTTAGAGAATGGTGTAGTGGAAATGCTGGCATTATTTAAAATTCTATTTCTCTATGTCTTTTTCTTTCTCTATTTCCCTTCCTTTCTCTGTCACTTAGCACATATACTGAAATTCAAGTAAACTATGATGAGACTCTACTGTGTTTACCTTAAGGCACCAACACCTCTTATTTGGGCTACAAGAAAAATCCCCTCCCTAAATAGACTCTCCTTCTCCATTATTAATCCCCAATCTATTCACTATATTACAGTCAGAATATAGCTTGAAAGCACAGATTTGATCCTGACCCTCCTTTACTTCCTTAAGTCAAATCCTTCAATTCTCCCCATTGTCCCCAGGGTGAGTTCAATGTCCTTGGCATCTCATAGGAGCCATCCACTATCTTCTCTCTGTTATTTGTCTGTATCATCTCACACCATGCTAATGCCTCCCCACCGCCACTCAGGTGAAGTTGAACTACTTGCACTCCCTAGAAGGGGCAATACTCTCTCTTGCCTCTGGACCTTTGCACATGTTCCCTGTCTCTAACCCTTTCTCCACCTTTGCCTGACTAACTGTCCTTCATCCTTAACCTCTCAATTGAGACATCACCGCCTCTGGAACCTTCCTCACACATGGGTAGCACTGCGAGTTCTCCCATCAGCTAAACCTCTACATTTGTAACCCGTGGTTAGGGGTTCAAGGTCCTCAGTGAAAGCTTGAGCAATTATCCATATTCTTAGCATTCTAGGGAAAGTGAATGACTTAGAAACAATTTTGTCCTATGGGACCATGCCATTGATTTATTTTCCTGTTATACCAGCTCATTTAACAACAACAAATTATTATTATTATAATTATGTCAATAATATGAGAAAACATTTATGTTTGCATAGTATATGATACATATATATCATACATACATATACATATATACACACACATATGTACTTTTTAAAGATAAATATGTGTGTGTATATATGTTTATGTAGGCACATACATATTTATTCACACACATATAGATATACATATTTACATATATAAATATATACACATATACTCTAGTTCATTGAAGTATATCATTCTGTGCATGTTTTTTTAAACAAATCAATTTTATTGATACATATTAATAAACATACAATTCATCCAAAGTGTACAATCAATGGTATTTGGTATAATCACATAGTTGTGCATTCATCATGTGCATAAGTTTTGTTTTGTTTTGTTTTTTCTTTAAGGAGGATAAAAAAAAAAAAACCATCCCAGGACCTCGTACATGGGAAGCAGGTGCTCAACCACTGAGCTACAACCTCTCCCCAAGGAGAGTTGGTTTTTCCATTTGTTTGTTTTTGTTTTTAGGAGGTACTGGGGAACGAACCTGGGACCTTGTACATGGGAAGCAGGCACTCAATCACTTGAGCTACATCTGATCCCCCCTATATACTCTTTCAATATGCACAAACTCTCTATTACAGTTTCATATTATAGATGAGAGACTTTAGTCACAGATGACTAACTTGCCCAGTAGAGCCAGGGAAACACACATGCTGCTTCTCAGTAAATTCAACACAGCCAATCTTTCTTCAGGTGTCGAAACAAACTAGAAAAACCGGGTCCCAAGCCCAGGGAATCTGATTCCAGAATCTGACTGTCTAACCAGTGTGGACTCAACTTCCCTCATTTGGTTGGACTAAATTCTGGTATTGACTTCGAGTGGCCATTCTTTACAGTCCACAGTTCCCCACTCTACTTTCCAGCTGCTCTGTGGAGACGTGTGCTGCCCTGAACAGAGAAAGTATTAACAAGGAGAGTCTTATTCCTTTTTTTTAAAAAACAATTTATCACAGTATATCATTCATACATGAACATACCTAAACCATAAGTGTTCAGTAAACATTGTGAACTTACAAAACAAACAGGCATAACATCATACAGGGCTCCCACACATCACTCCCCGCCCCGCCCCAACAAACACCCTGCATTGTTGTGAAACGTTTGTTACTAAATCATGAAAGAACATCATCAAAGTATTACTTCTAACTACAGTCTGTATCTTCTTCCCCTATACATTATTTTTAAGGATTTATTTGTTTATTTATTTACTTTTATCCATTTTTACCCTCCCTCCCCCCATTTTTACTGTTTCCGTGTCCATTTGCTGGGCAGCTCTCTGTGTCTGTTTCCTGCCCTCTCTTCTCATCCTTCTCCTCCTGTCTTTACTGGGATTCTATCCTCGGAACTTCTGGTGTGGGAGAAAGGCATCCTACCATCTGCGCCACCTTAGTTCCTGGTTTTTCTGTGCGTCTCGTCTTGGCTCTCCCTTGCATCATTTCCCTGTTACGTCATCATCTTGCTGCGTGTCTTGCCGGGCCTGGTGGCCCACATGCCTTCTATATTTTTCTTTTTTTAATTTTTACCAGGAGGTCCTTGGGAATCGAACCCAGTTCCCTCCATATGGGAGACGGATGCCCAACCATCCGAGCCACATCTCTCCCCCTGCTATATCTCTTAAAGTTGGCCAAAGATACCCAGAGTTACTGTCTTTTCCCATTCAGGATGGTCATGTAATAAATCAGACTTAGTTTATCACCAGCACTCTAAAAACCAGACCTAGGGAGAAAAACTAGGTCTGGGAACATATGCATGGTTTCTAATATAGCGAATGTTTAGCCTACCCTGATTCACAAAATCAGGACTGCGAGAATATTCGCAGAGAGTCTTACTCTTAAAAGACTTATTATACAAGCATGAATAAATTTTTCCATGTGCCCTTCCCCACTGTTACCGTTTACCATAACCAGGCGCCCTCTTACCCCAACTATCTTTCCTTTTAAAAATGGTTCCAGTCCACCCCCAGAACCATGCTAAACATTTCCCTGGACTCCTTTGATCCAGGCATTATGCTATTTGTAGTCATTAAAACTGATTAGGGTTTTCTTCATATTTATCACCAGCTTGACTTTCATAGCCGGCCGAGACTCTGCTATCAGCAGGATTTCTGGTCTCCTTCGGAAGTTTTCAAAGTGAAAATCCAAGAACACAGATGAATTTTGGCAGTCAAAAGTCCCTAATTTAGTGTGTGGGTTCCAGCAAAATGAGAAGAGCTTTATTTTAGAATAAAACAATTAGATAATCCTGAATTAAACCTATGGCATACTCATCACATTCTTTTCTTGGATTCGTGTACAATGTAAATGTACTTGACATGATCCAATTATATTTTAAATTCCTGATTGCCAAAGCTAATCAAATAATAAAGTATAATATACCAGCCATATTTACAAAAGCTGTATAAAGCTCTTGACCCTGGAAAGGGCATCTAACCTCTAATTGTTCATTATGAGCAATGGAGCCCTTACAAATCGTAAAGAATAATCATTAAAATGCTAAAATAAGATTATGAGTTCAACAAAAGGTAGGGACTCTGCATTAAGTTTTATTAATATTGAAGGAGGACGGGGAGCACTAATAAGGACAAACCATAGCATCTTTTTCTGGTCTGATAAGTGGCTTTAACCTTAGGTCCCTTATCGTGGTCACCAAATGCCTACACCCCACTTGCACAACTGAATAATCTCATTGGGGGGGGGGGTAAAGTACCAGGTTTCCCTCTGGGGACTTTTCTGAGTTGAGGGAAGAAAAAGAATTTAGCTTAGGAAGAACACAGTTCAGTAGACTCATGGCCTTTTCAATTTCACACCTCCGCAACTTGCCCATATTGGTTGGAAACAATAGATGTCATCTGGAGTTTGAGTTGTGCCTCCCATTTGCACAGACGCAACACTGCTGCTTGCAAGATTGCCTTGCTGGCTATTTCTTTTTGGCATTCCGCCACCAGGCGTGTCTCAAGGAAAAGAGAAATGTGGCAGCAAACTGTCCCCCTCTGTAGTTGGTCTAATGCTATGCTTGTGTGTATAAAGAAACACACAAGTGCTTTACTGCTTTTCTCAGAAGTGCTGTCTGCCTTTGGCTTGTACTTCATTACAGGGAACTTTCTTTTTCTATTGTTCTTCTTATGCCCTTAGATTCAAAGAGAATAAAATTCTATAATTTGAAGCAATAAATCCTTCCCTTCTTCAGGTTTAGCTGAAATCCTCCCTCCCTCTCCCCTGAGCACCTGGTATCATAAGCTACCATTGACCTGCTGTGCTCTGTGCTCCTTTAGATCCTCATGCACTTTTCATGTGTTTGCATCTTATCTTTCCAGCTAGACCATGAGCTCCCTGAAGGCAAAGACTGTCCTACATTGCTTTTCTTCCCCACAGCCCCCTACACTCAGCACCGTACACATGGCAGGCAGGCCCTTGATAATTACCCTTTGATGGATTAAGTCATCAGGAGACGCCACAGGCTGACAATGAACCATAGTTCCAAATCAGGACCACAGTGTCACAGATCAGTGCTTCTCACCCTTGACTGTACACAGAACTCACTTGGGGATCTTGTTAAAATACAGCTTCTGGCTTCTAGAACTCTAGTGGTACCTGAGCTTCTGCATTTCCAGCTCCCTGGTGACGCCAGTGCCGTTGGTTCAGGGATCTCATTTTGAGTGGCAAGGTCTTAGAGGAGCACAGAAAATTAGGCGTGGACAAATCTGCTAGAAACCATTTCTTTGCTTTTTATGCTTTTGCAGAACCACACCCAGATCACACTTCTGGCTGATATGAATCTAACCAGTTTAGAGTCTTTTAGGAATATTCAATAAACAACTAAAGTTCTTCTAAATGATAGTAATAGCTAATGTGGCAGGATAATTCACTGGGTTACTAATTTGCAGTTGTCTCCTCTTCATTTGTTCTGAGCAGGTAGTTAAGCCCATTCAAATTCTTTGCTTCAGGGACTTTAAGAGGTAGGGGGTGGGGAAAGCAAGAGGTGCTGGAAAACAACCTTCTTCCTGTTCTTTTTTTATAATCTGAGTGATTGGAAAGATGATACTAGGTGTTCTTTGGGAAGAAAAGGGAATAAAAAAAGAAAAACAGGAAGAAACGTTCCCCAACCTGGGGGACCATTACACAAACACACACACACACGCACATACACACACACAAATTCAAAGTAATTAATTAAAAATCTTAAAAAGAAAAGCAGGAAAGTGGGAATCACAATGACAGAGAATGAGTTTCTTGTCAACCTCTCAGGTGGAGTTTGGAAAAGGATTTAATTTGATTTTAAGGAAATAAAGAAAGGAGATATTTCTTGTTGAACCAAGTATATGAAGTAAGATTCATACTTGATGAAACATCTATTGAGTGATGATTTAAAAATGAAATCAAATCATGATGAGCCCTGTATTAGTCAGGGTTCTCTAGGGAGAAAAGAACTGACAGGAGATATCTGTAAATAGTATGAGATTTTATAAAACTTTCTCATGTGATTGTAGGAATGCATGAGCCCAACTTTTGTAGGGCAGGTTGTAAGCCAGGAACTCTGATGAAGGTCCTTGATGAGTTCCCCAGGAGAAGCTGGTTGTCTGAAGTAAAGATGGGAATTCTCTCTTCTGAGTGCTGAAATCACTTCTCCTTTTAAGGTCTTCAACTGATTGGATGAGACATTTTTCATTGCTGACAGCAGTTTCTTCAGTTGATTGTACATGTAATCAGCCATAGATGCAATCAACTCACTAATGATTTAAGTCCATGAATTGTCCTCACATTACAATTTTGCCAGTGCTTGCTTGCTTGACCAAACAAGTGGGCACCATTACCTGGCCAAGTTGACACATGAGCCTAACCATCACAAGCTCCTTCACCCTTCTACTCTAAATTCTCCAGTGGCTCCCCATCACACTTAGAATAAAATCCAAATTCCTCTCCATGAACTATAATGCTCAGTGGTCTACGTTTTCACCATCCATGTTGATAACCACTGGCCTCACGTGGCTGGTGAGCATTTGAAAGGTGTCTGATTAGAATTGAGACATGCTATAAGTGCAAAACACATGTAGGATATCAAAGACTTATTACAGATAATACAAAAAATATGTATGTTTAGTTAATAATTTTTTGTTTATAGTGATCACCTATTGAAATGATGGTTTGAAAATATTGGGTTAAATTAATTTCATCTGCTTTTTTTCACTTTTAAAAACATATCTGCTAGAAAAGTTAACATTAATATATATGGTTCATATTTTACTTCTTTTGGATGGCACTTTTCTCCCTGAATCAGCCCTGACTAGATATCACGGCCCTCCTGTCATCCCTCTCAGTGGTCCAGCCTTATTGGCACTCTGGGGTCCTCCAGGTGGCCATGCCCACCAGATGAGGCATAGTGTGCATGGTGGGCCCTGGCTGGAAGCTCTTTCCCCCAGAGAGCTGCCTGGCCTTCTTCCTCATTTAATTCAGCGAAGACTGCTCAGATATCACCTCTTTAGAGAGGCGTTTCTCTACCACCCTATTTAAGCCCACTCCCAGTCCTCACTCTCCCCTCCATCTGCTTTACTTCTCATTGATAGCATGTGGCATTAGATTACCCTTTTGTTTATTGCTTGCCTCGCCTATTGGGATGCAAGTGCTTTGATGATTGCGTTCAATGACACTCCACCCTCAGTCACTAGGAAGTACCTGGCATATAGTGTGTATGTGATAAGTATTTATTGAATGATGGAATTATGTAGTTATTTAAAGTGAACACTTGCAATAGGTTAGTCATTTTGCTAAGAGCTTCGCATATTTTGTTCATATTTAATTCTTACAGTATATTTCTAAGTAAATACTATGATAATCCTAATTTTACACATGAGAAAATTGAGGGTTAGAAAATAATAAAATTAGCTTAGACTGTCCCAGACACTTTACATATAGTTGCTTACTTAATTTTCAGAGCAACCCTAAGAGATGGAAACTATTATTATCTGTTTTTTACAGGAAAGGAAGCTGAGGACCAGACGGTTAAATAATTTGCCCAAGATTGAGTAGCCACCAAGTGGCAGGACTGGGAGATAAAACCAGGAATGCTGACTCCTGAATCTAAGCTTCCTGGCCTTCTGGCCAGGTTCACAGAGCTGGGGTTTGGCCAGCTCTGACTTTACTCCTTCTTTCAAACCCTGATTATGCATTACCTCAACATCTTCAGACAGCTTCACTTCCTGGTACTTCTTCTGAGATTAGTATCCTTCCTGAACTCTATTTTCACTACCCAATCCAGTATCTAAAAACCCAAAGACCCTGTTTGGCCCCTCAAAATATGATTGCTTTCCTGAACTTTCTCTTCCTGTTTATAAGCCTACCACTGATTTGCTCAATTCCCCAGACTGAAACCTCGCAGGTGTTTCTACCTTGCTCCCCTCTCTCATTGCTCTACCCAGTCATTTCCCGCTTCACCATGTTTTGATCCTCTTTCCTTCTTTCACTTTCTATTGCCATCAACCAGTTTCAGGATTTTATCAACACAGCCCTTGACTATGGAAATAATGTATTAATTTTTCTACTTGCCATCACTCTTTCTCCTTCAAATTTATTCCTGTGAATGATGAAAAGAATTTTAATAAAACATATCAAAGCATTACATCTGGCTTAAATTTTGGAATGTGCTGCCTAATGACAAAAGCATAAAATTTAAAGTCCTTTGGAATTTATTCAATGTCCTTCCCAGTTTGGGCTAGCCAATTTTTCCAAGCCTTATCTCCCAACACCATCATATCTGACCTTGTGCTCCAATTGGACTGCTTTACTCTGTCAGAAAAAAGCACTTTGTATATTCCCACCTTTGCACTATTACTCTTGACAGCCATTGCTCAACATATCTTCTCCATCTTTTTAAGATATCCTAACTCATATCAAACTCTTCTGTAAAGCCTTCTTTGGGCATCCCTCTCTGAAATGTTACCACTCCCCTAAACTCCTATACCAAGTAGTATTTGTGTAATTTACTCATGAAATATCTTCTTGAATTAAATAGAGATTCTTTCTTGCACTAGAGGTTTTTTTGTTGGTTTGTTTGTTTTTAGGTACCGGGGATTGAACCCAGGATCTCATACATGGGAAGCAGGTGCTCAGCCGCTGAGCTACTTCTACTACCCACATTAGGGTTTTAATTCTTGTTCCATTGCTGAGTATTTTCCCTGGTGCTACACACCTGGTAAGTGCTTCAATAAAAATAATTTTGGATTATCTGTTAGAAAGAATCTAATATAAGGAGGATTTTTGGACTCAAAGACCATATTTAAATTTGAGACATTGGCATCTTTTTACCTCTTACTTTTATTTGATTGTGATGAATCAGTTAAATTCTGTCCTTCTCCCCATCTCTTTCTATAACAATATTGGTGTCAAAATGATCTTGTTCGTGAGTTGTGCTTCTTTTCCACTCAATAGAACCAAAAAAGTTTGATGTATTTCCCCAAAAATATTCTTCCTGTTTACCCGCAATCCTTTATACAAATGAAAGGACTGAAAGCTAAATCTTGCAACACTTTATTTAAATGTAGAAATAAAAGAAAATTTAGAAATCAACCTGTCCAAATGCCTAATTTTACAGGAGAAAAAACATGAAGTCAGACCAGACACAAAGTCACTGGCAAATCCAGAATTGAAGCCCAGATTTTCTGAATCCCAGGTTACAGCATATTTCACTACACCCTACTGCCTCTAATCTGGAGAAAAGAAATACCACTCCACCAAAGTGATGTTTGGTGGATCATCTAAATTCTGTTTACGTACATAATCTGTTTTATTTTATTTTATTTTTTTAAATTAATTAATTAATTTATTTATTTATTTTTTACCGGGAGGTACCAGAGATCGAACCCGGGTCCCTCCATATGGGAGACAGATGCCCAACCATTTGAGCCACATCCGTCCCCCACATAATCTGTTTTAGACTTTACCTCAAAACCTGACATTAATCATCTATAGTCAGTTAGCAGTTTACAGTTTACATCAAGTCTCCATATATATATTATTTTCTAATATGCTGCTCACCACAGTGTGCTAATGTGCTGGGATGTAGGTGCCTGGAAGTCTAAAAACAGAAGTGAGGAACCTGGAGGAAGGTGGATGCATCAGATGTGGCTGTCCAGGCACTCCCTTTCTCTACAAACCACAAATGTATCTCTTCACCACCCCTTGATCAGCAAACACATCAGGAGCCTATTTGATAGGATACACCGTCTCTGCTCACAGGATTTGAGAGAAAATAACTATGCCCCATGGCAGGATATGAATGTGAAATGTCAAATAACATTTCTGTAAGACAGTAGAAAGGGGAAACCAGTGCTGGGAGTCACTGGAAGCTTCTCAGACAGGGAAGACTTGAGCAGGATCCTGGAATCCCAGCAGGATTTAGATAACAATGATGCCAAATTGCAAATGTGCATCATTTCTTTTTTTCATATAATACACTCATATGAATGACTGCTTTTAATCCTTTTGACCCTGACCCTTTAAATGGACATTTATCTAGGGGTTAAGAGAGCCAATGTAATGTCCATTACCCACACTGGACAAAATTCTTTAGAATGCCAGCTCCATCTATTAAGATAAAAATTAAATTCTCAAGAAGTAGGGCAAGGGTAGGAGGAGGAAAACGGGATTGGCATTGCATAGAGTAGCCCAGGGCCCCTTGGCTCTACTTCATCATTCTAATGAGGCAGCCACCTTATACATGCAGTAGGTTTAAGGATGGAATGGAGCCTAATCGTGCTAATTGTATATTAAGCTGGTGTTAGATTAGCAAAATGCTGAGTAAGCAATCTAAAACAAGTATCAATATGAAACTTCTCTTGTCCTTGGATAGAAATACCAGGATAAGCTGTCATTTCCAAAGGGGTCAATTGATTAAATTAGACATTAAAAAATGTTTTTCTCTGTAAGTTTATTGTGGCATTAAGTATCCTTACTAAATCTGGAGAAATTTCAGATTGGTTTTAAAATAGTTATATTCCATTTCTGACACTGATTGATTAAATTGCTAGTTACAGGTTTTTAAACTTCACAGATGCAATGCAGAGGCAAAGAAAATACATTCTCAAACATTTATTATTATATTTTAATTTCCCCACTGAGCTGCCTATAGAAATTCCACATTCTCCTTGATCTCTATACTTCATTCTGACTCACCAGTTCTATGAACTCTCTTCCCCCATCCTTCTGGGGCTCTTTCTGTTGAAATAGCTAGTAAATGCCTAGAATTAGGGCTGGTTTCTATGGTTGCAGAGTGAAAGATGGGGTTTCTATTATATTTTCTAGCACAATGTGAGTAAGAAGGACAGCCAAGACTGTTGGGAAAAGTCCAAATGTCAAATCCAGATTTAGAGATATAGAGTTAGGAATTGAGAGTGGGTTGGGAAACAGAACCATAAAGCTGGGCCAGGATGGATATGGGGTTAAACTGAGAACAGATCAGGTGCCTGATGTGCAGCTGGCTTGGGCCTCCTGGAGCAGAACAGCCAGCACAGGATCCAGCATGAAGAATAAAAAGCCCAGGACCTGTGTTGATGATGGTTGCCTTAGCTAGGCTGAGAAGTGATGCTTTGGATGGCAAATGAGCATGTCTCCTTAGATTGATTCTTGAGAAATTCTCATGATAAAAATTATTCTTGGTCAGAAGAGGGATGAGTAAGGAAGTGAGAGCAGATAAATGAGTGAGATTCTGTTATCCACTGAAGATGGGTAATAATGGCAAACTTGTGTATTAAGAGAAACATTCTTACTTTCTCACCGTGGAGAGGTTTCACTTCCAGCTCAGATCACCGCACAGCTTTAGGTTATGATGTGGTGGTCCGTCCCATTCAGAGAACACTGCTATTTACTAAGGACCATCCAGGGAGACAGCAATACAGAGACAATAGCTCATAGATTAAAATCGAAAGGTTTAGAGTCAGCTTGAGTTTGTGACAATCCCTAGCCCTCCACTTCCAACCTGAGGGACTTTGGGCAAACCCCTTAAGCCCACTGTGTCTCGATTTTCTCATCCATAAAATGAGAACACTAACACCTGACTCGGGATCATTGTGAAGATCGAATGAGAGGCTGTATCCGCCAGACTTACCCTGGCATGGATTGAATGATCATTAGGAAACAGCTGTAATTCATTTGCAATTTAGGGAAAAATGTGTTTTGATGCTCCAATCATCATCTTAGAAATGAACTTTAAAAAATAGCTCAGTGTTGGTTGAAGAGCAGGAAAACCAATCACATATGTCTCTCCAACTACAAAGCTGTCATAACATGGGTGTAGAGATGGAATCTACTCTCGACTTACCAGTACAGCCCCAGTCTCTAGCTCAGTGCCTGGTTCATAGAAACAGGAATGAATGAATAAAACTTCCAGTCTCCAACACAATCTGATTATCTCTACACACTAGTAAAAGAGATGAAAACTGACAGAGGAGGGGCTTTTCCTGAGAGAAGTATGGTTTAGGTAAGAGGGCTGTGCACTCTTGGTGAAATCGTTACGCTCTGGGACACATAGGCCCCTTCTCCACAATATTGAGACAATAGTAATGTCCACTCCAAGGCGTTTCCAAGGATTTAATGAGATCCTGTGGGTGAAAAGACCTTGAACAAGGGTCTAGGGAATGAAGGAGGCTTGCTTTTCTTTGTATGCCTTGGGGCACTATTTTATATTCTTTAGTATATTCTATTTTTAAATATAAAAAAAATGAAAATGCAAGAAAAAACATTCTTAACCTTACCATGCTATACGTTTATTGAATATTATTTCTTTTAAATAAATTATTTTCTTTTTTTCACACTTTATTTGAATACCCCACAATGGGCATATTTTATTGATTCAACAGTAAACAACATTAATATTACTGAAACGGGCTTTTGATACATTAGAGAGAGAATTGTCTAGTTTGGATTCAAACACAATTATTTATTCAGAAAATATTTATTATGAATATGCAAGGGATTATACTAAGCATGAGGAGGTTTATAAAGGTATTCTAGAGACTGATCCCTGCCCTCAGGGATTGGGCCTTGCAGGGAAATCTAAAAACAAAACAAAACAAAACTCTCATATAAAGACCTTTAGTCCACTGTAGGATGAGGAAAGTGGTAAGTGATGCACCACCAGATGTGAAGGGAAGGAAGGATGCTTCTTGTTGAGATAAAGAAGGGAGCATGCCTGCTGGAGGGAGCATTTGAGTTGGTGTGCAAGGCTGTTTCGGATTTTAATTTACAGAAGGGTGTACTAGGCAGAAGGTGGGTACTAGAGTTCAAAAAGCAAAAGACCATTTTGTTATACGCCTTCATATCACCATGAATGTCTCCTTCATAGCACGTATAACAACCGTAATTAATTAATTATGGAGCAATTAAAAAATTGTGGCCCTGTAGATCATAAACTTTCTAATTGCAGGGGCCATGTGTTTCCTGTTCACTATTGTATTACTAGAATCGTTCACAGTTTAAGAACCATAATTGATGCTCAATACATATTTGTCAAATTAAAATGTAAGTATGTTTGAATGACTGAAATGTAGGCATAAGGTAGGCAAGCATTGACCCCCATATTCAAGCTAGTTTTGGTTCTGGGCAACTCCATTCATAATAAATGAAAATAAAACTAAATATGGGTGTAAAAATGTAATAGTCACAAATTGGTGTGTGCAAAATGCAGCTTTCTTTCACTTTCTATCAATGAATCCAGTTTAACCTAGCTCACTGAGGTAGTCTGAATTAAATCCCCCAAAGAAAGGCATGTTCTTAATCTTAATCCATATTCTTATGAGTATAAATTTATTTGTAAATAAGACCTTTTGAAGATGTTATTTTTAGTTAATGTGTGGCCAAATGAGTCAGGGTGGGTCTTAATCCGTATTACTGGAAGCCTTTCATAAAGAAGAAACTGGAAGCTAGAAATAAGAGAGAACCACAGGGAGAGGTAAGAAGTTGGAAGTAGGTAAAAACCAGAAGAGTAGACACAGGGAGAGAGAGAGAGTGTCATGTGAAGGAGGCAGAGTCGCAAGCTAAGGATCTCCAAGGATTGCAGAAGCCAGGACCCTAATGCTGCCAGTTCTAGATGAAAGTATTGCCTTGCTGACACCTTGATTTGATTTAGGACTTCTAACCTCAAAGCCACGAGCCAATAAATTCCTGTTGCTTAAGCCAACCATTATGTGGTACTTGTTTTAGCTGAACGACAAACTAAGACACCATTCAGGATAACTAGGGCCATTTCTAATTTGACATCTAGCCTCCTCTGGGCTAACTCTACCTTCTCCAGTAAAGCTCAGTTTTCTGAATTGTTTTTTCCCCCTTTCCTGACTCCCTAGCTGGCAGCTTGGCTACAAGGGGAAGGCTCAAGGGCAAGGGTTGTCTCATCCTTGTGCTGTCATCCGGTTGGCACAGGCTGCCGCTGACCTCCAGGCGAGGTGTATGCACCGGCTCTGGCCTGTGGGCAGCGTCTGTTGCCACTGCTCTCGTGCCTGCATCTGGTGTAGAACATGGCCTGCTCTTCTGATGGCATCCAGACTCGGTGGTGTCCCGACTTCCCTTTCCCTAAGGCCTTGGCTTAAAGCCTCAGAGCAGCTTGGTGGTGCCACTGGTGTTCATCTCAGTTGTGTCCTCCAACCAACCCTAGCTTTGGACAGCCACCGGCCACCCCACCACGAACCCCTGGCAAATGGGAGATAGTACAGACCAGCCCCTTGCAGACAGGCAGAGCCATATGAGCAGTTCCAGTCAGCGGGCGGCGAGCGGAAGCGAAATCTGCCCCCTCTGCGCTTGCACAGCGGAAAACACCCGCACAGTCGTCTGGGCCCTCTCCACTCTTCCCATGAGCTTGGAGACCCTGGATTGAGGCAGCAAAGTGTCATGATGGGAAAGAAGGACGGATCACTTGGTTACAGCATAGAGAAAAGCTGCCCTGCAGAGTTAACTAGATCCACAGAAGACTTTGTGAGAATGAGAAGTAGAGATGTTAGATGCATGTGTTACTGCAGCTTAACTTACCCTGCCCCGACGTATACAGTGACTGTTCTCACCAATGGGATGGCGAGCTAGCTGGAAACAGGCATAAGGCACATGCATCTTCAGAAGGCAGCCAGTAATTCAGTTTCTGGCACACAGTAAGTTCTCAAAATGTATATATTAAGTGAATTAAAGGAAATAACACAAATCAAAATATTTTCTTTAAAACAGGAGGGCAGCAATAGCAGAAACTTGGGGAATACTCATATTTGAGGGTGGTGGGGAAAGAAGGAGTAACAATAGAGTTAGGAAGAAAACTCATCGTGGCATGCATGCAGAGGCCAGGCAAACAGATTTTAAGGAGGATGATAAAGAAAAACAACAACAATAGTGGACACGCATATTGATTGAGTTCATTACTATCTCCATATTCACCTTGGAAATGTGGAAACATTCAGGCAGTTAAAATTTAAAATTAATACCCAATGGCTATCAGGGCATGCAAATTAAGAAACTTAAGGGGGAAACAGGCAGACAACAGACAAAAGCCCAAATAAATGTACTCTTCAAAATTATGACAGTTGCTCTCGTAGAAAATGTACAGAATGATATGACACAGTGTAACAGAAGGACTAGATATAGATTGATATCAGGGAAGTTTCCTGATGAAGAGACATTAAAGCTGAGCCCTGCAAAACTGACTGTAGCCTGATTGAAAATATCAACACATCTCCATGGAAGTTTAGAAAGGTAGAGTCACAGAGGCAGAAGTCTCAGGCATCAGTCTCTGAGTGTCAGCAAGGCCATCACTAGCATGAACTTTACAATGTACTCCTTTAGCCTCAGCCATTAAAACTCGCTTTGGCCATCAGACATTCAATTCATCTATCATCTCCTGTTCTGAATCTATGCATGCCAAATTTCTGATTACAATTTGGCTTCAAATGCAACCAAAGTATGTATTGATCATGTGAACTTTGAGTATTCTTGATTTCTGATAATAGTTTCTCACAGTTAATTCATAAAATGGTTTCTGGTTATGATTTGGCTTCTCATAAAAATGACAATGCAGAGAGAATGGAGCAAATCAACATTCTGGTCACTGTGTCATTTAAGCGTATCACTGCAGATTAAGAAATTGGCATTCTGGTTCCTGCCTGAGACTCAGGAGCATCTAAGGCAGCTTCTTGGGGTCTCATTCTCAGGAGATCCCTGCAGACTTGTAGCAGTCAAACAACTTTCAAGGCAGGGGGCTAGACCCTGGAACACCAGGACCCACTTGAGAAGCCCCGCCTCCCGTCAGATGGGGACTTCCATGCCCACCGTTCTCCAACCCCGCCGCTCCTCAAAGCAGTGAGGTGGGAGTTGAAACCAGATTCTATGCGCTTAGGTAATTAGCTGCTAGACACTGAGATGCCTAAGCAGAAATGGGATGATGAGTTGTCACGTATCAGGATGCTTTCAAGGCTATGCTCTCTAGCTTAGTGATGTAAGGTCATGTCAGCCTATGAGTGAGTGAATAACTATGTGCCTTCACTCAGGATGACTCTCCCCTTCTGATGACTGAGGCGGAATGTGTGCTTTCTCATCCCTTAGGATGAATTCTTTCCCGCACAGTTCTTTATATAAATAAACATCAACAGGGCCAGCTTCCCCACTGGTTTTCCAGAAATGCTCTGAAACATCAGGATCCCAACGGGGAATACAGCTTGGACACAAACTGGTTTGCACACTGGCACCAGGGACAAGGCTAAAGAGAAAAGACCTGAGCTGGGTAAGAGTAATCGTATGCACAGAGGAAAAGTCAAGGCTGTATAACACAGACAGAGGGCGGTGGACATTGAGAGGTTGGCTGAAGGCACGTATCAGTGGTTAGAAGCAGAGAAGTGCTGAATTGTGCAGCTTTAATATTTGGAAAAAGATCAAGGATTGAGGTGAGAAACCCCAATGTTCTTGCTGGAATGTTGGAGTGGCGGATGGTTCACGTGGTGAATGCTGGCAGATGGTGCACACCACTGAATTTTACTAGAGTAAAATTCCTCGGGCTTGGCTGTGTTACACCACCTCATCTTTGATTCAGTATGTGGTAGCTTTTATTACCGAAAGTGCCCTGTCTTATAATGCGTAAATGGTAAAACAGTATACATAATGCAAATAGATGGGTATAATTAATCTCATATGGCACACGAAGAGGAAAGAGATGCCAACACAAATCGCAGCCCTGGAGCCTTGATGTTTCACTGCCCTCGGAATCAGTGCCACAGATTTCGTTATAGGTGAAACTGCATTATAATGAGCTCCTTCTGGTGGATTTGGGAATTAAGTATTCTTGGATGAAATCCATTCAGATGACATGACACTGAAATCCATGTGCTAAGTAGTCACCTGTGAATATAGTGTATTTTAATTGTGTTCGTCAATTTAAAAATTCCATTAATGGATAAATATACAGCTATACACTTGACTCTTTTTTTTAAATATATGCCAAAATTTTTGATGTATTAAAACTTTAAACAACACTGATGTCCTTCCAATTTTTAGAATCAAAGTTTATGTAGTTGAAATAAGCAATTGACTACAAATTAATACTAAATGTGTTCCATTATTTAGGTAGTAAATATAAATAATCATAATAACAGCTTACATTTGTTGAGTGCTTACAATGTGCAAGGCATATTTTTAAGTGATCTACATACATGAGCTTTATGTCATCCTTACAGAGACATGATGTAGTTACTAACATTTTTTCATTTTAAGATAAGGAAATAAATCATCACTCTCCCAATGATGTACAATTGTTGAGTGTTGGAATAGGAATTAGAATCCAAGCCTTTCAGACTCCAGAGCCAAGTCCTTGACTGCTACTAAATACTTCTCTTTTTTACTTATCAACAAAATCAGAACAAATATCTCCAACCTTATTTGTTAACATTAGGTCTCAAAACAGAGAAAAGAAAACAGAGCAATTTAAAATATGCTATGTTTAACCAACAAGTGCTTTTGAACATCTGGAACATGTTCAGCAAAAAATAAAAGCCCTTGAGAAGTATATAATCTTAATTTTGAAGAAAGAATGACACATTTGTAATAATAGCCAACAAAACAAGATTGAATCAAATTACTGGGGATGGAGAAGTATATGGCACAGACTCTTAATGCCTGAAGGGATGGGATCACTGGGGAATGAATTGACTTGGAGATTTATGGTGGCTGAGACAGAATTGGAGTCGAGAAGGAGGTTGCGGGGAAAGGTAACATCCCTGTGATATGCTCTTTGTCTTAACAGAGCTACAATATACATTTGCATATACACATGAATCACCTTTTAAAAATTGTGAAATAAACATATCTACCAAAAAGTATGTAAAGCTTATAGGTATGGCCTGATGAATAATTATAACATAACTCCTTCCTGGGTCAAGGAATGGGACATAACTAACTCCCAGAAGCAACCTCTGTGTTCTTCCCAATCTAAACCCCATGAAGCACATTTGATAGACTTTTATTGTATTTTTAAAAAACTATACATAAGGATCCAACAATTGTACTCCCGGAAGACTAGATTCATTCTGAATTAGAAGTGGCATCATAAAAATTAAAACAAAAAACAAAAGACTATATAACACAGTGAAATCTAATGTAAATGATGGACTATAGTTAGTATGATACAATTATAAAGATGTTATTTCATGTATGATAACAAATGCAATACACTAATGCAAGGTGTTAATAAGGTGGTATATGGGAACTCTGTACTTCATACATAATTTTTCTGTAAACCTACAACTTCTCTAATTTAAAAAATTAATAGGAAAATAAAGAAAAACAAAAAAGAAGTGGCTTTAAGCATAGACAAAGTAAAAAAAAAAAAAGTGATGTCCTGAAAAATAGCATCTCCCCAGAAATCAGGCTGACCGCGGCTTAACCAACCCTGCACGTATCTCACAATGAATCAGCGATCAACGTGGAATTTCTAGTAACTTTCCAGATGTTGCTGATTGAGACGGCCTGCTGTTACCAGGGCAAACAGGGCAATAGTAAGTGAACGGCAGGCATTTGGCACAAAGGTAGCCATGCCCATCTTGGCAGGACCTGCCATTCAGCAGCTGGCACTGGAGGCTGAACAATCTGGATGAACACAACTGCACAAAGGTTAAACCCACTCCTTCTTGACCAGTTCTAATCCTGCCTCAGCTGGGGTTCATTAGGTTTAAGGAATGAACAGTTATATTTTCTGAAACACATAGTAACAGAAAAGCCTAATTAGAGAGCAAAAGGTAGAAGTTTAGCAGCTCTCATAAATATCATGTGCTGAATGCATTATCTACTTGGCAGAAAACAAATTATGGAGTAATCTGCAGTCTTCAGACAGTCTAATTTATGGCAGCACATTTAAAGAAACAGTTTTACCCAGCATTCTGAGATCATAAAGCACATTTTAACAAATACAAGCATGATTTTCTAGAATGTAGAGAGACCCTTAAGAGATGGGAATTTTCTGGAATATATGGAGATCATTGGAATGAGTTTTAAAGGTAAATTATTACACAAATATTATTCCAGCAACTTGATATTACCAAACGATGGGGAAATACTTTTTTTGTGGAGGGGGGAACAAATAGAAATTTAGGCAACTATTTGATGAGGCTCATTTGTTTTTTGGTCACTGATGCTTAAAACCTTTCAGTTGCTTTCTGTTGTACTCAGAAATCTAACCTCCAGCCCTCCCACTCTAACCCTCCCCACATTGTCTCTACCAACTAGGCTTCGGCCATGGTGGCCTACTTTCTGATACTCTCCTAATCTGGTTCCTGCCTCAGGACCTTGGCATTGGCTCTTTGCCTCTGCAGGAAAAGCTCCTCCTCAGATCCTTGCACGGTTGCTTTCTTGTGGTCCCAGTCCAGTGTGTCCTCAACAGAGAGGTCTTCCCTAACTACTCATTACTCAAGGTTGTCCTGATCTCCTCCTTTTGTTGCCCTATCTGATTTTGTTCACAGGACTAGAATTATCTGAAATTAGCTCAGTTTTTCATTTAATGCCCATCTATCCTTGTAAGAACCAACATTCCCTTGATTTGTGCCCCTGGGTTTCTCTTTCATCTTTGATCTCCATTGCCAAGAACTAGACCAAGCAGATGGTGGCTGCCCCAGCTATTAATATAATTACAAATAAATGGACAAATGAAATAGAAACTTAAGTAAATCTCAATTCCAGGATCCCTACCAATTTGAAAATGTTTAATTCAATTTCACAAAATGTAGTTTAGAAATTAAACATTTTCAAATGTATATAGGAATAAAGTATCTAATAGTGCCAGTACTGTAAGTAATATCTTCTTTATGTGTATAATTATAGCAATTTTTCTATGACTAATTAAAAAACATATTGTCAGTACATAATTGTCTTTTCCTTGGCAGTGAGAAAACTGAGGCCCAGAATCCCACAGACACTTTTTCCAGACAGGGCACATCAGAGACGAAATGTAATTAGAATTCAATGGTTTGATTTCTAAATCTTAAATTTATTTTCCCCACAATTCTCTTCTGGCTGTAAATATATAGAATAGATGATAAATGAAGAAATAGTCACATAATATTTCAATGCCTTCATAAGACTAATTAGTAAATTTGGCTTGACTTATTACAATTTTTAAAGTATTTATTTTTTCTTTCTTATAAGCTAAGTAAACAATTCCTTATCCTTTATTATATGCAGAGAAACAAATGGAATCCCATTTTAATATTTTTTGTTAATTTCCATTATCAATATATCTTTCAAAGACTAAAAGGCAGTCAACTGTTTGCATTCTAGTGTGGTTACTGTGCAGTTCATTATTTACGTGATTGCTATAAATTGGGACATTGTGCTAATAATGTAATTAATATTTAAAACACACTTGTCTAATTTATATGCACAAAATACAATCATTAGATTATGCCATTTTGTTGATCTCAGCCAGAACCAAGAGGAGCTGCTTCTTAAATGACTGTAACCAACTCCAGCATTTCTTGCAAATGTTACCAATTCTGCTGTTTCTTTCTTTAGACATCCTACAAGATTTCAGTTGCAAAGGTGCCCAGTCACAAGCATTCTACAGATAGTCAAAGGAAGGCACTGGAATATTTTATCCCAAGTTGCCTATACATGGCCAAACCAACAGACCATAATAAGAACTGGCATTTTAATTGCCTTGACAAAGGTCAATAAAAATCGTTGCATGTTAATAGTTTCAATCCCTTCGGAAGGCCAATAAACACATATGATTCACTTTGTCTCTCCTTTGCGTCCCTAATTGGACCTGATCCTGGCAAATGCTTCTTCACTCTGAATATATTCTCCCCAGCTATGTGCTTATCTAGTTCTAGTCAAGCTCCTTATACTATCTTGCCTTTCGGGGAACATGTTTTTGGAGAAAGTCCAGGGTTTGATCATTTTAGTACAGCTATGTCTAAGGCTGTGGCTACATGCAACTAATTCAACCATTTTAATTTCATCGAGCTTCTAACAAGTTAGCATATATCAGCAACTAAGCAATTTGTTATCATTATAAATGGCATTAATTTTAACACAAATCAATTATGTACATTTAGATATAACTAATGGCTTTGTCTACATCAGTGATTCTCATACACCATCACATATTTTCTCATACAGTGCACCAAATACTCTTTAGAATTCATGAAGATAATCTTGCTTAAAAATTTTACTGTAAAACATATAGAAAGAATAGTTTGATCACTTTGGGAAATAATTAACATTTAGGGGTGAGTCTATCTAGCTAAACAATTATGTAAACTATCTTAAAAATTGAGAATACATTAACATCTAGTCTTGTAACCTATTTTTCCTTGGTAAAATATTACGAATACCACATATTCTTCAATAACTTTATTGTCAGTCAATGTATCGTATTCTCATATGGATATACCATAACTTTAAGCATGCATTCTTGAGTTTGGACATTTAGACTGTTTCCAGATTTCTTGCTTATTTGTTTGTTTGTATTTGACTATCTTAAACTATGCTGTAATAAATATTGTGACAACTATATCTTTCAGCACATCCACAGTTACTTACATGCATTATTTTTTAATGAGATTATGGCAGGCATAATCAAGTAATTTATCCTAGAAGTAAAATGAGGGTGCTATGATGGGGAAAACATTTACATAAGCAATTCATATTCATTGTAGAAAGATTGCAAAATATTGATAAGCACACATAATAAAAATCACATATACCCACAATATTCTGATCTTATTGCTCTTTTCATAGTGGGGTTTTCTTCCCTGTTCTTTTCCTAATGTAATATTGTATTTTGCTGACCCATCTTAATTAATTTCTGAAACTAGGTAAGAAACAGTTGAATAGGTTTTGAAGCTTTGATAGTGCTCAGTACTGCTTGTTCCTTTAAAAATTTCTGAATTCCCAAAGCACTATAATCTCTTAAGGATTAAACTAAAGTCCTTTAATGAATGTCTAAAAAGCCCTGAATTCAATCCATCCCAAGAGACCTTATAAACAATTTTGAGAATTTAAAAGCTGTTAAAATTCTTTGGATTGGAAAACTCTTAATATGCTTAAAAGTTAAATACTCCACAAATTGGGTGAGATCTTCCCAGATTTAATATTAAGTATTTCATTTCTAGATCTACTGGCCAACAGAGAGAATTAGCAAGAAGCAGTACAGTTATGTGGGCTGAGGAAAAGCTTGCTATGCCATTTCACTTCTGGCTGCACTGAAGTCCTGCTAGATATTTTACAGATAACAACAGGGCAACCTTAAACGTGCTATTCATCTGTGCCCAATAAGGTTTGTTTTTAACCTTCTTTAGAAATGTTTTCTTTTAATCATTTAAATGTATTTATTTTATTTTTCATTAAAATCTGATTATATTGATATAATGTGAGAGAAGATAATTGAAATGACCACAAACAATGATCATCTGAGGAGCACTGCCTCAGTTTACCTAAATAAGCTAAACAAACAGGGGGCAGAGGACATCAAGAAAAATGGTCTCTTCCTTACATTACTCAATAACTACATTTCTTCTTGGTGTTTTTCTTTGTATTTGTTGGCTTTTAAGTCATCTTCTCTCTACCACCCGAAATAAAAATTTATAATCAGTCCTTTATGTTTAATATTTCAGAGTTTTCCCAGCAGTCACTTTATCTCATTCTTGTCTCCCATACTTGAGCTGCATTATTTCTCCAGCGTTAAAGATGAGGAACTTGAGACAAGTGAAATGAGTTGTCTGCAGTCATACGGCTTGCCAGGGTGTGGCAGGGGAGAGGCTGGATTCACAGCCAAAGCAGTCAGAAAATGGCACCTCATCAATAATTCCCGTTTGTTCTTTTTTTCTTTTAAGTTATTACTTAAAAGATGCTAGGGATTCAATTTGAAGCATATACTGAATACCCACAGTGGGCATATAAAGAATTGTGTTTTTCTTTTTTTCTTTTAATTAAATGGCTTCTCACATCTTCCACATGCCCCTAAAGTATTCCTCAAAGTCCTGTTCCTGGCTCTTGTATCTATCTCCCTGCTCTGTCTTCTCTCTTGAGATGTCATCTACACTTTCCCAGGTTTCCAGTTAGTTGTATATAGACAATTCCTAAATCTCCATTCTTCACCACGACTTCTCTCCTTAGCTCTGGTATCAAAATGCTCCAAACAAGATATCAATTCTCCCCCACAACCTGAGTCTTTCATGTGGTCCTTAATTTTATGAAATATCTTTTTTATTCCTATATCTCCACTCCCATTAAAAACTTCTTTAAATCATTCAATTATTTTATGTCCCAGGTAAATCAAAGAAAGTTCTTAGAGGTAAAGACACTTTCCCAAGGTTGCACAACTCATTTATAAGTACTGAGTCTAAAATCTAAGTCTCCTGACTCTAAGTGATTTTTCCATTATATCAGACTGTTCATCTTAATTACTGTTAACCTAGGCTGCTATTGTTTCCTATTTACTTATTAAGTTAATCACTCACCAAATATTTAGCACTTACTATGAACTAGACACAGTTCAAGGGCACTGAGGATTTAGAGTTGGACATGTAAATAAACAGCACAAATAGAGAAGTTTTACAATAAAGAAACATAAACTGTAAGAGAGCCACAGATTAAGGACAGAGGTAGGGGTCGGATGTGGCTCAACTGGTTGGGCGTCCGTCTCCCACATGGAGGGACCTGGGTTCGATCCCCGGGACCTCCCGGTAAAAAAAAAAAAAAAAAAAAAGGACAAAGGTAAACTGACCTGAAAGGAATTTAGTAAGTGGAAGAAGGAAGGCATCTAAGTTTGTGCTAGATTAGAAAATACCCTGAATTAAGAAACAGATAATGAAACAGGAGGGAAAAGACTTAGAAAGGACATGAGAGAGGTGTAAAAATAATTGCAAGTCTGTCTTACGAAGAGACCTAAAATGTGTTTTGTGTTGATTCAGAGAGATCTGGGAATACAGGTGGGAATGAGGAAAGTGAGGTTTTGGTTCAACTGAAATGAATTTGATCTTGTAACATTTAAAGATCTTGAATAACAGAGGTTTGCTGGAGCCATCTTGCACCCATTGGCAAAAGAGGATTGTGAAATTTTCAGATATCTGGCAAGCCAGTTGTGCTCAGATTGGTATGGAGGAAATATTTACACCATGGAAATTGGCAAGTATCTCCAGCGTACTGTAACTTACAGGGCATACAGAAAGGGAATCTATATGACTGAACCAGACTACATATCTAAGAAAGGTTGTTGTCTAGACTGTGGCAAACTGGAGAGCCTTCTTGGGGCGGGGGGGTGGGGGGGTGGAAGGGAGGATTTCATTAGCTCTAGTCCATGTTTCCATGTGAGAAACAGGCCCCAGTGTTTCTAGATCTCAAAATTTTGTGAGAAAAATCCAAAATCTGGATTTTTTACATGAATACTCTGATTTTTAAAACACCATGAGAGAGGAGGAAAGCAAGATTATTTTAGGCTGAATATAAATTGTGGGCCACCAGCTTTCAATTCTTGCTAAAAATTTGTGAAGTTCCGATGTCTAAATGGGCCCAGACAGGGGAGAGAATTTTCTTGTCAGGCATGGTTTAGGGAGGGTGCTTGAACAGGAGATTGGATTTGATGAACAGCAAAGGCTTTCCAGATTCAAAAACTAAAAAACTTCCTTGGCTTAATGATTCTGCTCTTCCCTTCTCTGAAGTGCCTCTTATTATCTGGGTGCATCAGTCACTTACATCCTTGTGACAGTTCATCAGGATTGTGCTTTACCTCCTGTATCCGGGAGGTTTGGAGGTTTCTTATTTCACAGGATCTTAGAATGTTAAGGCTGCTATGGGCTTGGCAAATCAACCAGTCTATAGGTTTTTAAACCATAACCCATGACTGAATCAGTGTGTTGGTGGGTGAACCCTCTGAAATTGCCTGAGAAAAAGGTCCATAGATTCCATACATTATTCAAAGGTCCATGACCAAAAATGGGTGAAAACCACTGATATATTAGGCTTTTCCAGCTATTCGAGAAAGATTTTTGGGTTGTATGGGAAAATGAGGGAAAGCAAACAAAATAGACACCATCACCTCTCTTCAAAGTACTTAAAGCCTAGAAGAAAAGACACAAATAAGCAATTATAAAGTTTGGTTATCCTGTGGCAGATGTAGTACAAAGAGTTGGGAAACTCATTAATTGGGTACCTATCCTGGCCTAGGAGGGGTGGAATGAGGTGTTGTCAGATGCAATATAGGAAGAAGTGACATTTAAGTTAATATCTAGAGAATGAGTAATGATTGCTCAGTTGAAAAAGTCCTGATCCCCCAAAACATTTGAAAACACAAGCATATATAGCCCCTTCATTTAATATTTTAGGAAACTGAGACCTAGAGACCCAGCAAATCTTCCCTAATAACTAGAACACAGCAGATACTGAAGAAAAGTTTATATACAAATGACAATGAAAACCAAGACTATCTGTTGTGGAGCACTTATAGTGTTCCTTTGCATCTGGCCTGGGGCTTATGCACCCAGGTTTGTGGCTAGGAATGGCATGTCCCAACATCTTGAGGGGAATCAATTAATCAACCCAATGAATCAAGTTTTTCCTTAGATTGTAGGTTTGGCTGACAAAGCCTGCTTCTTTGCCTGTTAGAATTGTTCTTGCCTCTACATGCAGGCCTGCTCTTAACCCATCATAAATTTGGACAAGGGGTATGGAATTTTGTGGCCCCCATTTTCAAGGCCCTAATTCCTGTCTTTTTTCCATAAGATGGGCTTCTAGGAAGCATTCTTTGTAGGGCCCCAAATTCTAAAAGGCTTCTTGGGTGAGAGCTCTGCTCACATGACACAACATGTTTTCAGATTGTGTCTTTTCAGCCTTGCCTTTTAGCTCTAGTCCATGTCATTGAAATTTTCACTCTTCACCCCATTTCCTCTTCCATAATTATGACATATGCTTTCTATTTGACCATATTAACTAAAAACTTCTGGGGTAGATACTTTTCAGGAAGTGAATAATAATAACAATTATAATACTATATTAAATGAAACTTCTTCTATTTCCTAAATTATTGGATACTAGGCATCCGAAGGTTCTAAAGCAGGGGTTCTTAACCAGGGGTCCATGAGCTTGAATTTAAATAAAAAAACAAAACAAAAAAAAAAAACATGATTCTGTGGGACCATGTTGGTGCAGGTATGATATATTTATTAAGTAATACTAGTGTGGACTTAGTAAAGGGTCCGTGGAACAACGAAGGTTAAGAACCCATCCCTGTTCTAAAGAAAGGTTCTAGATACAGATCTGCAAGACATGCTAAAAGTGGCCCAAACCCTATCTAGGGTGCCCACACAACTTATTGTCTAATTAGGGCAAATTTTGAGAGTGAAATTAATAATTAGTTGCTCAATAGGTATAAACCATAATATATGATCACTTTCTCTTTAATGCAACATCCATTTGTAGCCAACATGACAGACAGAGACTGAGAAAGAGAGAGAGGCAGGAGAGAGATTGAGATTTCTTTGAGGGAAATTAATAGATGCCAAATGAGGAGGAATCCAAGAGCAGTAGAGACGTTTTTCCCTGCCATCTAAGTGATTGCTGAGCCAAAGAAATTCACAAGCCCATTCCAAACTGGAGCACAAGGGAATTCTTGGAAGATCGTTGTCCCTTGAAATTTGGGGGTACAGATCCTTGTTGCCTGCCCCCTGCAACTTGAAGGTCAGGAGAGAGTCTGATAAACTTAGCTGCACATCCACAGATGATAGAACAAAGCAGTATGTTTTCTTTGGAGTAAGTGGACACTGCAGACGGAAACCAGATTAGATTTGTAAGGACCATGAGAGGACCATGCCCTAAAGGGCAGTCTTGCTGTGTAACAAATTATCCTCAAACTTAGGAATATAAAACAGCCAATATTGACTGTCTCACATAATTTCTGTAGGTCAAGAATCTGGGAGCACCCGGGTGATTCTGGTGCAAGGCTTTTCATGACGTTGTGGTCACGCGGTAAACTGGGACTACAGACACATGAAGTCTCGATTGCGGCTGGTGGGACAGTATTCAAGCTCACTCATGTGGCTGTGAGAAGGAGGCTTTAGCTCTTCAGCACGTGGGTGTCATCCTAGAGTTACTCACAACATGACAGCTGGCTTCCTCCAGAGCAAATGATAAGAGAGGCACCAACCAGGATGGAAGCGGCCGTGTGTTTTATAAACTAATCTTGGAGGCGACAAGCCCTCATTTCAATGCCAGCCCTGGTGCCGTGTGGGAGGGGATTACACAAGGGTGTGGACGCCAGGAGGTAGCCACCATTAGGGTCCGTCTGGCTGGCTGCCACAGGAGGCCAGCTGCTGAGTGCATTGTACTCCTCAGCAAGCAGTCAGGAGGCAATTGGTGATCGCGGTGAGGGTGCGGGGGTGACTTGCCAAAGGACTATGAAGGCATCACAAAAGAGAAAAATCCATTGGATGCTTTATGACAAAGGGCATTCAACAGCCAAGAAAATTACGGAGGGCACCTGCTAAGTGAAAGAACTTTCCCCCTTCTCTTTTATTTCCTTTTCCCATTATTCCCCTCCCCAAAGGAGTCAGAGGTAGCTGGGGGGGAGGTAGATTAAAGAAAAGAAGAAAAGACTGATAATGCCCTTGTTTTACTGTTAGTCAGCAGAAATACAGATGAAGTGTGAGCTGGTAGAAAAGGAAAACCTTTCAATTGGATGAGAAATTGAAGCTATTTTTCTTTTGCTTCATTTTTATTATGAAAAATTACATTATACAAATATAAAAGTAGAGTGAAAGGTATAATAAACTCACTATATATATATTGTCAACATTTTACTCTTCCTCCTTTATTCATTGCCATGTTCCTTTCCCTCTTGTGTTCATCTTCTCTCATCCCCTGCAATCTCTGAACCTTTCTTGATCAGCGTGTATCAGATGTCTCTCTCTCCTTTGAACTTCTCAAGGCAGGATACTGTTCTCTGTTCTCTAGAAGGCCCAATTGGTGCCTCCACTGACTGCCCAGGATCTAAGAAATGGAAAGGAAGGGGGAGAGAAAGGAACAGGCCAGACGATGGATATCAACAGGTGGGGTCAGAAGCAGCCTCCCTGGACTTCAGAAGGGAGCATCTTAGGCAAATTGAGCTCAGGGCTGTCCTACATGCAGAAGCTGCTCAAAAGCCTGGGAGAGATTTTATATTCAAGATGCCAAGATAAATGGGAGGTGCAGTAAAAAGCTTCTACAACTGCAAGTCGTGAGTGGGTGTTCATCCTAATTTGCAATGTGACCTAAGTCAAATCATGTCATCTCTCTGGTCTCCAGGGTCTTCTGCAAAAATCAGCAGTGGGAATTGACAAGCCAGTTTCAAACTGTGTCTAGAACACGATCTCTCAAACTTTATTATTATTATTTTTACCACCACCCTTAGGAGGCTTTTTAACATTTTCCTAATCGCATCCCCCATAAAATATTAAACACAGCTATATAGTATATCTGTTTATGTAATATATGTATTTCTATTGGTCCTTAGACACAAAAAGAGGAAGATTTTTTTCACTTCCCAAGAACGAATTTTCGCCCCCTTGGGGGTGATATGGCTCCCACTGAGAATGCATGCTCTCAAAGAAAAGAGAGAATAATTTGGTAAACATTAAAAAACATACAAATGAGAATTAGGAAAGAGCACTGGCCCAACTTTAACATCAAAACATGCTAAAAATTAGATTAACTAAGAGTATGCTATTAGTACAGCAAGAGACAGGACAGAATAGCCTCTTGAAATAGATTCACATGCATGCGGGGAGTTAGGAATGTATTATGATAATCATGGAATTTCAAATCAGTGAAAACAAAAACCATTCAAAAAGTGACTTTGGGGAAATTGATGTTCATTTGGAAAAACTAACTAAATCCTTACCTTATTATCATCTGCAAAAATAAATTTAAGGTGAATTAAAGAGATTAGTATATAAATGAATTCCATAAAAATTAGAAAAATGCAGAAAATATGTTTTATATTTTGTTTCCTATTTTTCATCAGTGTTTTTTATTTTCTCTTTTTTTAATCATTTAAGACATTTATCTTCTCATCTTGCTCAGATTGTTCTAGTATTTCTAGCTATGTAGGGGTAGCTCTCTTTTTTGTTGCATATCCAGGCACTCTCTCTCTCTTATGGTGGTTTCTTTCTTCTTTTGGATTGTAATTTTTCAGTGTGCTCTTATCTTTGGTAGGATTATGCTTTGGCTTTTGAAAGCAGACCTACAGAGAGTTTTCGCATCTGCCTCATCTGAACCTCCAGAGGTTCTAGACTCATGTCTATGTTAATTTCTTACCTTGGAATTCCCTAACACATAAGCAATATAAATCACGTCCCATAAACCTGCATAGCACACATATTAGAAAGTCCTCAAGAATTCTAGCTTTATGAAAAGCTCATAGAAGTTGTGAGGGCCCAGAAACCTCACATGTCCTCCAAATGAGCCACACAGGAGACTCCAACAGGCAGCTTGTGCAGGGCACTGAGACAGACCTAAAGCCACACTCCCAGGTAAGTGAAGTGGCATTTGCCCCTTTGCCCCAAGACTATTCCTTCCAGTCCCACCAAGAGAGAAACGGGAGCCTCTGCAGGGCAAGAATGCAATGGGGAGGGAAGGAGAGAGATGGGAGTTTTAAGTTGGACTGGAGAGGTCATTCCCATTTTAACCACCTTGATTTGTACAATTCAGTGATATTGATTACAATAACAATATTGTGCTACAATCACCACATCCATGACCCAAACTTTTCCATGACCCCAAACAGAAGCTCTGTACCTATTAAGCATTAACTCCCTATTCCCTCTCCTTCCTATCCCTGGCAACCTATAATCTATTTCTGTTTCTATGAATTTGAATATTCTAGTTATTTTGTATAAGTGAAAGCATACTTGTATCCTTTCGTGTCTGACATTTTACTCAACCTGATGTCTTCAAGGTTCTTCCATGTTGTAGCATGTATCAGGACTTGATAACTTTTTAGAGCTGAATAATATTCCACTGTATGCAGGTACCACAATGCATTTATCTATTCATCTGTTGATCCATACTTGGGCTGCTTCCACCTTTTTGGCTATCTTGAATAATGCTGCTACGAACACTAGTGTACATATATCTGGCCAAGTCCTTGCTTTCACTTCTTCTGGGTAAACACCTAGAGGCAGGATTGCTGGGTCATACGACAATTCTAAGTAACTGCCTTTGGAACCACCAAACTGTTTTCCAAGCCGCTGCACCACCCGTCCCACCAACAAAGTAGAAGGAAACTGATTCTGGGGCCTCCGATGTGGGAGAGAGGCACTCAATCACTTGAGCCACCTCAGTTCCCTGGTTTCTTGTGTCTCTCTTTGTCTCTCCTCTTTGTCTCTTTTATGTTGCACCAGCTCACGGCGTGGGCCAGCATGCCACGCAGGCCAGCTTGCCTTCACCGGGAGGCCCCGGGAAATGAACCCGAGATCTCCCATATGGTAGACAGGAACCCAATCGCTTGAGCCACATCTGCTTGCCCACTTCCTTTTTTTTTTTTTAAAAGATTTTATTTATCCACTCATTTATCGCCCCCCTGCTGCTTGCGCTCACCGGGCCAGCCAACCATGCCGTGCGGGCGGGCCGCCCTCACCAGGAGGCCCCGGGAACCGAACCCGGGGCCTCCCATATGGCAAACGGGAGCCCCACTGATTGAGCCACGGCCGCTTCCCTGCCCACTTTCTTGATAATGTTTTTTGATGCACAAAAGTTTTTAATTTGGATGAAGTCCATTTTATGTTTTTTCTTTTATTGTTCATGCTTTTGGTGTAAAGTCTAAGAACTCATTGCCTAATACAAGATCCTAAAGATATTTTCACATATTTTATTCTCTCATTTTTATAGTTTTGACTCTTCTATATTTAGGTCAATGATCCATTTTGAGTTAATTTTTGTTCCTGATATCAAGGGGAAAGCTTTCAGTCTTTCGCCACTGAGAAGGGATATTTATGAAGAAAACACATTCATATATTACCTGTATAATTTTAAAACATAAAAATAATATGGTTGTTCTAAAAGATATCCATGTGTCCTTTCAATGATAACCTTCCATGAAATCTTACAACATTTACTGGGCTTTTCCACCTCTTATCATTGACTTTCTGATGACAGCTCTTGCTTTTTAATCCTATATCACGGGCTATCTTTCTCTGCGATAGTTTTATTTCTCTACATAGACTGTCAGTTACTTCAATGCCAGCACGATCTCACACCTCTATTTGTAACCCCATATGATAAATGCAATGTGGCACATATAGCCAATATCTAGCTTAACTTAGTAACCACCTCACAAATTCAGCAATACAGAATAAACAAACTGGTTTTAAACTCAGCTTAGGCGTTAAATGCTCTGGGCTTCCATGGCCATACTTGCCTCTCCAGCTCCCCAAGCCCTCACCCCTGAGTCACCTACAGAGTCCCCACCTCAAACAATCTAGCTCTTAGGTCTCATAATAATAGCAATAATAATAATAGTTCACAGTTAGATAGTACTAAATGTACCAGGCAAGGTCCTAATTTAGTGGTTCGCAAGCTTTTTGGTCCCTGATCCCCTTTAACTCTTTATTGAGGGCCCTAAAGAGATCTTGTTGGGTTATATCTGCAGATATTTGTAATATTAAAATTTAAAGCTGGGAAAATTTCAAAATATTCACTAGTTAATTCATTAAACATAATAAACCTATAACAACTTTTAAATGAAAATAACTATTTTCAAAACAAAAAAATTGTGAGAAGGGTGATTTTTTTAAACATATTTTTCAAATCTCTTTAAAGTCTGATTTAATAGAAGACAGCTGGAGTCTTCTATCTATTTTTGCATCCTAAGGTATCACACATCATGTATCTTCTGGAAAACCCCACTCATGAGAGACTAAGAGGGAAAAGACAAATAACATCTTAGTATTTTTATGAAAATAGAATGATTGTGAAAAAAGCAAATAATTTTTCACATTATTATAAAAATAGTTTTGATCATGCAGACCCGTGACATGGCCTTAATTATCCCCAGATGACATTTTGAGATCATACTTTGAGAATATCTGCTCTAATTTAATCCTCACAAGAAACTGTAAAGTTAATAATATTATTTCCCTTTCACAGATGAGGAACTTAATGCTCAGAGAGGTACAGTAAGATATGCAAAGTTATACAGTTTGTAAGTGTTACAGCTGGGATTTGAAATGAAACTGTGTGGCCCCAGAGTCCAGACCCTGGACACTATGCTATACTGCCTTTATACAGAATTCCGTCATCTGTTACTATGACCACATGGAAGTCAATAATTGCTCTAGTGTTTATCTCAGCCACTTGACATATCTCTATCTATCTACCTATCTATCCATCCGTCCATCCATCATCTATATACTTTGGAGTGGCCATTTGCAATTCATCTTTGTATCTCTTTTCTTGCTAGTATCTGGTATTGTATTTTGAATAAATGAATGAGGAAAGGCATGGACACAAGAAACATTAGGACTGAAAAAACGTCTTTGACAGTTATTGAAACCCCCACATGGCAGCTCTAACTATGTGATACATGATTCTTTGTCTTAGAGCTGGAAATAGATATAGGGAAGGAAATAGATAAGTTTTGCAATAAATTCTAGAATAAGTGGTATTGAAAATGCAGTTGAAGAAAGCAGAGTTCTAAAGGCATTTCAATACTCTGCCTATAATTTAGAATTCTACTGGTAAATTTGAAGTCTACATTCTTAGCAAACCATCATTTTCTTTTCTAGCGATAAGTTCAATGGGATGACCCCAAATCAGACATTGTTCTATGCTTGGAACGTCTGTTCCCAACCTATCAGTTCAACCACATAAATATCCATGGGTTCTTTGTGCCCTTGGTTGTGAACATCAATTATTTTATAGACCTGGAACATGAGAAGTAGGAAGGAAAATTCCTGAGCTCATTATATCTGACAATATTTCATAATAGTCATCCTCATTCTAATGCTGGTGTTAGGGAAAATAGTTTATAATTTTAGGGTGAGTTAATTATTGAAAGCAGTACATTGCACATCCCCACAAATAAAGGAGTCTGATGTGACCCACAGGGTGAACAATGAGGCTTTACAGCCTGGAATTTTCATTAGGAGAACTGTGGTATGGCTAGGTCATCATTTTACCCAAGCACTCTAATTTCAAGTTCTGGAAAAGAAACATGTCATTGGTCGTGAATGTGTGAAACAGAAGACAGGATGAGGAAAAAAAGGAAGAGAAAAGATAACATTTCTGGGTTTGCTTTAAATTGAGTAAACTCTATAAATAATTTATTTTTCCTGATTGTTCTCAAAGAATATCCTGATTCATCTTTGAGCCAGTTCTTATCCTCACTGCCAAAAAATGAGTTATTCTTTTTCTCACTTAGATTTCCACCTGCAAGCATTCCAGTGTCAGTAGCTTTCTTGTCCCTTAACTTGTCCTTCTTATAAGTTAGAAGCCAAAAGGGTCCAAGGTGAATAAACCTTGGGTTGACAAAGGAGTGCCAGCCAAACTCGGAGGGTCTAACATGCACAAAAGCTGCCATATCCTACTTATGATGTAATCTTTCCAGCCCTTATTCTGTTGTACAATCGAGAACAGAATATAAGCCAAATTGCCACTCCCTTTCCAGGAGAAAATGCATCTCTGTCTAGACAGAGCATGTTGCCTCCTGTGGCCAAAAGCTGAATGATTCATTTCCACTGATATTACCTTCACCACCTTCAGCTCTACAGAATACAGAAAGATTACCAAGGTCCATTAAGGGTAAGCAGAAATATTCTCTAACCAGAGACAAAATAGTGATGCCTCCAGATGATCACTTTGGGAAAGTGCAATTTTAGTGAAAAAGATGGAGAATAACCTGGCACAAGAGTATGTGAGCTGAAACAATTAATTAAAAATAAATGGGGAAGGAGATGTGGCTCAACCAGTTGGGCACCTACCACATGGGAGGTCCTGGGTTCAGATGTTAGTGCCTCCTAAAGAAGATGAGCAGATCCTGCACCCGCCACAATGAGCAGACACCACAAGCCAGCAGATGCTGCAGCCTGCGGGGAGTGGATGTGGCTCAGGCCATTGGGCACTCCCCTTCCATGTGGGAAGTCCTGGGTTTGGTTCCCAGTGCTTCCTGGAGAAGGCAAGCAAAAACAATGAGCAGACAGACAAATAGAACCATCTGGGGGAGGGGAGGATAAAATTTTTAAAAATTTTAAGTAAACAAGTAAATCTTTTAAAAAAAGATGATTAAAAAAAAATGAATGGTGGGTAAAAAACATTATGATGAAAAAGTGCCATTAAATGTTCAATATTAATAAGAAAAAAATAGGTAAATGATTTCTAACTATTTTATGATGGTAATTCACTCAAATATAAAAAAATCCAAAGAGAGATGATAATGAGTGGATGTTTTCTAAGGAAATGTTCATTTAATAAAAATGCAAATTATTTATATTTTTACCCTCCTCTAAGGAAAGAGACCTACAGTAATATCTTCTAGAAGAGTTTTGCTCTGAGCAATGTGTTTTGGAACAGAGATTGTATATGATGAATAATATGACCTTTTATACCCTATTATCTGCCTCATTTAAAGTTCAACAGATGTATTACCAAAATTAAACATTTCCTGCTAAAATACCAATTCTGGGAAAAATTACCATATTCATAAGAGAGCTTACCACTCTCTAATATCTATTGTCTGTAAAGGTCTGAGCACCCCCGTGTTTCTACTGGGACAGTTTTGAGCCATTGGATCCACTTCCTAAACCATATGTGATTTCAGTAGACTGCGTGTGGCCTTCTCCTTGACCATGTGCCAGACCCAGTCCACACTGGGATGGAAGCCTCTTTTCAAGCCACCCTGGTGCTTTCTGAATGGGTGATGTAAAGTGGACTTGGTGGCATGGATGGAAAGTATGTGGAGGCTCAACCACGTGTACACCCCCTCACTAAGGCTGATATGGCTACTCACACTATCAAGTGCCCAATTTACCAACAGTAGTAGTCAATGATGACTCCAGTATGGCACTCTTCCTTGAAAGCAGACAGTAGGCTACCTGCTGATTATTTGATTACTTTGAACCTATTCCCCCAACTCCAACCCCATTTGAAAGGGACAGTCAACATCTACTCCAGGTGTTTTGTCTTCCCTGTGCTTCGAACTTCTAGCATCATCACCATTCATGGACTTTCTGAACCCATCACCATGGTATTCACCCAAGTACCAGAAGGTGTATTTTATTGTGAAAGAAGCGTGCAATGGTCTAAGACCTTTGAAATTCACTGGTCTTACAATTTGCCCCAACACTTAGAAGCAGCTTGTTTAACAGAATGGCCAAATTAAGGCCCATGGCATAAGCCAGGAGGCAATACCTTGTGAGGATGGGGTGCTATCTTACAGAATCTAGTCATGCCTTAAAAAATCAGACAATGTATATTTCAGTCTCCCTCATTTAGTCAGAATTTACAAGCCTAAGCATCAAGGGAGTAGAGGTAGAAGTGATCTTTCTCATTATTACTTCTAATGTCTGACTTAAACAATTTTTGTTTCCCAATCCCATGAGCTTGAGTTTGGTGAACTTAAAGATATTAGTTCTCAAGGAAAGAATGCTTCCATCAGGAAACATGATTATGTTTCTGAAATATTGAAAGCCGAGATTCTCTTTTTGTCATTGCTCATTGTACATGCTGCTAAATTAACAGGCAAAATGGAGCTCACTGTACTGGGCTGTGGTGAATTATCCCATTTACCAGGGGAAAACTGGCCTGCTGCAATATAATGCAGGCAAGAAAAACTGCGCCTGAAACCCAGAAGTGGAACACCTTCTATTACTCCCTCACCCAATAGTCCCATCAATTAAAACCTGCAACCTACTAATAAAGACAAGACCACCAAGAACTCAGATATTACAGAAATAAAGGTTTTGGTCACCTCAATGGGTAAAATCCTTGTCCACCCAAGTGCTGGCAGAGGGTAAAAGGGTACAGAATGGGTAGTAAAAGAAGGAAGGTCCAATTACCAAATTTGGCCTCTTGACCAGCTATGCAAGGGGAATGTAGCAGCTATGTTTTGTTGCCTTATATGAAGAACACCAGTGTTCTAGAACACAGTCTAACATCCTAGATTTCAGACAAAACCATGGCCAATTTCACATCATCCTGTGAGATATGCTAGCTTAAGAGAATTTGCATGTCCCCTGTATTGTCCATCCATTTTTACCCAGATAAAGTGAAATAGTAAATGCTGAGGGACAAAAGAGGTGAACTGCTTACCCCATCAGATCCACTTTCTTCCCTTTTACACCTTAGGAGAGTTTGACTTATATGGCCTACAGCAGTGGGCTTTCTTGATTTCAAGCTCAGGTTGAGTTTGACCAGCAGGTAATCCAGGCAGAAGAACAGAGGAGAGTAAAGTCAGATTATTTGTTCTCCCAATTTCCTCTCTACAGGATTATCTCCGGTTGGCAACCCTGAGTGTCTCTTCACTAAAGGTCACAGTTTCTGTCAAGCAACCATAGCCTCATAACTTTTTCCTTTCAGGTCTGATACCTCCTCCCTCTTACTGTTCCTTCCAATCAGGAATGATAATTATTTTCCACTCTTTTCTAGCCCTGGCCAGCCTCATTCTCCCTTGTAGATTTTCTAAAACTCTGAAATAGTTCTCTTATTAAACTTTTTTCTATTAAACTCTTTGAGTCTACCATTTGCTTCCTTCCAGAACTTTGACAGAAACAAGAGTGCTTTATATAAATGCTAACTCATTTAATTTTCACAACAACCCTGTAAGGTAGGTAAGGTAGATACTGCTATCATCCCCATTATATAGATGAGGAAACTGAGGCACAGGGAGTTACTAAACTAGTTTCTGTTTTTTTCTGCTACTTTTCTTTCATTTTCTGTTTTCTTTCACTCTATTTCCCTTCCCTTTTTATACCAATTAATCACATTCTTCTGATAAGTGGTATAGCAGGCTTCAGCATCTGTAACTTTATCAGGGCAGCAAAGCAACCAGTGCTTTTATTAGGACTTCATCTCGAGAGATATCCTTACTGTTATACAGCTCTTCTGTTGGAGCAACATGGATGAATTATAGTGTTGTAATCTTGTTTCTTCTTGGCAGAGTTTGTGTTTGAGGGTGATAACCTCTGCATTTTATTACTACAATCCCCATAGTGGCAGCAAAACCATAGAAGTCCTGGTTAAGAGAGATTTATATATTTCCTGAATGACTCTAACTGGTTTTCTATAATAACTTCTTTCTCTAGGTCAACTTTAAAGCTACAGTGTACAATACATCCATACATGCAATTGATGAACCAAGGAAACAGGGGCAATGATAGAGAAGATGTGGATAATTGCAAGTCAACTGTATTAACTAGGACTCTTTTTGGTCCAAGTAACAGAAACCCAAATCAAAATAGCTTAAGCAAAATCTGGAGTTCATTAGCTTTTGTAAATGAGAAGAACATAGATGAATCAGGCATGTATGGATCCAGAGATTCAAATGATACCCCCAGGTCATCTTCTATCTCATGGCTCAGCTGCCCTCTGAGGCTAAACTCAGATTCTCATAACAGGGACTGGCCTCCCATGTGTGATATGGCTACAGCTTATATTATCCTTGCTTAGATACACCAGAGAGAAAATAGAAGCCTTAGTTTTTCCAGCATCTGTCTAGAAAATCCTAGGGAAGGAATTTGATTGGTTTGGCTTATGTCACAGGCTCGTTCCTGGGTCAAAGGGATGGATGATTTTGATTGGCTAAACCCAGGTCATATTGCTGTATCTGTAATATGGGTGGAGTAGTGTAATTGGAAAACTCAATAAAACTGCCTAAAGGAGGAAAGGGATGGTCTCCCTTCCAGAAGACAGGTAGTAATGGATAATGACACAAAGAAAAACAAGATGTCTACTCAGTGCAGGGCTGATAAATGTTTAACCACCACCCCCTCCCCCAAAAAGCGCTGATATGAAGGGTTTGCTAATTTCTCTGTGTTAGTTCTCCCCCAATGGCCAGTTTCTACCTACCCTTGTGATGTCAGCAAATACGGAGTTGGAAAACTGTGTACAGTGCACACCATTTTATAATTTTCTCACCATGTAGGTACACTAGAAGTAAATAACCTCAAGGGCATAGATAATAGTAAAATATAGTAGAATAATTAGGAACTAATGAGTTTGAGTATTTATCACCTTTCTTTTTTAATATAATTTAATTATATGTTTATGTAATTGGATTTTTAATAATAGCTGTGTTTATCAACTGGTTCACAGAATTCCTGAAAGTTTAACGAGTGGTTCTCATGAGCTAATACAAGTTGGCTCCAGCACACCATACATGATTAAAGCAAACTAGTCAAAATAGGATATAAAATTAATCAAAATTAGCACACTGGGGCAGCCACAATGAGAGGAAGGAATCAGTACCACTTTTCTAATTGAGTTAAGAGTGACTGAAATCTAAGGATACACAACACCTCCTGGTTCCTGCTTATGTCCACCCTGGAAGAGTCTTGATCTGCAACCTCTTCTCTGCCCACTTTTGTCCCCACAATACTAGTGTGCAGGTGACTATTATAGCAAGTGGAAGCAAGGAAAAGGTCTTTTTACAAAAAATAAGACTGCTACTTCCTTTCCTCCTTCAAATTATAGTGTATCCAAAACTTCTTCAGTTACATAATCTATTATTATATTTTACTTCAGTTAATCCACACAACAGTTATTCTACCTGTATTAGTCAGCCAAAAGGGTGCTGATGCAAAGTACCAGAACTCTATTGGCTTTTATAAAGGGTATTTATTTGGGGGAGAAGCTTACAGTCACAAGACCCTAGAGTCCAACTCAAGGTGCCATAAGAGATACTTGCTCACCCAAAGTCTGTTTACCACGTGTTGATGCAAGATGGTGGGCGATGTCTGCAAGGATTCAGTCTTCCTTATTCCTCTTAAGGCTCTGTTGTCCCAGCTTCTTCCCATCTCACCTGCAGGCTGGCATAAGGCTCATCTCTCTTCCCAGGTCTCATTTCTTTCCAGGCTCAGCTGTTCTCATCTCTTCACAAGGTCAGCTGTAAACTATCAGGTGAATGTCTTATCTCGCCCTGGGACTCCAGCATCAAAACCAAGTTCTCTCCTCTGTGTTCTTCTCTGAGTTCTTACTTCCGTGTATTTACTTCCCTGTCTTTGAATGAACATCCAGTTATATAGCCCACAAAGGGGGTGGGCAGGTGGGGACTCAAACCAAGTCGCCCTAATGAGGTGGTCAAATAAAATCCTTAATATTGATTTGATAAAGTAACTGTGAAATCTCTGAATCTAATACAATCTAATATGCCCAGAGGAACAAACCAGTTTACAAACACAATCCAATATCTATTTCTGGAATTCATAAACAATACCAAACTGCCACACCACACTAAGATTATACAAAGTTCTTTCCTTTCTCCTTCTGTCCGTCCTTCCCTCTCTCCCTCCCTCCCTCTGTTCCTCCCTCCCTCTGTTCCTCCCTCCCTCCTTCCCTTCCTTCTTCCATTCTTCCTTCTTCCCTTCCTTCCATATTTATTGATAGTCTATTATGTGTCTAGCACTGTGCTCTGAGATATAGTCTGACTGGGGTGTAGTAATATAAAATACCACCCAAATAGGCCTGATGAATACATATACACATATTTCTCATACAATACATCTGAAAATTATACTATTACTAGCAGTATTATGTGTCCTATAATTCTCACCATCTGTAGGATATGCATTTCTTATTGCACAGATGGCTTATCTTGAATTACCCATACATTTCCTTTAATGCAAGGAACTGGTTTCCTATTTGGGGTATAATGGTCTGAATTTTTAAATCCCTTCCCTAGAAATCATTACACATTGACAAAGACATCTGGTCACTTACCTGGTAAATATAGGACTCCCTTCGAAATCCATCCCAATACATGTCCATGTATGCCAGATATGCCAAAATAGATCCTACAAAGCCATGGAACAGCCGCTGAGCAGCTCTGATCCACCCACTTTATGCTCTAACTTCCTCAACTTCTATTTAGGAAACTATTTAGGAAAGTGAGTGGCAAAACTCACTTTCTTCTCTGGCCTCACAGGAGCCTGAACATATGCATACACGTCTGCCTGCTTTATTTACTTAAAAATAACAAGCATAGTGAATTCTCTGCCCCTTTTACATGCTGATCTCAACTCTTTTCCAACTTTAAGTTATTCCAATTTCTGAAGTCATTTTACTGCCTCGTATTTCTAGTTCCTGATTTCTGAATAAACTAATATAGAAACAATTGATTCTCAGGTTTCAGGCTTAACCAGTTGAGTCTAACATATTCTAATAAAGATTTTATCCCAAGAGAAAAACTACTAAAGGCAAGTTTTGACTTTTGTGTGTGTTTGTTTTACTTTCAGATTCTTAGAGTGGAAATAAATCACAAATCTATCTCAAAAAAAATGGCCTCCCCGAAAGTATTACTAGATCTGGTGTAGTTAAACAGTTTGCCATTTCAAGAGCTAATTGAGATTTCCCATCTTTTGTAGGGAAATCAGGACTGCAAAAACACTCAAGCCCTTCAAGAATCATCCCATGTCCAAGACGCCCTCACATCTCTATGAGGGAGGCTCAGAGCCTGACCACAGAGCCAAGGAAAAAAGTCATACTGTTATAGGCAGGTAGAAATTTCTTTGTAGATGTGCTTTCACGTTATCCTCATCTTCTTAAAAGTTTGGAAATAGAGGGAAACAAGTTAGTTTGGGTAAAAGTGAAAGTCACATTCCTTATCAAGGAATAAATTCCATGGATATGAAATTGAATCTCCAAGGCCCATCAGGCAATCAATATATCTCCACTTTTTCTTCCTTTTATATTTTCAGTTTATAGTAGCAATAAATATGTTGGTGCATGAAATTTACTGGAGTATAATAACCAGCTGGCATTTCTGACCAGAAGCTGAACCGTGCAACCCCATTCCTTCCCTACTGTCATCAACTCAGATAATGCTGCGAGCCTCAGCTATTAGTTCCCAAATGACATTTAATTATAGCTCTAATTGGAGGTCTCATGGCTATTCTTCTAAATTGAGGTGTACTCAGTGCAGTCTTTGTAAAATGATTCAGGGCAAAGCAAAATCCACGAAGCAATTGAAGAGCAACGTAACTATGCTTTTGGTTTATCTCTGTGGGTAACAGAAAATTGCTTAGCTTATGTTTCTCTTCCCCTAACTCTTCCCTTTCAGAATTAGGAAATAACGGAACTATGTTCATCACTGCAGAACCCAGATTGTATCAGAAAATCAGCATCCACTAAAAGGCATTTGTACAGAAATAGTCAAGCGTGCCTCCAGTGCATGCACTACAAAAATGTTGCTGTTTGTTCTGCATGATTTTTTTGGATTCTATCAGGCAGAAAGAGTGAAGGGTCTGACATCGGGCTAAGAAGGCGGGCAGAAAGAATTACTGGATTTATTAATGATTGCTCATCATATGGCTTACTCTTTTCTATTGTTCCTTTTTCATTAATTCCTTTTTAATAACTCATTCTCAAGGGTCATGCTGACCATTCGTTTTTTTCTCTAATGAACTTTTTCCCTATGCAATTGTTGTGTGTCATTCACATTTTCTGATCTTTTAAATGAAAGTTTTTAATAACCAAAATTGGTCACCAGGGTCTTGCTTTTCCTTTCACATGTTTTCTAAAGCATCAAGAAAAAAATGGATTTTATCTGTCATTTTTCAACAATGTACCCTTACCATCTCACACAGACCTGGCACATAGCAGGCCTTCAAATACTTGCTGAATAACATGACTGAATGCATGCACATTTGAGATTTTATAACTATTTTGACCTGTTATATATATATATATTTTTTATGATTCCATACCAGTTAGGATAATCACTGCCATGTTAATAATCATTTTTATTGCTACATTATGCTTGTGTTATTGAATATGAATTTTAAGATAAATGAAGACTAATAGAGGAAATAAAATTATTCTCCCTAAAATATTGTGAAAGAAAAAAATGTGGTTTCTTTACCTGAATGATGAAATGACACTTAAAAGAAAGAGCCTTCAGATTAAACGAGAAAATTTTGTACCTGCAGGCTGCCTTTTACCTTACTCTTTATTAAGCGCTCATAAGATATTTTCAACACTTACCAACTATGATGCTGGGCAAGTACCTTCACATTTATTAGCCTCCGTTTCCTCATCTGTAAAATGAGGGCAATAGTCATACCTATTCCCAAGTTTGTTGGGAAGATAGAATAGAATCAGGCATCCAGTGTTCTCTCCCTTTGCCTGACCCATAGAGAGGGCTCCACACAAGCAAATATTGTTTTGCTCATCTCTTTCCCACTCACCGGCCCTTAGCAATCACTCAGCTGACATGGAGCCGTCAACCATTGTGGTATATAAGGCTGTCCCAGGGGCTGATGAGAGGGCTTCCCTTGTATCCCAGGCTGGGGATGAGAACAACAGCTCTGCTATGAAACAGAAAGCTAAGGATCTCAAATTGAGAGAGCATTTCATTTTACCAGTACCCATACCTGGGCAATTTCATGTTTTTTGAAAGTGTGCAGCTTTTAACGGAATCTCCATGTAGCTGTATTTTTCACCTCTGTGAAAGAATGCGGATGCCTAATTAGCCCAGGGAATTCAGGAAAACGGGAACACCACAGTTTCCTCCTGTTTGCTCTGGACCCTGCGCCACCACCTCAGGGCTGTGATTTGTCCGTGACTGCCCGTGGAGATCACAACATCTAGCTGTCCCCTTTGATGGTCTTGCTGACAGTTTACAGAGCCAAGCAGCCCAGAGGAGTCGAGCTGAAAAGATGATTTCAAATCTTCTTCTGTGGTCAGTAGAGAATTCACCAGAGGAAGGGCATCTTGTCCTTTCTTGGTGGCACATAAACATTCAGGCAGGTGCACAGGAGAGGGACGTGTAATTGCCTAGTGGCATTGTCAGATTCCTGTTGTCTCTACTTCTGACCGCTTTGGTCTTTTAGCTTGAGAAAAATGAGGCTTAACACCTTCACTCTAAATAAGGAAAGTGACCTGGGAGTCCTCAGGGGCTGAGCAAAGGGGGGATGACATTGTAACCCAGAGGCTGCATGGAACAAACAGAAGGGGTGATTTACAGAAGCAATGCTGTTAGATCCCAGGAGGGAATACTCATCATGTTGCCCAGATTACAATCTGATTTTAGTCACATCAACAATTAGACCACCAAATAGTTGACCCTCTCATAATTCATTTGAATTAAATAATCAACCTTTGCTGTCCAATTATTTCTCAGTAGTCTTAGAGACGCGGTCATAGTTAGAAATCAGAGGTCATGGATCTTGGTACACTGTTCTCAGTTTTCCTTTTCCCTGGAGAGCAGAGGCAGTGGAAAAGCTTGGGATTTGAGCTCCTACACCTAGGGTTGAGATCCACACCTGTGCTTACAGGTGTGTGATTTGAAGTATGTGACTTAAACTCACTGGGTCTATGTTTCTTTGTCTATGAAACAAGAATGATGACTGTCCTTCCTACCAACATCCAAGATTTTCATGAAGCTCAAACCAGTGCATAAAAACTGAATTTGGAAGGCCATTGTTTATTGTTATTGCTATCATTATAACTGAAAATTTGATTAATCTTTTAAGTAAAATGTAACCATTCAAGCAAGTATTTTTTGGGCAAATTTTAATAACAGACAATCGTTGTTCTCGGAGAAATACAAGCGTGAATCCTAATTCCATTATTTGGTAGCTGAACTACAGTGAGTAAGTAACATAGACCCCCTGATGCTCCTCTCCCTCATCTGTGGATGGTCAGTGATGCCACCAGGGTCAAGTATACAGCCTACAGCCAGTTCCCTTGGCCCATTACCTGATTACACTGGGTGTGAGCACGTAGGACAATGCCAGTTATGCACAGGACAGTTATTTTGTAATTGTGAAAGGTGTATCAACAGCTCTCACCATCCAGCCTCTGAAATGTCCTTATCCTTCTTCCACTGGCCCCTCCCACAGAACTAAATGCTAGCTTCTCATCCCAGGCAATCGTACTGAACCAATATCTAAACTATCTGTCCATAGGGTGGACTAGCAGAAGCTAGTTAAGGGGAAATAAGTTTAAAATGCTTCATAAACACTAATAAGATCTATTGATCTCGGTGAGAAGTTGAACGCTAACAGTAAGTGCAGAATATCAGTGGACACTTAGACCCCATAAAGATGGGTTTCTTTATTCCAATAGATGTTATTGGTTCTTTGTGACAAGGTACCTTGAGAACAAAGTCGGTCTCTTTAAATTTCAAAATCTTCCCCCTTTTATCCTATGTTTTTTCAGGTTTTGGAAACAAAAAGGATTTTATCTAGCTTTGCACTCAAGCATGTTGATCCAGAGACTGCAACAGTACTGGCCACCAAATTCAATTTCTGAGTTCATTCACATTTACTCCTGATAAGTTTAGCTAATTAAATTACCGGTGCTGCTTTTAAATGGCAGGCTAAAGCAAACTGCTTAATTTTCAATTTGATTATTCTTTTTATTTAGAAGCAAATTTTCAGAAAACTTATCATATCAATGTTTTGGGAGGTTAACCATTAATGAGATTAAATCAATAGGCTTTTAGATACTTTGCTTGTTGGTATGCAACAAATAGGTTTTGTGGGCACAGGAAAGCTTGCCCTCATCCGAGTGGACTATCATTAGAATGTTCTTGAAATATTCCACAATCTCTAGTGCTCTCAATAAATCTTACTAGGATTTATGAAGCATTTTGAAATCTCTCTGTCTCTAGCTCATTCTGTTTTGCTTACTTGCTCTGTCACTGTTTCTCTCTTTCTCTCCCTCTCTCTGTCTCACTGTCTTGCCCTCTTTAAAAAAAAAAGTCCTAAATATCCTATGTGAGTCTACCCCATATTCAGAAAGTTTAGATTTTGATGCAGTTGTGATTGCCCAGGAAGAGAAGCGAGCAATTAGTTCTGTGGGAAGGGGTGGCTAGAAGAATAAAATTTCAATCAGAATTACTGATTTGAAATGTTCAAAGGCCAGCACAGAGAAGCTCCCAGCCCTTTGCACTATCTCAAATGAGACAGGAAGACTGAAGCTGTAGAGGCCTCAGTGCCTCAGCGTTCTTTGGACACCAGAGGAGTGTTTGGGGACTTTTAAATGCAGTATTTTGCAAGTTACAAGAAACTGCTGGAAGAAGAAAGGAGGCCTCTGCCCCCCACCCAGAGTTTTGGTTGTTCTTCAGTCTTAAAGTATATAAAGAGTAGTAACATAGGGCTTAAAAATATTCAAATAACTCTTTTAAGGGTGTGCATGTGTGTGGTTTAGTTTAACTATCAAAGACTGTGACCTAAAACGGCAGCTTTTAAGTGCTCTTTGTGCAATTCGTTAGAAGCTGAGGGATGGTGTGATGACGGCTAAGATAAGGAAGACCTCAAATGCCAACACAGATGTACGTTTCCTCTTCCCCATCTTTCACCTATAGAAGAAGCTCTTTACTGTTTCTAAATCTTTCATTTTTCTATGCTTTGTGTTGACAATACAAAGTCACTCATGATCCATTTTCCCCTGGAAAAAGGAACCCATAGCCCGTCATTGGCATGTGGGGTAGGAAAACGATGACACAACTAGTAGCAGTGGTAGAAATAGAGGAGATGGTGACCAACACTGAGTGCTCATGACATGCCAAGCTCCCTGCTGAGCAAGAAGTTAAAAGAGAGGGAAGAGCAAGAAACCACGAGACCAAATGGTGTTAAGAGAAGGAGAGGCATCAGCTGAGTGCTGGAGTCATGGTTAAATCTGTGTCCTGGGCAGGGGTGGAGGGAAAACAGATACCATGAACCCAGTTCCAATTGCCTTATAGACACGGTCACATTTCATCCTTGTAATACCCCTAAGAGGTGAGTACTGCAGGTCACAAGCCCCTATCCACAATCCTGAAATCCAAAAATTTCAGAAACCCAGAAAGGTTTTATTGGGCTTGTGGTAAATTCAGTGGGTGGCAAAATCTGATCTGAAATGATAATGGACCTAATTATGGTCTTTATTTATCCCAGGTAGTGTGAACATACAAAGTGCAGACATGAGAATTGATTATGGAGTGTTTGCATAAACTAAAGCAAGGATTTTACATAATATACAGTTAATGAAATACTTTTGGCCCAAAAGTTTTTAGAGAAGGAATTGTTGGACCTATAATATTAGCCTAAATCATAGGTGAAAAAGTTGAGGCTTTGGAAAAGCTAAGAAACCTGGCCAAATTCAACTATTACTAGAATATAGAGTCTTTCCCCAACACATCTCATATAAACCAAATGATTATGGTTGGGATTTGGGGCAATTAGTCAGGGCTACAATTGTATATACACAAGGTTAGGAATTTATTTTTGCTTTGTTTTATTTACCAAACCTTAAATGCTGCTCTGGCTATAACCAAAGATTAAAAATGAAACAAAACAGGCATAAACAACTCCAATGAGCTGATCAGTAACAGCAAAGAAGGATTAGAGAGCCTGCCTGAGCACGTTCAATTGCAGGCCCTTTTGGTATGGACAGATTCAATAATCAAAAGGCCATACATTTCCCTGTAAATTGTACCCCTTTTCCTGGTTTTGGCACAGGGGAGGCAGGGAGAAAGGAGGAGGAACATGTGAGCTATTGGATTTCTTTATGAATTTTTAATTTCAAAGAAAAGCAAACCTACTCAAAATAGTTGATAAGAAGGGTGGAAGTGAGCAGGGGTTATTAAAAAGATACAGGAGCATCTCAGCCAACCTAAGTTCAGATTCTCAGAATCGGGAACATCAGACATATTTTCTCCATCACTTTCTTTGAGATTTCATATTCTCTCGTCTCTTTTCCTCCCTGAACATCTGCTTCTTTTCCATTTTTAGAGTCTGGATTCCTCTAAATGGCTCTTTTTTCCCCTGAGCAGCACTGACTTGCCATTGGGCCAACTCTGATCTCATAGCCACCTCCACTGTCCCAGCCATCTGACTACTACAGTTTGTTCTTTGGATTCTTGAGAAATCTGAGACCTATGATTCCTGGTTCCATTAGCTAGAGCCAAGAGAGCAGGTGTCACCCAATGCAAGCATGGCCTCCAAGGTAACATTTTTCAACAGGTATGTGTCTATACGTTTATTAATATATGGGTAGAGGGGAGAAAGGAGCTTATGAAGTAGGGGCTAAACACATTCATTCATTTTTTTTTTCCTGTAACAACACAGAACGCATTTCCCCCATCTTTCATCTAAGAAACCTTTGGCTATCATAGTCTTCTTAGGTGTTCCTTGTTCTGGGGCCTTCGAGCATCTTTCATACAACATGGTCTCCACATCCTCTTAATTACTCTCCAAATTTGTAAGTGTTGCAAAAAGAATATAAACTTTTTTTTTTTAATTTAGTTTTAATCCTAAATGGAGCATCTGCAGTTATGACAAGTATATCTGATTATGTTTTCCTATCGTGAGAAACTTCAGATACTGCAAATGGACTCTGGATAGAGAATGACTCCATTAGTAAATATTTATAAATATTCTCTACACATTTTTACATCTATTTTTTTATATTTATTGAGGTGAAATTCACATAACACAAAATTAACCATATTAAAGTGAACAATTCAGTGGCATTTACTGTATTCACAATGTTGTACAACTGCCACATCTAACTAGTTCTAGAACATTTCCATCACTCAAAAATAAAGCCCTGCACCCATTAAGGAGTTATTCCCCAATCCCCTCTACTCCCAGCCCAATCTGCTTTCTGTTTCTATGGATTTATCTATTCTCTATATTTCATATAAATGGAATCATCATATAATATGTAACCTTTCATGTCTAGCTTCTTTCACTTAGCATGATATTTTCAAGGTTCATCCACATTTTAGTGTGCATCAGTACTTTCATTCTTTTTGTGGCTGAATAATGTTTCATTGTAAGTATATTCCACGATTTCCTTATCCATTCATTTCTTTGTGGACATTTCTCTTTTGATTTTTGTGAATAGTGTTGCTGTAAGCGTTCATTTACAAGGATTTGTTTGAGTACTTATTTTCAATTCTTTTCGATATATAACTAGGGGTGGAATTGCTGGGTCATATTGTAATTTTATGTTTAACTTTCTGAAGAACTGTCAAACTGCTTTCCTTTACATACACTTTTCTTTTTTAACATAATGAATACTTCTAATTCATTATGACTAAAATCCAAATGAACCCTTTTATGATAAGAAAATGTCTTCCAAGCCTGTTTTATTCTCTTTATTTCTTAGATCTCATCTGTATTACCATGTAAAGACCATGAGAGAAAAATTGATCATGAACAGTTTGCTTTAACTTGTTCCAATGGGCCCCAGGTAGGTGCCTGCTATTTCTGAGTCTGCTGATTTGGGGCCATGTAGAGAAGCTTATGTGAAACAGGTTTCAAAAAATGTTTTTTTGTTGTTGTTGTTGTTTGTTTTTGTGTGTGTGTGTCATCTTACTCTGGCTCAGTTTAGAGGTGAATGAAGTCTTAGAAAGAGAAGGAAAAAAAAAGTGAATTGCTTAAATGGCCTTGAAAACCTATCCCAAAGAGCTTGCAGTTTGTTACCAGGCATTCTCTTGGTCCTTCTGGTAAGGACTTTTCTCTCATTCACTTGTTTATTCCCCCAAAGCTTATTTTGCCATTTAAATCAAAATGATTTAGATGAAGAACTTGATCTGTGATAATAAATTTACGGGCTTTCTCCTGCACAGAATATCTTATTTTTTAAGGTGATAAACCTAAAAATATGTTCAGTTCAATACTTGTGCTTCTCATTTCTCTTTCTAAATGATAGTGCAATGTTATGTCATATGCTGGTAAATCACCGCAGCATTTCATTCCAGAGGTGACAGGATTTTTAATGGTCCAGAAAATGACACTATATATATCAATCTAAACACATTTCACCTGCACTCAGGTACAAAGCAGTGGAACCTTACTGATTTTTCTCCCTTTCTTTCCTAACGAGTTTGAAAGGCACCCTATTGTTTTGGGTTTCTTTGTTTGAGTCTCCTGCTGTTGGCTTGTCTCCAGGACAAAGACAGATGAAAAGTCAAAATTACAATAAGTGTATTTATTTATGCATGCGTGAGATTTGATAGATTAGCTACATTATGAGTTAACAGTTATTACCTGGTAAAACGGTTGTAGTGTTATACTAATGTTGATTGAATAGAACATGAACCAGATAAAACAGATACAAAAGTATGTCCCATTAATCTAACATGGTCAATAGGAAGCATTTAATTTCCAAACAGTCTGAGAATTAACATGAGTACATTTCACAGTACCTGGAATCAGCAATGTTGGTAGAATTCCTTGATTCTGCAAGACTGCACTTGTGTGTTGAATGATAAAAGCAGTTATCAAATTAAAACCATGTTCAAAGTGATTTTATGTTTGCATGATGAATAGGAAGAGCAATCAACTGGAGGTGCCTTGTGTGTGGTGGAAACTCTCTAAGGAAAACAGACAATGGGAGATATCGGATGTCGTATGCAAGGAATGATCAAAAAGATATTATGAAAAAGTTCACAAAAAACGAGTCCAGAGAAGGTTTCACTGTGAAAAAAAAAAGCTCCAATATTATTAATATCTCTTGCCTCAGCCATTCCATATCCACAAATTTCACTGACATGTAAAAATGTTTGTTTTTTGGGGTTTTTTTTTTTGCATAGATGTTCACTTAAAACAGAAAAAGGAAATAACAGATGTGCTCAACAATAGGAAATGAAAAACTAAATTTTAGTACATCAAGATAATAGAAAAATATGTAGTCACAAAAATCACGATGATGACATAAATGGATATTTAATGATATGACATTAAGTGATAAAAGTACCTTTGTAGACTGTTACATATCATTTATCACATTTTTGGTAGAAACAAAATACGTGCTCTATAGCAGGGGTTCTTAAGGGACCCGTGAGCTTAAAATGAAATTCAAAAAAACATTCTTGTGGGGATGTGTTGGTACGGGTGTGATATATTTATTAAATAATACACAGTATTGTGTGGAGTCAGTATGGGGTCTGTGGTTTTCATCTGACTGGCAAAAGGATTTGAAGAACAAATAAGGTTAAGAACCCCTGCTCTATAGTATACATGCATTGGTACATGCTTAGGCACAATTATGAAGGGGTATTTGCTAAAATATTAAGGTTATCTCTAGATGATGATATTATAAGTGACCACCCCACCTGTCTTTCTTTTTTACTTTTTATTTTGAAATAATTATCAATTCACAGCAAGTTCCAAAGGTAGTTTTTATGGATTGATTTGTGTCTCAAGAAAAGGCATGTTCAAGCCATAACCCCCAGTCCTGTGACTATGACCCCATTTGGAAATAGGATCTTTGAAGATATTTTTAGTTAAGATGAGGCCAAAACGAATTAGGAAGAGCCATTAATGCAATATGACTAATGTTCTTACAAGCAGAGGAAATTTGCATACAGTTACTAAGATAGACACACGGAGAGGTGGCCATGTGATAGAGGCAGACATTTCATTCTGCTGCCACGAGCCAAAGAAAACCCTGGATTGCCAGCAATGGTTAAGGCACTGAACAGATTCTCCCCTGAAGAGGACACATGGCCTTGCCTAACACCTTGGCTTTGGACGTCTAGCCTCCAGGACTGCAAGACAATACATTTCTGTTGTTTAAGCCAACTGGCCGGTGGTACTTTGTTACAGCAGTCCTGCCAAATTAAGACAGTATTACAAAGAGGTCTCCTGTAGGTTTTCATCAGTGTCCCTCACTGGGTAAATCATGTAACAATAGAAAAATAACACATCCAGGAAACTGGCCTCGGTACAATATACCTGTGGAGTTCTATACATTTTATCACATGTGTAGATTTGTGTAACTACCACCACGCTCAAGATACAGAACTATTCTACACCACAAAGATATCCATTTTGCTACCTCTTTATAGTCACACCCTTCCCTGCCATCCCCATGATATCAACCAGTAATTTGTTCTCCATCTCTAAGTTTGCCAGATCTAGAATATTCTATGAATGGAATCATGCAGTTTGTGACCTTTTGAGACTGGCCTTGATGGCCATCCAAGTGGTTGCATGTATCAATAGTTTGTTCCCTTTTATTGCTGAGTAGCATTCCACCATAAAGATGTATGGCAGTTTCACTACTCACTGATTGTAGGACATGATGGTGGTTTCAAGTTCCCTATCTTTTTTATTCTGTTTGAGATTTTCTAAAATGAGTCTGAAATATTACTTATGTAAATAAAAAGTTTAAAAAGTCAGGAACAAAGCAATATATACATTACGAGCAGAAAAAGACATGAAGGACAGAAATCAAAATGTTGACAATGGTCATCCCTAGGGAATGGACCGTGAATGCTTTTGTTTTTTCCTTTCACTTGTTTCTGTTATCAAAATGTTCCATATTAAATGTACATCAGTTTTGTAATAAGAACTGATTCTTTGTAATAATAAACTTTATTTTTAGAGAAATTTTAGATTACAGAAAAATTACATCAAAAGAATAGGAGATTCCTACATAACCCTCGCCTCCACACACATACAACACACATATACACACATTCCCCCCTATCATTGACATCTTATATTAGTGTGGTATATGTGTTACAATTGATGAGCCAATACTGTAATAAGAACTTCTTTAGAATTTTTAAAAAATAAAGATGTGGCTAGTCTACATCCCTCTGCTTTAAGAGAACTAGGTTTAGGTACCCGTGATAATTATTAAAAAAGAACGAGGAGGACTAACTGTAAAACCTTAGAATAACTGTGCTTAGAGGATATCAGGGAACACATGAAGAAACCTTTGATGACTTGTGTAACAGCTAAGCATTCTCTAAGGTCCCGAATTGCAAAAGACAGTTTGCTTTTTAAATGCTTTTGATTTCTTCAGCAACTGTTCACCTACCCATGACTCATTTGATAGTGTATTAGGAGACAGATTGATGGGGGATGAGAAGCTGAAAAAAACGGCTAGTTTTGACCTTGCGGGGGTTACAATTTGATTGAGATCAGATTTGACTAAAACAATGACTTGCTTTTTGTGTGTGGTTTATGAAAATTAGTTACATTAAAAGGGCAAAGTTGGACAGCGTTTCAAAATAACATATAAACAACAGTGTGTAAATATAGCACAGACAAGGGCCAGGTAGAGAGGGGACCATTAAAGCTGTCTATTAATTTGAGGAAGTTCATTGTATCACTAAATCAGATGTGAGAGGGTCAATGGACTTTAACAGACTTAACGCATTACCCAAAGGAATAAGAACATGGGATGGGATGAGGTTCAGAATTATAGCCAACAGCTAAGAATTCCACTAATGTGAGTAAAATTCTTTCCTCTATTAAGCAAACATTCACTGAGCCCCTGCATTCATTGCTTTCAATCTGGAGTTTTGAGCCCAATATCAACATCACAGAGTAATTGCACTTAAAATTTCATTTTAATTTAAGGAATACTTTTTTTATTGTACTTTATTTTTTTATTTTTATCTATTTTTTTACTCTTTTATTTTTGTATTTTATTATTATTATTTTATTTTATTACTTTTTTTTTTTTTTAACTTTGTTTTTGGGTAGGTTTTGGATTGTACAACTGTGTCAGGGGAGAATCACTGGCGCAGGGAATCAGTAATGGGGGAATGTGTGGGGAGGTTACACTGGGGCAAGCCTCTACGGCGTATGAACGTGTTCAAGAGGTCATGGGGCTTTGCCTTGGTGGGTGGAGACCCACACAATAACCAAAGAATATTGAATTACCATCCTGGGAAGTCCTGCTACATTCTTGAATAGAGCAGCAAGTATCCCCGGAGTACATGGGTAGTGCATAGCGAAGCAGGACAGACCATTATGCTAGGCTCTTGATATTAGTGGTTGTACTTATGAACCTTTTCATGTGAAATTGAAACTTAGCCTAGTATTCTATTTTGCTTAAGAGTTACCTCCTGAAAGCCTCCTTGTTGCTCAAAGGTAGCCTCTCTCTAAGCCAAGCTCAGCATATAAATGCACTACCTTTCCCCTGGTGTGGGACATGACTCCTGGGTATGAGACTCTCTGGCACCAAGGGATTATTACCAAACACCAACTAGCAATGCATCTGGTTAAACACCTTGACCAAAAGGGGGGAATATTAAATGCAAATGAGTTTTTATGGCTAAGAGATTTCAAAGTGAGTCAGGAGGTCATTCCAGAGGTTTCGCTTATGCACATCTCAGCAGGATCTCATTGACTGCCACAGTAAACAGTGCCTCAAACAATGGGTTCCTGAGGGATCTAGAGACATCTAGACACCATAGGCAAGGCAGACAAGCTCAGGAATTCATCGCCCTGTCAGTAGGCCTTATTTTGGAATATATGTTCCCCAATATAACAGATTTAGACTCATTTATAATTCCCTACACAAGACTCGTCTGCCTCTCTTATTTGAACCTATAGTTAGCACTATACTTGTTAAATATATCTCTCAGAGGCTTAAATCTTCAGTTTGTTTATATGCCATTTGAACCCTGAATCTCAGCATAGTTGGAACACCTACTCTCCAGTTCATTGGACTTGCCCAGGGCAACTAACAAAAGGATGATGATGAACAACATCCATCCCAAAAAAACAGTATCTACAACAGCAAGCAAGACAGTTCTAGCCATCTGCCTTATGGCATCTAAGCCCCCTCTCAATCAGAAACAGAGTGGGTATCACCATTCCCAAATCCTCAAGATGGAGGGATGAATAAACATAAGGGAGCAATGCAATGATGAACTTACGTAGACTAATGATTATTCTAGCAATTGATATAATTGATATAAAGGCAGTGGCCACCAGAGATTCTGAGAGGAGGGAGAAGGAAGAACAGTTGTAACATGGGGTACTTTGGGGACATTGAAATTGTCCTGCACGACATTGTAATGACAGATACAGGCCGTTATACATTATACATTTTGTCAAAACATATAAAAAGTGTAAACTATAATGTAAACTATAGTCCATGGTTAGTAGCAATGCTTCAATATGTGTTCATCAATTGTTACAAATATACCTCACTAAGGAAAGATGTTGTTATGGGGAAAGTGTGGGAGGGGGAGAGAGTGGCATATATGGGAATTACCTATGCTTTTGATGTAACATTTTTGTAATCTAAAACTTCTTTAAAGATAAAAAATTAACTGAAAAACAAAACAAAAATAAATAAAAAATAATAAACATTAATTCTAAAACAATATTGGGTAAATTTCAGAGCTGAATTTTGGAGTTGATTCATTCATGAAATTAGATTTTATTGAGTGCCTATTGTGGGCTCATATGTTCTGGGTGCTGTTGGGATAGTCTCTGCCCTCATGGAGTATACATTCTGGTATACATATGAGGGGTATGTATATAAAAACAAATAAATATGTTACCATATGGGCTGGCTATGAAAAGTGCAATAGGAGAAATACAGCAGAATGAGGGGAATGCAGTGATGGCAGGGTGTCAGGTTCAGAAATGACAGGAAAGGTGATTTTAAGCAGAGACCTGAAGGAAGTGAGGGTGGATATGAACAGATATTTTGGAGAGAGTTTTCCAAGCAGAGAGAAGAGCAAGAGAGAAGATCCTGAGGTGGGGCTGTGCTTTTTGAGAAGATCCTGAGGTGGGGTCAGTGTGTTGTATGAGTTGAGTAACAAGGGGGAAAAACAGAATTGGATTTTCAGGAAAGTCCAGAGTTGGGTTTTCATACTGGATGAGTTGGGAAGCCATTGGAAGATATTAGGCAGAAAAATGATCTCAAGTGACTTGGATTTTTAAGAGGCTCACTCTGGCTGTTGGGCTGTAGGTAGACTACACGTGGGGCAAGGGTAGAGGCAGGGAGACCAATTAGGAGGCTCTTGTAAAACGCTAGTCAAGATATGAGAGTAGTTTAGACTACAGCAGTAGCAATGAATGTGGTGAGAAGTGGCTAGAATCTGGACTTGTTTGTCAGGATTTGCTAATGGATGTGGGGTATCAGAGAAAGAGGCAAGGATGATTAAGGGTTTTGGCCTAAGCAATTGAAAGATCGAATTTTCCATGTATCGAGATGGGGTGGGGAGAAACAAAATTTGCTGAAATTAAATGAAACTAGAGTCTTGAGACATGCCAAGTCTGTGGTGAGAGGCACTGAGTGAGTCCCTTAGACCCTCCAAGGTGCACATTCAGCAGTATTGCTCTTAGACCCTGGCTAGAGGAGCCCATGCCCTAGGCTTAGTTCTGGACCTCCTTTACCTATTCCTTGGGAGGAGTCCGTGAGGCCAAGGGGATGTGCCCACTCAGAGCCCACTCTCTTTCCACATAATCTGGGCAGTCAGCACTCCAGAATTCCCTGTCCGATGGCCCTGAGCCCACTTTCAGGACCTGTGTGGGCTCCATCCCAGGGTCCACCCTCCTGAGGCACACCATACCGGGGTAATGTTCACCCTCAAGCCACGGGGGGCTGTTTGCAGGAGGCTTGGTGAAGCTTGGGTGTGCAGCCTGGGGTGTCCACACAAGTGCCGGAGGCCCCTCCAAGTGCAGCCAGAGCCTAGAATAAGAAGAAAAGGAAAGGAGGCTAAAACTGGGGCAGGGATCTCGCTCCCCATATTCAGCCAACTTTGAAATCTGAGGAGTCAGAATTCAAACATAAGCCCAGCCTTCCAGGTCATTATAAAGATATATTTGCCAAGACAGGAGAATGGAACATAATTTAACAGTTAGCTTGATTAGTAATAAAATTTTTGATATTTCACTACATCTGCAAGTCACTAGGTAGATGTGTGGAACTTACAAATGGGATAAAGACTTTGTCTTTAAAGGTCTTCCTGGATCAGTCCCCAGTCCCATCAGGCGTCGCTGGGCCTCCTTCCTTGGGAAGGGCTCTAACCTAAGCACACTAATCACACCAGGTTGGAATTGCCTGGTTTACTTCTCTGACTTTCTCGCCAGCCTGAATTTCCAGAGGACAGGAAAAACAGCGTACTCCTCTTTGACTCAGTGTGATCCAGTAGAATGCTGAGCTCTTGGTGAGCCAGGCTTGTTTAGGGAATGGGGAGATGAAACTCAAACCTGGCAGAAAAACAACGGCCCTGAAACACAGGCCATGGGACCCCTGGGGAAGGACCCCACCAGAAGGCTGCTGGAGGGACCCCACCGGAAGGCCCCATTTGGAACAAGATTTCACCCAGGATCAAGGGAAAGCCCTGGATATTCTCAAGGGGATTTCTCATTTGCCCCCCTCCCCCATCCCTGGAAGGGTTTACGGGTGGGGTAAACAATCACAACAGCAAACAGCTGGGACCCCTCCCCCGCACAGTAAGGAGCAATGAATGGTTTAAAAAGCAAGTGCCCAGGCTGAAGCGCTCTCTCTCTCTCTCTCTCTCTCTCTCTCTCTCTGCCTGAACCAGCCCACAAGTACATTTGGGGACCTGTAATCTATAATTTTCTCCCATTTCTATTCTCTTCTCTCATTTCCTTAATAAACTACTGGCCTAACTAAACTGGCATGTTCTTAAATTCTTTTATGTAACATAACCAAGAACCTAGAGGAAATCCAGCAACAATAGATGCACCCTCAAAAATGTTTATGGAGAAAAGGAAGGGAAGGGGATAGGGGAAAGGGGGAGAAAGGGAGGAACAAAATGATTGATCTGATTATGGAAGACTTAGCTAGCAGAGATTAGACGGTTGCAGTATCTGTAATTGGAGGTACAGAGCGCTGTGTGCTCCAGGTGAAGTGTGAAGGGCTAAGGTAGTTCAGCAGCGGATATGGGCCTTTTAGGCTCTCCACAGGGGTGGTTCAGTGGCCAGAGCATTTTGCTGACCTTGGACAAGTCAGGTGAGCTACCTGCTTCTCGTCCTCCATCTGTAAAATGGGGTGTTGAGAGGATACATGAGATAATATATGCAAAAACTCTTTCACTTCTTCAGAAGAAAGACACTATATAAACCTAAGGTATTATTATCATTCATTTTAACTTTGGAATAGCATCATCCTGTCATTTTTGATCCCATAATTACAATACATCAGGTAAGCACAGATTTTAAAATCAAGGGAGTACTGCACAATGCAAGGAGACATGAAAACTTTGTCATATGAGAACAGCCCTGACAACTTCAAAAGTGCCTCAGGGCTGCATCTATTTCCATATTAATACAATCCACATACATTGTTAAAGAGAAATGCAAACGTGGAGTATTTGCCTCTTAGTTGAAAAAATACACAAAAATGGCCTGTTTGGGCTTTGTGGCGATGGATAACTGCTGGCAACCAGCACATTTGTTTTTGTTTTTTTTTTTTAATTTTATTATTTTTATTATTTTTAAAGGCAGACTGCCACATGCAGCGCCTCATTTGGATGTGTCTGTAGTCTTGGAAGCTTGACTACCCTACGTCCTCCTACAAATGGACCTTGAGAGCTTGCCTGGAGGTTCTAGCAGGGGAGCGCAGCTACTCGTATACCCTTGACCGAAGAAAGGTCCTCCTCTACCGCGGAAGGTCGTTCTCTTCCAGCGAGCGCGCAGGTTCGGGAGGGACGCACAGGGAGCGGTGAGGGAGGAAGGGGACACCCGCCTAGCCAGCCAGATCAGCTGAATCAACTCTGGCCATCAATGGGGTGACAGATATCACAGCCAGATCACCCTGACATCCAGCACACTTGTTTTTGAGACAAGGGATGAAGGTACTTTTTGTTTGAAACCATGGGCTACCACCATTTGGGACAGTCAGAGACCCCTGATTTTAAAGCAAAATGTGATATCTAGGGATATACAGGCTCTAAATGGCCTTTTAAAATATATATCCATGCATTGCTAAGAGTTTTTTTTTAATATGGCAATTCTTAAGAGCTATAAGTGCTAAGTATTGCAATTTCAATATGTTTTTCCAAAGTGAATAAGGTTTTGGTCAAAAAGCTTTCTTTGCCTTTGTCCCTACCAGGGCCCACATATTCCTGTTAAGTATGGGGTAAAAGAAGGAGCACTGGGGAAACAATAAGATGGCTTTAGTTTTACACAAATATGGTGTGGTCTCAGCCAAGTTGTTAGGTCTTACTTGCCTCGTCTATAAAAGGCAAGATTGGGACAGAAGTTCTCTGGTCTTCTACTCAGTCAACAAAAGAGAAAAATGACCAGCTTAAGATCTATGGATGGACAGTGGAGGGAAGAGCAGAAAACATCCTTTTCAACTACCTTTCCATCCTTTGTGTCTCTGAATCCTTACCCTACAGTGGTTTTTCAGTGGCCAAGGTTATTTCTGGAATCCCCATCCATTTACAAAATGACACCATAGAAGACTTCAGTTGTGTTGCTCCTGGTGGAAACCTGGGAGAGTTTTTCAGCTCTAATTAACAGTGAGATGTCACTGTTTGGGGTGAAGACCAAGGGACAGCCCTTGAGGTACCTTCTTGGCATTCATTACAGAGATTTCATGGTGGTACCATTCCTGATATTTCTTAGGCCAGACAGAGAAGTTGAGCTGAAGTGTATATGGGCAGTGGGGGAGCAGGGAGAGCTTTTCTCAGAAATCAGTGTTTTCACAAAGACTCTTAGCTGTGAGAGCCAGGGTATGTGCCTTCTCTGTGAAGTGCAACCAGGATGCTACAACATGCCCTTTTCTTCTCTCTCTCTCTCTCTCTCTCTCTCTCTCAGGCCCTGTGGGTTAGAAGCCACCTGATCTAGGGCAGCCATTGGGTATAGAATGTGCAGCCTTACTCTCAGAGCTCCAGGGACTCAGGGCACAAATGACAAATGTTTCCTTTGGCTCGATTAATGGAACAAAGAATTTTCCACAGTGGGCCTGTCAGAAGTATGTGTGGAGATGAAAACATGAGGATTTTATCCCTCAGTTTCTTCCCTAGCTTTCCAGTTGGTACAAAATTCAGCAACAATAATTCATTTTGTATTTTTTAAAAAGGGATTGGATTTGGACTTTTATTGATGACATACAAGGTAGCTCTTAATTAGAAAATACTCTTTACCTCTACCCCGATGGGCAGATCTGATAGTGTAATTTAGGTATTCTCCACTGATCCAGATGCAAGATCCATTAAGCTAATTATGTGCCGCTCTGTGTTTGGAATGTTTACAGACATTATTTCATTGAATTCTCACAGCCTGGGACTGTAGCCTCATGTAAAGTTAAGAAAACCCAGGTGAGGGGTTAGTAAAGTAAACAGCTGGGATTAGAAATGGGACCTTCTGATTCCAAATTCAAGATCTCCTTTCACTATCCACATACTGTCCATCACAAGTCACAATTCGTTTGGGGGATGCCCTACTTAAGGAAATAATTTTTCCAGACAATGGAGGACAGACAGGAAGGGGTGATAATGAGAAGAGCCTTGGATCTTCAGTGTAGCCTAAATATATCTCAGCTGTCTCAAGGCCAGTCTCTGCCTTCTGATGCAGAACAAGAACAACACACATGAGAAGTTTTGAAGAGTAATATGAATCCTTATGAAAAAGTGGTACATTAAGTTTAAATAGTGCATTGCTTGGTGAAACATCCTAAAATTCCCAGTGACGAATCCTTTCGCTGAAAGACTCCACAATTGCTGCCCTCTCCTGCTTTTCCCTTACAGTTCTCTTTTTGTATGTTTTTCTGTCCAGGATTCTCTTTGTGTGTATTTCTCTTTGTGTTTGTCTTTCTCCCCTTCTTTTTCCCATCCCACCATGCCATCTGCCCCTCTTTCTTTCCTTACCCCACCTTCCCACTCATGTACTCACTCTCAACCCATGACCCTCTGCTTCACACAGAGCCCCCAGGGAAGCCTGTGACTGCTATTAATCTCACATCAAACTGGCCCTGGAATTTTGGTGAATAAAGTTCTCCATCTCATTATATAAGTTAATAAGCTCCTAGAGCATGTTCAGATCCTATGAAATATTAACGATGTGACACAGAAGTTGTAAGCTGAGGATATCTTATACTTAGAGTATTAGGAGACTTTGCCAATTGAACATCAATCAGAAATTAAAACAAAGCATTTCTAAATGCATAGTAAAAATCAGTGGAAAATATATGATTTCTAAAAGTGTGACGTAAGAAGAAAATTTGGGGGAGAACACCTATTGCTACTTAAAAGAAGATATGCTTAAAACTCATTATTGTGTAAGCTTCCTACTTTTAATAGATAGCATGTATTGGCCATGTAGAACAAAGCACAAAATCAATTTGGAAGTGAAATATGAGTTGTAAAGTTCACATTTAGTACCAGCAGGTTCTTTTTTAGTATCTGCTAGGCACTGGATGAGGCAAATAGCATTGACCTCCAATTCAGAACTTAGTGGAATCAAAGGTCTTTCTCTGAGCACAGTTCTAATGCAAGGCCCCACCTGCAGGTGTCAAAACAATAAGGATGTTTGGGACATCAAACCAAAACACTTCTGGTAGGGATCTCTGATTTTATGTGCTCCTCAAAGATAAAGTTAGATTGAATTTTTATCTCCTAGTGTCCTAGGCTGAACTGTTATGCTGAAAATGGCAACCCTGAGCACCAAAGAAACAACAGAAGGGGTTTTTAAATGGTGTGTGTGTCGGGGGGAGCTTTTCCTTTATTCTTTCTGGCTGGAATAAGACACTTAAATGCTGCACTATTATCATTTCTAAGAAGGATACTTCGTTGGTTAAATAGGACAAGACAGAGCCTGATGATTTCTGGTAAAATTCAAAACTGGGCAGCCAGTTTTCTAGCCTCAAGCATCACTTTGTCCAAACAAGCCCTCTGCAACCAGGTGTCCCACCTACTTAAAAATTCCCTGAAGTAATCCCCAAAGGAACTTCATGGCCAAGGTTTGCTGAATCCTAGGCAAAATCATGAGTCCTCTTCTATTTGCATAGCTTCTCTCCCACTTTCCAATTTTGGAGACTCTTATGAATATCCAGATTCTTTGCACAGTGGGGAATAATCACAATTGTCAGGCATTAACAATATGGTGTTTTCATATACAGCCTTTGGAAAATGACTGATTGAATCTCAGAATATAGAGGAAGTTTTAAACAAGGAAGAAAATAAATCACAGGAGATCAAGCAGTTGTTCAGCCATCAGCCCAATAAAACATTTACCATGGACCAGGTATGGGCTCTGGATTCCTGGGTCAGAGAAGAACAATCATGACTGTAAATCCCAGATGGGCAGGCATCATAGTTCTTAGGCTTATCAGTTATTGCAAATCCCTTTCTCATTGGCTGCCTTTCCCAGTTGTCCTTGAAGCTAGGGGTAACCATGTGACACAGTTCTAGACACAGGTCTAGACAGTTCTGAAGGGCAAAGGAAGAAGTTCTAGAAATTTTTTTCTTTCTTGATGAAAGGAACCAATATAACGTGCACCTGCCCTTTTCCCCTGCCTCAAATGCAGATTCTGTGCCTGGTGATACAAAAACCAACCAGAGACTGTGAATGAAATGCCAAGAGAATGGCAGAGATATTGGGTCAGTCGTCACTGAGCCACAGAACCAATACCAACAGCTGCCTCCTTCCAAGTATTTCATTAGGTGATAATGAAAAGAATCCCTATCGTTCTGAACCTCTCTAAGATGGGTTTCTATTATTTGTGCCAAATACATTCCCTGAGACAGTACCCTGGATTGTGCTTAGCAAAACACCTTACAACAAGGTACAGTGAAAAAGTAGGAGACCCCACCTCAATAACAATCACTCTAAAACCTCTACTCCAAATCAAGTCTGATTCTTGAGATTTAGAACTTTGTACCCCACTGCCTAAAGAGGATTCCCAAGAGGATATCTCAGAGCTCCACAAATTCTTCTCAGCCCAAACTGAATCCCCTTTTTATATCCCTTTATCCCTAAATCTGCTCCTCTGAGTTCCTAATTTCAAGGAATGGCACCATCACCCCCCAACTGTTGAAATCAGGGTACAGATACCATTTCAACTGTGCTCTATTGGACTTGAAGAGAGTCTTGAAATCCTAATCAAAGATCCATAACGTTCTCTGTACCAGATTGTTTTTTTGTTTTTGTTTTTTTTTTAATCTGGAGACTAGTCTCATAGTGAACTGAGAAAAAATACACAGTGACTTGAGGTTCTCTCATGTCACTGCTCCTCCTTGTGTAGCTCAGAATCAAGAACAGAAGAGAAGGAGAAAGGAGAAGGGAAGGGTCCACACTCTGCCTTCTGGCTCACACTGGTTCTGCCCAGCTCTGTTGGCCTTGTAGAGGGAAAAGTCCTTGGAGAGGGCAGGCCAGGGAAGGGCAGGTCAATTATCTAGAGCCCTTCAAACGACAAGAAAATCAGAGGAAAACTCCTCTCAGGAAGGAGTAGGTGAGAACCAAAATATTAAATAGTTTTTTCTTTTCAAATTGTATAACTCACTCCTACCCACATGTGGCATCAATGCAGGTCCTTTCTCCGCAGCAATAGTTACAGCTCTTCTGTTGGAAGTAATAGACACCCATCCAGCTAAAGCAAAAGGGAACCGTGCTGTTTCACACAAACCGCCCATGGGGCTGACTGGAATCCTTGGATTAGAACACCTTCTGAACATTCTTTGTCTGTCAGCTTCATTCTCTCACCACAGAAAGGCTGCTTCACGCCTCAGCCCATTGGCCCACTAGTCTCTCTGCTCAAGCCCAGAGAGGAAAAGGAGTCTCTCACCCTCCCTCCCTTCCAAAAGAATCCCCGAAAAACAAATCAGTAGGACTTTTCTGGGGTCCTTGAGGGCAGTCTTTGCACATATAGAAGACTGTTTGCATTTACTTAGTTTCTAAGATAAATATTCAATATACTGAAGTAATGAAGCTCTTGTTTTTTTTTCTTTAAGCTTTCAAGTTCAAACTACAAATCTTATTATTCTATCTATAAATCTAATAAAATTTTAAGGGCTGCTTTACAATTTTGGCAATTAAGTGCCCTTAAACAGTCTGAACTGCATTTATAAATGTAATATATACAATTTTCTTTTTAAGTACTTTAAATGCTTTACTAACAAGCAAAACTTTCCCAAATACTTAAGCAGTTCTTATAAATCTAATAAGTTAAACTTTTAAGTTTTGTGACCCTTAAGTTTTCTTAAGAGTTTGAATACTGTTTACAAACTTAGCCAACTTCTCTAGAACTTTCAACTTTAAAGCTTTCGTCTGAAATCAACCACTTCTTTAGACATTGGAACTAGAATCACATGACTAATTCCATAATTGGATATGCCAGAATCTTCTAAACATTAAAAATGCCTTACAAATATTACAAATACTTTAAATACTAAACATGTAGGGATTGTCTTGAATGTGACACAAAAATGTTTCAAGTATGGGTTTTATTTCATCCTGTCTGTGATTAATTCTAAATCTTCCCAAGGTTGAAAAACACTTAACTGATAAGGAAATAGCTTTACTATTCCCAGCAAACTGGAGCTCCTTCCCACTGGTTGGTGTTTCTCATTAACCAGAGATGCTAGGTCCAGATAAGAGCTTGGGGGCCAGAGAACTTCAGCTTAGTAGTTCTCTCTTTCCTGGCAGACATAATAAGCCAGTGATTAGTGGATGCTGAGCCCATGTCCTACAAATGCTAGAAGCATAAACTGAGTCTCCTGAGTTGAGGGTAACCTCTTACCTAGTTAGTTTGTAACTTCTTTCCCCTGTTTTCACCAGATTTGCATCCATGAAGTAGGTAGCCTCCCACCTAGATTGCATCACCGCTTGACTGGATTCAGCTAATCTATTTAGCGTTTGGTTCTTATCCTGCCTGCCCATAGGTCACAGCTGCTAAGGCCATTTCAATGATAGGAAGAAGGAGAATGCCAGCCAATTGGTCAGGTGCCCATCCAGTGGCCCAGGTGATCTAATTATCAAGTTGCATACCTTTTGTCCACAGGTCCACAGAGAGAAGAGGGGAAGAAGACAGAAGTGACCAAGTCATTATTTACAGAACTACAAGCAGCTACCTGGCATGGTCCCTCTCCTCCACTCCCCATGCCCACTCATCCCTTCCCAAACCATCTTCAATTCTGAAGACAGTGTGACGTTTCTCAAATACGAATCTGGCTGTGTCCTGCTCCTCTTTAAAATCTTTCAAGAAACCTCCATCTTCACCATTTGTAGGACTATGACCAAGGTTTATTAAACTCTTCTTCATACTTCAGGAATTCCTTCCAGGATGACCTTCCCTCAACACCTCTCTGTCCTTTAGCTGTGCCCTCTTCTGGGTGTCCCATAACACCTTTGTGACTCTATTATAGCACTCATCTGAATGTTTCACAATTCCTTGCCAGCGTGTCCCTGTTAAATAGACCATAAGCACCTTAAAACAGGATATGTCTTCTTCTAGTGCCTTTCACAATACCTGGCACATAGGCAATCTCAACAGAGACTTCAGTTGTGAGGCCTCTGGAACTAATGCATATGTGGAACGTGAAAATAATTGATATGTATTGTGGTGCACACTGAAACTTCATGGCTCTGTGAGGATGTGTGTGTGCGTGAAAGAGACACAGAGAGACGTGAGAGAGACAGAATGAATTTAGGCACCATAGTTTAATCAGTGCATGACCTCAGAATTAGCAGAAATCTTCAAATCCTTAATGACACAGGCAAACGTGGGAGGCATGGAATTTTCAAGATCATTTATGTCCCTTCTAAATAAAAATAATAATGGCAGCAAACTTATATTATGGGCCTGGTATTGTTCACCATATATTAGTTAATTTACTGCTTATGCAAATCCTATGAGACAGGTGCTTCTATTTTTCTCCTTTTACCGAGGCAAAGTCTAAGGCAGAGAGAGGTTCTATAACTTACCCATGCCTCTAAAGAGATGTAGCTTACCTGTTGGTGACACTCAGTGCTCCACCACGAGACGGATCCAGGTAACAAGTCAGGAAATGAAGAGGACAGCAGAGTAGAAAGAAGGAATGGATGGTGAATTCAGAGAAGACAAGCTGCCAGGTGCTAAGATCCTCTCTTCATTCATCAGGAGACATTACTGCTGTCTGTAGTCTTAGCTGAATGAATATATTCAGTTTGGTTACAGCATCCATCTAGTTGCTACTGGATCAGATACAGATCTTAGTATTTGATTCAGATCCATCCACTCCAGCCCATGCAGAGGTAAGTGTCCTACCATGGGTTTGCCAAAAGCAAAATTAGCAATCCCAACCACCTGTCACGTAAACAAGAGGATATATATTATTTTTAACTGAATCAACTAGTTTGAACTGTAGTGCAGTGACATCACCCAGGATCAGATCCATCCTGTGGTGCCCGTGACTGACAGTCAGCTTCTCTCCAAACGCCCATCTTGACCTGCCATTGCTGCAACATTATGAAGGGTTCTGCCTCTCTTCACCTAGGTCAAGCTAAGAAGGAATGTCAGAGAGTGAATGGGCCCACGCTTCCTGACTCCAGGAATTCCTGGCAGTGTCTATGTCCGAGTCTGCTTTGTACTTTCTACAGATGTGAAAGGTTGTCACTCCAACCAACCATTCTTGCAGTGGTCAGTCCAAGCTTGCGACACAATTGTTAGCAAGTAAGATAGGAGCAGTTCAGTCTCTTGTTGCTGGACTCCTGGCAGCAGGGACTCCTTGGGGTTGGTTTCTGCACTTATGACATGAGTTGGCATCATGAGCAGACATGTGAGGCAGGGAATTAAGATAAGAGAGAACATAGAGAAAGCTTGGGGAACAATGCCTTCCTGTTTGAATCATTTGCTGGCACATGTCCCCATCGTCTCCATAGTTTGAGAAACAAAGCCATTTCCCTGGTTACAATTGCAGGGTGGACGTGCCACTGTGTATTTTTCAGAATGATGAATGCAAGTTTGTGTGTGTGTGTGTGTATTTGCATTTGAGTTGTGTTTGAAAGAGGCTGTGAAGATTTCTGTAACTAATACATAGTTTAAGTTGCTATGTTACTATATTTATTATAACTCTCCCTTCTTCATCTTGGACAGATGGCTTTATGCTTGGTTGTGAAGTTGTGGGCTCATTTCTGACACTGTGTGGCTTGTAAAACTTACTGGCTGACCTTGGCCAAATACCTTATCTCTTTAGTACCTCAGCTTCCTCATCGGTAAAATAAAGAGGTTGAAGCAAATTATCTTTGCCCTCTCACTCTAGCTTTACAGTGCAAGAATATGAATGTGCATTGATTTGTTATCAATGCATTACATTTGCAATATCTTTGACATGCAGGGACTAATTTGTTTAGAATTAACACTCACCAGGGTAAGAAAGAAAGGGTATATCACATCGCTAGTGGGTTGTTGCTAATCTGTTTCTCTGGCTGGGATCTAATACCAAATCAATTGGCAATAAAGGTTGCTGGACAAGTTTAGGGCAATAAGGTAACTCTTCTGCCAAAGGGAGAGCTAAAGGCATGCACAAGGGATCTCAGGTACTTTTTTCCAATGTGTGATGTTCATTCACCCTGAGCATGCAACAAGTTTGTTGGGCAGTGCCCAAGGCTTTCCCTGGAATAGGTTATTGTCCTTCTAGAATTCAATCCTCTCCTGTAGTTCTCTGAGGAACTCAGATTCCATGTTGACCCTCTCATCTCTAGTGCCCCTTAATAAAATCTATAATGGCTTACAAAATGATTCCATAATGTGCTAGCCTCTTTCTTGGTCATCGCGATATGATTGCTTTTTCTTATTAGCGAAGTGTTTCTGATTCCCACTGAGTCTGATTCCAGGGACAGGAATAAGTGCACAATCATTCTCTTGGAGCACAAGCCACTGCTTTCATTAGTTTGGCTGCCCTCCCCATTCTGGACTTCTGCTTTATACACTTCTCACAGCTCTGACACCTCTGCTCAATATGTCTTGTCATTCTTGGCTAATAAAATTGGGCTGATGCCAAGTCAAACATTCTCTCAAATCCTATGTGTCCCATCTCATCATGTCTTCCTTTTATCACTGAATGAAATGCAGTACTGTTTGAATGATTGCCTGGATATGTTTCTTTGTTTTATCCTACAAATACAAACATAAGACTGGACCATCTTCTCAACTTCGATTTTGCTCCTTCTTATGTTTCTACAGCTAAAGAAGGTTTTAAGGAAGGGATTTTTTTGAGATGCATGGCTCTTTATTCCCTTTGAATGTTTCCAATCACTAAGATAAGAATTCCTATTCTTTATAAGCTCATCAAACTGCTTAAGATCTTCATCGTCCACCATGGCACTACATTTCTTACAAAGGGTGTTTCAGTCTGTATCGGAGATCCCAAAGTTCAGCATCTCACTCTGCTTCTGCTTCCCCCATAACCCTATAAGCCAGGAAATCTGAATTGTTTTGTCTCTTTTGCCAAATTTTTTATCATTTTTTATATTAAAATTTTGATTCATATACATATATTTTTTATATAAATGTTAAATGTGATCGCATGTATATTTTTGGGGTTTTCTGTTTTTAATTTAGTGCAGATTTTTTGTTCTCTTTCCTTTTTTGTCAGCTCCTCTCTGCCCTCTACTACCTACCACATGATTCCCCTCCACACGACTCTGCATCTCATTTTACCCATATAGCAGGTATCATTTTATATTTCTCCATGTTTCTGTAACTATAGACAAAACTGAATATATAAAGTTAAATATGCAGAAATAGAGGCCATGTTGGCCAGGATTCCAGCAGGAAACAGATGGCAATTTCTAATAATGATCATTCAAAAAGAACCTAATAAAGGGATTATTTGTAAAAGTGAGGGCAGTGTATTGAAAAAAACACAAGTGCTGCAACTGTAAGCCAGCACTGTTAACACCCTAAGGCTAAGGGAAGGAGGCAAAGGAGCAGTGGCCAGAACCTGAAGGGAAAGTCATATGGTAAGGGCTGTGGTGAGAGGAGCTGTGACGTTCAGAGAGTCAACCAGTCCTGACATCCTTCTGCCTCTCCCCAGTCATCTGCCCAGGTTTCGGAGCCACTGAGTCCAACAGGAAGCCAGCGCTAAGAGAACCCACTGGTGTGGTCCAGTCAGACCAGTCTCCTGGGGTGCAGAGCAAGCTGGAGAAGAGGAGAAAGTAAATCTGCAGTGGAGGAATGAAGGCATCTGGCTTGGGGTTGTCTTTTTAATTTTTTGTCATTCATTTTACAAAAATGGCATTATATTATTCTTACTCGGCTGCATCTTGCTTTTCTCCACAATACTTTGTAGGTGTCCTTCCAAATTAACAGGCCTGGCTTTCATTTATTGATTTTCATGTCTGTCTGAGTCCACAGTGTGGGAAGTTCCAAAATGTGTACAATTATTTTGCTGTTTTAAACCATGTTAGAATGTGTGTGCATGTGTGGGTGTGTAAATATATATACAAGTATATACTTTATATACTTGTAAGTATATAAATATATACTTTCTGTATAACTTTATGCTTTTTATTTTAATAGCTTTTGCCAGATTGCTTTCCAAAAAGGTTATAACTTTTCACATTAACAAAGTATGTGAACACTCTTTCCCCCTCATCCACTCCAGATGTAGATGTTGTATAGTCTTAAATTCTTATTAGTCTGAGTATAAAGTGATACCTCTGAGAGAGAGTGTTGCTCTCTTTGGTATGTCCCTAATTACTGTTGAACTTGAATATGTTTTCCTGTTTGTCAGCTATTTTGGGAGCTGTTTTAGTTTGCTAGGCTGCCAAAATGGCATATACCAGAAATGGGTTGGCTTTTAAAATGGGGATCTATTAGGTTGCAAACTTACAGGTTTGAGGCTGACAAAAATTTCCAGATCAAGGTATCACCAGGCAATGCTTTCTCCCCAAAGACTGGCTGCAGACGATCTTGTACTCCTCTGTCACATGGGAAGGCACATGGTGGCATCTGCTGGTCTCTCCCTTCTCTTCCCAGGTTTCCTTGCTTTCTGCTTCTGGCTTCCATGGCTTTTTCTCTCAGCTTCTGTGGTTTTCTTTCTCTGTTTCTCTTTGTATTCATCCCATTTATAAAGGACTCCTGTAAGAGAATTAAGACCCACCCTGGGTCACCCACTACTGAAGTAACCTAATCAAAAGGTCCCACCTACAATAGGTTTATAGTCACAGGAATTGATTAACCCTAAGGACATGATTTTCTGGGGTCCACAAAAGCCTCAAACTGCCACAGGAGCCATCTGAATTTTCTAACCCACTGGCTTTTGGCAGTTTTCTGGTAGCCCTTCATGGGATTATGATTCTCTTTCTGATATTTGGGTCCAGTGGATCAAGACCATTTAGATCTCTGTCCACTTCTGTGATAAACATATTTTTCCGGTGATGCTACTCTTTATTAGTCTCTGCACTTGTGCTTTCTGTCTATCAGAGTTGGCCTTTTCTCTGGCACCCATGAGCAAAAGCCAAGGAAGTCCTACTTATCCCCTTTGGATCAGCATCAGTAGGGATGTCCCTGGAGAAGGAGCTCTAGGGCATGACTTGGTTATAGCTGCTTCGCTTACTAGTGTCTCGGAGGCTGCAATATGACTTCAGTAGCACCTAAGGTATCACTCATTTGAAATGCATCCTATAGAAACAAAAGAAACTTGCCTACCTACTGTGCCTGTGTCACCTCATGTATCTTACCCACACCTAGAAAAAAATCAAGGCATAGCAAACACTTATGTACTAAAAAATCAAATGAAAATCTTGTTAAAAATGCAGAGTCCGTTTCAGAAGCAGGGTGGGGACCTGAACTTCTGTGTTTCCAACAAGCTCCCAGGGGTACAGATGGGGCTGGTCTGTTGACTGCCTGCCCCCTCCCACACACACACACACACACACAGACACACACAGACACTTAGAGTAGCAAGGAGATAGACAGATAACAGGGCTTCAATAGATTAAGCACCATACTTTAGGGTCATATAGCTAATAAGGAGAAAGCAATAGTTAATCATCTGCCTGCCTCCAATGCTTCTGGAATCAAGATCTAAGTTTGAATTACTGTGCACTGGTTTTCTCTCCCAAGAATCGGCAACATTGCATTGGTGGTGTCTGTTTACATGTCTTTCCTCCAACAGATTCTAAGATCCTTGAGGACAGAGACAGGTTTGTTCACATCTGCATCCTGGCCTTACATTGTGCCTGGCACACGAATGTTTGCTAAGTGACAAATGGCAGAGTCACATCATTAAGCACAACTGTGTGGGGCATGGGATAGACCTGCAATCTTCACACTTGATTGTGCACGTCAGAGACAGCAGGAAAGAAGCTTCTACCACCCGGGCTCAGAGCAGAGAGCAGAGAGTCCCTGAGCTGCAGCTTTCCCAATGCTGAGCACTATTTGGCCAAGGGTACCTCTCTTCACCACCACACCAGCTGAATAAATTACTGAGGAACTAAGCCATGAGATCACTGATGGCAAGCATCCTGAAGCAGGGGCAAAACTCACTCCACATGGAGTAGAACAGGGCATGACAATCGGGAAATGTTGACTGCAAGAGCATTGCCTTGGCACCCCTCTGTGGCTCTGAGCACAGAGATGAGTAAAGCAGACAATGCCTTTCCCCAAGGCAGCTCACAGAGAAGTCTCTAAAGCAAAACCAAGAACAGGCTAACAAAATATTAATGACAGTTTATTGAGTTGGCCATCGCCTTACAAACATGATTACCTCATTGCATGTGACCTTCACCATGGCTTGATAGGGGGTGGGCACTGTGATAGTTAGGGTGATGTGTCAACTCGGCCAGGCAGTCGTGCCCAGTTGTTTGGGTCAAGCAAGCACTGGGCTAATTGTAATACAAGGACAATTATGGGCTTTAGTCATCAGTGAGTTTACTGCATAGATGGCTGATTACATCTACATTGACAGGGAAATTGCAGTCAGCAGTGAGTGATGTTTTACCTAATCAGTTGAATGCCTTAAAAGGGGAAGTGATTTCAGCATTCAGAGAGAATTTCCCAGCTGGTCTTTGGACAACCAACATCTCCCAGAAACTCATTAAGGACCTTGATTGGACTTCCACTGGAGCCCCTGGTTTGCAGCCTGCCTGCAGAACCTGGACTTGTGCATCCCCACGGTCACGTGAGAGACTCTTATAAAACTTCATACTATTGACAGACATCTCCTGTTGATTCTGTTCCCCAGAGAACCCTCACTGATACAGGCACCATCTCCACTTTGAAGGTGAATTCAGTGTGGCTCAGAGGTGTTAAGTCACTCACGCAGACCACCCAGCAAATAGAGGCCAGAATCAGAATTTAAATCAAGGCCCGTCATTTTTGTTTCCACTCAATAAGGATTAGTTTTAGTGCCTGCACTTCTGGACGTGGTATGTGCTAGGTTTCCAAATCATGCTTTGTCTACAATACATGGCCACCTTTTGCTGATATTCTTGCTTTCTCTCCCTTACGTTTGAATAAAAGTTAAATATCTTATGGTGGTTCTATTTACATATTCAAATGAAATAAAAGAAAAGAAATGAAAAAATGACATCTCTTATCCCTAAAACACTTTTTTCCTGAGGAAAAACAACACATTGTCAGGTTGATTTATATACACAGGTGCCTCATTTTAACCTATTTATATAGATAAAACATGACCTGCAAACTCCTTCATGAAGGGGAGTATCCATGCCTTCTGTGCGTATGTTCACATGTGTTTGAAAATCTTCTGGAAGCTTTGGAGAAACATTATTTGGTGACAGTGTAACACATACTGAATAAGCAAATAAAGTGCATTGTTTTTTTTTAAAGCAGTTTTATTGAGATATATTCACATGCCATATAATCCATCCAAAGTGTACAGTCGCTGACCTTTAGTATAATCACAGAGTTTTGCATTCATTACCACAATAAATTTTAGAGCATTTTCACTAGTCCAAAAAGAAAAACCCCAGACCCCTTAGCAGCCAACTCTCAATCCTTCTATCCATCCCCAGCCCCACATAACCACTAATCAAATTCTCTACAAATTTATTTATATTTACATTTTGTAAAAACAGAATCAAACAATATATAGTACTTTAGTGTGGTTTCTTTCACTTAGCATAATTTTTTAATTAGAAAAAGTTATATGTTTATAGAGTAGTCATGTAAAAATATAACTCTCTCATATACCCCCCCTATTGTTGACACTTTGCATTATTGTGGGACCTTTGTTACAACTGATGAAAGAATATCACAATATCACTGTTAATTATAGTCCATAGTTTACATTAGATGTGTTTTCCCCATATGCCTCCCTATTATTGACACCTTATAATAGTGCCATACATTGGTTATAATTCATGAGAGAACATTCTTATGCTTGTACTATTACCACAGTCCATTGTCCACAAGAGGGTTCACTGTGTTATAGTCTCATGTTTTGTCTTCTAACTTTCCTTCTAGGAACATACACCACCCAAAACGTCCCCTTTCAACCCCATTCACATACATAGTGCAGTGCAGTTTACTACACTCAAAAAAATGTGCTACCCATTTCCAAACATCTACAATCAACCTGCACAGATTAAGCATCAGCTCTCCATTCTCTACTCCCATTCTCTCCCCCTGGTAACCTGTTTTTTGTCATTAATGAAAGAACCACCAAAGAGAGAGAATCTCCGGGTGCTTCGTAGGGGCAAGCGCCTTCTCTCCTTGGATGGTGCCACATTATCCATTAGCAGCCCTGCCCCGGATCTCCCAGTGAGTGTAGGCTGCGAGGAGTGGTAAACGATTAACTTCCAGTGACAAAGAGCTTAAATCATAATGTCAACCCTGAGAGGTGCAAAAATTTGCAAGTTGAGTTCCGTGAGAAAAACCCCTTTGTCTGGCCCAGTCTTGCTGGGGGAACCCGGGGAGCGGGAGGAGCGGCGCACCAGCAGGCACTCAGCCTCTGAGCCTTTACAATCTTGCGCTCCAGGAGCCTTAGCGCAGGCACCCGCGGAGGCTGTTCTTCCCTCATCTACCCCAGCACGGCTGGGGAACCGGGGCGACCGCAGGAAGGACCTGTGGGAGGATCAGTGCCAGCCGGCCGACTGTTCTGTCGCTGTGTTTGATTCAGCAGCAAAAAGCTTTAAAACCAAATAATATAGTCAAAGACATCAAGTCATCGCAAGCTGCACCGATTCTCTGGCTGAAGGCAGCTCAGGGGAGGGGAAGGCAATGTTTGTGACTAAGACAGAGGCTATAATCAGTCCAGGAATTATCCAGCTGAGAAAACGATCAGATTTTAAAGTCACAGATAAATTCTTTCCACATACTCTTTATTTAAAGAACCAGTGTTAATTAGCTGTGACTAGCTCATGTAATTATCCTAAAATAGAATGGGTATTAAACCCTGATAAAGGCAATTTGAAAAGGCACTAGTGGATTTTGCTCGTTTCAAGTATTTTTTTAAACCAAACATAAGTGAAGATGGGGAATAAAAATTCTTAACCACTGACACAATCCTGCATGTTCCAAATTGAAATTGGGAGTTAAGAATCTATGTTTACAGGAACTTCCTATGTGCTCTAGATCCTTGATAATTGCCTTTCTTCTGTTTCCAGATGCCGCTTTTAAAATGTGAACATATTTATTAGCTATCCACTAATCAATCAATAAAATACTTATTGAGGACCCATTTTGTTCAAGTTGTGAACAATACACAAAAATATAAGGTACTGCCATGCCTCCTCTTAAGGAGATTATAATCTATTTGGGGGTGGAGGGTTGCAAATCTACATCAGAGGTACTCAGAAAACCATGGAATTGGCTCTATTTTTTATTTCATATGGGCAATAATTTTACCCTTGACTCCAAGATATGGACAATATGCTTACTAATTGCAGATAATTATAGAAACTCTAACCCCCCAAGTCTCTGGGAACATTTAGTTTTAAATATGACTTGATTTTTTTTTTCATTTGGAAATAATGGCAAAATTAAGTTGCTAAAGGCTCCTATCAGATTGTATTAATGGGTTTAACCTAACAAGATAAACTTTAACAGGAGTAAACATGAGGATCTGCATTTCAGGGGACTGATGAGATTCCAAGCTCTGTGAGGCCAGAGATAGCATGCGTGTAGCTCTTCTACATTCAGTATCTTCAGTGCTTTTGCATCGTTGACACTTATAAATATTTGTCACACAAAAGAACTTGCTCAAGGTTATGAAGCTAGTGAGACAACTCCTAAAAAGATTTCACAGTGATTTAGGCTGGAGGCACAGCAAAGGAGCATCTAAACACATGAAAGGCGGGGGGCAGTTAAGATTAAAGGAGGAGCCTTCAGTTCACTTCTCAGTGGTTTTCCATGACCTATTTTGGATTGAAGCCCATTACTGGGTGATGAAATTAATTTAATGGTTCAGGACTGGCATTTTCTAAAATGGAAGGGAGGGAAATATGGGTGTATCCAAGACAGAAAGGATAAATTTTCTTCCTCTGAACTTTCATTTCCATCATAGGAGTATGTTTGTGCCTACATTTGTATTTTATATGTGTACTGCGTTGCAATGCAGGTGATAATCCAAAGATTATATAGAAGGAAACTTGGTGTTTGGTCAGGAAAGAGGGAACAGTTCCCGCAAAGGGAGCAAGGCATGGAATGGAGCAACTATGTGGTCTGGCTAGAAAACAGGGCACCCGTGGGATGAGGTGCTGGTGGGATGGGGCGTTGGTGGGATGAAGTACCTGTGGGATAGCATACCTATGGGATGGAGTACCTGTGGGATGGGACACCAGTGGATGGGACACGTGGGATGGGGTACCTGGATGTGGTCCCTGTGGGATGAGGTACCTATGGGATGTGAGGTGATACACCTGAGGATGAGAGGTGGGAGATGGGCTACAGGAACAGATGGGAAATACATAAAGGGTATTCAGTTTGTACTTCATCCTGAAGAAACATTAAACAGAATGGGCAAGGGAAGTCTAACAAGGCGTGGCCAGGAAAGTGGGAGGATGGTGAAGAAACATTACGGAAGTCAAGGGAGGGGCATCACGTTTCAAGAGGGAGGCTGAGGTTTGGGTCAACAGTGTCAAATGCCTCCCAGTGGCCAAACACAATAATAACAGATATGAAATTTGGCAGTAAGAGGTCAGTGGATCTCAATTCCTTGTTTTTTTTTCAGCCTTTCTGGCATCAGGATTCTACAAAAAGAAAACATGGCAACCCAGCGTGCATATAATATAAAATAAAAACAAAACTTTCATGGAACAATATTTATTGTTACCATGTACAATGAAATCTGTCATTTTTTTTTTTCTGTGCTAGTTATTTATTCTTTTAAATTCAAGTTGTGATCTACTTAATTGATTTCACACCCATGTAGTGGCTAGTGACCAACAATTCGAAAACTTCTGCATTAGATAACAATGTGACTATATGGGAATAAATATTGCAATAAGTGCAGGTTCTGCTGCACCCAAGGATAGCAATCTTTTCTGTTGTGTGTATCTATTTTTATGCATTCTATGCACAAGAATTGACTTTGCAAAACCAAGACTGTAACACTATAACACATCTTTATTCACTTTTTGTTAATAAAATAAAAAAACAATCTCCACTTTCCAAAGAAGACTGTGGGGGATTTTTCTCCTTCTGGGAAAGGAATAGAGTTCAGACAATACTCCCAAATCGGCTCAACTTGGGTAAGAATCAGAACACATTTTTAATGAAAACTTTGTGATGCATATGCATGTTTTCTATCTAAAGAGTGGAAGTGTTTAAAATAAGAACAGCCTTTTAAAATAATTACTTTTCTCCCTATTATACATTTTGCAAACAAGACAAATAGATCTTTTTAAAATTGTGACACAGCCAGGTCATATTTAAAGCCTTCTAAATACTCCACACGCAGAAAACGTTTTAAACAAATACATATATTTTATTAAGTGTTCTTGAGATTAAATTTTGGCAAAGAGGACTGGGTCAAATTCTTTTCTTAGCTTTTAATCCTTATAAAAGATGCTCATCATCATCTGGTTGTAGAACTGAATGGGTATAAACTTTATACTGATAACTTTGCACTGCCTTTATTAACACTTCAGTAATTACAAAATATGTGTGTTTTATCATAAAGCATCCCAAAAGTTCTAGAGTTTTTAAAAAAGTTAAGTTTTGCCTGCAGGAAAGCTGTTTCCTTGTCTTCCTCAGAAATATTATAAAAGCACATCTCGAAATAAATGAGATGGAATATAAAGAGTAAACACTTAAATCCCACATAAACTCTTCACATACAGGATGGGTCAGGCCTGGACTCATTAGATAATTGAATTCTCTTAGCTGACTGTTGTGAAACAAAAGGGTTAACGAACACTCATCATCTCCTCTGAAAAGCCTGCTGCCTGAACACAACCGGCCAGGGTGCTGATCTGCATTAGAGCCATGATCTTCTGTTCCCACAGGTTGAGATGTGTGCTCACCTAGTGTCAGGTGGTGTGGCAGTTTGAGATTATTCATGAATTCCCAAAAAGAGAAAGATCATGTTTATAAACTAGTATTTTCCTCTGGGTGTGTTACCCTTTGAATGTATTAAATTCAAAGGTTTTACGTTTACTTGATAAAATCAATTTAGGGCTTTTGATTCGACCACATCACTAGGGCATGGCTCAGGCTGAGTCCCCACCCCCTGGTGTGCTGCTGTAAACGGATACTCACTCAAGAAGACACGGATGAGGAGAGAGCTCTGTCATGTTTAATCCTGGGACCCCCCAGGGAAGGGATGAGCCATTTGCCTGATAGTTTGCAGCTGAAGAGAACAGAACAGCTGAGCAGCTGAGAAGGCCTGGAAAGGCATGAGCCCGATGCCAGAGACTGATATAAGAAGCCCTGAGAGAACGGGCAGAGATCACCAGCCATCTTGCTTCAACACGTAGCAGCTGACCCTTATGGTGTCTTGAGTTAGACTTTCCAAGGCCTTGGGATTGTAAGCTTTTATCCCAAATAAATACCCTTTATAAAAGCCAACAGATTTCTGGTATTTTGCTTCCTTATTCATTCTGCCCCTGAGAAAGTGGAGTAATTTACAATTGGTAAATTTGGGAAGAATAACTGGGTTGGTTGACTCCACTTCGTTTTCCTATCTTTTGAATCAGCATGCTTATGACTGCTTCTCCAGGACCTCTATCCCAGGGAGGGAAGGTCAGTCGAAGTCCAATGCTTCTTGGGCCTGAGTGATTATGTCTTTCTTAATTCCTGGTTGCACACTATCAACTTGGCTAATAAACTTAAAGTCATGTCCTTCAACCTGGCTTCTATCATTATGAAGATGATATTCTGACTTCAATATTTGCTGTTTGTTTGCTTTTCAACTTGTTCAGAACCTGGGTAAGAAAGGAGGTTGCCATTTATTGGATCCCCTTTTGTAGACCCCAACATTTTAACTACACTATCTAATTCAGCATTACTTAAATTTATGAAATATGAGTTTGTTGTTTTGACTAAATAAATATTTTGGAAAGACTTGACAAAGATAAATCATTTTTAAAAGGCTGTAGGTTGAAATGTGAGCGAGATAAATGCAAAAGTTCGTAAGAAATCGTAAAACTCTAGAATTATGCATTCACAGTATTTGTCAGGTGTCTTAAAATTCTACCTTCACTTTATACAAACTGCAGCTGGAACTCATATATGATGCTTTAATTGTGTGCTTTTCACAAGACAGACATAGCACTACAAACAGCATACCCAAACAGAAAGACAAAAGCATCCACTTTCATCAAAAAAATGAGAATTTGCATATATATTTAAGTTAAAAAAATGTTCGAAGCATATAAATATCATTCTTTAAAATAATTTCCCTCTTTAATCAACTTTTAAAAAAAATTCTCTTTTTCACTAGATATCTTCTACTGGAACTCTTGTTAAAAAGCCTTTTGAACTTTCTTGGTCTAGGGACTCCTTTAAGAATTCAGGGAATGCTTTGGATCAACCTTCCTTCCCTAAAGTGCACATACACACAAAACCACATCTCACAGAGCCCCTGAAACCCATCTTTGACTGAGCTGGTTTTCATACAGCTCTATCTCTAGGTGTTACTTGATGGACTAATATATGCCAACATTGCAGAATAGCTGTCAGATAAAATAAATGTGATACGAGACCATAGGAGTAGAAATTGGCCGCTATATTCTTCTCTGACATGACTCTTCTAAAGGATGCTGTAGCAGTTTGATATTATTGATCAAATCCAAAAAGTAATATTGGATTGTTTGTAAACTGGTCTTTTCCTCTGGGCATATTAGAGTGTATTAGATTCAGAGGTTTTACTTTTACTTGATTAATGATTAAGGCTTTGATTGGGCCATGTCAGTAGGATGTTGCATCCCTGCCCCCTTGGTGGGCAGGGACTCACAGAGAAACTGCACCACAAAGAAGGGAGATTGGAGTTTTTGAGCTGGAGCCTGGGGAAGTAAGCACACAGAGGAGCTTGGTTATGAGGATAGAGAAAAGGCCCCAGGAAGACAAACAAGCTGTTCACCTGATAGTCTACAGCTGGCCTTGTGGTGATAGCAGAGGAGCTGAGCCCAGAGAGAAGCAAGCCCTGGCAAGAGAGGAACCCAGGAAGCCTGAACCCTCACAGACGTCGGCAGCCATTTTGCTCCAACATGTGTCAATCGACTTTAATGAAGGAAGTTTATGGCCTGGTAACTGTAAGTTTATGGCCTGGTAACTGTAAGTTTCTCCCCCCAATAGATACCCTTTATAAAAGCCAACAGATTTCTGGTATTTTGCATCAGCATCCCTTTGGCTGACTAACACAGATGTGATGCAATTTCCAGGCACCATATTTTTAGAGGCACATTAAAACACACACACACACACACATGCACACACATACACAAAACTATTTAGAAGAAATGGTGAGGATAATGCAGGATGTAGAAACTGTATATGACCAATGGCTGGGGAGGTTTACCCTGAGGAAGAATGTCTTAAGGGTGTATGGAATTATAGTTGATAAGGGAAGACTGGCATAACGTGGACTGTTCTGTGTTGTGGTGGTAGGTAGAATGTGGACCACTGAAAGCAGCTACTCCCAAGCAGGACTGGCTTTATGTGTCGATTTCTTTGGCTGGAAGAAGTGATTCATTAACTAATCAGCAAGTATTTATAAAGACTCTACTATAATCTCAACCTGTTAGATTGCCTGTCTCTTCCATGTGGTATACATGTTCTTCAGTGTCTGAAGTCCTGAAAAACTGAATGCATTAGGTTATGGAGATTGTTTATTCATTTGCTTCATTAAGTTATATTTTATTTTCCATTCTTTAAAAAATTACTTAAGTATTTCAGTCAATACTATATGTAATTTCTGTAATACTATATGAAATTTCGTTGTATTTTGTTCTTTGTTTAAAAGAATTTTTTGATTTTGCCTCTCTTTTCTGGGAAATCCTTAGGCAACACGATAAAACTAAAAGCAAAAATTTCCTTTGGAAATCCACTTTTTGACTAACATACTAATCTCTCTTTTCCTTCTCTTGGAAAAGATTACTATAGGGAAATGAGAGATTCATTCTTATTTTATGTATTTTAATTTATGAGAGGAACTGGATAATACAGTGCTTCCCCACTCCCCTCCTGCTTCTTTTCCCCATGTTTCTTTCTCTGCCCTTCCCTCTTTTCCTGTAACATGCCCAAATTCTTTCAGAATTTTGATGGGGACCCACTGGGCCCACAAAATTAAGAGTTTCAAAATGGCACAGCAGAACATTAAACGAAGTATGGGCTCCTTCAGTGTCTCAGGCCCACAAAGCAAACTCTTTAGCATGCGTTATCTAATTTAACCCTCCCTGAGACCATTTAAGGCAGATAATATTATCATCCTTATTTTGTGGCTAAGAAAATTGATACTTACTGGGAAGTCACATGCAGAATAAGTGGAGTTGTGGGAAACAAACCCATATCTAATGCCAAAGTCCCTCTTTATAGGAAATTAGGGAAAAGGGAAAAGATGTAGAGAAAATTTGAGCAGCTGAGACCATCACATTGCTCAAAGTTTTAGCAAACACCTGCTCTATGTGCATGAAATGAGAGCATGTAAGGTTCTAGGGAGTCAAAGAAAAAGCAGATGAGCCCCTGCCTTTAACACACATACAATAAGTAGGAGGAGGACCTGGAAGAAAGATGGCTTTCAGTCACTCAGAGAAGGAACTTGATCTGGTAAGAATTCCCCTTCTGAGGACAAGAAGAATCTCCTTCCCATCAACCCACCCCATAAGCTGGGCCTGCCCTCCCAGCTCAGCAATGGCAGCCTGTCTTCATGTTGGTTCCCCTGCCCTGCTCCCTCCTTGCGGAGAGACTTGGCCACTTTAAGTGTCACTTCTGCTGACCCCTAACACCCCCTTTCCTTCCTACAGAGGAAAAGCAACTCATGAGATTAGTGGATGGGAAGGATCTGGCATACATGTATCCACGTTTGGGGCTGGGTGGAACTAACCTATCCAGCCACTGTAAGGAGTGGAAATTCACTCTCTTTGTTTCTTGCTCATGCTGGTGGAGTATGAAGTAGAGATCCTGGAAATTTATGTCCACTCTTCAGGCTAAAATTCTACTTCAAGTGGATTTTCTTCAGGTCCACGGTTGAAAAATAGGTGTGTTAGCAAGCCTGGTGGGTGCAGATATGAAATGGTATTTTCCAATCAGTGCTACCAATAATAAACATTTTTAAAATCTTCATTTCTTGATATCTATAATTTATTGATGAATTCCTTTTGGACTTGAGAGAGGAAGAAAGGATATTACTTTTTTTTTTTTTTTTTTACCAGGAGGTACCGGGGATCAAACCTCAGTCTCTCCATATGGTAGACGGACGCCGAACCTTTTGAGCCACATCCGTTTCCCAGGATATTACTTTTTGCCTTCTCAGATGCCAACAGTGAGACACACATCTCAATACATACATGCACACATTCCCCTTTCCTAGAATCCTTAAAATATCGTGTTGCTCAGACCTGTCACCCAGTACTTGTGGGCACAGCATGTCCATCTAATAAAATGTGTTTGTTTTGTAAAGTAATAAATATACAAGACTGGAAGTCAAGAGACCTCATTTTAGAATAAGCTTTTTCACGAATTGGTTGTTGAGTTTTCTGCAAGGCACTTCCCCTCTCTGGATGTAAAATGAAGGGCTGAATTTGGTGATTTTTGACGGCTTTTCCTGCTCTGACATTTTCTGAATCATTCCTTCAGGGTCAAGTTCTCAGGGTCTTTCAAGATGGCAGCCCAAGGATCACCTGACAAACTATTCTGAATGTGTATGATTCCACGACAAGAATGGAGAAGAAGTCTTCAGATAACATGTACATTTAGCAGATTAGCCTGTTAGCTAATTAGAAGAGACTTGAAGGTGCAGATTTGGATACAGACAAGAATGTTTTTTTGACAACGCCGGCGAGAGGTATCTTGGGAACGACTGGATTTCGTTGAGCGTCTAACATCAGACAATACAGGAGACTTGTCTGCTTTTCAGGTCCAGGTTTACCAGTTAATCACTTCAGTCATGCATCCATTGAAGGTGCATTCATTGGGCACCTCCCTGGTGCCAGGCATGTTTCTAGGACAGGCTGCAGCTGTGAACAAGAAAGAGTCTCTGCTCTCAAGAAGCTTATGGTCTAAAGAGAGAAGAGCTTTCCCAGCAGGAGAAAGAGCAGGATGCAGGCTCTGAGGCAGAAGCAGGTGAAGCTGAGGTTTTATGAATGAAGGTGAGGGACAAGTCAACTGAGCATGGAGAGGTAGGCAGTATGCTGCCTGGTGGGACTTCTCTGGACACAGTGGGAAGTTTGTCTTTTATGTGTAACGGGTTTTTAGCATGGGAATGTTATCATTTGGTTTACCCCTGTCTCACCCAGGCTGCTGTGTGGAGGAGGCATTGAAGGAGGCCAGCGTGAAAACAGAGAGATGAGAGAGGGGGCTACTGCAAGAGTGCATGGAAGACACAATGAGCTATTAAACTACAGTTGAGGCAGATTCCTTGATCAGAAGAGTCAGATTCAGGAAACATTCTCCAGTGACAGCTTATAGCACCTATTCTTGGATTTTATTTTTATTTTATTTTCAAATTTGAAAACCAAAGATTGCATAAACAGAGCAAATAAATAAGTCATGAGCCTGGCCCAAAAGGAACTATAACCGTTGTGTGTAGATGGAAGAAAACAAAAGTAAAGTCTGTGGTTCCTAATTCCAAAGTACTAAGGGTAATCTGAAATTCCTTGATTCTCCTAGTGTCTTGATGACACTTGTGCCTCTGTTTCCTCACCTGGAAAATAAAGAGAATAATAGTACCTCCCACACAAGGTTGTCACAAGAATTAATACATGTAAAGGGTCAGTACAGTGCCTGGCATGCACTGAGCATCCTGTAAGTCTTAGCTCTTGGTTACTATGATTGCTATTATTATCTTTGTCATTATTATCAGCATTATTATTGGTCAAAATCCAAGGAGAAGTCAGCCGCACATAAGATCAGAAGCCAGATATTGTCTCAAAATGAGCAAGAGTCCTGTTCTGGATTACTCTGGGCATTGATTAAGACAAACAGAGCTTTACAGGAACAGTGTAGGCTTACCTATACCTGAATGAAGGCCTTTTCCTCGCCCTCCCCCCAAACACATGCAGAAAACCAAACAGGCCAGCAAGTTCTCAAGTAGCCAGAGAAATCCCTTAGTCCTTAAACATCCATTCTGATTAAAAAATAAAATCATTTAGAATATTGCTAGTACAATTTATCAAGTACCTAAAGTGGGCAATGTGCATACTAGGTTCTCTACACACATTATGCCATTTAATCTAATTTAACTCAGCCAAATACCCAAGAAGATAATATTAGAGATGAGGAAACGAGACTCAGAGAAGTAACTTCCCAAGATTACCTTAGTAAGAGAAAGATGCACTTTTAGCTATTTCAAAGCCCCTGCTTTGTGTATGGAGTTGGGAAAGAATGGAAATTGCATGCAGAGAGAAGCAGAGACCTCACTGCTGAATTACCAGAATGGGGAAGACTTCTGCGATTTTGTTCCTTGAAATGCCAAAGGATTGAGGATATGAGCTAGGCTGTTGACTCTGTGCCTCGCTGGCGGGAAGCAGATGCCGTAAATCTTGGGCAGGAACATCTGACCCTTACTCTGCTCCTCCACAGCTGCCCTCGTCTCCCTTCCTCCCTTCTCCTGCCCACTTGGCAAATGACAAGCACAAAGGAAAATAAACCATCCCGTCACTCCCCACACATACACACAGTCTTAGCCGTCAGCGTAAGCCCCTTTGGTAGGTGGAGGTAGCACCTGGGGAGCAGGAGTATGGTAGGAAGGGAAGAGCGTTAGACTCTTCCACAAATCACCTCGCTCCATGCTCTGCCACTGCTGGGTGGATACTTTCCTCCACAAAGAGTTCTTACTGGAGTGTAACTATGGGCCTGGAGGAGGGAGAGATTTGTTCGTCTTTGTGTCTAAGCAACGCTTGTCTGAAACTCAAGCTACAGGACAAAATCTGTATCTTTCATTCCCTTCTGAATGGCTAGAAGGGAGAACTGGAAGACGGCGATTTTAAGAAGACACAGGAACCTTTTGCTTTGCTCCCTGAAATCCTTGGGCATGATCTAGAAACCTGCCGGTAGAATGTGGTGAGCATCCTCACGAGCTGGCCCATTGGGTATCTCCACTGGGGCTTGGGCAGGCACCAATTCAGCCCTTATTTGCTCAGATACGATATTTGGGGAATACCACACATCCCCTCATATCCTCCGTGTTCTTTCTCAGCTATCATCTGAGCCAGAAACAGTCTCCTTTAGTGGCTAATCATCCCTGTTCTTCATTCCCCGTAAGACTCTTCTCCTCAGTGTCACCAGCCGACCAGCATCCTGGGCACCACCTAGGAGCTTGTGATGGAAACAAAATCGTGGGCTCCACCCAGAGCCTACTGAATCAGAATCTTCATTTTGATGATATCCCCAGATGGCACATTACCTTTCAAGAAGCACTGCCTTAGACTATTACGGGGTAAACTGAGGACTTTGAAGCTGGGCATACTTCTCGTAATAGGAGTGGGAAAGAATGTGGAAGTTCTTTGTCAACTGTAGACTATCAATTATTGGTTGGCCACCTATGACTGACCCACTAATCACCAATAAAAACAGTGTATAGATAAACAGAACGGAAAGACATATACTGTTCCTCTAAAGGTGATTCGAAACATTGGCACCATGGTTACAATTTACCCAGTAGAACTCAAAGTCGTCTCCTTTTCTCTCCCTCCAGGAAATCAGCCAGGGTGTTTTATATCATAGCATCAAAACCTTTGACCCTTTGTTCTTATATGGTTCCTGAAATATTTACCACTTGTACATCAAAGGGCACAGCTCATGTTAATAGTAGTGTATATATCCTTACCGTGTAACAAAATGAGATATATAGAGCAACTTTTTATAATTTCCTCAGATTGGTGTATGCTTTATGATGGGAGTGTATAGAGTGAAGGAGGAAAATGAGTTTCTAGGTGTGGTTGCAGGAGGGAAGGTTAAGGGATGGTCAATGTCTCTCTCTACAGACGTAGATGGGATTACATTAATGCATGCAAACATTTTGTGGTTTATAAAACACTTGTATGTATTTGACCTCATCTGATTTGTTCAGAAACCTTATGTCAGATATTTTTATTGATCGCACCATTTTACGGATCAAGAAAATGAGATTCTGAAAAGTGAATAAACTTGCTTAAAATCAGAAGATTAGTAAGCAGCGAGGCCAGTGCTCTGACCCAGATAGACTGACAAAGTAAGAGTGCTGTATACTGTGTAGCAAAAAAGGAAGGAGTGGCAGGGGAAAGAAGAAGGGAGGGGTGGGGGATAAGGAGAAGGACCGAAGGGAAATTACTATTTTTTAACTGCAATTTTCCAGCATTTTAACTACACATTTATACCCTTTCTTAATTGACCCTTTACAACTTGGCCCTACTTCTTGCTATTGCTTACTTAACATAAAAAAGTCCCTTAGTAATTCTAATTACTAATAAATTACAAGAGGAAAAAGATCTCAAATATTTTGATGAAGTGTGTAAATTTTAACCAAACCTATGACACACAAAGTGTGTTTTCTAGAATCATTTCTGCTACAGCTTATAAATTCAGTCAATATTAGGCTGTTTATCCCAAAGCGTTTATTGCGTTTTAACTCATTTCAAGGTAAAAGTCCTCACCATGGAAATTCAGGATTTCGCACTATGTTAGTTTGAGGCTTTTATGGACTTCAAAAAAGATCATGTCCTTAGAGCTAATCCATTCCTGTGTAGGTGGGACCTTCCTTTTGATTAGATTACTTCAGTAGGGCATGATCCAGGGTGGGTCTTAATCCTCTTATTGGAGTCCTTGATAAATGGGATAAATATGGAGACTGAGAGCTGCAGAGAGAGAAGACCCAGGAGCCCAGAGAGAAACCCACAGACGCTGAGAAAGCCATGAGAGCAGGAAGCTGAAATCAATGGAACCTGAGAGAGAACGCCACAGAAGGAGCAGCCAGAAGCTGAAAGCAACGGAGCATGGAAGAGAAGGAAGAGTCGGGCAGATGCTGCCATGTGCCTGATTACCAGCAGCCAGTCTTCAGGAAGGGAGTGTCCCCTGATGCCTTGAGCTGGACATTTTTCTCAGCCTTGGAACTGTACGTCTGCAAGCCAAAAATCTCCCATCGTAAAAACCAACACTTATCTGGTATATAGATTTTGGCATTTTTCAGCAAACCAAAACAGGCACCAAAGGTGGGGAAACAGGAGTATGTGAAGATGTATTTAGACACCACTTTGTCTGTTGTGTTGTTGTAGTGTTATTGCTGTTACAGCTTCCATTGATAAGGAGAATTAAAATCCCAAAACAATAGAATGTCAAAACTGAAGAAGACACAAGCCTGATGTGCTTCAATCATGGCATTTCATGGATGAAGACATTGTGGTCCATAAAGGGGTCAGTGATTTGTCCACCATTTCACAACTGCTTAGCACTTGAGCCAAAATGTTCTGATTGTGTAATAAGGAAATTAACATTTTAGACAAGCTAAAGATTTCCTTTTATTGTTTGAAAATTAGCATACTCATTCCAGCCTCTCATTGTTAAACCAACCAGAGATTTTTTTTTTTACTGACAGGGTCAAAATAAATTTTACATCACCATGCTTTATATATTCTCTCTAGAGATAATAGCCATTGAAACTCATTGGCTTCTGCATCTGTTCATCTTTTATCACTCGGCTAAGGAAAGACTTTTTGCCTGTGCCTGAAATACTTTCACATCCTAGTCTATCAGCTTCTGAATGAAGTTTTTTTTTTTTAAGATTTTATTTATTTATTCATTTATCCCCCCCTTGCTGCCTGCGCTCGCTGGGTCAGCCAACCACGCCGTGCAGGCGGGCCCGCCCCCACCAGGAGGCCCCGGGAACCGAACCCGGGGCCTCCCATATGGCAAACGGGAGCCCCACTGATTGAGCCACAGCCGCTTCCCCTGAATGGAGTTTGATGATAATTTTTTGTCCTCAGCACCTCACACAAGGCTTGGCATTGTATTAATTACTTAAGGTAAAGCATTTATTTAATCTTTTTAGCATTATGAGTGGCTGTGTCCCCATTTTACTGAGGAAAACACTGAAGTTCCTCATGGTTAAATCATTTGTCCAAAATAAGAGATAGAAACAGTGGAGCCCTGACTGAAACCCAAATTTGTTCCTCTTGGGACCCAATGGTTTTCCCGTGTCAGGAAGAATGCAATAATTGCTTTTGATGAAATGAATGAAGAATCAAATGAACTAAACAATATGCATCTTTACCCCATGGTCTGGGTCTGGATGTTACACTAACCATTCTAGCAAAGCAGTCAAGAAAAAAAAAATCTATACCAGTTTGATATCTCAATTGTTTGCTAGAATCACCTGGAAGGAAACAAAACTGCCAGAGGAGATCACCATGAGAGATATTGAGTGAGAATGACAAAAGGAGCTTTGCTTTCCTAACTCCTGCAGCATCAAAGCGCTTCCGAAAGAGAGCAGGGCCTCCATCTCCTGCTCGGTGCCACTGGGGCAAGTGGCAATCTGCCAAGGTGTTATAAATCTTTTTGTTTAATTTAACCCTCTGTCTGGCCTCACCATTGGGATTGTTGCGCAAACAAGGAAACCAAGAGGAGCCCTCTGTGAGTATCATCACCGGAAGAAATTCAGAGGATGCAATAGATGTGGCAACTGCAGCAGTGGGGGGCAGAGGAAGACTTATTTAGGGATTCCATAAGGGTCTTTATAAATAATTGAGAAAAAGAAGCAGGTTAAACTGAAAATAAATGTATAATGCAAAATTATCAGTGTTACTCTACAAGGAAAATGTTTAAATACAGCCAGAAAGCTTGGAACATAACCAGGGGACTCCTGTTTTCTCTGAAGCTAGTCACAATAAATGGCTCCTGTGATTCCAATGTGCCAATTAAACCGTGTGTCTCTGCCTCAACCTTAATTTGGCAGACATCTCAGTTGTAAATCCACGTACTGGGATGGAGAAAAGTTGTTTCTTAGCTTCACCCCCCAGAGTTTACTCTTTGTTTAACTCAAAATGTAAATATGTCATTGTGATGACTGGAAATCAAATGAAAGATGCCAATTGGAGCAAACATATCCAAGTCCCAGATTAATTAGTGCTTGAAATATTCTAATTTACTTCCCATGTTTTTTAAATCAGAAGAGGCACAGGGATCTCAGGACCACTGCAGATATAAAGCTTCTTTGGGATTTAGGAAGGAGAGATCTAGACACACCATGCAGTCATCCTTTGTCAAGGTTGAATTTATAAAAAGTGCTTTGCTTTAGGATTAGATGGTGTTACTCTCGTGGTAATGTGTCATCAATGTCTTGAGTTGCAAATTCAGCAGCCACTTGACCTAATTTAATCTTGCAAAGATGAAGGATCATATCTACATATTTTTCACAAAGTGATCATTGTTTCTATTTATCAATTTTAGGGTTTAGCTATGTGAAAAATAAATAGCCACCAACTAGCTTGAATAATGTTGGTAGACCTTATGGGACATCAATCCGTAGTTTAATTATAAAACACTCAGAAAGACTCTCCAGAATTCAGAGAACTTTATTCTATTCTGTGGGTGGTGATGATTCTCTCATTGAATGGAAAATGGAATAACTTCCACCAAACCATCTACATGTGACAGGTGTAGTGAAGGCTGGAATATAATAAGTTGGAAGGGTTTTAGCACAGGCCACCATCTACAATATTAGACTGAATTTCAAGCTTGTAAATAATCTTGTTCTGTCTATCAAGTAAATACCTGGCTCATAATCTAATTCAGGGTTCTAAAATCATTCTCAAAGTGGGTTCCCATCTGCTTGGGAAATACATGAAATGTGACAGTATGAAATTGTATAGTGAGCTGCACCAAACAATACCACTTGTATAATTCCTTTTTTTTTTTTTTTAAGTAAACTTTTTATTTGGGAAAAACTATTGATATACAGAAAAGTTGCAAAGATAGTACAGATTTTTGTATACCCCTCACCAAGTTCATATTGCATTACCCTGATAAATTTGTATTTCACCAGTTTTTCCATTAATGTCCCTCTTCTGTATCAGGATCCTATCCAGGATTCCCCATTGCATTTATTCGCCATGTCTCCTTAGACACCTCAAGCCTGTGACAGTTTCTCTGTCTTTCATTGTTTATCATGACCTTGTGAGTGTTGAAGAGTACTGGACACGTATTTTACAGAACATCCTTCAACTTGGGCTGTCTATGTCTTTTCATGATTAGACAGGAGTTGTGGCTGTTTGGATACAATGGCACAGAGGTGAAGTGTCCTGCTCGTCACATCAGGGAATGCATGAAAGCCACATGACTTATCACTGGTAGTGCTAAAGTTGATGACTTGGTTAAACCCGATGACAGTTTTCTCCACTGTAAAGCTGCGATTTCCCCCTTTCCATACTCCATTCTTTGGGAGCAAGTCTCTACATCCAGCCTATACCTAAGGGAGGGGAGGGTGGAGATTAAGCTCCACCTGCTGGAGTGGGGAATATTTATGTCTATTGTCTGACATCCTTCAGAAAGGATAATTTGTCTTTTCTCCCTCTATTTATCAATTTGATCATTTTTTTTATCACTATAGGCATATATATTCATTTTATTCTTTGGGTTTTAGTCCTATAGTACATTATTTTGCTGCTCAGATTGTTCCAATTTTAGCCATTGGGAGCTGTTTCAGTTGGATCCCATATTCCTTAGACATGACCCCATGCCTTAATATTTTGAGTACTTCCTTACTTCTTTTTATGAAGAAAATGAAGGAACAAAATGCTTGATCAAATTTATATCTCATAAAACTAAATTCCATATTCTTTTTGACCTTTAGCATTGATGTAGTACCTTCTTTGCCTTTGCTACAAAAATATTACAATATTATTGTTAACTTTGACTTATAAGTTACAATAGTTGTATTTTCCCATGTATCACCATATTCTTAACACCTTGTAATAGAGGAACAGTCTTTGTATTTGTATTATTTACCACAATCCTTCCTTACTTTTTGATACAAGATGTTCCAGGCTTATCTTGTATTTTGCCAGTCCCAGCCCAGGAATTAACCATTTCTCCAAGAAGCCCTGGTTTCTTTTATTGGAGAATAGTAGTTAGAACTCAAGATCTTGGTGCTAGGTGTGCTCATTGCTATTGGGAGGTCATTGCTTCTAGACCTCTTCAGCTAACAGATCCAGCTAATACATGTGTATGCTAAGAAATGTAGACACACATATCCATAATTGTTCCATCTGTGTATATATTTAGCTAAACATGAATTCATACTGATGTCCCAGACTCCATTCCAGTACCACATGGCTCATTCTGATTTTTCCGTCTTACTCATCTGTCCCTCTTGGGACATAACCAGATGTCAGTGAGAAACTTGGCTCCCACCATCCATCGTCCATTGACCTATTTTTCCAACCCCAGTATATATGTAATGCAGTTTCAAAATTGTTAACCCATACCCCCAGGAGAAACAAATTTACCATTTAGAATCCAGTGTTTATCCTTATACTTTCCAGTTGAAACACTGCTTTCCAGAATAATCTAGGTCAGTTCCTACCCACCCACCCTCCATCACCCCTTCTCCAGTGAGGTTATAGTGTATATTTGTAATTCAGCTAGATTCATAAAAACAGATCCAAGCTTCTAAAACAAGTCAGTGCAGTAAGGATGGGTTTTGAGGAAAAACCTTACATTTCGTAGGTTCAGTCCAACACATCCTTTTTTTTACCAAGGAGTACTTGTCATGACTCAACTTCCAGTTCAACAGAACTATGAAAATGTATATTCACCTCCGTATACCATCCAAAAGGAAAGCAGATGACTATTAGATGAAAACCTTAAACAAAAATTAGAGGCCGAGGTAGTATCCCAAAAGAACATTATATTACTTACTGAATAATAACCAGATGTCAAGTCAAGGGGCACAGGGGTTAAAGAAAGGGACTGGATTAATTTTCAGCTTTATGTTTATCAACCCAACTCAGTACACTAGGTGATCCTACATGAATTGACCCCATAAAATATCTCCAGGTGCTCTGCAGGCTCACCTCTCATTTCCAGTCAAGCCTGTCCCTTTTACATTATCTTGCACTGTTTCTTGTCCATTTTTTCACCCATGCTGTTCCAAACCTCCCTGCCTTGAACATGCTGAGCCCTCTGCCTGAAGGGCCCTGAATCACCTCATCTCTCAAGATCCTATTCAGACAACAATAAGTGCTCATTGAAAACTCACTTTGCACAGGTCTCTGTGGTGTGTTTTCTTGGGGATTGCAAAAATGTACAAGTCATGTTCCCACCTCTGGGCCCTTTACTCTAGAGGACATTCTAAGACATATACTCAGAAAATCTAAAGGTATGGATTTGTCTGGAAAGAAGTAGAGAGGGCATGCTAAGCAAGGAGCAGAATGCAAGCAATGGCCGGGCTATAAATCCACAAGAGGAGTTTGAGGGACTGAAAATAAGGGAAAGAGGTTTACTGACAGTACTGGACAGTCTATTCAGGAAGTAAGAGCAGTAGATGAAGTAAAGTCTTCATATCAGGCTGGAACATACGGAATTTTCAGTTGTCAGTGGAGAGAGATTACAGGTTGTTAAGCATAAAAGTATCAGAGTGAAACTGACTTTTTTAAGAGAATGAGTCAGACTATACCATATATTAATCTTGTCCAATAGAATATAAACGTATATTCTATTTAAGTAGAATATATGTATTGAATTATAGTCAAATGCTGATTTGCTGAATTAATGAATTTTGAAACTCAATAATAATTTATTATTATTATTATTTCTGACATTTGTCCAGCACTTATTGTGCACCACATACTGTCCTAAACAGTACTAGGCCTGGGCACCTCCATGGAAAAAAGCATCTGTGGAAAAAAGGGACATGCCCCATCAGAGCCCACATCACCTCCCCAAATGCTACACTGCCACATGCCTACCTTCTCACTCATCCTCTGGGTGCCAGGACCTTGGAATTCTCTCTCCAAGTGGCTCTAAGTCTACCTCCAGGGCCAGCATGGGCCTCTTCCCTAGATACATTCCCTCAAGGCTGAGGAGTAGTCCAGAGAAAGCTGTTTGCTAGGTGGTGATGGGGACAGGGCAGCAAAGGGGCAGCATGCAGGCAAGCTGGGGAGAGAAGGAGTCCATTTGTACCCTTGCCCTGAGCCCCACAAATATTAGGAAGAGATCAGGTGCTCAGTGCTTGAATTATCTCATTCATTCCTTAAAACAACCCTGTGAGGAGTCCACATTATACTGAGAAGCAATAAGGCACAGAGATGTTAGGGAGATTGTCTAAGGAGACCAGCATGTAAATAGTGGAAGATATTTAACTCTGGACTTCGGGCTCTTACCCACTACACTACTCTGCAGTGTACTGTCTCTTTCAGGGCCCCCGGGTTGTATGACTCCATCCATGGTGGTGTCAGGCGAATGTACATCCTGGAATTGGGGACTGCAGAACCAGCATGGCTCTTAATAGAAACTGCACTGACTGTTAATAGAAAAAATTGCTCACCACCTTCAGGTATGCTCCCAAGAGAAATGTTCACACAGAATCTTGTTCACAGATGCTGACAGCAGCATTATTCATAATAGTCAAACCTGGAAAAAAGCCAAGTGTCCATCCACTGACAAGTGGAAAATAAAATGTGTCATATCATGCAATGGAATATTATTCAGCCATAGGAAGGAATGAAGTACTGATATATGCTGTAACAGGGATGAACCTTGAAAGCATTATGTGAAGTGAAAGAAGCCAGTCACAAAGACCATATATTACATGATCCATTCATATGAAATTCCCAGAATGGGAAACTCTACAGAGACAGAAAATACATTATTGGTTGCTTATGACTGGGGGGCTGGGGGAGGAAGTGGCATCTAATGGTTACAAGTTTTCTTTTTTAAAAAAACAAATCAATTTTATTGATACAGATTAATAAAGCATGCAATTTATCCAAAGTGTACAATCAATGGTATTTGGTGTAATTACATAGTTGTGCATTCATCACTTCAATCATTACTAAAGCATTTTCATTATTTCAATAATAATAATAATAAACAAAAACCAGACAAGCAAACAAAAAAATTCCTCACCTCTCAATCTCTCTTTCCCCTGCTGTACATAGATGCTATTTCTGGCTGATCTTACACAATTATTTATTTTTTTTATTAAGCAGTTTTATTGAGATATATTCACATACCATATGATCTAGCCAAAGCGTATAATCAATGGCTTTTTTTTTTTTAGCTGCTAGAAAGTCCTTATTGTAAAATTGTGAAATAAATAGATTGAAAGAAATTACAAATTTTAAACAAGAGTGCAAGGCCAGGTTAGATTTAATACAATCATTTAAAAAATATATAGCATAGCAACAAACATTTATAAGTGCAAATAATAATTCAAATATAATAGAAATTAATTATAACATAATTTTAATTTTTATATTACAGCTGTAACTATTGCACATAATCTCTAAAAATGAAATAAATTATTGGTTTATTGAGATGATGAAAATGTTCTAAAATTGACTGTGGTAATGGTTGAATATATCTGTCAATATAATTAAATTTTTGAAGAGTACACTTCAAATGGATGAAGTGTATGGTATGTGATTTATATCTCAATAAAGCTTTTAAAATGAGATAAAGAGAAAAATGAGTTTAAGAGATATTCAGCAGACTGATTCTAATGGTTCAGTCATTTTGGTTGGGTTTTACTCATTTATTTTATTCTAAAGAGCTTCACTGATAAACAATCCATTTCAAGTTCAATTAATTTGTTGTCTTGTCTCTTTCAAATGGAATCAAATATATATCTATGATTTTTTTAAAAAAATTGCTCATTCACAGCGCTTTATTTGTTCATTGTGCTTAACCTAATTTCTCACCTGCTCCCATGACCCTTTTCTCTCTTGGGATTTGTCCTCTGCCAGCAACTTGGGCTCCTGAATTTGCAGCATCTGTGGTCCTCAGTTCTCTGGTACACATGCATGTATGCAAGAATCCATGTGCCTTTCAATCATGAAGTTTAAAGTGGGTAAACTCCTTCTGAGGGAAATGGCAGGTATGCCTCTCCAGGTGGGAGGGCATGACATTTCTGCCACGTGCCACCTCAGCCCCCCCTCCCGCCTCCTCCACAAAGGAGTATTTTAATAGAAGGTTAATGGAGGGCACACAGAACAAAAAGAAAACCCTGTCATCGTTATTCCATGTTTTACTGTAATAGAGGTCAGCTCTCTGGGATTCTTGCTAGTATCCATCCTTAAAATGAATTATTTAGCCTATGAAAACAAAACTAGTTTATTTATGATGACAGAGAAGCTGTAAATGTGCTCCTGATCTGTGCATTGACTAATTAGATTAATTAAGCCAGCATGCATTTTGGAACAGGCAAGCAGGTGGCAAATAACATTTCAGTTGATTTATATGATATATTCCATCAAACTTAACACTTGATAAATAATATACATTCATTCCATTAAGATATCAAAGTGGAAGAAGAAAATTGTGTATTCTTGGCTCTGTGTTCTTACCAAAAGAGCAGCCGCTGAGGTTAATACATGGGGTATAATTTAAGGTGCTCAAAACAGTGAAGGAAAACCAGAGAAGCCATATCTCAAACTCCAGTTTGCCTCTTCAGTCCCTGTCACTAGGCAGAGGTGATTCTTTGCCATGGCAGTGGAATTGAATTTTAGGAAGAAGGGTGGAATTTGAATCTTAATAAGCCATTGCTGCTTGCTACAAAATTTTGCTAGAAGTTCCCATACCATGAAACTTTACTCATCAAACTGCTTTTGGTGAACATTCCTGGAAAGTGAATATGAAATTGACTGAGTACAGGCTCTGTCTTTCTGTGGTCTTCAAGCTCCAACATGCAGAGATATCACTAGAAGTGTTTGTACAAGTGCAGATACCTGGGCCCTGCTTCCAGAGATTCTGATTCAGTAGGTCTGGATGGAGCCCAATAATCTGCATTTTTTTTTTTTAAACCAACTCCTAAATTATCCATGTGATGCCCTACCGATCTGCTCATGTACCGGGAACTGAATCCTTTGATTTGATCTTTGGTCTTTCAGGATTTTCAATTTTTCTGAATATATTAGACTCTTCTCCTACAGAAGACAATGTTTCTCAAAGTTTGGTCAAAGGATCACCTGCATTAGAATTTTCTAGGGAGCATTGTAAAAATGGAGATAGGTTTCCCTTGAAACCTACTGAATATGAATTTGGAAGGCTAATACAGGAGAATTTGGATTTTAACAAACAATCCAAGTGATTTAAGAACCACTGCTTTGGAGCAAGGAATGTGAGATGTAGATGTAACACAAAATGGCAGAGTCTCCTCTATATCCTTCTATTGTCATGATTTTGCCTAGAAGGCAAATTTGTACATCTTGCCTAACTTAGGGCAGTAACTTCTCAAAGAATTTTCCTAGGACTGATCAGAAGGCCCTGCTAGAATGGTCTGCTCTCCAGTGCCAGCTTTTGGCCTTCTAACACTTTTGGGTCTGTGCCTTAAGGGGCTTTGCAAAATTGCCCTTTTGCAGGCTGCTGCTTGTTGCCTCTGGGACACTGGGAAGGAAGGGGTTAAACAGGAAGTCCCCTGAGCTACTGCTACTGGGGTATAATGATGTGTCACGCAGGTGTCATGGCAATGACTAATGGCAGAAATTGATTTGTGAGACAGATCCCAATCAAAAAATGACAGCCCCTCCCTCTCCCAGCCCAGGAAGAGATAATAACCCTTCCTATTACAGCAGAATGTCAGGCGGAACAGTGAAAGGGAGCTGCACAGCAGCAGGGAGCCAGGACAGGGGCAGCCCGCAGTTCACAGGGCACATTAGCCAAAGCAAAGCCACCAGGTAATGTCTGTTTTTAAGCTTTGTACAACCAAGTAAACAGGGAGAAAAAATCATTAAACAAAATCTAATTATAAAATGCTATAATTTCATCCCAGATTGCATCAGACAAGGTTGAGCTGGATGTAAAAGGAGATCTTTGGAACCTAGAAGAAGAGGATTTTGCACAAAACTAGAACAGAGGCCGGAACGTAATCACACTGGCTAAAATCATCACACATTTCACAGCAAGAAGGAGCAAGAAACTGATTTCAGAGCCTTCATAATTTTTGCAATAATTTCTTTTGCTTGTTACTGTGTAATATTTCTCCTTTCACAATGTAGATTCAGGTCATTCTCTATAAATCCTTTGGTTATCTTCATCAAGCTCCTATATAAAGAACCTGCCAGGCATTGCCACATATAGAGACCTTAGCTGAGCACATCCTCCTCCCCTCAAAGAGAGAAGAGTCTGGTTCCCACCGTGTATGAAACATTGTAAACAACGTTCCTCTGGAGCTTCGTTCTGAATGGATGAGCCTCATCTTTGCATAGTGAAAGGTATAATATCCTCCCAACCCTGTAAAAATACATCCTAGCACAGTTAAAATACCTTACCTCATGAAGCATTGTTGTTAAGATATTCTCTATCAAGCAATAAGTTCAAGATATACACGGGTAAGCAGTTTTCCATTATAAAGAGCCTCATCGTGACAGTTGCTTGCTCTGCCTTGGACCCATCCTGTGGCACAAAGAAGCAAATTGAATCAGTAACAAGCCCAGTCGGGTTCCATTGCCAAAGTCGCATGACTTTATCCTATCCTCTCAATTCCTAATGTCACTTACACTTGTATCCCCTTATGACTATGTGTAAGTTTTAGGGTTTTTTTTTTTTTTTTTTTTTTTTTTTTTTACTGCTCTGCCTGTTACCCAAGAGGCTCTTAAGTCTCTTCTAATATAAGACATGCAAAAGGCAGGTTTATGAAAAATAAATTTAAAATGTAACTATGCCCATAGAAAGTGCATTGATAATCCAAACAACACTCATATTACTGTGATTGACAATTAAAATTTGCTCTAAAGTTCCTAGAAGCCAAGGCAAACATAAATCTTATCTTCTGAAGAAAAATAGCTACCAGTTCTTTTATGGCATAAAATAATTTTAATCAGCTTTATTCAGATATTCTTTTTTTTTTCCAGATATTCTTTACATACAATAAATTCACCTATTGATAGTGTACATTTTAATGAGTTTTGACAAATGTATGTAATCATCACCACAGTCCACACAATTCCATCCTCCCCCGAAGTCCCCTCATGCCCCTTTGCTATCAGTCGCTCCCAGCATACTCGGTCTCTGCCAACTGCTCTGCTTTCTATAACTAGAGTTTTGTGTTTTCTATCATATATAAGGAATCATACAATATGTAGATATAGACTTTTGTACCTGGCTTTTGCACTTAATATAATGTTTGTGGGATTCAACCATGCTGTTGTGTGTTTCAGAAATTCATTCCTTTTTTTTTTTTTTTATTGCTGAGTAGTATTTCATTGTATGGATGAACCAGAAATAAGTTGATGAATATTTGAGTTGTTTCCAATTTGGGCTATTATCAATAAAGCCGCTATGCATATTCACATACAAGTATTCATGTGGCATGTGTTTTCATTTCTCCTGAGTAAATGCTAGCAGTGGCTCCATGTTTTTGCCCTGCTTGGTATTGTCCATTTTTCAGGTTTGAGCTATTCTAGGAAGCGTGTAGTGGTATCTCTTTGTGGTTTTCATGTGCATTTCCCTATTGACTAGGAATGTTGAGCATCTCTCTACAATTATACCTTGGTATTCGACTGCTTTGAAACTAGTTGAATTTGGTACTTGACACATTTTGATGCGGAAATTTTGTCTTGGTACTTGTTATTTGGTACTCGATGTGGAAGCTAGAACTTTTCAGTGTTGGTTGCCTCTTGAATCGCAACTCTTTCCAGCTGAAACAAAGGGTCACATGTTACAAGGTAGCTCTTGCCCTGTGCACATCCCATTGCGGTCTTATCTTAGCTTCTGTGTATTTTGTGTATTGTTCCTTTTTTTTTTTTTTTCCCTCATCTTGGGTTCTAAGAAAATGAACAGTGAGAGCTCTGAGCAGAAAAGAAAAGTACTTTGCACCACCATTAAGCAAAAAAATAATAATAATAATAGGTAAATATGAGAGCGGTATTTGCATTATTGATCTTGCTAGGGAATATGGTATGCTTAGAACAACAGTCTCCACCATCATGAAGAATAAAGAAGCAACAAAAAAGGCTGATGTTGGGAAAGGAGTTAAAGTAGTAACAAAGCAACGTCCCCAAACACTCGAGGAACTTGAAAAGCTGTTATTAATTTGGTTAAATGAGAAAGTTAGTGAGCGACGGTGTATCGGAAGCCATGATATGTGAAAAAGCAAAAGTGTTGCATGCCGGTCTTTTGAAAAACAAACCAGAACTGACTGATGAGAGTGTTGAAGTTCTTAAGGCCAGTCACGGCTGATTTGATAGTTTTAAAAAGAGGATCGACATCCATAGTGTCGTGAGGCATGGCGAGGCAGCGAGTGCTAATAAAAAGGCTGCTGATGAATTCGTCGGTGAATTTCAAGACAACGTCGAAGCTGAGGGTTTTATTCCCTACCAAGTTTTTAACTGTGATGAGACTGGAGTTTTTTGGGAAAGAGTTGCCAGGTAGAACCTACATCACAAAAGAGGAGAAGGCATTGCCAGGACAGAATTTCTGGCCAGAAGCTGTGACTCAGAGCGTCTTCAAAGGGTTTGAGGCCAACCCCCATTCTGCAGGTGCAGAGGGTACAGTTGTGCAGGATGTTGAATCTTTGGGCCACTCCGTGGGTCTGGAGGTCGATGCTGCTGATGTTAGTGGAGAAGCATCGTGAAGAGCTCAGCACTGAGGAGCTGCAGGAACTACAGAAGGAGCAGCAGCAAGAGGTGGCTGAGGAGATTTCTTCAGGTGACGAGGAGATAGGGGAGGATGTCCCCAGTCCCTTGATAAAAGAAATGTGTGCAAAATGGGCAGAAGTGCCATCTGGACAAAGCTCTGATAAACAGAAATGTGAATTTATTGAATGACAAAACAATTTCACACTTTCAAGGAATTCTGAAAAGAAGACAGAAGCAGTCCTCATTGGATTAGTTTTTAGTGAAGGTGACAAAGCATGTGTCAGAGCCTGTGGTGTAAGTTGAAAAAAAGGCAGAAAAGAGAAAGCACACCTGAAGTGCAAGTGCCTGCTGTTCTATTGGAGGGGACTCTCCTTCCAAGCAACACGCCACATAACCTTTCCTCCTCACCACTCTCCTCCCACCATCCCATTAGGCCATGGACTCTTCTCAGTACAGGTAAAGTGAAGTTTTTATTTTATTTAACCTAAGTATTTTTAATTTTTAGGTTTATTTCTCATGCAAAGTAATGATAAACAACCCTATCGTTTTACATATTGCCTTAAAAACTGTGCATATTCTTTGGTTTGGGAACGCATTAAATTTATTTACCTAATTCCTTATGGGAAAATTTTGTTTGGTACTCATTGTTTTTGGTACTTGTTGCGCCTCCTGGAACCAATTAATGATGAGTACCAAGGTACCACTGTATATATTTATTTACCATTCATATATCTTTGCTAAAATCTGCTCAAATTTTTGTCCTTTTTTTTTTTTAAATCACATTGTCTTCTAATTCTCCCTATATTCTGGATTCAAGTTCTTTTATCAGATATGTGTTTTGCAAATATGTCCCCCCAGTCTATGGCTTGCCTTTTCATTTCCTTAATAGTGCATTTTGGAGAATACAGGTTTTTATTTCGATGAAGTCCAATTTATCGCATCTTTTCTTTTATGATTCATGCCTTTTGTGTCCTATCCAAGTAACTTTGTTTAGCCCAAGGTCCCAAAAATTTTCCCCTATGTTTCTTTTCCAGAAATTTATAGTTTTAGTTTTTACATTTAGGTCTGTGATCTATTTCTTATAAATTTTTGTACATGATGTGAGTTAAGGGTCAATGCTTATTTTTAAACTATTGTTATTTTACTATTATTGCATATGGATATCTAATTGTGGCAGCATTTGTTGATAATACCATTATTTTCTCAGTGAATTATTTGACATCCTTGTTCAAAATCAGTTAACCGTTTCTGACTCTATTCTGCTTTCATAAACTATATGTCTATCCTTATGCCAATGTCTTAATTACTATAGCTTTATGTAGTGAGTCTAGAATTCAGAGACTATGAGTCCTCTGAGGCTATTTTTCAAAAATTGTTTTGGTTATTTTAGGTCCTTTATATTTCCATAGGAATTTTAGAATAAGCTTGTCAATACCAGAAAAGCCCATAAAATGACTTTTTCTACTTAATTGTAGAAGGAAGTTCTCACGTGGCCCATATGCTTATGTTATTGCAATAGCATCTTAACTTTGTCTCTTTCCTTCCAGTCCCCACCTACTCCAAATCCACAGGGCTACCAGATTAACCTAAAATTCTGCTCTCATAATGATATTTTCCTGCTGATGAACTTATTATCAAAGCATATGTAAGTTCCTCCTAAGAAACTGTGTGATACAGTAGCAAGAGGAAGAGATTTGGAGCCATACAAGACTGGTTTTAAATGTGTTACCTTGTTCTAAGTCTTGGTTTCTTTACTGTACTTCCTGATTGTTGCAAGAATTAAATCAAATAATCGACATATGGCACCTTGCAACAAATTGACTAACTGGTCAATGTGTATTAGTTTCTCTGTTTTCTTTTTTTTTTTTTTTTTTTTCTTTTTTTTAAGGAGGTTCTGAGGATTGAACCTGGGACCTCATGCTTGGGAAGCTGGCACTCAACCACTGAGCTACATCTGCTCCTCTCTTTTTTCTTATTTGGCAGTGTCAGTAGACCTAAAGTTTCTTTAATGGCAAAGGCTATGACAACACAGAGATCAGGTCACAACATAGGAGATGACACTGCTGCTCCCCTGCACTGGTGCAGACTCCCAGGTCCCTGAGACCCCATCAGGCTCAGAACTCCTGGTAAGGATCCACTTGCCTGGAGTGAGGATTCCACCTGACCCCAGAAGCTCAGCTTTGCCATTCTCACAGGGGCACTTCTTCTGCCCCTCCCCACCACCATCTACCTTGTCTGAAATCTGATTATGTTCCTACCTGCCTCTCAAGTGCACGTTACGGTACAAAACAACCCCAGCCTATTCCCAAGCAGTCACTGTGAGCCTGGTTGAATCAAATCAGTTTCTCAGGTTTGGTATCTCTCAGCAGGTCCAGGTTCTAGGCCTGCCTGAGGTTCATTTCTCTTGGCGTAGTATCAATAAGCTTCAGCCAAGTGGCCTCACCTTAACTTTTTAAATGTTTATCTCACTACTGCCTTCCATAACCTTTCTTCCAGGCAGGATGTTTGCCATATCAAGCACTGCTTATTACTTTGGCCTCCTTTCTCCCTTCACTTTGACCTTCCTTCCCCTGTCTCTAAGGACTTAGAGACTCCAAGGCCAAGCTCAAAACCAATCTCCTCCACTAAGCTTTTCCTGACCTAACCCAGGCCACAGTGGCGCGTCCCTTCTTTTCAATAGGTTTTCCATGGCCCTCAGAACTCAGTCAGGGCTGAAAGTCTACTTCTAGACTTAAACAGAATTCAGATGGCCTAAGAATGAGATGCCTAAAAAGAAGTAACGGCTCAATAAATTCTAAATAAAATAATGACAGATCATCTAGCAAATTACAATGCTCCTAAGTATCTCGGGGCAAAGATTGGGTAGAACAGAAACTGCATCTGGGTTTAGGGGCCAGATTTGGCAACAGGAGTCCTAACTTGGCATGGAGCCCCCAGATTAACAATCCCTGTCAAGGACCTGAAGACATGCAGTTATTTACAGAGCACTCAAAACAGACGCAGGAGGTTGGAAATGGAGTTTCCAAGCCAGTCTGCCCAGGTACCGATTCTGGCATCCTCTGGTGGCCACTTCCCCTCTCTCCATGCCCCACCACAATAGGGGCAGAGAGCCATCCACAGCCAGCACACTACCTCTAAATAGGCCAGCAGAACTTAGGCAGGGCAAGGTGGTGCTTGATGTGGAGCGTGTGCCATGGAGGTCATTTTCACTCTCTGACTTGGTGTGTTTCTCGTGTCCTCAGGGTTGGGACAAAGCTTCAGGACCCAGGGATGTCAGAACAGGATACCTGGGGGCACTTACGGCTCAGCACATTTTGGAGAATATATCTCAAAAAGGGGTCAAGAACAGTGAGGGTAATCTGTTTCCATATCTGTATTTGTTTTGACTTGATGACTAGAGTGGGGGTGAGTCAGTAAATTAATTTTTAAAATAATGTTTTTGTTTTTCTTGAGGCAGAGGCTTGAATTCAACTTTGAGGACAAACTGTGCCCCTGTTTAAGGAAGACTGCCTTTATGGGCCTTTTTGATTATTTCAAGCCAAAACTAGGGTCCTTTTCCAGATGGGGAAGTTTGAGACAAAGAGGCAATGAAGAGTTGGGCATAATGATGCAAAGCGTTGCCTGCATCAAAGGCAGTAGAGCATCGCCTCTATTTTCTTTTAGAAAAATTAGTTTATTATTATTATTTACTTTCTCTCTGGGTCACGAGAAGTGTGAGAGGAGCATTCCTAGGAGGTAGGGGGCAGTGGGGCTGGGAGAGGTCAGCTGGGCCTCTCAAAATGGAGGAAGAGGAAGGAGTGCTAGGGACAAAACAACCCCTTCGCAGTTCTGTGAGAGGCTGTGGGCTGTGGATTCTATAAACAGTCACAAAGGAGACACTTCAGTGTTTTTTCCCTCCATATTATAATTCTCGTCTATATTCTTCCAATTTCAGACCATTCTAATTTGGATAAAAGGAACGGTGGTTAAAAACTAAGGAAACCTAAATAAAACATGGGCTTAAGTTCATAAGAATGTACCAATATTGATTCATTAATTACAATAAATGTACCCAACTGTCTTAGCAATTTCTCTGTAAATCTGAAACTATTCTAAAAATAAAGTTTACTTAGAAAAAGGAAAAAAGAACTGTGCCCTCGGAAGACAAGAGACATCTGGGAAACTTGGGTTCCACATACTCCACTGATTTCTCAATTTTGCTTAGCTCTGGTTATGTTTACCTTCACATGTTTGAGGGCTAAATAGAAACAGTAGGATGAAGAATTACCCTCGAGTATTGCCCTGCAGGAATACAGCGTGGTGAGAAGAATGTGGTTGAGAAGCATGGTGCATGCCAAAAGCTGCACAGAATTTATGACGATTTCCTTGTTTATTTTTAAAAGAAATTGACTTGCCTATAAAGGAGCCAAAAATTATACAGTTTCTTTCTCCTATTAGCTTAATAATTCCTTGATGGTATAAATCATGCCACCTCATACTTTGTGCAGCGTGTAACACCTTGCACATAGTAGGTCCTCAATGAAAAACTGCAATTCAAATGAATGCTATAAATAGAAGCATTGCTGAGCATAGGGCAGTCTTCACCTCCAATCTAAGACAATATATAATCATCAATTTAGATTCTTATCAATTAAATATAACAAATGTTCATTCATCCTTTTAAAATTAACTGCTATTAAAATTACTAAGGCAATTAAGTCTACATCATGAATTCATCATGTCGGAAGAGAAGAAAATAAAAGGCTTTCAGTTCAACAAGCAAAACCATATTCTGAAAGATTAATTTCCATCTTTTTGACATCTTTGTCACTCAAAGCCAGAAACCTTGATTTAGGGGTTTCAAACTCTGTCACTTAGAACACATTTCAAGCTGTGGATGTCTATTCAAAATTTCAGTGAGAATGTTTTCCTGGCCAAGTTGTTGTGGCCTTCAAAATAGAATTTGCAGCAGAGACTCTGGCAGGTTCTAAATCCAGCAGATTGAATATTGATGTAATGTCAAAAGAGTTCCATAATTAAAGGTGTTTTTTTTTATAGCATCTCTCCTCATCCTTTCATTAATTCAACAAATATTTACTGAGCGCCAGCTATATGCCAGGCACTGTGTTAGCAAGGCTCTTCTCCTTCCTGGACCTGAATGAATGAATGACTAAGGAGATGTGTCCCAGTGTCAGTTTACTCCACTGCTCCAGAGCATACTGGGGGTGGTGAATGTGAAAGGTGAGGCTTCTTTGAGAGCCCAGGGCAGTGAAGTCCCTGTGATTCTGTTTGGGATATGTTCTCTGACACTCCTCACAATCTGTTATATGAGCATTATATCATCTTGTTCCATCCCTCCCAGGATTTGAATCCAAAAAGGACCAGAATATCTTCCACTGAGCTGTTGCCTTCCTCTCCTTCTATCTTTCAGTCTCCTCTTCCCAGCACCAACAGGGCTTTCTCTTTTCCATCTGTCAGACACTACCCTTTGTTATGACCATCTCCTTTCTTGGGACATGAGACTCAGTTTCATGGCCTCGTCTGGGGTTTTTATGTTTGTTTGTTTGTTTTGTTTGTTTTGTTGTTGGACTTTATATTAGGAAGAATTTAGAACATACAAAAAGTAAAGAGAATATTATAATAAATCTTCACATACCCATCACTCAGTCCCCAAAACATTTCAAGGTCTAACCTGCCCCATCCATCCCCTATTCATTTCCCCACCCGTATATATTTTAAAGCAAATCCCCAAAATTATTTATTATAAGTTATAGTTTGTGTCTTAATGACAGAAAGTCTACATGGAAAAAAAATTTAATTGCTGAAAAGAGGTGGAGGAGCAAGAAATACTTTAATATATATTATTTATTATGTATGTGATGTATATATATATTAAAGTAACTACTTACAGTGTGATAATCTGAAAAAGTGAAAGGACTGAAAAAAAATCACCAAACTTTCAGAGGTAAATGGCTGAAGATAGCCCTAGGAATGGCAAGATCAGGAGACCAGAAAGCAGTCTGGGTATTTTGACTTGGTCTTGTTCTTATCTCTGCATTTCTCTCTTCATTGGTCTGGTCAGTTCTCAAACATATTGACTTCCCTATAATAGAAAGAACCATAACTGCCTGAGCCATCTCTGAACTTACAGTCTAATAATTCCATGATTATTGGAAAGAAATTGACCTCTGCCAACAGCAACCTGATTAGTCCTGGGGAGTATTCTGATTGGTCCAGCTTGAGTCAGGTGCTCTTTCCTGGACCAATCACTGAAGTCCAGGACTAAGCTACTCTGATTGGCCATGGCCATGCCACACCCTTCTTCCACTGTGATTGACAGGGAAGTATACAGAAGAAAAAAGGGGGGCACAACAACCACAGCTTTATAGGAAAGAAAGGAACCTTACAATTACTACACTTCTACTATGTGATAGGAGATATAAAAACTCATAGACAATTTTATAGATACATATTAATAAAGCATACAATTCATTCAAGTGTACAATCAATGGCATTTGGTATAATCACATAGTTGTACATTCATAAAAAAAAAAAATTCATAGAAATGAAAGCATCCTAAAAGGTATTATTATTTGCACTTTTGAATGAAGGGAGGGAAACTGAAAAAAATTTGCCTGACTTTCGGCTCTTTTGCACCTGTTTCCATTCTTACTGGTGCTATTCCTGAGTTATGTGATTTCCAGTAAATTATGGGCCTACATTGAGTGAAGAGGACGTTTCAAGAGAGCACCTACAGATAATTTAATAGTCATGAACATTAGACACATGAGCAATTTTCTCAACTTCTCTATGCCTCAGTTTCCTAGTGTGTAAAATCACGGTAATAATATTTACCTCGCCAGGTTGACTGCCAGGATTGAGAAGAGGAATGTATGTAAAGTGACTCACACAGTGTCTGGCTTATAGTATGAAATAAGTAAATGGTTGCAATTATTATTACTACTGCAGCCCAGTGCTCCAGGCAAATACAAAGGGGTGATTATCAAAAGCAAAAAGACACCCAGGGTTACAGGCTGTAATGAATTGCTGTGATTATGAAATGAAAACACCTCGCCTTTATTATTTCTTAAAAAGAGAGGTCCAAAAACTACAAAGAAGTTTGTTATTTCTCATATCAATTGAATGCACTTTCTTCCAAACCCTGGAATCCACTGAAAGCTAAACTGAGGAGGGTAATGAGATTTCTCAGAAGGGAAAAATTGAAAAGCACAAAAAAACTCCCTGACCTAGAAAGGGAAATGTTTTGAGTGGTTTTATCAAATTAGGTTAGATATCATTCCCATTTCTGGTTCTAGTTTGAAAGGGAAGCCAATAAAATTGCCTTAAAGAGGAAAATTGTCCAAATTGAATGGCTTTCGCCGTCTAAATCTAACATCTACAATGTGACAACACTATTTGCTGAAGACTGAGCAACCGCTCTTGCTGTGACTGCTGGAAAATATTGGCAGTGAAAGTGGAAAGACAATTCTGGATAAAATGTACCCTAGGAATATGTTCAGTACTCTAGATAAAATTGTCTCTGCTTCAATTTGCAGCTTGCCAAACATGTTTCTTGTTGTGAAGGATACAACTCACTCTAGAAAGGAATTGTGCAAGAATGGCTTAGAGAAATATAAGCCACTGGCATGCAGAAATTCCATACAGCTCCATTTTAAGGTTTCTGGAGCCAGTAAACATGGGTTATAAGAAGATTCAGACAGTCTGGAGAGGTGTGCGAGGCTTCTTTGCTCACTGAAAATCATTGTGCTGTCCCATGGAGAAGAGTTTGTGTCATCTCAGGTCTCAGTCAGATTGAGTTCTGAAAATTTACTCAGAATCCTAGGCTGGATAAAACAGAGAATTTGATAGGGCTGGGCGATCAGATAAAGCAGAATGTTCTGTATTTATTGTTCCTGACCACTTTCCTTTCTATTGTTAGCTAGTAGAGGTATGGAAAGAGCAAATGAGAAGGAATTTGCAATGAGAAGCTCCACTGCAAATCACAGATGCACCCATTTACCAGAGAGGCACCCTTTGTTTTCATAATGTTGAAACTACCCAAAAGACATCATTAGAACAAGTCTGTAACCATTTGGGAACAAGAACTATATACCATTCAGAACGGTATCCACGGGGTCTGTTACTTGGTCTAGAGCCAAGAGCCACTCAGAGAAGGTTGACTGAATGGATGGATGCTTGAATGAAAGACACACAGATGATACAAGAGTCAATTCCAAACGGCCTCTAGAATTGATCATAAGCAGGCATTTTCAGCACTCACCAGTATAACCAGCCCAAATTGGAAATAAATCTCTATTTCCTATACTAGCGAGACAAAGCTAAAGTTGGGAATTTGATGGTGCATAACCAAATCTTTTGGATCAATAACAAAATGTGGGGACGCTCCTTTCTCATCTAATGTCTTGAATATGTGTTAAGCTTTTAGAAGAAGAGCTTGGATTCATTTACTTATTTATTTTTAAAATGTGCTTTGCTTCTGCCTCCATCATCTCTGTGCAATCCCCAATGTTCAGACTGAGAGAATTTGGGAGGTTTATTGATGTCTCTCCAAAGTTGTGATTCCAAAGGGAACAAGTTCTTTTAAGACTTGGTGAGGTCTCACAGGTAACTTTTTATACTTTGTGGGCTTTTACTGTTTCCCATGTGATAAGGAAACTTCCAGTACAATACACTAAGTTCCAGTATGAGGGAGCCTAGGGATTTGCCTTCTAGTCTCTGCTTATTCTGACCTAATCCCTCACCTCTTTGGCTATTCTCAATGCTTCCTCTCTCCTTCTCCTTTGGTACCAGACAGGTTCTCAGTCTCCAACCTGAGTCCTAGCAGAGACCTGGCATCTCACTTTCTGGGCATCCATATGACTTTGCTCACCTCTCAAGTGTTTCTTGGTCCTGGCAATAACCCATTCTGGGCTGCCCAGGCAAACTGCTTTATGCCACCCCTACTTAGTGAGCCCATGATAACCCTGGAAACTGATGCTATATTTCAAAAATGGCCCTTGGCCCATTGAGCGGTCAAATGCTAAACATGAGTAAATGATATCAGATTTAGCTACAAAGTGGGAAGGCCAAAATGCATTTTTGTAGTCCTTTTTATTTGATAATAACATCACTAACAATTACTTAAAATTTTTTATTATAGAAACTATCAAACATATAGACATGTAGAATAGCATAATAAACTCCCATGTACCAGTGGGCAGCTTCATGATTACCTTTTAAGTTTGTGACCACAAAAATCGTTGCCTAATGAGCAAATCATTTCAATACTGCACAATAACATTTTTGACTAAAGCCATATTTGCAACTTGACAGTGCTGGCAGCCCTGTTTTTTGTGATCATATCCTGCCTTGCTCAGTAATGATGGGCCATTCTTTCCAGCAGATTTAGTCTAAATTGCCTAAGCAAATCTACCAAAGATATTTTACATTTGCTCCCTTTCTTAAAAATAGAAGGTGATTTAAAAAGATCATAAAAAAGTTCATTCATCAAGTCAGTCCAAGGAGATCCCCTTTAATCTCTGATAGCAATTTGGCAGGAGAGTATGTCTATTCCCCCTGATCTTAACCACAAAAAGGCCAGTGAGGTAATATAAACCATCCCAGCCTCCCTTAATAATTAATGGCATAACCCATCCATGAATTTATCTAAACATTTTCTGAAGCTGTTTGTATTTCTAGCCTGTATCAGCTCTGAACAAACCCGTAGAGACAAGGGTGATAACAGAGTAGAATCAGAAGGTGGAATGACAGATAATAAAAGCACAAATCCATATATTTGACCCTACCAGACACAACTTTGGCTAAATGGAATCCAAAGTCAAGCAGTAGAATCAGCAGTAAACCCAGTAAAACATTCTCTTCATTACTAAAGAGCTTATCGCCTAAACCCGTAAATCCTACCACAGTCAAAGTTGTGTGCATTTTAAAAAATAAATTAAAGTTACTCTAGGGTATTTTATTACACATGGTACAATCTAAAGTTGTGGAGTAAAGGTGTGTATATATAAGAGTTCTTCCTGTCATTATCTCCAACAATTTGAGTCTCATTAAGGTCAAGATGAACATTGTGTGTGTGTGCGTGTGTGTATCTGTGTATATATTTGTGTATTTTTTAGGGTAAAGCCAGGCATACTTACTGGACTGTGTTGGCTCTTGAGGTTAAAATATAATTCCAAAGATGATGAATTTGCATCTCCCAACAGGCTTGTTAGTTTTACAAATAAAACCTTTTACAGTACCACAGAAGCTGATCTTCATCCTTTTCCCTACCCCTTTCTTTTTCTAATGCATTATGCAGTCATCTTTATTAGAGTGGAGGTGGCTGTCAGGAAATAAACTGGTTGACTAAGGGCATAGTTCTGTAAAATCTGAGTCCAGGGAAAAAATTCAGAGAGCATGCCATATTGACACTGGGCTCTGAGGACATCGTATATAAAGGAAAGACACTCGTGATTTATGTATAATCACTTTTTGCACTATCTTGAATTTTGTTCGTTGGAAAGGTATGAACTAAAAATATGAATGAAGTCTCAGTTTAAGGACAAATTTGGCATAAAATGAATCCCTCCAATTTAAAAACTTATTAATTATAGCTTGTGTTTTTTCTGTTGCTGCCTAATAGTACTGTTTTAGTAGTTGCATTCAAAATAACTGCCATTCATCATCAGGTTAGGCTCAAATCATGAGAATTTGAATTAAGTAATAAACCATCCCTTGAACCAAATACATAGTTCTGTATTGCTAACAGATGCAGTTCCTTGAACAGGGCTTGGTTTTTTTAGCTGACTCACTGAATTTCTATCCCTGAAGTCACAGGCGTTTCCTTAGAGATCCTTTGCATCTCTAACCAAGTATCCAATATTCTTACTAGTAGATGCTTCATAAATATTTGCTGAATGAATATCATTAAATGAAAGAAATGTATGATTTTATGAGCAGGTAGGTGATGTGTATTTAAGCTTTTGCATACTTTATAACTGTGATCTGACTCTTGGATGTTGAATGAATAACTGCTATTATGATTTGTCCGGGAAAAAGTCAAACAAACATTTCCCACACTTGCATCTCAGACACCTCTAGTGTCGCTACTGTGAAGTCCAGAGTATGGAAAATTAATTTAAGCTTTGGCTTTGCTTCGTTTCTTTCTCCTCCTCCTCCTCCTCCTTCTTCCTCTTCTTCTCCCTCTTCTTCCTCTTTTTTTACTTCTCTTTTTTTGGTTGAAGCTTGTTGATACTCATTTAATAATCATGGAATGCATGTCCACAGTGTTAAAAGGAACACTGACAAATTATTTCATGACTTCAATACATTGTTCTGGGCCCAAAGTGCACATTTACCAGAGGGGCAAAAACCAGTCAGTAGTGACATACATATGCCTTCACCAACCCCAGTCTTGTGAAACAGAAAGTCTTATCAGAAATATGGAAGCAGTTTAAGCTTATGTTATGCAAATTACACCCTATTAAAGAGGCTTGTGAACAAAATCTCTGAAAACAAGATCCTGCGTGCTTTTTTGGCACTCCTGTGATAGTACTAAATGCCAGCAGACTTGCATATTTAAAATATTTAATGATGAGAAGAAAATATAAAATTCATTATTTTGGTGGGAAAAAATAACTGTCAGATAATTTATTGAAAGCTATTTTGGAAGATTGTTACATAAAACATTTCTAAATAAGAGCAGTTGATCTATCTAATAATAGGAATTGGAACTCTACCCAAATGGTGCCAAATTAAGATTTATGCTGCGCTCCAATCCAAACAATAGATGAAATAAATTGTACCTATAATACACAATTGATTGCTCATAGCAATCTTGCACCCTAAGAATGGCTTGCCAGCCCATATTTGCAGGTCCTAATATCTTAGGGAAGTCAAGTACAGTTAATGCTCTAACCGTGCCTGGAAAGGTCATTTTTCAAAAGCGTGTGCTGTGGTTCACATGTTTATTCCAAGATAATCTTATGTAGGGCTACCTTCTTCATCACTCTATTTTGGGTATTGGCGATTTCTTCCTGTTTTCAAAACCACATTCATAAGAAAAGAAATATGCAGGAAAGACATCTATACATCGTAATAACATGTGGGCGCAATGATTGAAATGGTTAAGTAAGTAATACTGCATTATTAAAACATAACATTTTTCTTAGACTTTCAAGCTCACGGAGGAAACTTAGCATTTGAAAAGGACGAAACTATAAGATTTTATTGCTTAGAGATATTTATGCCTATAGATCCCTGAAATGGAAAGGCACATACTTTATCGCCTTACTCCTATAACTCAAAACTGTTGAATAGGTTTAGCTTTTTTAAAATGAATTAAGACCAGACCCAGGCAATTGAAGCTTCGAAGCTGGTGGTTTCAAAAAAGAACGAGGATAATAAAATGGTGATGAAGGAAAAGCTTTTGCACAGACCTGTGTGCTTTTACTCTGAAAGAGAGTATGATTTGGCCTAAGACTGGGGGAAAGAAAACAAAGTTAAAACATGAAATCCACAAAGGTTGTGTTCAGCTTCCTAGAGCTCAGGTCTTTCTTTTGAAAAAGTGGATCCCAGACCTCTTCTTGGGACCCTGGGGTGGAAGAGACTGCCTTTGTCCCAGCACCCTCGTCTTGCTATTGCTGAACTTTCCATGCCATAATCGAAGAGCGTCCACCACAGCCCCTTCTTCCAAACTTAGTCGCCCAAATAGGGGGATGGGGCTTTAATTATAAACCTGCTTATGTGAATTTACAGATCGAGCTTCACGCCCACGCGGACTACCTTCCAAAGTACGTGTAGGAATTTCTCTAAGTCTCCTAGTAGAGCTCCGATTCCTTCTTTTTATAACTGTATAATATTCCACAGTGCAGATACACAATGATTTTTTCAAACATTTCCATGAAAACTGGTACTTTGCCTATAGGTTTTTGTTACAATGCCCCAATAAATGTCAATGTCCAGATATCCTTGGGTGCTGTTATTTCTCTAGTATGGAGTCACAGAAGTGGATTGATGGGTCAACACATACCACACACACACAACACACACACACACACACATATTCCATTTTAATAGGTATTGCCAGGTTGCTTTCCAAAAATGTTTTAATTCACACCAGCAATGTGTGAGAAAATAGTCTTTCTGTATCCCTGGCAATAACAGATGTTTATAATTTTTTTTCAGTCTTTAGTAATTTCTTTCTTATTTTTTGAATCTATTTAAACTTTTGAATGTGTAAAACATTTATGTAATTCTGAAATCAAAATTATATAACAGATTATATTCAAAGAAGCCCCATTTCTATCACTGTTCTTTCCATCCTGTTGTTTCCTGAATGATTTTTCAGTCATTTTCAGTTTATTCTCCAGTGTTTCTTTTTCAAATATACATATTTACTTTTATATATTTAACCCCTTTTCTTACACAAAAGGTATAATATTGTATATGTTTTTCTGTACTTAGTTCTTTTCACTTAAAAAATAAATCCTGGTTCTCAATCCACATGGGTATATAAAGACCTTCCTCATTCTTTTTTATAGCTACATAATATTGCATTGTATGAATGCACTGTTGTTTCTTCAACCAGACTCCAATTGATGAATATTGGAGTTGATTTCAATCTTTTACTACTATAAATAATGCCACAGTGAATAATCTTGAGCATAAGTCATTTCATATTTTTGGAATGGATTTTTAGGGTAGATTCCTAGAAGTGAGATTGCTAGGAAAGGTTAAATGCATATATAATTTTTCTAGATATTTCCGAATGCACCTCTGTACAAACACTGCATTCCTACAAAAAAATATGAGAGTGACTGTTTCCCCACAGCCTTGTCCAAATTTTTATTGAACTGACACATGAGAGATGGTTATTTAACTAAATTTGTATTTCTCTTCTTATGAGTGAAATTAAGGATCTTTTCATATGTTTAAAGGCCATTTGCAATTTTTTTTTTAGTATTCAAATATTTTGCCCACTTTTCTCCTGGGTTATTGGTCTTTTTCCCCCATTAATTTTAGTAGCTGTTTATATTTGATGATATTAGCCCTTTGTGATGTAAACTGCAAATATTTTAATTTATTTTTTTACCTTACTTATGGTAATTTTTGCCATGCAAAGTTTTATGTTAATTTTCATTTTTATGTAATTGAGCCTAATTAAGTTAAACTGCTTATGGACTTTGAGTCACACTTAGGAAGGTATTCTCACTTCCAGTGTATAAAAGACACTCTGGTGCTTTCTTTTAGGAGTTGTATGCTTTTCTTTTTTACGTTTTGATCTCCAATAAATTCGGTGTCTATCCTGGTATGTGGAGTGAGATACAGATCTGATTGTATCTTTTTCTAAGTGTCCCAACACCACTAACTAAAGAGTTCATCTTTTTCCCACAGATATGAGATGCCATTTTTATCCTATACCAAATATCCATGTACATTGGGATCTATTCTGTAATATATTCCATTAATCTGTCTATTCATGCAACAAGGTCATAAAAAGTTCATAACTTACCTGTCTGACAGGGCTTGGCACCATCCCCACCACTGATAGTCTTCTATTTAAGTTTTTTTGTTTTTTGTTTTTTGTTTTCTTCTAGCTATCCTTGCTTGTTTATTTTTCCATGTAAACTTTAAAATCAGGTTGGGTAGCATCATTTTAAAAAATACCCACATTTTTATTGGGATTGTGTTAAATTTATAAATATTTTAGGAAGAATTAATATCTTTATGAGATTGAGTGTTCTTATCCAAGAAAATGGCACATTTTTCCACTTGTTCAAATGTAGCTTGGAACCTTTCAGGGATATTCTAAAGTTTTTCTCATTTAGCTTTCACACTTTTCTTGTTAAGTTTATGCTTAGACATCCCATCTTGTTCCCATTTTAGGTGGATCTTTTCCATCATCTAACTTTTATATGCACAGCTATATTGATTTCCTTGTATTAAGTCTTATCCTGTTACTTTGCTACATTCTTTTATTGTTTGTAATAGTTTGCCCATTGATTATCCTGAGATTTCCTGATAAGCAATAAAAAAATCTACTTCTCTTTTTTTGCCTGATTCTTATCCATCTTATTTTCTTCTCATCTAGTGGCACTGGCTCATATTTCCAAAACTATATTAAATTGCAGTTGTGATATTGGGCATCCTTATCTTGTTCCTCGCTTTAGCAAGAATGCCTCTAATGCTTCCCTATAAAGTAAGAGGCAATTTTGGAACTTATATATATGCATATATGTGTATGTGAATGTAATTATATTATAGAAACAGCTATAATTCCTATTCTATTGATTAGTTTTATCAGGAATGAGTGCTGAATATTGTCAAATACTTCTAAGCATCTATGGAAATTATTCTCACTTTTTCTTTAAATATATCAATATGATGAATTATTTTAATACATTTATAGATTTATTTATATAGATTTTCTAATATTGAAGCATCCTTACATTCTTAAAATAAACCCCACTTTGCCATGATATATTAGTTTTTGATGTGATGTTGGAACCAATTTGTTCATATCTTGAAAATATTTTTACATTTATATTCAAAGGTAACATTGGTTTTATGATGTTCTTTTTTTTTTTTTTTTTAGGAGGTACCAGGGATTGAACCCAGGACCCTGTTCATGGGAAGCAGGGGCTCAACCACTGAGCTACCTCTGCTCCACTGATTTTCTTTTTGTGCAATCTTTATCAAGTGTTGAGATAGATTTTCTTGTCTATTAAAAATAAATTATATTCAACAACAGTTTAAGCAGCCTGGGATTATCTCTTCTATAAAGATTTGGTAGAAATTTTTGGTAAAACTATCTGGGCTTGGTGCTTCTTTATATCAGAGCTCATAACAAATTTGCAAATTTTTCTTCCCCTAAAGCAACTGTTCTGTTTAGATTTTCTATCTGTACTGGACTCACTTGGGGGTAGATTATATTTTACTACAAGTTATCCATTCTAAGTTTTCAAATTAATTTGCATAGAGTTGTATATACAGTTTCATGTATATAGTTTCATAGTTTTTCTTCCCTTGTCTTTTCTTATTTTGTTTGTTCTTTCTGTATTTTTCTTTTTTGTTCTTTTCTTTTGTGAATTAGGGGTCCAGTGGCTTATCTGTCAATTTTTTAAACAAATCAGCTTATTTATATTTTTTACTGATTTTCTCTTTTTTAACTTAATTTCTGCTGTTTATATTCATCATTAAAGCCACTTCCTTCTGCTATCTTTAAGCTTACTTTGTTTTTCTTTCCTAGATATTTTAAGTGGACTTTTGAATTATCTATTTTTTCATTTTTTGATATAGTTATTTAATACTACAAATTTCTTTTTAACTGCTTTAACTGTGAGGCAGGTTAGTATAGGAAACCAGGGGAGGCAGATGGTCAAAACAAAGCCATAACCATCACAGCTGAGACCCCGCAAAGAACAAGGCCACAAGACCCCACCCGGAAACCCCCTGAGGGAAGACAGCTGTTCCTTACAGCCAAAAAACCCGCCAAGAACCTGGTCAGGAGGTCCCATATGAAACTTGTCGGCTCAAAAGAAGCCCAGAATAACTCCAAACAGAAAGGCTTCCCTATTGGTTCCCTGAAAGCTAACAGGTGCAACCTGAGTGGTCCATAGTATAAGCAATGGGAAGGCAGAAAAGCGACCAATTAGGACAGCAAATAGCTAAGATCCCTCCTTAAAATAGGGAAGTGACTTAGGAAAGGCCAGACTTAAAAAGGCCCCAGCCCCAGCTCCAGGGCACATCCCTTGCCTGGAGCATGCCCACACTCACATCTTGAGTACATACTTTCCCTTTCTCTCATTTCTCAGTGAACTCTTTACTTGCTTGGCACGTCATTTCATTCCTTTATGTGACGTAGCCAAGAACCTAGAAAACCAGCCTCAGGTAACATCTTTGTTCCAGAAATTCAGATATATCATGTTTACAGTAAAACTATTTTTCTAGAAATTCTTCAATTTAATTGTCTATTTCTCTTTGATTCAAGAGTTATTTAAAAGAGAATTTTTTTTTTTTTTACATTTCAAGGAGGAGAGGGGCATTTTATTATGTCATTATTATTATTGGATTGCAGCCAGAGAATGTATTGTTTCTGTTTTGGAATTTTTGTTTTCCTTTGTGGCCCCAAGCAAAAAAAAATAGATAGATAGATAGATAGATAGATAGATAGATAGATAGATAGATAGATAGATAGATAGAGTCTACTTTTATTAATATTCTGGGTAAATGTGAAGAAAAAGCTATATCCTTTGAATACAAATTTCAGTCTATATTTATAAGCTCTTCCTTATTGATTTTGTTATATATTCCTTTATTTCTTTTCTAATTTTTTGCCCACTTTATCTGTCTAGGACTGAGAGAGCTGTGTTCATGTTTCCCTTCTTGGTGTGTATCTATATATTTTTCCTTTCATCTCCTACAGTTTTTGCTTTCTGAAAATTGCTGCTGTGTTATTTAATATATAGCTATGAATAATTGGTATACTTTCCACCTGAATTGTTGACGTTAGCATTGCAAATGTCCTTTTTGTTTCATTTAGTGTTATTCTGTCTTGAATTCTACTTGGTTTTATATATAGACTGCAATCCAATGCTGTTTTTGGATGCATTGCTTTCATGATTTCCATCCATTTATATTTACTTGAAGATTTTGATACCCTTTGATATTTTAGGCCAGTATTTTATGTTTGAACAGTGACCAGCCTGTATTTCAATTCATCTCTGAATAATTTATTTGGGTATTCATGCTTTTAAGTACCAGAAAGTTTTTGTGTGTGTGCTACATTTCAATCTTTAGATTCTTTTATTATTGCATCCTCCAGCAGATTGATAAAGTCACAAACTGTTCGTTGAGAGTTCATAAAATTCATAGAAATTTAATGCTCATTGACCTTGGGAAACATTTAAATCAGTGATTCTCCAACTTGACAATGTCTGGATACATTTTTGGTTGTCACAGTCGAGGGAGGTCGCTACTGCCATCTAGTAGGTAGAGACCAGGGATGCTGCTAGACATCCCACAGTGCCCAGGGCAGCCCGCGCGAGGGACGTGTGCCTGGCCCCGGTCGTCAACATTGCTGATCTAAGACAACCCCTTTATTTGAAAGATGAAAGTACTTAGGCCCAGAATGGTAAATGACTAGCCCAAGTCACAAAGCTGAACAGCAGCTGTCAGAGGTCGAACCTTCTTTCCATTAACCGTGCTTTTCAACGATGTTTCCATCCAAGGAGACCCCAGTCAGCATTTGGTACATAGATAGGCCACTCATTGTAAGTACATTTTAAAAATCCATATTTTTCACAATTTAAAAATGGATTGAAAACAAAATATTTAAAAATTAATGATGCTAATTGTGTAGTAATGAATTTAACCTCGTCCCACTACCTGCCCCCTTTCCTGGTTCCTGGACGCTAACCTCTAATTATTTAGAATTCCTTGAGTGATTGGAATGTCTTGGATCACACCTGATAGCTTGTGCTAAGGTGATGACTCACATGGGGGCTGGCCTTTCCAGAAAGACTGACCACCTGATTAGAGGGTGAGGACTTTGAGCTTTGTCATATAAGCCAGACCTCCACGTGGGCAATGTTTCAGCCAATCCAGCCTATATAATGACAGCTCAATGAAAACTGGACAATAAAGTTCAGGTGAGTTTCCCTGGTTGGCAATCACTGAGTATGTATTGTCACACGTCAATGCTAGGGGTGTAACATGTCCCTGAAGATGCCAAAAGCTTCCTGTTTGGGACCCTCCCAGTCCTCACCCTAGATGTCTTCCTTTGGATGGCTCTGATTTGTATCCTTTTTGCTGCAATGAAACTGTATTCATATGTATAGGTTTTTCCTGAATTCTGTGAGTCATTCTAGCAAATTATCATGGGAACACCCCAAATCTGCAGCCAGCTGCTCAGAAGTGAGAGTGGCTCTGGGGAGCCCCAAATCTGTGGCTGATGTCTACAGTGGCAGTCTTGTGTGGACTATTCCCTTAAACTTTGTAGTTGGACCCTGACTCCTTGCCATAATCATTTTCCATCAGTGAGTGAAAAACCCTTTTGGAATTCTTCCTCTAAAGCATATGCATTTACTTTAATGACTGAGCTCTTGAGCCACAGGTATGCTTTTATATTCTCAGTCAGCTTCTTTCCTTACACGTTATTTTTACCAAGCTAGAAAATCCAAATTCATGATTATGGGCTGTTTAAGATGTCAAACAGTTCCATATATTCATATAAAACATGGACCCAGAAATTACAGAGGGTTTTTTTCCCCCTACAGACTACTTTTCATCAAAGCATATGATCTCAAAAGCTGGAACATTGAACATTTAAACATGGGAAATAATGACAAGTGGATTTTGAAGCCTCTCTTTGGTTACATTTTTCCATGCCCTGTTGCAGTATGTGGATGTGTTTTTTTGTTGTTTTACTTTCCAAAGCACCCAATCATACTTCATTGGGTTTTTCTTAGCTTTCCATAAAATAAATAAATAAATAAAATAAAAATGAAGTAATAGAAAAGAAACAAATGATTAATAATTAAGGCCTTCCCACCACAGCTCTGGTTTTTAAAGAAAGAGTGACAGTTTATAATCCAGCTAAAATGGATGATATATCTGTCCTGAAGATTGGGCTATTCTAGATATTGAATATGGCTGAGACATGCCACTTATACAATCACTGGAATCACAGGAAACTAACTAGAATTTTAACTGGCTCAGTTCACATTATACAGTTGTTGTTGTTTTTTCAAAAATAAAGTTTGTGCACCTATTCCTCATCAATGAGACACTTCAGCATGGAAAAGCAAGCCTGGCCTCACTGTCCACTTCTCCTTTGAGCACTGTGTAGGATGCTATAAAGACATACCCCTTCAGTAATAAGGGATTTATTTTATCCTCCTGCTGGGAGCAGTGTGGGAAAGTGGCTGTCAATGGTCAGCACTCTGCCTTGCCCAAGATCACACCTCTTTCCAAGGGCACCTCACATCCAATGTCTGATCTACACAGGGGTGAAAAGGTCTTGACCTTTTGCTCAAATTTAGGACCATCTGTAGGGCCATCCCTGCTCCAGAACTCTTAAGCAGTTGCCTGAGGACTTCAGTGGGACTGACCAACCCTGCTTCCTTCCCCTCCATTTCATGGATGTCACTCCCCCAAACACTCCCTAACAGATGTCGTGAGTACTAATCCCCTCTCTGGGAACACAGCCCGAGTAGACCTAGGAACTGAGATGTTTTATGATTGGTTTTTCATCAGTACTGATCTCAGTGCACCTTTGCAAGTCATTTTGATTAAATATTTTTCCCTTTGGCATCTTTTCCAGTGATAAACGAAAAAAGAGTCATTGAATCTCCCTGCCCCATAAGCAATGGGGTGTGGTGGCACAGGCTCTGCTGCTGGCTTCCCTCTCCTCGGCTGCACCTCTAACCTTCTCTAAGTTATGGTTTTCTGAGCTGTCAGGTAGGGACAAGAATAGTATCTTATCGTAGGATCGGTGGTCTGGTTATTTGAGATTGTACGAGTACAGCACAGAGCACAGAGGAAATTCTTTGTAAATATTTGCTCTATTTTCTCATATACCTGTTGCTTACTTGGCAAGGGCTGATTCACACAATATGAACATCAACAGTCTCAAGCAACTGAAAAGCGAAATATCTGCTACCATGCCATTGATATTATGTGATGCCCAACAGTGTCCTTTGATAAAAGGATTTTGCCAGTAGCTCATACTACTTCCTCTCCAAGCATAATATTTGTTGTTGCGTTTTATAAGTTTTTCAATCATGCTGTGGCTGGAACAGGGCTTGTTTTTTTTTTTTTTTTTTTTTGTATTGTTTGGTTTTATTTCCTTATAAAGACGACAATTCTGAATAGCCTTTTCTCAGCCTTCGGAAACAAAATTTATCCATTAAATGCTAGAGAGCATTATTTTACTATTGTTCTGGAAAAAAATATTGATCGACTTACTACTAGTGTGGTGATTAGACTTCAAAATGATTAGAAAATTTGGTGGCTCTATGCCTCTCTGTCAAAGTTTCATATCAGACAAAGCACTGAAGTCTTAAGGGAAAATGGGAAGTTGATCCAACAAAATCAGGTTTTCAGACATCCATTGTTCCTGTTTGCACTTTTTTCTCAGTTTGTGAAAATCATCACTTTTAGAAATTCAGTTATCCCAGCACATGCAAAATCACATTCTATATTCACACCCAAGCCCTGTTCACTATTTATATCTACAACATTATTCAAAGTTGTGATATTTACTTTACTATTTTCATCACTACTTTCATACTTCAGTTAACAACTTTTGAGCCATTGATCCATTTCTGTGAAACAAGGCTAGAATACCTCTGTAAAGACACAATGAAAAGTGGAAATCTAACAGATGTAAACAAAAATATGCAAATGAGGTGAGATGAGTTAGCCAAGATAAACTACATCCTGTTCACTGAATAAGCTGGCAAGGAAGGACTATGGCAGCCCTGGTAAAATGGGCAGAGCATTTAAAAAAAAAAAAAACACATTAATTGTATCTTTCAGATTCAGCAATGTCAGTGAATAAATCATTTCCTTGTATTTCCTCTGAAACTGTCAAACTTCCTAAAGACCTAAAGCAGATGGACTGCTGGAACCACGAAGACCAACAAACCACCCTCTGAGATATGCTCCTTCTACCTGATGGTGCTTCTGTGCAATTCCCAGGTGGAGCACTGGCTTCTGTCTTGCCCAAAGCCAGTTGTTCTAGCACTGGATCAAATTTGCTCCTTTGAGCTGTAGTAAAGACTCAACATTCAGTTGAATTTGGCTACTCACCTTGCGTTCAATTCTAAGCAAGACAGATTATAGGGCATCCACCAGTACTCTCATCAGTTAGTTGGGCTCGTTAAGTGGGTCAAGGACTTTTCCTTATATTCCTGGGCTGTTCACAAAATGGATGCCAGGAGAATTAGAGTAAAATTAGCTGTACTTGAAGGTTGCTGTCTGAAATTAGGGTTACCTGTGCTAATGCCTCATCCACACCGGGGATTCTAAATTCTAACCCCTATGGTAAAAATCACTTATGAAGGGTTTTTAACAAATGATTTAGCCTCTTTTACCTCCATCCACTTCTTCTGTATGAGCAAAAATAGATGGAGCTTTCTGGTGAAAAAATAGATGTCAAAAAGTGAAAATAATGTCCTTTCTATGAAACCAAGATCCTGAGAATGCCCAAATAGATTAATTTATTATAATGTCTAATTTTAAAAGGAATTGTCCAAACTCATGGCTATTGGAATGAAAATTAACATCTAAAGTGACAGTATGGTTTCCCTCTTCACCTTCTCAATGCTCTTATCTTCACATCTGGTGGGAAGGGAAACTATTATATTAGCACCTAATTTATATCACATGAGGAGATCAGGGCTAGAGAGAGAGAGATTTATAAGTCTTATGGAAGCCCCTGAGGAACCACTGAGGGTGGCCACTCCACATTAAAACTGTGGAAAACAGAGAATTGCTTTCCCTGAATTTGACCATGTAGGACGCTGGCAAGTTAAATCAGGGGCACTTGTGGGATAGTATTGCTAGATAGAAAAGGAAGTAGGAGGGAAATCAAGATAGAGAGGACTCCCTTGAGTGAAGGCCAACTCTGGAGAAGGGAGACCAGATTTGGGGGCCAGATTTGGGGATGAGCAGTTTCAGACATTCCTCTGGACTCTGGGTGCACAATCAGGTAACAGGGTTGTGTTCCTTCTGAAAAGGTGCCCCCGGTTGAGGTGCAGGGTTACACTTTTTAGTATACCTCATGTCTTTGAGGAAGTACCATTTGGGGAAAGTTGGATCTGTTTCATCGCCCAACCTGAGTCAGCACCTCAGCTTTGGCTCCCGTCCGGTTTACGTCAGCAGCTGTCTTCTGTTCCCAACACGGGTGCTTCTTTAGGGACAGCTCTTTAGATCTCAGGGTGGGCAGATCAAAGCCCATGTTTTCCAAAGAGATTTTCACCTAGCCTTTAATGATTCTTTTTTTCCCCTTTAATTGAATGTTTCTATATCAACACTGGAGACATTCAACAAAAATTCTGTGCCTGGAATAAGAAATAAAATCTCCTACAAGAATAAGCACTTGACAACCAAATGATGTTCAAACAGTCTTGTTTTGGAGGCAAAAAAATGTCATTATTTCTTTAACAGAAATTTTGAAAGATGAGTTTGACTTTCAGCTATAAAAATGTGTCTTGCAGTCCTCAGTTTATAAATTTGGAATAGGAATAACCATCTCTCTGTCACATAAACCAGAATATCCTTAAGGTGAGGAACAGGAAAAAAAATCAAAGAGAAAATGACTTCTATCTCTATTTGTGCATGTGTTTTTAAAAACAGTCATCACGTTGAAATGAAGGTGTCGTTATGTCTGTACAGAATGACAAATTTCATTTCAGCTTCCTTATCTAGTCAACATAACCACATAGCGTTAACAAGTCATCACTGCTCTGACTATATGGAGACAGCCACCAAAAACTCAAAGTAATTATGAAAATCAAGAAATTATGTTGTTGCAATATTTATATTCCTGGGGGGTGCCCCGCTGCTTTGAATGGGGTCTTTTCCATGTACTGCCTATGCCTCTAGCTGTACCTGGTACAAATAGCACACATTCGTAGCTATCAATCCGTGCTTTCCAGAGCAGACTGCAAATCACGGCAGATCAGTGAAAATGGTGCCCTCCACCCCATCTCATCCACACATCCCTTTTGTTCCATTGTACATGTAAGAAATTATCAAATGCCAAATAGTGTTTTAGAAATGCCAGGGCAGAAAAAGAGCAATCAGGCAAAGGGATTAAGATCTTAACGTGGGAATTCAAAAGTATCAGCTGAGGGCAGGGTCTGCTCCTGCTGACACTGCCTGCTATGTGTGGGTGTGGGGGAGTGTAAGAGAAAGGAGGGGTGTTTGTGGAGGCTGAAAAGGAAAAGAGAAACTGTTTGCAGAAACAGAAATAAAATCTGATCTAATTTGAAAGAGTGCGAGAACAACCAGAAGGGGTCTATTAACTGGTCACTAGAGTCAGCTAGAAAAGGCTTAAATATAGGAAAATGTTTTAGGCTGACAGAAAATGTCCAGAGAAAGTGAGAAATTCAGAGAGTTGTTTACGAGGCAGCTAGGGAAGTATGGCCCCATGGAAAGTCAGAAAACTGTTTAAAGAATAATACAGGCTGACCTGGAAAAGATACTGGACAACCCAGATAGAAAAGAATTTGTTCTGTTTCTGACCAGGAGAATGGAAAAAATATCCAAGATTGCTGAGAGAGAACAAGGCTGGAAAAGACAGATGAGATTCTGAAAAGACCCCTCTATCTGGATTAGAGACATACCTAGGAAGAAGTCAGGATGTGAAACTGAAAAGACATTGAGGCAAGCTGAATTAATGAATGCCACTCATACTTTTATATGTATATATATATACCCCCACAACACTGGTATCCTAACTTTATCTAGCTCTGGAAGCACCCGCCATAAGCACTTTTTAAATGTGTATTATTCTGAAAACCTGCTAGGCTTGTTGGATACTGAAAATAAGTAGAAAATGAGACCAGGTAAATGTCCATTCTAAATTCCTGTAATTCTGAAAAATGTTTCAAAACTCTGGTTATTAGAAGAAAAATTCCTAAACCTTCAAGATGTGGTTGTGGAAAACACCTAGCAACGGAAAGCCAGGGAGAATTCTTTGTGGAATGTCCTGGACCTCTTTCACCACTTCCCCATGAGCAGAACATTTTTTCTTCCACTACAGATCTACTTTGGCAGGCCCCAGCAACTGCAAGCCCAAACCAAAGTCTAATGGTTGTGGGGATATTAGGATTAGGGCAAGGAAAAAAAAAATGGTGTGTTTTTATCCAAACCACAGGTGCCAGACTGGGTTGTTAGCTCCACCACCATCTCCTGCAATTCTTCAGCAAATAAATAAAACCGCATCACTGTTTAATATACTGGGGATTATAGGACTGTCATTTGATACCCATGGCCCAGGTACTCTGTCATCCCTCTAAATACTGTAGGTTTATTCCCAACTGTACATGAGCTGGGGCCATTTGGCCCCAAAAACTCTGCTTGGCTATCTTTCAAGTCATGGCTTGCATATCCATTGCCCAAAATATTTCATCTTCTGTCCTCACAGTTAAGTCAAGTCAATAAAGATGAAAATCATTTGACCAGTCATTCTCACTGTCCAATTACTTAACCTAATTTATCATCTTGAAATTGCACTCAGTGACCCTCATCCTAGCCCTGCCTAGTTTTGTGCCTCCCATCCTCATGATCAGTGTGAGTACAATTAGTCAGATAGATGGAGAATCTGTGGACCCGCTCAGAAGCGGCTTTTATTTTTTTGGCAACTGTTTTCCTTTGGAATAAACTCGTTCTTTAAATTAAAAGAAACCGTTACTTAATTTAGTTAATGAATGCTTTATCAATCTTCCCAAACACTAATTTGGTACCATCTTTTCAAAGGGGCTACATGTACTCTCTGTTCAAAATCTGTGTGTGTGTGTGTGTATGTGTGTGTAAACGTAGAGGAACAGGAGCTAAATGTTCACAGCAACACTATTTTCATTTGGAGTTTCCTAATTATCTTTTTCCATCCAGATATATAAGTGATGACTCAATAGATCCTCTTTATTTCACCTGTCAGAAATCAATTAAGTCACCAATGCTTTGTGGCTCCTAGAAGGTCTAAATGCTGCCAGGACAGAGCTTGTTTCTCACTTCACCAACCTTCTGCAGCTCTTCCCTGGAAAGCCTTCCTTGAGGACTTTTATTTTAAAAGGAAAACTTCCAGCTTGGCAAATGCTCAGGCATCAGTTTTGATAGCACTGTGGGAGCACATTTAAGGAATGTGTTATAAAGTGGGAGACACATATCCTTTTATGTGCTGAGTATAATGAGGCACACTGATTAGTCTAACTCGCTGAAGCAAATCACTACATAGTTTTAAAGGTCTACTGTTCAATGCACCATAATTAAATTAAAGTTAAAATACTGTAATTATTTAGAACCAGGATGCCATTTTTTACTGACTTTGTGAACTTATAGGCTCAAATGAATGCAGAGATAAAGTAGCATACCACAAGTTGGCTATATATTATCTTGTCTATCTTATATTTGGAATTAAATTTCTCAGGAGTTCAGAGGTTAATAAGAAACACCAGTTCTATTCTCTGTATAATAGTGGCTTTATGTTGGCTGAATTTAAATATAAGTGGAGAGGAATAACTTGATTATTTACCTACAGGCATGCAAGTTTAAATGTGCACACTTACACATGATGCCATAAATGAGCAGTCCCCTCGTCTTTGCTGAGGGCCTACTATGGGCAGGAACTATGCTTTACGTACTCAATCTCCTAGGAGTAAGCCACAGAATCATCCTGTAAGACGGTGTGATGGTTAGGCTAATGTGTCAACTAGGCCAGGTAATTGTGTCCAGGTGTTGGGTCCAGCAAGCACTGGGCTAATTGTAATACAAGAGCATTTATGGACTTCGATTACCAGGGAGTTTACTGCGTGGATGGCTGATTACATCTGCATCAATCAGGGAGATTGCATCAGCAATGGTTGACGCTTTTATCCAATCAGTTGAATGCCTTAAAAGGGGAAGTGATTTCAGCATTCAGAGAGAATTTCCCAGCTCATCTTTGGACAGCCAACTTCTCCCAGAAACTCATCAAGGACTTTTCATCAGACTTTCATTGGAGCCCCTGGTTTGCAGCCTGCCTGTGGAACCTGGACTTGTGCATCCCCACGTCACGTGAGAGACTCTTATAAAATCTCATACTATTGACAGGTATCTCCTGTTGATTCTGTTTCCCAAGATAACCTTGACTAATCAGTTTCACTTTGGAGATGATTTCATCTCAATTTGTGTATCTCAAAGGCAATTCAGACTCCAGCGTGACCAAACCAGAGGTCATAGTGATCTCTCTCCATCATCCCTTCTGTATCCTCCCCATCTAAGCTTTTCACAATGCTTTTGACCTTGGTGGATGACCCCACTCTCTATTTAGCTGCAGAAGGCAGAAATCTGGGAGAATCCTGGACTCCTTCTCCCTTGCCCCTGTGTTCAATTCATTGTTCAGTCTTATAAATTTTTGTCTCCTCTACCTCTATTAAGTCATTTACTTATTTCTGTCACCCATATTACAAACTTAGGTCCAATTGCCATCATGCCTCATTTGGAATACAGTATATATAATTACTACAGGGGAATAGTGTCCAAACTCATCTTCTAGCATCCATCCACCTCCAGGTGATGTTATTAAAACAAAGCTGATCATACATCTCCCTTGCCTAAAACACCTCTATGGCTTTCCTTCACTTTTATGAAAAAATTTTCAATTTAATTGACAAAACCCAACAAGATTTTGCTCTCTCTACCTATTCAGGCTCATATTTTATCCTTTCTAACTCCTACCCAGTCCTCCAGCCCCAGTGACTTCCTTCTGCTTCTTGAATAAATACTCCATGCTCTGTCCTGCCTCAAGACCTTTGCACATGCTGTCCTCTATGGCTGACTCAACCACTCTTCCTCTGTCCCCTTTGTCTAGTTAATACCTACAAGTAGTATCTTGGCTTTATAATTACTTCCTCAAGGAAGGCTTCCTTGATCTCAAACTAGGATAGGCCCCCTGTATATGCTGTCATAGCATCTTAGTTCTTTTCTCGGTAGCAGTTAGCATGGTATATGAATATTCCTTTAAACATGTGTGTTTTAGTTTGGTAAAAGCTGTGGGAGCAATATACCAGAAATGGGTTGGCTTTTACATTGGGGATTCTTTAGGTTAAAAGCTTACAGTTCTGAGGCCATGAAAGTGTCCAAATCTAGGCATTATTAGGAGATCCTTTCTCCCCAAGCTGTAGCTGTGGGCGATCAGACACACGGCCATGTCTGCTCATCTCTCTCCTCTCTTCCAGGCCTCATTGCCTGCAGTTTCTTGCTAAAGTGGCTTCCTCTCCGCTTCTGTGTTCTCTTGATTTCACCTTCTGGCTCCTGAGGCCTTTTCTCTCATTTCTCAGTTCCTTTCTTTCTCCGCAGCTTTTTTTCTGTACCATTCATCCAATTTATAAAGAACACTAGGAAGAGGATTAAGACCCACCCTGGGTCATGCAACCTAATCAAAGCCCTTTAACTGAAGTGATGTAATCAAAAGTTCCCACCTACAACAGGTTTACATGCATAGGAATGTATTGGCCTTAAGAACAGCATTCGGGGTCCACAAAAGCTTCAGACTGCCACAGTGTGGTTATTTGATTATTTGTCATTCCCTTTTAATAGTAAATTCCTTGAGAGCTTTACTCTCAAGCTCACACCCTTCTATGAATTAGAATGTTGAGGTTTACTACAAACTTCCTTTATGCCCAGGATCAAACGAGAACTTATATTTTCCCTAAACTCCTGGTACCAACCCACAACAACCAAATGGTGTATTTCCATTGTCCTTGTCAACCCCAAAGAACCTATTCACATTACTTCATATCCAAATTTAAAATTGCTTCTTCCTTTCATGCCATGCCTCTCAAATATGCCAAGTTGAAATATATATTTCAAGTCAAGAGGAAATCTAGAGCTGTGATTAAAACCACAATTATAAATCTAAAATTATTGGGAGTCAGTAAAAATATCAATATATTAAAGATAAGATAAGTATAAAAAGGATAGAAAGTAAATAGAAGTGCCTCTTAAGACATACTACAAAGTGTATACATCACTTTATACTTTAGAAAGCTCTTTTCCACACCCATCTCCTTTCCACAGTGCATTGCTTAATCAAAAGTGTCCTTTGGCTGATGACTGCCCCTATGGGCCCTAAACAAAGAGACCAAGGCAGTGCAGGCAATAACAGAGGTACAATTCATAAAAGCCTGGTGGATTTTATTTCCTCAGTATATGGATGGATTCATTGAACTCTTTCTTAAGTGTTCACTTTTAAGTCAGGGACCAGGTTTTATTTGTTCATGTAGCCCAAAGACCTGGCATGGCATTTAGCACTGTGGTATCTGGTCTCCGACATGGCCTTCAGTGATGCTCACCTCCTAGTTCCTATGTAGTTCCCTCCCACATTGTACCAGGTTGGTGTGCGTGACCAATAGAATATGGCAGGAATGATGGCACATCAATTCCAAGATGGATTATAAAGATACTGAAGCTTCCATTACTCTCTCTCTCTCTCTCTCTCTCTCTCTCGCTCTCGCTCTCTCTCTTGTCTTCCCCCTCTAGGGAGCTCTAGGGAGCTGCCCAGTTGCCAGAAGCCCTTGGAGAGGCCCACAGGGCAAGAACTGAGGACTCCAGCAGCAGCCAGTGAGTAACCTGAAGCTTGTCAACAGCATGGAATTGGATCCTCCAGCTCCATTGGAGCTTTGAAAGGCTGCAGACAGCCAACAGTTTGGCCGCAACTTCCTGTGAGAGATTCCAGGGCAGACTCACTCAGCTGAGCCACTCAAAGGTTCTTGACCCTCAGAAGCTAAGATAATAGATGTTTGTTGTTTTAAGCTGCTAAATTTTGGGGGTAATTTGTTACATGTACTAGGTTACACAGTACAGGTTTCATAGTGTTTATTGAATGAACTCATATGCACTGAAATAGTCTACTGTGCTATTTTGAATGAAGTGTCTGTGAAAAACTTTCGTGTTTAGTAGCCATTTGGACACATGTATGATTCTTGTTCTGATTTGTCTTTAATATAATAGGCTATATAACTGCTGAATATCAAAAGGAGAGAACAAAGAACAGAGAAAACAAGTGCGATACAGGAGTGTGGAAAGCAGAAGTAGCTTTCTATTTGATGTATTTTGGTAAGGAAAAAATGGTCATTGACCTGTCATGATACCTGGAATTCCCACTCTTGGAAACCCTCCTTTTAGTTAAACCATATTTTCTACAAAGTCAAATCAGATAAGAAATGTGTCACCTAGAATGGAACCATTGGCCCAGATGAACCCAATGGGTAGAGACAATCTCAAGAAATACAGTCAAAAAGGAGGTCATTTTGATCAATAGGAAAGTGTTTGAAGCTCATTGGAAGTGCTAAAGCTTGGGAGAATACCTGGGTGGGGGGAGGCATATCATACAAAATGCCTGGAGAGGAGCAAACTCTTATTGGGTAGTAGCCAATCTACCCATAAGAGGGTGCTCATAGTCATAGTTGTGTAAGATGTATAACATTTATCATCTGTGGTCCAGCCCTGCTTTGGGTGCCCTTCAAAGGTATATCAGTTCAGCATCCAAAATAATTAAAAAACATTTAACCTACACCAATCCCTTTTTAACAATCAAGGGCTGAGCACATTTAAAATGTAAAACAAAACTTTAAAAAATCCTTATTCTCCATCTCCCTCACTCTCCATTTCTCTTAAATGCTGCAACTGCTCCCATCTCCCTTCACCCCCAACCCCAAGAATCCACACACACACACATTCTTAGAAGCCCAGCCCTTGGAGACTTTCTTGTCTCTTAATCCTCTTCTTTCTAGCTCAGCTTTTCATTATGTGAGCTCTCTGGCTGCTGTTTGTCTATTCCCCAGACCCAACAAATATCAGCAAGCAAAAATCTTACCACCTTAGAAAAAGATTGTAGAGAAGAATCTAAAAATATTTATAATTTAATGATACATCATTATAAATTCAATTATATACTATGGCAAAGCAAATAAAGCCCTGATTTGTATTTCATAATTTATGAAGTGGATCTCATGCACTATAATGTTCATCTATCATGTTTTGGAAAACTATGATTTCCTGCTCTTTTAGACATTGGGAGATTGAAGGTAGGGGAGAGGAGTATAGCAGTTTGGTAGTTTGATATAGTTATGAATTCCAAAGATAGATATTGAATTATGCATGTAAGCTGGTCTGTTAATCTGGGCATGATTAAGTTATGATTAGGGCGTTGACTGGACCAAGTCAGTAGGGCGTTGAGCCCCACCCCTTGGTGGGTGGGGAATCAAATATAAAAAGCAAGGCAAAAGACAGAGTTGGAGTAGTTCTGAGTTGGAGTTCTGATGTTCGAGCTTTGATGCTGGAGCCCGGGGAGGCCAGCAGACGGAGAGCTTGGTCGTGAGGAAGGATAGAAGGCCCCGGAATAGAAACGAGCCATTCGCCTGAGAGTCTACAGCTGGCCTTGTGGAGGGAGGCAAAGCCTAGAGAGCCTCATAGTCTACAGCTGAGCTTGTGGAGATACAGAGGCGCTGAGCCCGGAGACAAGCAAGCCCCGGGAAGAGAGGAACCCAGGAGGACTGAACCCTCGCAGACATCAGCAGACATCTTGCTCCAACACATGGCAATAGACATTGGTGAGGGAAGTAACTTATGCTTTATGGCCTAGTAATTGTGGACTTCTACCCCAAATAAATACCCTTTATAAAGACCAATAAATTTCTGGTATTTTGCATCAGCACCCCTTTGGCTGACTAATACAGGGAGAGAAGGGAGAGACTTCCTGGTGCTCTTTAACCTTGTACTATTTGGATGAAATGTTCTCGAGGAGGACATTATGTTGAGGGACTCTGGGACTCAGAAAGCAACAGGGGGTATTAGATACTAAGATAAGAAGCCAGGGCAGATGCTAAGAGAGGGGAACTGGGAGCAGAAAGGATAACACTAAAGATAACTCACTCAAGTTGCCATATTGCTTCGGCTAGGCCGTTATGTAGAGATACCAGAAAGGAAGTTCTATAAGCCAACAGTAATTAATACTGTCCAAGAAAATTGCCTTTGGATAATTAATCCAAAAATGAGGATCCAAAATGTTTCATTGCCATCAATATACATAGATGAGCCAAAGACCACATATCTTCAGAAGTGAAAGATGGCCCACTGATGAAATTTCCTCTAATAGCCTGCTCATTGCAAACCCTAGTCAACACTGGGCACTGAAGTGAAACGCCCCAAGTAATGTAGATTTCAAAATATGGCATGTTTTCTGCAGTGGAGCATATTTAACGATTTTCTCATTTGCTACCTAATGAGATTTTTCAAACTAATTGCAGACTTACTATAACTTTTTGAAATCAGATAAGAACATTAAGAAAGCAAACCATGGCACTGATCCCATACTGGGGAGAAATGAATAAGATACCTCTAGTCCCAGAACTGTGGTCTCATATAGGATGGTATTAATCAAGAGTTTTTAATACAAACTCAAAATAGAGTTTCAAAAGCAGGTCTTGCAGACAGGCCTGGCCAATGCAAAGACCAGTCAATTCAAACCACAATTGCTTACATTTTCATTTAAATTTCCAGTGAAATCTCTAGTGAAATACATATAAGGTGGTCTCTGTTAAAGTCATGAACTTTCATTACACCAAACAGCCTATGAAATATATCCCAGCACTTTGCTACTCTAAATATAGACTGTGCAACTATCTACATTGCCATAATAATTTTGACATGATACTTTTCTAGTATAATAGATTTGAAATAAATAGCATGTTTTATTTCATTCTACTCTAAATTCTCACATTAAAAGAATATAGGTTACCAGGGGATGGGGTGGGAACTTAACATGCAGGGTTCCTATTCAGAAAGATAGAAGTGTTTAGGTAATGGATGGTGGTGATGGTAGCACAACATTGTGAATGCAATTGGCAGCACTGAAATATATATCTGAATATGATGAAAAGGGAAATGTTAGATTGTATATATGGCAACAGAATAACATTTTTTAAAAATCTATGGAACTACAAAACACAAACAGGGAACCCTAAGTTAACCATGGACTTTAATTAATAGTACAATTATTAAAATGTGCTATTATCAATTGTAACAAATGTTCCTCACCAATGTAGGGTGTTGGTGATGGAATGGTGTATGGGAATCTTATATTTTATCCATGATTGTTCTATAAACCCACAACTTCTCTAATTAAAAAAAAAAAAATTTAAAGATATAAGGATGCTATTTGTATTAACTTCCTGGATTATTTTTCAAATTATTCTTCCAAGAGAAAAAAAGAAAACAGAAAGGAAGAAAATGTACTAAGAGTCTCAGATTAAATTTACCACTCACAGAAATCCCATTCCTACACACCTAGGAGGAAGACTCCTTGTGGATGATTGCACAATCAGATGCATGTGCTAAATGATAAACTGTTTGGGTTCAAAGGACAGTGGATTCATTAAAAGAAGTTCCTAATAAAAGTGATTCAATCTTTGTATTTAGCTTTTAATATGAAAAATTAATTAACATTTGCATTATGAGACCTGACCTCCCCAGGGAAATATAATCAATTCTCCCAATACAGGATGGATTCTGCAGAGATACTTTCTTATTGTGGTGCTAATCAATCATGTCAGTTGTACGCGGGCACTGTAAATGATGTGCAAAACTATTAAACTCTGGGCTCTTTTAAAACCAGTTGTCAATGCCATAGTGTATAAATATATACTTACAATGGGGACTATTTAATTATAATATTGATTAAATTATTGCCTTTGCCGGCATAACACATGATGATGGTGTGCAATCTGGAAGGGACACAGGACCACTGAAAACAAAGCTAGAGTTTTGTGAATGTAATTTCATGAGGAAATTGTGTTCATCATAGCAGCGTGATGTATGCCTCTACTGCAAAGCCTACGTTACTGAGGAAATATAAAGCTTTCTTGTTTGAGGGCTCAAACTCAAGAGGAAGAGATTTTAGGCCTATAGAGGTAACTCCCAATTATAAAGGTTTGTTTTCTTAATTTGAAGCATTGCTCTTTTTTAATGTGCCCCTGATCATTTTTTGTTGGAGTAAAATTCACATAACTTAAAATTATTTTAACCATTTAAACGTGTACAATTCAGTGTACAATTCCAGTACATCATAATGTCGTGCAACCATCACCACTATCTAATTCCAGAAGATTTTCTTCACCCTAAAAGAAATCCCATACCTGTTAAGCAGTCATTCCCTATTCCTCCCTCCCCACAGTCACTGGCAACCAATAGTCTGCTGGCTGTCTCCATGGATGTGTCTATTCTAGAAAGTTCAAGTAAATGGAATCATACAATATATGGACCTTTGTGATTGGCTTCTTTCACTTAGCATAATGTTTTCAAGGTTCATCCAAGTGTTAGGCTGTATCAGTACTTCATTTCTTTCTGTGGACGAATAATATTCCATTGTATGGCTGTACCACATTTTGTTCATCTATTCATCAGTTAATACACATTTAGATTGTTTTCACTTTTTTGCTATTATAAATAATGCTGCTATATGAACATTCATGAACAAGTTTTTGTTTGAACTTATGTTTTCATTTCTCTCCATTTCCAGCTAGGATTGGCATTGTTGGATCTTACAATAACTATGATTAACTTTATGAAGAACTGTTGAACTGTTTTCCACAACAATGTGTGAGGGTTTCAGTTTCTCCACATCTTTGTCAACACTTGTTATGTTCTGTAGGTTTTTATTAGCCATGCTAGTGGGTATGAAGTGGTATCTCTTTGTGGTTTTGATTTGAATTTCCCTAATGACTTATGATGCTGAACATCTTTTCATGTGCTTATTGGCCATTAGTATATATTTTTGGAGAAATATTTAGTCAAGTTCTTTGCCCATTTTTTAATAGGGTTGTTTGTCTTTTGATTGTTAAATTTCAAATGTTGTTTAGATATTCTGGATAATACGCCCTTATCAGACACCATTTGCAAATATTTTCTCCCATTCTGGGTGCTGTCTTTTCACTTTCCTGATAGTGTCTTTTGATGCACAAAAGTTTTAAATTTGATAAGGTCCAATTTATTTTTTTTTTCTTTTGTTGTTTGTGCTTTGGTATCATAGCTAAGAATCTGTTGCCAAATCCAAGATCATGAAAATTTACCCCCAATATTTTTTCTAAAACTTTTTAGTTTTAGCACTTACTTTTAGGTTTTTAATCCATTTTGAGTTAATTTTTGGATATAATTTAAGGTAAGGGTGGAACTTCATTCTTTTGCACAGGGTTATGTAGTCACTCCAACACCGTTTGTTGAAAAGATTATTTTTAACTCCATTGAATGGTCTGTGCACACTTGTCAAAAATCAGTTGGAGGGAAGCAGCTGTGGCTCAATTGGTTGGGCTCCCATTAACCATATGGGAGGCCCTGGGTTCGATTCCCAGGGCCTCCTGGTGAAGGCAAGCTGGTCCGCGTGGCACGGTGAGCTGGGGCAGCAAGATGACGCAACAAAGGGAAACAAGCAGGCACAGGAAAATGCAAAGCAAATGGACACAGCGAGCACAAGCAGCAAGAGGGGCTAAATAAATAAATAAAAATAAATCTTAAAAAAAAATCAATTGGACATGGATGTACGAGTTTATTTCTGAACTCTCAATCTCTCAGTTCTTTAGTCTATTGATCTATATGTCTATCCTTATGCCAGTACCACACTGTTTTGGTTACACTAGCTTTGTATTTAGTTTTTTGTTTTTTTGCACTTAGTTTTGAAACTGGGAACTGTGAGTTCTCCAACCATATCCTTCTATTTCAAGATTATTTTGTCTATTTGGGATCCCTTGTAATTCTATATGAATTGTATGGTCAGCTTTTCCATTTCTGCAAAAAAAGTCAATTTTTTTGGAAATTTGGAATTTTGATAAAGATTGAATTGGATATGTTGATCATTTGGAAGTTATTGCCACCTTAGCAATATTGAGTCTTCTAGTCCATGTACTTGAAATGTCTTTCCATTTATTAAGGACTATCTTTAATTTTTAAAATGATATTTTGTGGTTTTCAGTATATAAGTCTTGCAACCTACTTCGCTAAATTTATTACGAAGTTTGTTTGTTTTTTAATCACTTTTATTGATACATATTAATAAAGCATACAATCTATCCAAAGTGTACAATCAATGGTATTTGGTATAATCACATGCTTGTGCATTCATCAATTCAGTCACCATTAGAGTATTTTCATTATTCCAGTATTAATAGTAATAATAAACAAAAAAACCAGACAAACAAATAAATAACTGTACTCCTTAATATTTGCCTCTCAATCTCTTAGGCCTTCCCCTGCAATGCATAGCTGCTACTTCATTTCCATCTCTCTAATTTATTTTGTACATTCATACTTTTCTTTTCTTAAGCATTTTTTCAATTTTATTGATACATCTTAATAAAGCATAAATCCATCCAAAGAGAACAATCAATGGTATTCAGTGTAATCACGTTTGTACATTCATTACCCCAATCACTCTCAGAGCACTTTCATTATTCCGATAGTAATAATAAACAAAAAACAAACAAACAAACAAAACTCATCACTCTCAATCTCTCTATGCCTTGCCTGGCATACAGAGCTACTATCCTTTTGCTTTCTGTCTAGTATATTTGTATTTCTGTTTTGTAAAAAACATTCTTATATATGCAATATCATCCATATTCATGTTTTACATGAGGTTTTACTATCTTATACGTTTCCATGGTACAGTTTTTAGCTTTTCCTTCTAATAATATACATGACCTTAGAGTTTCCTTTTCCAACTACTGTCCTGCCCATACATTAGCCCTGCTAGTTACAAACACCATGATATGCTTTAACCATTTTTATTCATTTCCAAAGACTTATAAACAACCATTTTACCAATTCTGCACAGATTAACCCTTAGCTTTCTATTTTCTACCCTCATTCTATTTTCTGGTGACCTCTATTCTAATTATTAACTCCATGAGTTTGCACAGTATATTTAGTTCATAATAGTGCAGTCATACAGTATTTGTCCTTTTGTGTTTGTCTTGTTTCACTCAACAGAATGTCCTCCAGTTTCATCCATGTTGTCATATGCTTCACAACTTCATTTCTTCTTTGTGCTGCAAAATCTTCCATCATGTGAATACATCACAATTTGTTTATCCATTCATTAGTTAATGGACCCCAAATTGCTGTTTTGTGGTGCAGTGCTCTATAGATGTCTCTTAGGTCTGGTTCATTTATCATATTATTCAAGCTCTCTGTTTCTTTATTTATCTTCTGTCCAGATGCTCTGCCCAATTCTGAGAGTGTTGTATTGAAGTCTCCAATATAGACATCTATTTCTCCCTTCGCTTTTGCCAGGGTGAGCCTCATGTATCTTGGGGCATTCAGGTTAGGTGCATAAATATTTAGTACAGTCATTTCTTCTTGGTGAATTTCCCCCTTTATTAACATATAAGGACCTTCTTCATCCCTTATAACAGTTTTGCATTTGAAATCTATTTTGTCCAATATTAGTATCGCTACCCCAACTCTTTTTAGGTTACTATTTGCATGGAATACATTTTTCCAACCTTTCACTTTTAACCTGGCTGTGCCCTTGTGTCTGAGATGGGTCTCTTGTAGACAACATATAGATAACTTACATTTTTTTAATCCATTCTATCAGTCTATGTCTTTTGTTTGGGGAGTTCAATCAATTAACATTCAATATTATTACTGTAAAGGCATTGCTTACTTCATCCATTTTGTCCTTTGGCTCTCTGTTGTCGTATCGTTCTATTGTCTGTCTTCTATTCTTTTAGTTTATACTTCTTACTAACCTTCATTTCTAAATTCTTCTCCAAATCTCTTGCCCTTGTTTTTTCCTTTCAGGCTGTAGCACCCCCTTTAGCATCTCTTATAAATCTGGTCTTTTGGTAACATATTCTATCAGTTTTTGTTGTCTGTGAAGACTTTGCACTCACCCTCATTTCTGAAGGACAGTTTTGCCAAATACAGTATTCCTGGCTGGAGGTTTTCCTCTTTCAGTAGCGTAAATACATCATACCACTTTCTTCTCGCCTCCAAGGTTTCTGATGAGAGGTCAGGACTTAATCTTATCGAGTTTCCCTTGTATGTGATGCTTTGCTTTTCTCTTGCTGCTTTCAGACTCCTCTCCTTATCTCTGATATTTGTCATTCTGAATAGTAGGTTTCTCAGGGTAGGTCGATTTGGATTCATTCTGTTCAGGGTGCCTTGTCCTTCTTGGATATTGATATTTATGTCCTCCATAAGGGTTGGGAAGTTTTTGCTTATAATTTCCTCAAATATTCTTTCTGCCCTTTTTCCATTTTCTTCTCCTTCTGGAACACCAATATTGTGAATGTTTGTGCATTTTGCATTGTCATTCAATTCCTTGAGACTCTGTTCCGTTTTTCTCATTCTCTGCTCTTTCTGTTCTCCTGTCTTTTCCAGTTCAGATGTCCTGTCTTCAAAACCACTAATTCTGTCTTCAAGCAATTCAAATCCTCTCTTATGTTCCTCTAATGTATTTTTAATCTCATCCATCATGTCTTTCATTCCCATAAGATCTGTTATTTTTCTTTGCAGGCTTTCAAATTATTCTTTATGCTCTCCCAGTGTCTTTTTAATATCCTTTATTTCTTTAGTCATATTTTCTTTAAATTCTTTAAGTGATTTAGGAGAGTTCTGTGATTATCACAAATTAATTAATTACCTTAAATCCTGTATCTCTTCAGGATATTTGGTTTGTTCTTTTGGCTGGGCCAGCTCTTCCTGTTTCTTAGTATGGCTTGTAATTTTTTGCTGATGTCTAGGCATCTGAATATGTTGGTGAATTTACTCTGATGGCCAATATCTCTCTTTTGACTATTGTTTTGTTTCCCACAGGTTTTCTTTGGCATTTGGTTCAACTTATTCTAAGTCTTTAAAATTGCCCAGCTTAAGTTTTCAAAATCAGGCCATGGACTCATTAGTGGGGCAAAGATTTTCTCCCAAAGGTTGGATACAGAGAGTACAGAAAACAGATTTTGCAATTTTCCATACCAGCTAGAGGATGGTGCTCATCAGCACCCCTTTCCACACAGGTGTTTCAGTCTTGGCTTTCCTGTGTTAAATCTCCAGATGAGAGATTCAAAGAGGGCTCTGCTGGCTGATTTCACTGAAGAAAAGCATACTGACCTCCCCTCCTTTTTCCTTGACAGGGAGGAAGATGTCTGTTCCCCTCTCAGTCGGCTGGTGGGAGCCAGGGGTTTTACCCCAGCTTAGTATCTTGGGGGTGGGGGAGGGGAACACTTCCTGGCCTCCATCAGGGCTTGGTAACTCATGTATGTCATTTCAGCTTCTTCGTCTCTCTGTCCTTCACCCTCCTGGGAGTTATGTAGCACTGTCTTGGTCTGCTGACCCCCAAAGCAGGTCTTTCAGACAGCTTTTGGCTCTTTCTCCATTGCTTTTGTGAGAGCATTCAGCTCTTCTTGTTAATCCACCACCATCTTCCCACAATCCTCTAAGTATTTTTTATGTTATTGTAACTGGGATTGTTTTCTTAATTTCATTTTCAGATTGTTCATTCATATAGTTTAGAGTTTTGTATGCTGATCTTGCTGAATTTATTAATTTTAATAATTTTGTGTGTGTGGATTCTTTAGTATTTTCTAAATATAAAATCATGTCATTTGTGAATAGAGATTATCTTAGTTTGACACAGGGCTGCCAATGCAATGTACTAGAAATGGGTTGGTTTTTATAATTGGAATTTTATTGGGGGTAAAAGCTTATAGTTCCAAGGCCATGAAATGTCCAAATCAAAGCACCATCAGAGACGCTTTTTTCACCAAAGTTAGCTACTATTGATCCTGGTGTCCTGCCACATAGTGAAGATGGCTACCTATCTCTGCTGAGGTCCCTGCCTTCCCCTCCAGGATCTATCATCTTCTGGAGCTCAGCTCTGGGCAACCAGGCATAGGGCTTGTCTCTTTAACTTTGAGTTGTTCTGTGGACCCAGCCTCTTGGGAGCTTCATGCTTAAGCTTTGCCTCCTAGTGATCCTGGAGCTATGACATTGAAGGACCAAAAATGGCAGATCTCCTTTTTCCTCTGTGTGTGTGTGTGTGTTTGTGTGTGTGTGTGTCTCCATTTGTAACAGACACAACAAGAGGGTGGAGACCAAACCTGAGTCATGCCTCACTGACATAGTACAATTAAAAAGGTCTCACATCCTTAGGAATGGATTAGTTCCAAAACTTAATATTTCTATTTTTGGGATTCATAAATGAATTTCAAACTGTCACAGATAGTTTTACTGCTTCCTTTCCCGTTTAAATACCTTATATATAGAATTCTTGGTTGATAGGTTTTTCCCTTTTAGCACTTTGAATATATTATTCCACTGTCTTATGACCTCCATGTATTCTGAAGAGAAATAGCTGATAATCTTACTGAGGTTCCCTTTTAGGTGATGATTTTCTTCTCTCTTGCTGTTTTCAGGATTCTCTCATTGTCTTAAACAGTTTGATTATAATATGTCTCAGATTGGATTTCTTTTAGTTTATCCTACTTGGGTTTGTTGAGTTTCTTGGATACGTAGATTCATATCTTTCATCAAATTTGGGAAGTTTTCAGCTGATATTTCCTCAAATAGTCTTTCTGCCCTTTTTTTCTCTTCTATCCTTCTGGGACCCCCATATGGGTATGTTGATATGCTTGATGGTATGTCAAAGATCTTTTAGTTTCTGTTCATTTTTCTTCATTCTTTTTACTTTCTCTCCTCCTCCAATTGGATAATCCCATTTAACCTATCTTCAAGTTTGCTGTTCTTACTTCTTCCTGCTCAAATCTGCTGTTGAAATCCATCTAGTGAATTTTTCCTTTCTGTTATTATACTTTCAACTCCAAGTTTTCATGTAATTTCTTTTTCTAATATATATCTCTTTACTGATATTCTCATGAGAATTATCAAGACATAATTCTCATTCTTTCTTTTTCTTTAGCTGTGATTTCCTTTAGCTCTTTGAACATATTTAAAATAGCTGAAAAGTCCAATGTCTGTGCTTCCTCAGTGACAGTTTCTACTTATTGCTTTTCTCCTTTGTGTCAATATACTTTCTTGTTTCATTGTATTTTTTGTTGAAAATGGGACATTTAGAATATTGCAATTGACAGTTCTGGAAATCAAATTCTCTCCCTTCCCATGGTATGTTATTGTTGCTTGCTGATTCTTGGTTGCTGTGTTTCCTCTTCCTTGATTTCCCCTTTTCTGTGTATACTGATTTTGTCTACCAATGCTATCTCTTTTCCCTCCTTCATCTTTATATCTTCCACATTCTGTTGTTGTTTTTACATTCCACCTCTCTTTGTTTAGTCCTCAATTTTTCTGGTTTTTATTTCTATTTCATCTATCCATTTTCTTTTTTTTTTTTATTAATTTTTTTTCTTTTTGTCTTTTATTCTCTCTTTCCCTCTCTTCTCATCATTCTGGCCTTTTAATTCATCTATATATTTTTCTCTATTTGGTTTCCCATTTCATTGTTGGTACTCCACTGTTTTATTCCTATTACTCTACACTGCTTACATGAGTTGAATATTCATTTTCCAAGGTCTTATACAGTTCTTCTTCTAATGATTACTATTATTATTACTATTACCCTTTTACTTTTCTTACCTCTTTCACTTTCTCTGGCCCTAATTTTTTCCTTCAAGGGAACATAGACAACAATAAGGAAATAGAACAAGAAGAACAAAGTGTTAAAGAAAAAACTTAAAACACACACAAAAAATCAGCAATTAAATAAAAACCTAGAGTAAAGAAAGAATCAACTGAATAAATCCATCAAGCTAAAAAGATGACAAGATAGCAAAAAAAATTACAAACCATAGTAAAAAACAGGAAGACATGGCCCAGTCCAATAACAAACTAATAACCAGGAAGAGATGCAGAACATTAAACAACTAATCAAAGCTGTCCAAACAAATATCATGGACCAACTTAATGAAGTTAAGGAAAAGGTTAAGGATATTAAGAAGATACTGGGAGAATATACTGAAGAAATTGTAAACATACATAAAAAGATAACGGATATGATGGTGATGAATGGCACAATCCAAGAAATCAAAATGACACTGGAGCACATAACAGCAGATTTGAACAGGCAGAGGAAAGAACTAGTGATGTGGAAGACAGTACATCTGAAATCAAACAGATAGTAGAACAGATAGATAAAACGATAGTGAAAATCTAGCAGGGACTTAGAAATTTGAATGACATGCAAAATGCACAAACATATACATTATAGGCATCCCAGAGGGAGAAGAGAAGGGGAAGGGGACAAAAGGAATGTTGGAGGAAATAATGGCTGTAAACTTCCCAACCCTATTAAGGGAGATAGATGGACATGTCCAGGAAGGGCAACACACCCCAAACAGTATAAACCCCAACAGGCCAACTCCAAGACATATAGTAGCCAAACTTTCCAATGCTCAAGACAAAGAGAATACTGAAAGCAGTAAGAGAAAATAGAACCATCACATACAAGGGAAGCTCAATAAGATTAATGATGATTTCTCATCTAAAACCGTGGAGGCAAGAAGGCAGTGGTATGACATAGTTAAGGTACTAAAGGAAAAAAAAACTTCCAGCCAAGAATTCTCTATCCAGCAAAGCTGACATTCAAAAATGGTGGAGAGCTCAAAATATTCACAGATAAACAGAAATTAAGAGAGTATGCCAATAAGAAACCTGCCCTTCAAGAAATACTAAAGGGAGCTCTGCAGGTTGAAAGGAAAAAAACAGGAGAGAGAGAGATGGAGGAGAGTGTAACAACAACTAGAAAGACAAAAAGAGAAATAAAAACAACATATAACATACATAAACCCAAAGAAAATATGGCTAATGTTAGTAATTCCTTGAGAGTAATAACATTGAATGTTAATAGATTAAACTCACCAGTCAAGAGACACAGAATGACAGAATGGATAAGGAAATATGACCCATCTATATGTTGTCTACAAGAAACACACCTTAGACCCAAGGATTCAATGAGGCTGAAAGTAAATGGCTAGAAAACAATCTTACAAGCAAATAATAACCAAAAAAGGGTGGGAGTAGCTTTACTAGTATCAGACAAAATAGACTTTAAATGCAAAACTATTGTAAGAGACAAAGACAGACACTATATATTAGTAAAAGGGGTAATCTTTCAAGAATAAAGAACAATCATAAACATTTTTGTACCTAACCAAGGTGCCTCAAAATACATGAGGCAAACACGAAAAACTAAATGGAGAAATAGATGCCTCTACAATTATAGTGGGGGATTTTAATGCACCATTTTCACCATTAGAACATCCTGACAGAGAATCAATAAAGAAACAAAGACTTTGAATAATACATTAGAGGATCTGGATCTAATAGACATATACAGAACACTACACCCAAATACTGTGAGATACACATTCTTCTCGAGTGCACATGGATCATACTCCAAAACAGACCACATGCTAGGCCACAGAAAAATTCTCAATGAATTCAGAAAGATTGCGATTATACAATATAATTTCTCTGACCACAAAGGAATGAAGCTGGAAATCAGTAAGAGCCAGAGAGCCAAATTAGGCACAAAGATATGGAAGTTAAACAACACCTTCTTAGACAAACACTGGGTCAAGGAGGAAAGCTCAAAATAAATCTGTAACTACCTTGAAATGAATGATAATGACAACACAACATATCAAAACCTATGGAATGCAGCAAAAACTGTACTGAGAGGGAAATTCATACCATAAATGCATATATCAAAAAAGAAGAAAGAGCTAAAATCGAAGATCTAACTGCACACCTGAAAGAATTATAAAAAGAACCACAAATTAACCCCAAAGAAAGTAGAGAGAAGGAAAAAACAAAGATTAGAGCAGAACTAAATGAAATAGAAAATAAGAAAGCACTAGAAAAAAATTTAAAAAACCAAAGGCTGGTTCTTCAAGAAGATCAATAAAATTGACAAGCCCTTAGCCAGACTAACAAAGGAAAAAAGAGAGAAGATGCAAATACACAAAATAAGAAATGAGGAAGGGGTTATCAACACTGACCCCACAGAAATAAAGAGTATCATAAGAGGATACTTTGAAAAATTAGATGACAACAATACATCTCAATAAAACTGCTTAATAAATAAATAAATGATTGAGCAAGAATAGCCAGAAATAGCAGCTATGTACAGCAGGGGAAAACAGAGAGAGACTGAGAGGTGAAGAATTTTCTTGCTTGTATGTTTGTCAGTTTCTTGTTTATTAATATTATTATTGAAACAATGAAAATGCTCTAATAATGCTTGAAGTGGTGAATGCACAACTATGTAATTATACCACATACCATTGATAGTATACTTTGGATAAATTGTATACTTTATTAATACGTATCAATAAAATTGATTTGTTTTTTTTGAAAAAGAGTAATTCCCAGTTTTCTCACTTGAGAAAATGGTAGTTGGTGGTGTTACTAATAGCAGACTGTGGAGAACAGAACAAGTTTGCAGAAGAGAAGCTAATGAATTCATTTGTATACAAAATGTGTTTGTGGGCCCATAAAACACATGAGCCTCTCTCATAGGCAGTTGGATAAATGGATATGTGGGGCATAGAGCAAGACCTGGACTGGACATAGAAATTTGTGAGCATCAGCGCATAGATGGAAATTGAATCTAAGGAGTGGGTGAGATTACCCAGGTGGTGTACACAGAGTGAGGAAACAAGGAGGGGGCTAGAGCAGACCCTAAAGAGCACTAACATTTAATGTCAACTAAGAAAAGGACCAAATATAGTCCATTGGATTTAGCACACAGTGTTTGTTGGTGACCTTGGTGAGAGCAATTTTAGCTTACAGGTGGGAACAAAAGACATACTGCAGTGGGTTGAGGCAAGAATGGGAGATAAGGAATAAAATTTGTCTGTGAAGAGAAGAGAGTATATAGCTAGAGCATCAGGCACGGTTTATGCTGAGAATAACTCAGGATGTTTAGGGGTTCATAAATAGGAAAAAAAAAAAAAACATCTATTCCATTGTAACAGGAAGGAAGAAGGAGGGGCCCACTCTAGTGCAAATAGGTTAGTGGAATTGTTGGGATTGGGGGCAGAAAATTGTAGGAGTCCCCCCTTTGACTGCTTCTTTCATCTTTATGAACTTCAAAGTGTCATGTGTGAACATGAAATAGAGGTGATAGCTTTGAAGTTTCATGCCAAATACTGTTCTAAGCACATGATATTTAATAATCATAATGCATGAAGCAATTGCTTTTATAATTCCCACTATACAGACAGGGAAACCAAGTCACAGAAAATTGGTGAATAACTTATCCCAGGTCTCACTGCTGGTAAATGATGAGTTGGGATTTGAATCTAATCTGTCTGACCCCAGAGTTCACGGCCTTAACCACTAGACTAGCCCCCACATGAACTGAGTTTATGACTATGAATTTATAAGGACACAGATCTTTACAGTTGTGTCAATTTTCTCCTCCTAAGCTCGGTGATAGGGACTGATAATACAGAGTTCCAGATTTGTTTTTTTGACAGACAGATGCATGAGAAGAATAAGAGGGTAAAAGGGTGAGATGAATGACAAGAGGGTGATTAAGGTGAGGCACCAGAGATACTGAGTTGAGTCGGGAAGGAAGTACAAGCAGGAGGTGGTTCTGAAGATCTAGGAGTTTTGGAGGTCTCATTGAGACCCAAGAGCAGGTACTGTGGGCATAGCTAAGAGAGATGGTGGAGAGTAGGGCCTTTGAGAATAAAGTTCCAGATGTGGAACAATTTTGGGATATTACAAGTTGCAGATTTTGATCCTATGTGGGGAAAGTTAAAGGGAATTGGAGACAAAGGTCCACTGGAGAGGAAAATTCCATAACTTGAAAGTCCAGTCTGCTTAATTGGGTGTCCACATGTATGCTGAAAAAATTCAAAGCGATAGTGGAATCTGGGGTTCCACTCTGAGCTCTTTCACTCTCTATCTGGTCAACCCCACTCACTTTCCAGTCGTCCCACAGGCTTGCTCGTTGCTCTCATGGCTTAAAAGTGCTAACACGAAACTGTCAGTCACAATGTTCCTGCAGTAGGGCTTCAGGGATCCTGAAGAATCTCACTTTTGACCATTCCTAATCAGGGAGAAGAAAAGAGATGTACAACTCTTTAGTCACAGCGTATTTTCTTTCCAAACATTTCACTCTGTGTTTGTCACTTTGGGAGAGGGGCCTGAATTAAGGAGGATGGATAGGAGGGCTATGAGGTTTTTATTCACAATTTTATAACAAATGATTCATTTCATTTCATTTCTGCCCAGATTCAGATTATTTTCAGTGAGTAGTTTACTGAGGAAAAGTACTATTTAAAGATCATCCTGTGTCCCCGAGACCAGCATGTATTATTTACTTAAAAATCTATACCACTACAAAGCAATAACAAAAGTGCTGTCTTAAAAAAAATTCAGTTTGATAACTAATTACATTTTGTTAAATATTAAAAACTGTGTTTTTTCAACCTCTCATCTTTGAATGTTTTGTAGATAGTTTTAAACTACCAGGGGAAAAATGTGTCTCCTAAAGAAGCAATAGTATTCAACGAATCTGCTACTGAGTCATAAAAATAAAAGCTGCAAATGCAAATTTGGAAAAAAAAAAAAAGTGTATACCATTAGGTAAAGCCCTCTCAGTAAGTTCCAATGTTCTGTCTTTCCTATAGTTTTAAGGATTTAGCTCTGTTCCTTCCCTGGCATAGCAAGAAAGAGAATTGCCCTATCAAACCTCAGTTCTCGTAGGACTATGGCCAGCTGCTTGAGAAATCTCTGATGTCCTCCGAGAAATGTCAGTTCATTCAGCCTAAATGAAAGGGATTGGTGAATGTTTTCTGAAATGCTGGCACTGCTATGCTCTGCCCTGCTCCTTCTCACCTTCCCTTTGGAGACTGACACAAGAATCCATACAGATCATGTGTGGGCTAGCAAGCCCTAAGGGGACTGGCAAGCCTCAGGAGCCACACGCAAAGCTGACAGGAACCAGCTGATGAGCAGGACGCACATGTGCTCCAGAGACAAGCGCCATAAGGTAGGAGTGAAGGAAGCAAGCTCACTTAGCACTCTGAGCCAAGATGACAAGTCAGCTGGATCTAGGATAAAGAAGAAGGGGCCAAGTTCTGCAACCCATGGCCAGTCCTTGACATCCTCACATCACCTCATCGTCAGCCATCATAGAATACCATCACTCCCACATGGCCTGATTATGGTGAGGACTTATAAACAGCTCAGTGCTCTTTTTCCACCATCACTGTGACTCCTGGGAAATCTCCTGGGAAGAAATTCACAACTAGCCTATCAGCTATCTTTGAGTGGTAGACTGATGGGGAATTTGTTCTTCCTTCTACTTCTTCTCATTTTCCATATTTTCTACAATGGCATGCATATTATAAAAGAAAAATTAGCTTATTTAAATTTGTTTCCCTACTTTAAAACTAAGTCCCTTTACCATTTTATCTGTAATGAAGGGCAGGCTTGAAAACCTTGCAACTCCTGACCCAGAATTTCAGAGCAAAGGAGGCAGAACTCCTTTCTGTGATGCTTCTGTGACGCTTCTGTGATGGCTTCTTTTATGGAGTACTAGTCCCCACGGAAGGGCCCCTCACTGGTTGCTGGAATGTTTGGACACAGGAGAGAAACCTGAAAGCCCCATGCCACAAGCACAACCAGCATCTTCTAGAAAAAATATCATATAATATTATTTGAACTATTTATATATCTTGCCTTTTAAAGAGGGTAAAAACTTATATTTCAACCAAGCTAGATAAAATTCTCCTCCCACCTCCCCCTCCACCCAAGCTCTTCACTCAGTGGCTGGCAACAATCACTTACACTCACCACAAAAGTATTTGGGGAGCCAGCTTTGAATTTTCTTTCCAAATTTTCTTTGAATTTGCCAGTTTGCCCATTTGTTCATGTAAGACTTGACCCTGTAGCTATGCTCTGTAAAGGAAACATTTTTATCTTCACATTATGTTGGCCTGAAGAAGAGGATAAAATGAAAAGAGGCTAGAAATAAAATTTAGATGGTCAAATATTTAGAGTTTAAAAAAAGCCCTCATTCAAAATGCATTCAAACTTCTTATACTTAGAGTACCCTGAATGTAATTCACTTTCAATTCTGACTTAGTAATATACCACCTGACCCCGCCCTACCCCACCCTTCCTCACATCCTAGGAAAGGAGGCAAGGTGAAACACCAGGGTGTGCACTGGTTTTATAAAATGTTAGAAGTGAAAAGCTTGAATAAGTTTTGGTAGAATGAAGTCTTCAAAGATTAGAAGTGTACCCTTTTATTAATTTAGTAGAACTTTATAATCATCCTCCTATCTCTGCCCCAAAGGAACTGTTTCTTCCTAAACTAGGACAAATTTACAAAAATTAAAATTTTGCTTTTCAATTGTTCAAAAACAATTTCAAGTTTCAGACAGAAGGAAAAGGAGTATCTGCTAATAATTGATAACTATTAGTATCTACTGTGAGTCAAGTACTGTCCTTTGGTCAAGGCTTTTACCTCACTTAATTTTTGCCAACTCCTCTGAGTTGGAGGACAGGTTGAGAGGCCAACCAAGTTGCCCAAGATTAAAAAGCTGGTTAAGAGACAGACTCAAATCCAAATTCTAATTGACCCCAACTCCCTCCCCCAGTCCCTTTCTCCTATAAGGATATTTGTTTCCATTAGCTCCAAAAACTAATCATGTGCATTTAGTATTATGCAAAAAGAAAATAGATAATACAAGAAAAGTAAGACCAATGAATATAATAAATTCATTGTAACAGCTTTGCCTAGCCTGATGACTATATATCCAAAATAAAGTTCTCTTTTCAAATGCCACAAGTCATCTATTCTATTCTTTAAATCTTTTAAACATTCTAAATTATTTCTTTTGGAGCTCAAATACTTTTTGAAAGGAACTTCTGGCATTGTTTAAAACATTTTGACTTTCTCCTTATGAGTTGTAAGGACTTATATGTAAACCAAATTCGTTCACCTGCTCTTACCTTATTCCCAAAGCTCTCCATTTTGCCTCATTTAAGAGTCTAAGTCAGGTTTTCAAAATGGCTCTTTACAGTTTTTCATCTTTTGAGTTAAAATTTAAATTTATGTCTTTGCTACTCCAGGCCTTCTCTTTCCCTAATTTATTTTTCACTTACTTCAAGCCATCAACATATCCCTGCCATCAGTTTTGATTTATATTGCCTGAGAACATAATCCAATCATGAATCTTCCTTGGGAATGCCAACATAGCAAGAGAAAAAGCTTACTTTAATGATCTTTCTAGAGTAGAAAACAAAAAAGGAAAAAGGCAGTGAAACTTCAAAAATATTATCAAGCAAACCCTATAAGCCTATTGTAATATTTGAAACTTGCTTTTCCCTGCATTCAAAATAGAAAGCAGTGATGCATCAATTATCACCCTTTGCTATTCTCTGCTTTCCACACAGGAACTGGAATTGATCAGTTGTATTTAGAAATAAGATCCCCAACAATTACACTCATTTCACACACCCACCCCAGGTCCTATGCACATCTCCAGTTACCCCAACAACTTCCCATTATATTGACCAGGAAAATATGTCTGGTCCTTTATATCATATCCTAAAGCTAAATGAGCACAGTCACCCCCTGAGCCACAGGGCTTTTATTAGGGTTCTTTGTTCTGCTAGTCACAGAAACCAACTCTGGAGAGTTAGTTAAAGAGAACTTTAATTGGGAGGATATTGTGATATCTCCCAGTGAAAATGAAGGCTCAAATAAAGCTAGAACCAGGGAGGCTCCAGAGACAACATCTGCAAAAGTTCATAGACATTTTTTAACCACCATTTTATGCTTAACATGACTCACCTTCAAAGACTTTCAGACATGGTGTCTCTTTGTTCCATGGTTAGATTCTCAGGAAAGGGCCTCATTGGTCCAACTTGGATCAAGTGACTACCCTGGGTTCCATCATCTGGTTGAGTGCATATATAGCTACTAGGAGTCAAAACTTTCGACCTTGGGATTTATGCCCTTAGGGGAAGAGGTTTCTAATAGATACAGGATTCATGTGAAGGCACAACGTCATTGAATTTCCCGAGGCTCTCCTGAAGGGTGGGCAGTCTAGGAGATACTTTCAGTTTAATTTACACAGACTAAGTTAGCAAATACAAAATAGCCTGTTTAGGTATTGACCTCATATGTGACATCAATCAAGAGAAATCTCTCTTTGTATTTCATTTAATTCAGTAGCCATCAATAGCACATGTATTGTGTACAAAACACCATGTTCCATAATATAAGTCCATTAAAAAGGAGGGGAAAAATAGCCTCAGCCCTCCAATCAAGACTTTTCTGAATTTGACCTGGAAGTCAATTAATGGTCATTCATTCATTCATTCAACAAATATTTACTGCGTTCCTACTCAATACCTGGCACTGTTCAAGCTCTGCAGGGGAAGGGGAGTTTAGTAGTGAACACAAGGAACAAAGTTCTCTGCCTTTATGGAGCATTCATTGTAGAAAAGCAAAACAAGTGGTGGGTAAGAGACTGGGTCCAAATCCTGGCTCTGCCTCATACTAGGTGAAAGGACCATTTCCGATCTTTCTGGTAGGGTTTTCTTACTTTTAAAATGAGAATAAGGCTGTCACAGAAGTATATCTGTCACATAGTAAGAGCTGTTATCCTCACCATCATCATCATCATCACTGTGACACTTCCTTCAGACCTTCATCCCTTCTTACCCTGAGGGCTATGCCTAAAGTTATCCTTCTCCCAACTCAACTCCAACAACAAGCTCTCTTAAACCTGACTGTTGAAGCTGAGGGTGGAAGTTTTATTTGCTTGTTCATTGAGTATGTAAGAGATTGTTGGTTCACCAGAAGCAGATGCTGAGAAGGAGTATGGGGTGCAAGCGAGAGAAAGCAGGATCGAGGAGAGGGAGAAGGTGAACTTCAACTCAGACTGAGCAAATTCTTGACCAAGCTGGCCGGGAGCTCTGGGCTAGTGTTGCCCATTAGAGTGTCCTCTGTAGGGCTGAGATGACCGGGTCTTTGTACCCCTGTTGCTATTGTTTGCTGGGGGATGTGGGGCACCTGGCCTAAGTGTTTCCATGTCTGCCACAGACTAAGGTCTGAATAAGAAAAAACAAACAAATATGATCTTAAACCCTAGGAAACCTACAGCTTAGTAGGTGAGAGAAGGCTGCATGAATAATGATAACAGAAAGAATGTGTTCAGGCAAAGAGTTACTAAGCTTTGTGAGAGTAGTTTACTAGAAAAACTATCTCTGGCTGAGATAAGAATACAAAATAGCAGTGTTTAACTCTTCAGGCTAAGGCAATGTTCAAAGACGGATTGAACAATGAATTAACAAACCCTTGCATGAGTTGTATATTAGTGATTCTCATTTGATTGAATTTTATCTTTTCAATTAAATTGGCATGAGAGTATCTGATAGTCTATTCTATATCAGTGCAACTCAAAGTGTGATCCATGGACTATGATGGTTGCAAACTGTTACCAGCTCTTAACTAGATAAATACAGAGAGTGGGAGTAAGCATTTAGAAATGCTTTTAGCAATTTGACACAGTGATTTCATGTCTATTGGCTCTAATAATAAAAAATTGGGCCTTGTATTTTGTACATCTGGTTTCTTCCTACATCATTTCTTTCTGGTAATTCATTTTTATTGTATTTTACAAAACAGTTGGTCTATAATGGATTAGAATTTTAAAATAAAATACATGTTCCATTGCCATAGAAGGTTTAAGAAAGAGAAGTCAATGCTATATGTGACTTGTTTTTACTAAAAATATTTTTTTAATTTTTGAAAAATATCAATTTAAATCCAAATCCCTTTTATGCTTGTGATTGTTAATTTGGAAGTTAGAGTATATCGCATTTAAAAAAGAAGTGTACTCCTACAAATTGTCTTAAAAAAAGAATTATTTTATGTAAAAGCCCAATTTTCTAGGAGCTTTCATTTAATTATAGAAGATGTTCACATATATGTGACAGCAACAGAACAAAATGAAACCAAATAAGAATGTTTAAAACCTTAAAATAGCATTGGTAGATTATCAAGTGAAGAATGGATAAATAAAATATGGTATATACATACAATGGACTATTTTAAGCTGTAAAAAGGAATGTAAAAATTTCTGATACATGGGGCAACATGGATGAACACTGAAGACATCTTCTTGAGCAACATAAGCCAGACACAAGAGGACAAAAATTGTATGACCTCACTGATATGAAATAATTACAATGAGCAAACTCATAGAGTCAGAATCTAGAATATAGGTATCGGGGGACAGAGTGAGGGTAGGGAATGAAGAGTTAATGTTTAAATTTTACAGAGTATCTATTTGGATTGATCGTAAGTTTTGGTAATGAATGGCGGTGATGATAGCACAACGTTGTGAACATAATTAACAGAACTGAATTATATATATGAATGTGGTTGAAGGGGGAAATTTTAGGTAGTATATATGTTACCAGAATAAAAATTCAGAAAAACCCCAAAATAATAGGACTGTACAACACAGTGAACCCTATTATAAGCAATTGATTATGGTTAATAGTACAGTTATAAAAATGTTTTTTCATGAATTATAACAAACCTACCACATTAACACAAGGTATTAATAATAGGGTGGTATATGGCAATTCTGCATTTTATGCATGGTTTTTCTGTAAACCTACAACTTCTCTAATTAAAAAAATACCAGTGGTAGAGAAATAAGTTTCTGACAAAATATTAACCATCTTTGAAATTATTTATCAAGTTTAAACACAGAAATATCATGATTAAAAAGAAAATTTCCACAGTACCCTCAAACTGTTTAAAAAAGAAAAAGCTCTGAAGGATTAACTAAGCAAAATGCACTGAGCTGAAAAGAGTTGAAAAGTTGCTCTTTCCATAGAGATTGCTTTACGATATTTTACAAAAGACCACTCAGCCTCTGAGACCTGTTTCCCTAGCTCTTATGGAAACTTCCAGTCATCATAAATTATTATTATTTGTTTTAATCTGGATAAAGGAAGGAAGGCACTCAAGCATCACAGAGGTATTGAATTAAAATCCACCATACAAACAAAATTAAATAAGAGAGTGGGAATATCTGATTTAAAAATTCATGAAATTTTTGAAAAGGAAACATTTATGTGGTGATGTAACCATCCAAATCCATAATGTGCAACTTCTCAAAGAGAGAATTGAGAAACAATAATTATTATAACAAGATTTTTTCTAATAACTAAATATAGTCTTGGACCTTTTAAAGAAACCCTAACATATTCAAATCAGATTTTACTAAATCAACGCATTATTTGTGCTACAACAGAATCTTACCTTTATAAAAGGAACCATCACAGCTGTTTTTTGTTTGCTTGCTTGTTTGCTTGGGTTTTGTTTTTTTTTTAAACATATACATTCCCAACATAATATTGAAAGTAGGGTTATGAGGTTTGGGAGTTCTGGGAAAAGACATAAAGCCAAGAAGTTAAGATCCCTTGATAACTAATGAATAAGAGATTTGTTTAAGCATTCCTGTATAAATGTTGTAAGACAATAGAAAAACATAATTCAATTTATTTTTGAAAAAAACTTTTCAAAAGCATGCCTGCATTATATGAGTAACAAGCTACGGGAACCAGCTGAGTTTCAGATCCAGAATCTGGGAAAGGGATCATCATAAAGAATCCTTTTCAAAAACTGAAGTTAGTGAGCATTAATGCCCAAAAAAGGGAATTCATTGTAATTTTAAATTGTGATTTGGTCATAGCTGATTTGCAAAGTAATTGTTCTTCCCAGTTTCTATTGCTTATTATTTGAAAGAATCTCTCTAAATGATAAATAATGTAAAATGATCCAGAACTATGGATATTTTAATAGATTATAAGATTTTTTTGTTGTTAGGCTATGAGTTTGTGTGTTGAATCCAGAACATAGGGAAGGATGAGATATAAAAAATTGGGTTGTGGGTCTCAAGTCATGGTGGGTAGAAATATCCTGGTTCTGCAAGTATCCGTGTAGACATTTGATAAATGACTGTTGATTGAATAAATGTATGAACAAACTAATGAATAAATGAATTTATATCACTAACAAGGAGGTCCTCAAACAGGATAATTTCTTAACATAACTGCCTTCTGACTTCATTTCATTTCCTTGAAGATTGAATCTTTGCTCACCAAGCAATGGTAATTGGTTTTCTGGGTGGCGCGAGCACCGATAACCTGGATTTTTCCCTTAGGTTAAGTCTATCTTAGAGTGTAAATGAATAAGCTGACATTTTGTGTTTATATTGGACCTTTATGAGTTTGTTGAATAACAATTGATTTTCCAAGATCTGATCATTTAAAAGGGAAAGGACAAAAGTTGAGTGATTCCCTGGAATAACAAGTTAACACCCTGAGCTCTCATGTGTCTAAGAAATCCTTTGGTAAAACCCAGGCTGGATTTGTCTACCTTGTCTAGTCATAGCTTTCATCATAGATGTATTTTTTTACACACATGTGGAAACACACACTCATATTGGAATAAATTTGTATGCAGATTTGACCTGCTCACTTTTCTATTCCAGTTTAACCTCTAAAGAGATGCATTTTAAAGCCAGAAATGGTTTACTTTCCCAGGACAGACCAAGAATACGGAACTGTAACTGGTTGCTTGACACCACTGAGAGACGAGGAAGCAAACATCTGATCAACACTTCTCCCCTATTTCCCAGCTCACTCACTTCCTTATGGGTTAATGGCTTATGCCTGCCATTCCCTGAATATCATTTCAGTCTTTGAGTTGACATCAAGTAGACACTTTCTTTTTAACAAAACAACAGAGTTATGGATCTTAAAAAGAAAGGAAAACTTAATATGCTTACCATGCTCCGCAGATTTTCAATTATCCTTAAATAATTCTCTTATAAAGATTGCTTAAGGCGATCTCTCATTTTAAGCATTATGGAATTACTGAAGAAAGGTAGATGTTTTGGATACTTAGAGTTCAATAAAATTTGCCACCCACTGATGTGTAACTCCAAGTAACTCAGAGCTGTAGAGTGAATGGAGATGAATATCAGAAAGGTTAATGGCAATTCCCAAGGCCACCAGAGAATAAAAACCCAAATAAATTCACAGCCTGCTGGAAGTGGGATGAAACTTAGGGATCCGTGGGTCTTGGTTTCCCGAAATTGTGGTCTTCAAAATCTTAGGTTAGCAGATATTATGAAATATTTGCAAATAAATGGGTCAGGGGGACAAATGAACTTTTGGAAGTACTGGTTAAGTAAACAAACCATGTCTATTTCCTGTTATAATTCTATGCACATTTCATGGAATACACTTTGGGAAATGCTGATGTAGTTTAATTTTCTCATTTTAAAAGTGAAGAAATAGAGTTTGTGAGAGGAGTTTGTGCAAAATCACAATGCAAGCTAGTGACATAATGAGAACAATAAAATCAGAATGCCCTCTTTTCTATATATCTTAATTAGGAAATATTAGAAGAATGAGGGCGGAATACTTGGTATTATATGAGGTGAACTATACTTATAATGGCAAAAGTATAAGGAATCGAAGATAATCTACTATCATTTTTAGTTTAGTGAGTCCAAAAATTTTAAAACACTCAGAAAATAATGTATCAACAATACAGAATCAGAGATACTGTAGGTAAGGAAACTATTACTCCTCTCCTACTGTGTGGTAAGTAGTTTGACAAATTATCATATTGAATTAATCTTCATAACCACTCAGTGAGATTAGTTTGATTATAAGAAACAGAAAACTCAATAAACAGAGGCTGAAAATATGAAGTTGATTTTCATCACGTTGAAACCCACCTGGCGGTAGACAGTGGGCACAGCCACTGGAGGAAGCCCCCAAGGCTTTGGGCTCTTCTGCCTTCATGTTCTACCAGCCTCAGCAGGCGGGTCTCACCTACGTGGTCTCAGCATAGCTGATGCAAGTCTGGGTATTTTGTCCAAGATCCAGTACTGAAGAAGGGATCAATGGTCAGTTTATCTTTCCTGAAAGCTCAACCAAACAGACTTCTGTTTACATCTACTTAGCCAGAACTATCCCATAACCATCCCTGGGAAACCGAGCTCTTTTTTTTTTTTTTTTTTTTTTTTTCCTTTTCAAGCTGAGAACAGATTCAGGACACTGTTAGTGAAGAAAAAGGACAAAGGACTGATTAGGGAACTAGCCCTACTCATGTAGGCATTATTATACCTATTTTCATATGAGGAGTGTGTGATCTCAGGAGGTTAAATCATTTGATCAATGTCTCATCGCTAATAGAAGGCTGAGTCAGAGGATGAAGCCAGACTTGCCTGGGGTCTCAGACCTGTGCTGTTTTCCCTTTAGAAGGCAGCTTCATTGGGCTGGGACCTGAAGCAACCAGGTAACAGCATTCAAACAGTGCTTTGTAAAAGACCTGGGGAATCTGTAGATTTGTCTCATAAAGTGAAAGAAAATCAGAGGTCTAAAGTCCTTGTTTGCTCAATCCATGCATCCAACAATATAAGCTGTAAGTTGGCCAATAGCATCATTTGTCTGATCCTCTGTTAGAATCAATGTTGTCTGGGCTACAATGAGAACGCCACTCCTAAAAGTCTTTTGGTGCCTCTGACATTTTCATTGACTCCTTTCTCTAATCCCTTTACATTATTCCCCTTCTTCATCTCCCTCTTCAGCTGCACGGCCCCATCCACAACTCACACCCTGCACCCTGCCCTCCCCACACACGCCTTTTTCAATACATCCTTCACGGTTCTGGGAATTTTCCAGGCTAATTTCTCCTCATAATGTCCAAGAGAAAATGAAGAGGAGATGCAAAAATGACCCTCAGTCCTAGCTGCGGGGAAGCTTTGGGTTGCTAGGAAACCGACAGTAGGCGCTAACCATCCCTCACCAAATGAGGGCAGCTCCCAGCAGAATAATCCTTTCTGTGGAAGAACCTAGACTGTGATTTCACTTCCTACCTCCAACTGGCTCTGTGCGCAAGTACGCTTTTATACTCCAATAACAAGCAGCAGAAATGATTAGAAATAATTTTAGGGATGGGAATTTGCACCTATAAGGAAGGTCAGAGGAATTCTCTTACATAATATATAGGCATAAGGCTGAAGGGCTTCTTATTCCTCAAATGTTTGGACCATTGTTGTGAGAGAGAGAAGAAAAGGGAGAGACAGAAAAGAGAGAGAATGCTATTCTGCTTGGGAACAAATTAGAAAAAAATTTTTAAATCAAATTAGGGTTAAATATATGATGGAAAGACTACTGCTGCAAGTTTTTACATTTCAACGGTAGACATATAGACAGTCAGAACACTTAAATACACTATTGTCTGTATACAGTGTATTATTACTTCATCATTAACAAGGCATGTCCTCTGAATTCTTTTTATTGTGTTTTTGTTACAGGCATGTTTTAAATTTGTGGCTCAGATTTGGCCTGAAGTTAACTAAACTTACAGATCTAGGATCATATCATTGAGGTTGAGGGAAAGGATAGTTGAGGATTATAGGATAGTTTAGAAGAAGGGAATGAGTTCTTCATCCATTGAACAAATATTTGAGTGCCAGTTATGTACCAGACTCTTTCTGGATGTTGGAATAAAAATACCTGACTTTGTGGAACTTACATTCTTGTGGAAGAGATAATTAATAAACAAGATAATCAAAACAAATATACATTATGTAGGAAAATAGTGCTGGTGGGGAGGGGGATGAAGCAAGAAAGGGGGATATGAAGTGTCAGAGTGAGTGCTCAACAGTGAATTTTGAGAGCAAGGTGAGGCATACAGCCATCTGAGGAAAGAACATTCCAGGTAGAGTGAACAGAAGTTGAAGGGCTCCTAAGCAGGAGTGAAGCTGACAGGTGCAAACAATAGCAGGGAGGCCAAGGAGGCTGGAGCAGTGGATTGAAGAGCAGAATGGCAGGTGTGCTGTCAGAGGGTGAATGGGGCGTGGGAGGGGAACTGCTCCTAGAAGGCCTTGCAGGTCACAGCAAGGATTTTGGCTTTTCCTCTAAGAGCAATGGTGTAGCAGGGAGAGTCAGTGCTCACCAAATAACCGTGTGCTCTTCCACACAGCCAGTTCTCCCTTTCAGCTGGCTTGGTGCCATGTTACTAGCTTCACACAATGGATTGTGAGCCCAAGTGATGTGTGTCAATTCTGGGCTGAGACAGTCAAAGGACATTGTGGCTCCTCATATCTCTCTGCCCTACTGTCATGACTTTCAAATTCAAGTGTTCCACATGGAAATGGATAAGATCCAAAAGACCTATATCAGACTTCACCTGAGTGGACAATAAAGCTGTGCTTCCTTAAGCCACTGACATTTTTAGGGTGCGTTTGTTTCAGCAGCACAGCCTGATGTGCCTGACTAATAAAGATGAGAAGCTGTTGGAGCGTTCTCAACAGAGAAGTAACATCATCTGCCTTATATTTTACCAGGATGACTCCAGCTGCCATGGTAAGAATAATTTAGGGTGAATGGAGAACTGGGGGACCAAGTGGGAGTCTATTGCACTGGTCCAGGTGGAAAATAGTGGTGGTGGGTAGGGGTTGTGGCAGTGAGGGTGGTAAGAAATAGTCAAATTCCAAATAAATTGCTGACAAGCTGAAAGGGAGGTGTTGAGAAAGAGAAGAACAATTGGAGGGATGGAATTGCTATCAACTGAAAAGGAGAAGGCTAGGAGAGACAGTTTTTTGGGGGGAAGATGAGTTCTCTTTGAAGGTAGAGACGCCTAGTATACATTCTAAGTAAGGCCATCAGGTAGGCAGTTATATGGATGTGTGTGTGTGTGTATGTGTATTCTATGTATGTATCTGAGTTCAGGAGCGATGGCGGAGCTTGTGGAATATATTTTGGGAATCACCAGCATATAGATTATTTTAAAGTCACGAGACAACTTCCCTAGGGAACAAGTGTGGATAGAAGAAAAAGGAAACCCAAAAGAGTGATACTTAGTGGAAATGGGACACAGATTCTAGAAATCTAGGTCAATGTATGCTGATAAACTTCATCTAAGAAGCAGAAAAATGCTATGTAGAAGAATGCTTTGGCAAGTCCTTTTTTTTCCTTCAATATTCTGAAGCCAAGAGGCAGGATTTGTGGTGACAGTGGATTCAGAGCACTAGGTTTTCACTTGTAGATTAGGACTGATCTGAAAAGAAGTTATGCAAAGGACGTTCATATGGGGCTGAATGGTCTACGTGGTGAGAGAAGGGTAAAAGTAGTCCCTGCACACGTAGAGAAGTATAACTGATTTGGAGGAAAATCCATTTATTAAAATGAAGCCATGCCTTACAAGCTGGCACCTTGGACCCAAGGTAGGTGCTATCAGCAGCCTTCCTCGAGCACTGTCACCATGGTGATGTGGCACAAAGGACCAGCAGACTTGTTTCCAGGGCTGCCTTCACTCTGACTTAGCTCTGTTTGCACAAGTACCTACCACCCTTTTTCTTGTGATGGAAGACCTAAGTGGCAGTTAGATTAAATAATATGAATGTGTGTGTGTGTGTGTGTGTTTGCGATTATGTGTTACAGCTTACTACTAGAACAAATAACCTTATTATCTTAATGGCTCAACACAATTAAAAGTTTATTTCTTAACACTAGCACAGTTCAATGGGATATATGGTGAGTGGCCTTCCATGTAGTTGATATGATACCCAATTCCACCACTTTCTAGGGTCTTGGGGTTGTCCATTAGACCTTCTCCATCCTGACAGAGAATGAGAGAAGAGAGCGACTATGGCGCATTGCACAGTGGTTTTTAAAGTATTGGACCTGGAAGTGGCATTTGTTGCTTCCATTCATATTCTATTGGCCTGAACTCAGTTCATGGCCTCACCCAACTTCAAGGGCAGCTGGGAGAAGCCATGTAGCTGTGTGCCAGGAAGAAGAGGAATGGCTTGGCAAGCAAGTGCCTAACCGACCTGGCTCTGCCACTGTGGGAAAGTCTGCCTTATTGACTGCCATCTTACCCAGGAGATCTTGGGTATGTTCACCTATCTGAACTCATAAATTCAAACCAGGTTTGTGGCAAACAGATTCAGACAGAAGTTTCCCAGAATTCAAGGCTACTCCTTTCCATTTCTACCAGTCAGAAGATAGAGACACTTCTCTTTAGAATCTGATCTCGGAACTGGCCCTGAACTTTCATCAACTAATTATTATTAAATAATGAAACAAACTGTTCTTGAGCATCTCTGATCAGATACAGTTCCAAGCACTGACTATCTAAAGATGAATAAGAAATGGCCCCTGTCTTCAATGAACTCACAGCTGAGTAGGAGAAACAAACATGTGGAATACCATGACAGATAGCAGAAGAAGGTGTGAAAATTAATTCCAATTGGAATGGCAGAGTTTGGGATAGAGTTCTGGGAAAACATCAAAAAGGATATGGAATTAAAATGTAAATTAGAGGATGAGAGAGAATTCTCCAGGTGGAGAATAAGAGAAAGAGAAATCATGCAGCCCATCAGAGCTGAGCTCCAAGGGGAGCAGCTGAAGAGGCAGGTGATGGAGAGATTGTGAGAGTCCTTGTATGCTGGACTAAGGAGTTTTGGCGCCAAGAGGAGCCAGAAAGAGCGGCAAGATTTGATTCATATTGTAGAAAAGTAAGTGAGGCAAACAGCAACAACAAAAAGAACATAGGTTGGATCTGGAAGAAACAGCAGGCATGCGAGGAGTTAGGAGGCTACTGCTCTCACGGGAATAAGGATGGAGAAGAGATGATAGGTTTAATAAACATTCAACTTTAGAACATAAAATCAATTGGCCTTGATAACTTTTAAGTGAAGCAGGCAGTGATGGAAAAGGGATTGTAAAACCGAACTCATTTACCTTTGTATCCATACTCCTTGGCATGGTGCCTAGAACATAGCAAGTGTTGCTTTGCTGTTTCAGCCCAAGGGAAGTGATTTTAGAAGATTGAGAAGGTTTTTAGATCTAAAACAATTCCTTTCTCAAAAGCTCTCTAATCTTGGAAATTTATTCAATAAGGATTAAAAACCTTTCATTATAACACACTTTGTTGTTGAAGATGCGGGGAAATGGGCACTCATACATTACCAGCAGGAGTGTATATGGGTACAAGTCTTATTGAGGTAATTTGGCAATATCTATTAAAATTATATATGCATATATCCTTTGATCCAGCAATCCCATTTCTGGGAAATTCTCCTACAGATATATTGGTACATGCTCAAAATGACTTATGAAAAGGTTCTTCATTGCAGTCTTGTCTTTAACAGCTAAAGATTGGAAACAACTCAAATGCCCCTAAATAGAGAACTGATTAAATGATTTATGGTATACCCATAAAATGGAATTCTATGTGGACATAAATATAAAAAAGAATGAGCATACTTTTTACATGCTGATAAAGGGCTTCAAGATGCATAAAGAGAAAAAAGTAAAATGTGAATAGTGCATTTAATATGCTATCTTTTGAGCAAAAAGGAAATCAGAATTTACTTTTATTTTTTCTTTTATATGCATAAAAAAACTCTGGAGTGATACAAACTGAACTAAATGGTTTTGTTGTTTTTCTTAATTTTTTTTAAAGAAGCTTTAGATTGCATAAATGTGACATAAAAAATATAGGGGATTCCCATATGCCCCACCCCCCTTCACAATATGACAGTATTACCTATTTGAACAGCTGAATTGAAAATACTGAAAAGTGGATGTGGCTCAACCAGTTGGGAGCCTGCCTACCACATGGTAGGTCCCATTGCCTCCTAAAGTAAGATAAGCAGCTGCTGGCCCCACCAAAACAAGCTGGATGCTGCCCCCACCACAACGAGCAGATGCCACAAGCCAGCAGACGCCGCAGCCCACAGGGAGCAGATGTGGCTCAGGCCATTGGGCACTCCCTTCTCATGTGGGAGGTCCCGGGTTCCGTACCCAGTGCCGCCTGGAGAAGGTGAGCAAACATTTGAGCAGACAGAAGAAAGAACCATCTGGGGGAGAGGGAGGATAAATAAAGAAAAATAAAGTAAATAAATAAATCTTTTTTAAAAACACAATAATGTGATTCCAAAAATTGTATAAATGTAAAGCACTGCCCCCACCCCCTTCCTTGATTCCTGTCTCCTACTCCCAGGTAAAACATTGACTTAAGTTTGCACAAAGATATACATAATATCAGATCCTTTCCTGAAAGCAGTCTTTGAGAGGAAGTACTGAAGATACAGGGAGAAGATATTCCAAGTACTGAGAATTCTGAATACCTAAAGAAGTGAGATAATGGGGTACCACCTAGAAGGAGAGGCATATAGGAGGAAGAGGAAGCACCAAAGAGAAGCCTTACCTGCTTCATGATTTTGTAACATATTTTGAATACATGAATAATTTGTTGGGCTATTTATCACAAAGTTGCCATTTCTTTAGGGCCTTTTCACTGCCATACCGCCATTAGTTAATCAGAAGTAGAGGCAGAGTTTTCTGGAATTTAAATATTAATGAACCTGAGGTTTGTGGTTGCTTGCAATTTCCCTCTAGGTGTTTCATAAACATTGGATCTCTCTTTAAAGTGAGGGTAAATTTGTCTGGAGGCCCTGGCAATTTACCAGAGCCTGAGGCCCTCATTTAAAGAATATTGATAACTATATCCATCTAATTGAAGATCTGTGGTTGGCCAATATCTCTGAACCCAAGAAAATGAACTAATGCTACCCTACCAGCATCATTCCTCTAGGAAACCATGAACCATGCCCCATCAGAATAAGAGTCTTCAAATTACACATTTCTTTCTGCCACATTCTTGAAGATCACTCTGTGATCCTAGAGGATATTCTAAAAGATTTCCTAGAGCCAAAGATAGATTCTATGTCAGCAACTAAAAAAAAAATGCTTATTCTCCCTAAAAGCTGAGTTGCTCACTTTGTTCACCAACACTTTATAAGTAACTGAGTGGCATAAAACCAAAAAGGAAGTTGGAAGCAGTAAGTAAATGGAACGTCTCTAAGTTGTCTAGTTACTGCACTGAGGAGAACTTTGGAGAGCAACATGGAAGACACTTGCTTATAATCTTGGAACAAAGTCAACATCACAGAACAGCATTCTCCAAGTTTCAATTATACGATCCAACTTTTCCATCACCACTAGCATTCATTCTGGAAGGAAGATTGAAGCGGCTACCACTTCTCCGGCATAAATTCTTCTGTCCTGCTCTTCAATAAGACCTCATGTTATATCCCTTTTTGCTACCACAAACCTATCTCTCTGGTATTTTTCATGAGCTGATGGAGGATCCCTTGTCACCTCACAGAAGGGTGAAACCTGGTGTTATCTATCCCTAGCACATGCCCTCAAACCATGGTGATATTTTCACAGATGGCCTGAAAAACCCATGAGCCACAACCAAAGCCTGTACTCATGGAGTCAAGGCAGTTTTTGAAGCCTCTGGTTTCTCATTTGCTGCTTCTACATAGAAGCCTCCCACCACCCATCTGTCCACGCTTCAGCCTTTACTACTAACTAAAAGGAACTGCTGCCCTTGGGAGCTGAATATGATTTTCTTGCCATTATTTTTACTCCTTATTAAGAGCAATAAGACTCTGACAAAGGAGAGGGTTGGGAGGAGGAAGAGAGTGTCCTGGTTGTTGGGTTCCCTCTTCCCTGCATCCCAGAGTCCTGTCCTCACTGAAGCCACATCTCTAGGCAGTATTCTCCACCAGGATAAGTGTGCTTTTTTTCTGTCCCTAGCCATTATGTCACTTCAAAAATGTTTTTTTTTAATCTCTCCAATTAGATTGAACATCTTGCTCCTCTGTGCTCCCCCATCACAGCAATTTTTTCACCCTACCCTATTAAATGATTATATTGCAACCAGTCTGGTCCACTGGATGATAATTGCCTCAAAGAAGAAGAGCATACCTTATTCATCTGTAGCCATCACAGTCCCCTGCTTGGCCATGGTACTTGGCAATCAGTAGGTGCTCAGAAAGCATCTGCTTTTATTTTCAGAGACATATATCAGGGATCATTGCACTGATATCAATGTTTGGAGCTTGAAATCAACTTAGAGATGATCAAGCCTTATAAAGTTCTTCAGGTATTTCTAATTATATTTTAAACATCTACCTCCTGCACCAATATTTTTGTGGCTTTAAATGTGATTACATTTTCCTTTGTCACATGCATTTATGTTATACTTGTTAACACTATGGCCTATGTGACACTTTTTTTTTTTTAAATGAAAACCTCAGGATTGGCAGACAATCCTTATTCTGTTAGTCCATTTGGTAGAGAAAGGCAAGTTAACATTGCTTGCCTTAACTTGAGACTACAACTCTGTCTGTGGTTTTCGGTCTTATCAGTGAATCAGTAAAACAGAAAAGTTGGATTTACAAAATTTGTTGGGAGGAGGAAATGACCTGAAAGAGATAAGCAGGAAAAGCAGAGACTAACAATGAGCTTTGCATTCAGGAGGCCATTCACTCTTTCAGAGAGGTATTACTGAGCACCCATTCTACACAGGAACTGTTCTTGCCTGTATGGGACTTTCTATCTGTCAAGGGAGACTGGCATTAATAAAATATTAAACATATTTAGACATATAAGGAATTCTTTTAACTAACCACCACTTACACTTCAAGGGATTGACCAACCCTCTCCATTCACTCTATACAATTTCCTGGCTGATACAGCCTGCTTTCTCATCACTGTTTGCCAGGATCCTGCTCCTTTTTCGTATGCTTTTCAAGAGTTGAGTTTGTTCCCAAACCCGTTTATGCCAGTTGTATAATTTATTGTCATTCAATAACTTAAGTATATATAACACAAACCTATGAAAGATGAGTGTGAAAAGAGCTGTTGCTATGAAAACTAATGCTATCAAAAGACACAATAAAGACAAACTGCTAAAAAGACTACTGAATTAAGTGTGCATGAGACAACTGTGAAAGACTGAGGAGGAAAACAAAATATAGAAGGTTTTTTGCTTTCAGAAAGCCTCACGTGTGTCTTTCGGTTCTCTTCACTAAAGAACAAAACCGGAAAATGTAGCTATTGCCTTCTGAGTGTGATTGACACGAGAGAGGATGGAGGACTTCAGTCAGTGGACAAAAATGCAAAGCACCTGATTCCATATCATAAGATTGAGACATATTTATGTATTTTAACTTAAATTAGAATGCTTAAATATATGTTTCATTTTTACCCTTAACTCCCCTCTTTAAAAGGCATTTGATTAATCAACAACCAGTCCTGGTTCACTCAGATGAGAGTGTCCTCTGGGTATAAAGTATTAATTGTACATGTCCTCAAGGTTTGTTTGGTAATGGTTTTTCTCTGACACTCCATCCAAAGAAGAAGCAAACATTCAGGAATTGAGGAGACCTTGCCCCCAGATTTATGAGTAGCAAGTGGTAACCCAGTTACAAGAGCTACCTAAGTTTTTAAGCACACATCCACTTAATCCTTTTGAAATTTTTCTCAAAATGTCTGCTTTATGTCATCTATTTGGAACTTAATGCAATGCATGAAAGAATTTATAGGACTCAGCTGCTGAATTGGCACCAGGACAGATCTCTTACCTAATTTTCAAGTACTTTTCAGCATCTGGCAGGGAGAACCCTGTGCTGCTTTCTCAAGAATCCCATCCCTGAAATCACTAGTGTTATCTCTAAAGCAATTGTTAATTTTTTATGATGAAATGGATACATGAAAACATACAATTTGTTGGTTTTTTAATAACTCTAAAGATCTGCCAGAAACATCCAATTATGCCTAGCAGGGCTAGTAATTAGTTACAGTTGTGATACTGGCTACAAAGGAAAATTACACTGTGAAGGGAGCTCATAAGGGAAGGGCTCACACAGGCCAAGGTGTCCATGGAAAGCTTCTTTGAGGAGGCAGTATGAGGCTGCGGCTTGAAGAATGAATAAGACCAGCCTGGAGACGTGGGGAGGAACAGGGGTTTGGAGGAGAGCGGCCCTGGCGAAAAAAAAACAGCGTGTGCCAAGGCACTGCGGCAGAAAGAAACTGCCTTTTAAACAAATAGGATTGTTTGTGGGAACAGATTGCTTGGTGGGAACAGAAGGAGAATGGTGAGAGATGAAGACAATGAGATGGAAGAGGAGGAGGGAAAGAGGTTATGGGAGCCTGTGGCCCCAGAGCAGGGAGGAAGCAGGCTATGCTCCTTAGGTCAAATAAGATGTAGCCAGTTTCCTATGCAACCACTGGCAACTGTGAAAGGAAACAGGCCAGATAAACTACTTCCTCTCTTCTGTTGCAAAAGAATTCAATTCAGTCAGTTCTATTTCCCGGACTGCTGAAATAATTGTGTTGAAGGCTAAGTACAGTAGCTCTACAGTGAAATTATTCCTATAATTACCACATTGTAATCCAACTCTCCCACCTCTCACCCATGGAAATAAAACCATTCCATTCTTTTCGGCTCCTTCAGAAACCATCTCAGTGCAACACAGCTCCCGCCTCTCCTAACTCAGCCCCCATCCCTCCTGGCTCCCACTCAGCTCCCCACCCCCACCACTTCCTGGCCCTCCTACCCTTCCACCAAAAAAAATTACCCAGGCTGTCAGCCAGGAAAAGTTGTTAAACCCTGTCCTCTGCAACTTCGCAGCACATTTGCTTTAATACCAAAAGAGGCTCCATCTTGGCCAATGAGAAACAAATGAATATGTAGCAATTCGCCACTTGCTGTAAAGCGCTGCCAGCAATTCCCACTGCTATGTTCTCTTCTGTTTTTATAATCAATTAAAAAGGTTCAGTTCATTGGGGGCATTTTTCCCCTCCTGAAAATGGAAAGGAGAAGCAAGCAGCCCTTAGAAGAGGCACAAAGCGCTTCTGAGAAATGTCTAGCAGCCGGAGATTCTTACAGTAACACTTTATTTTAATGGTTCTTTAATGCAGAATAGACAATGGAACTCCCACTGAAGCCTTCACAGCAGGCTCATTCACCCTAAATAAAATGACTATGTTGCCATAGGTAGGTCACAACCAAGATATCTAACCTCAGAGGCTACCCCTAGGGAGGCAGAGGGGAAAGAGAAGCCCCTTAGCTGTGTTTCTCGTATAAACCCTCTCTCCATCCCTGCACCGTCTAATCCAGCTCTCCATTTCCCTACTTAGATGAGCGGCCCTTGTATATTTAGGGAATTATTCCTCAGCGGAGACTCCATAGGTATCCGTTTTCTGAGAATTGGATTGTACGTCCCAGAAACCGAAGGGTGCCGAGTTGGGTTGAATGCTCGCTCTCGTGGGTGAGCCAAGGAGCTGCGGCAGACAGCTCACTTCAACACTCAACAGCCACTCACCACGAGCAGCAGATTGAAGGTAAAGTTTTAAGAGGTTTTCAAGCTGCTGGGAAATTGTGGGTTTGAGAAATGTTCCTTAAGCCTTTTGAAATTCAAATTCCATTTCAGCAAAGATGTTTAAATGGTAACCAGAGGAAAGGACAAAGCACTGACAATTCGCCCATTCATCGCCTGCCCCCCTGCTTCCTGGCCTGGTCCTTTCAGATGGGTTCAGTCTCTGAAGCTCCACCAGCGAGCCGGTGTGGGAAGAAGTCCCAGGGCACAGGGAGATCCGACATTAGGAACAGCCCGGCTGAAAATCTGCCGCCATGTGGCAGGTGGGGCAGGGGGAGGGGGTGTGCCAGGCTGCTTGGTAGCCGAAGCCAAGAACAAATGTGGGTAAGGTTAACACTGATTCATTAAGCAAGGGAAGTGTAAGGAGCAGTGCTCATGCAATAATCACGGACAACAAAGTCCAGGCGCTCTGCCCGCTTGCTTTCTGGGGATACTGGTTCAAAACTACATTTGTTCCCAAGGGGTGCTGTAACAAACATACCACATACTGGGTGGCTTAAAACGATGGAAGTTTATTCTCTCACAGTTCTTGGGACTAGACGTCCAAAATCAAGGTGCTGGCAGGGCCATGATCCCTCTGAAGTCTAAGGAAGAATCTGTTCCTTGCCCCTCTCTGATTTCTGGTGCCCCCGACATTCCTTGACGTTTGGCATCCTCGCTCCGGTCTCTGCCTCCGTCGTCACAGGGCCATCTTCTCTCGTGTCCTGTCCGTCTCTTCTCCTCTTCTTACAAGGACGCCGGTCATGTTGGATTAAGGGCCCACCCCAATCCAGTATGACCTCATCTTAACTCATTTCATCTGTGACAAGCCTGTTTCCAAATTAAGGTCATATTCTGAGGTACTGGGGGTTAGGACTTCGACATATCTTTTTGGGAGACACAACTCAACCCATATCTGACAAAATTCAACCCAACATGGCAATATCTGACATCTAATAGTTATCATACTGGGAAATAAGATAGCCAAGTATGAGCAGGTTGTATTTTCAGTAAAACTATATACGTCCAGCTCAAATGAACAGAGAGGGGGTAAAAGGTCAGCCTGCTAAAGTATAAAGGCCCTAATGGACATGTGGCAATATCACAATGGTTAAGGACAAGGGACCTGGAACCACACATGCCAGGGTATAAAATCTTCCTCCACCATGTGATATTCTTTAGGACTTTCAGTGTTTTACTTCTCCATTAAATGGATCCAATGGTAACATCTAGCTCATCAGATTGCCTATTTTAAATAAGATAATCCATGCAAAGTGTTTAACCCAGTACCTATCAAATACTAAATACTTTTTTAAATGGTACCTATCGTTATTTTGTGTTTTAAGGGCAGCCTGAGACTAAGAACCCCTTAAATGTATAGGTTCCCATAGGTTTCCACTTTCACAAGTCTGAGATGTTCCAAATATACCTCGTAGCATTCTGATGCACCTGCAATGATTACATAGTTTCCTTATTCTCTGTCTCCATTGATTTTTCCCTTTAATTTTTCATCTTCCAAATCCTTCTCAGTCTAGCTGTCACTTGATGTTCAATGTTTATTGGAGAGAAAGGGGCTGCTCCAGATAAACTGGTATTAGCCTGGGATAAACAATAAGGCCATCTGTAATGACTGATGAATCATCTGGATTTGAGTCTGGTCAAATATGCAGAGTTCCAAGATAAAATGGAAACACACCAGGTCCTGTCTTATCCTGTCACTGATTAAGCAGCATAAAGTCTTGAATTGATAGAGAAATAAGGTGCATCTTGCTAGAAGAGGAGGGAAATTTGGGAGATAGTCTCTAACTCTTACTGACGTTGCAGTGCTGTTCCAGAGAGAGAATTACTATGGAGCAGAAGGGATGTTCCATGCCACTCTGCTTTCTCCCACCTCCAAAATTATTCTTTAATACCAACGTAACAGAAGTGTCAGTGATCAAAATGAAGTATTTAATATTTTGCAACACATTTCTCCAAATAACAGGTTGTTTCTAGCAGGCCAAAAAACTTCAAAGAGAATATTTTACTCAAATAAAACCTGTGCATTTTACGGCTAGCTTGTAACGTACTTCTCTGATTGGCCTACCAGTGTCTAGAAAAAAAGTCAATGCTAGATGCAATCATCAGCTCTATATTATGCTTTACCAAAGTCCTAACTTATTTACCAAGTTTGGATTTCTCACTCCACAAATGGAGTATTTCAGTCCCTTTCTATTAGCCATCATAATAGCCCCCTCCATGCCTACTGGCACAAACGGTATTTTTCTGAAGAATGAGTTAGAGAGGAAGACAAAAGGGAAGGAATGAGAGCAAATACCCGGTTCTTAATCTGTAGTTCCATCCAGTTGAGAAATGTAGAATGGTGGCTACCACCTTCCCACCAGACACCTCACTTCTCCTCCACGGAGATGTGAGTTAGGGGTGGAGTATGAGGCCTCGACTGTGACTGTAGGGAAATCTCTCCACGTTGTATCTGAGGAGTTAAAAGTTAACAAATGATTATGGCAACTGAATCATTATAGAGATGCCTTTAGCCTTTCTGGTGTATTGTAGAATGGACAAAAGCAAAGACCTGAAATTACTGAAACTCCCTGAACTGGAACCCAGATGCCTTGATCTTTGATAATGATTGTACAACTATAAAACATTTATCTTGTGACTGTAAAAACCTGCTGATAACTCATAAATTGCCCCACTTGTACCCCCTTACCCTGTTTTACAACTCTGGAGTCTTATGATCATGAAGACAGCTCCAATGTTTATTAAAGAAGGAAACTGAGTCAGCCCAGAGCTAACCCACCCCAACTCCTAAGCTGTCTTACTAGACAAAGCTAGATCCAACCAAAACTGGCCCGCCTTCCATGCACAATAGCTTCAACCTTAATCTATAAGTGACCTAAATCTCATTGTAATACTAAAAATTGCACCCATCATCACATTAAGGACAGTACTTTCTTACATACAGCCTGTGACTAGGCATGTAATCAATCTGTGTATGTCAAATAATTTCATCATCTCTAACTTCATCGTCTCGAACCATTATGCTTATTATCATAAACCTACCTGTCATTGGATACTGTAAAACTATCAGAGTTACTGCAGTTCAGGGAGACAGATTTTAGGCCCACAGGCCATCTGATCTACTTGCTTCTTGCTTAGCAGTAAATGCTTTCTCCGTTTGAAACCCCAGGGTCTCAGGAATTGGTCATTTGAGCACATCAGGCAGACTAGGCAACAACATGGAATATGAGGAGTGGAGATACACTTCACATCCCTCACAATCAGCCAGGCCTTCATGATCTGAAACTGTTCACCCCTCTCCCTTGATGTTTTTTCCACTCCCTCCTTCCTGGCCTCTCAACACTTCACCACAATAGACTGAACTTCTTCGGTCTCTCCTCTATCACCCTCCTTCCCTCCAGGTTCATATGCATTTTCCTCTGCTTAGAATGATCTTCTCCCTTCTCTTCACCTGGGCAACAACTGCTGACCCATCCAGTCTCAGCTTAGACATTATTTCCTCCAAGAAATTAATATTATATGCTCCTCATACGCGATTCTCTGGCAAATGATATACCCCCGTCTTAGCATCTATCACAAATGTATTAGTTAAGACTCTTTTGATACAAGATATGGAAACCAACTTGCGGGCATTTAAGCTAGATACACATACAGTGTTATTTTTCATAGTCCTACGTTTGTTTTTTTTTTTTTTTTTTTTTTTTGCTAATTTTTTCATATCTTCTTTCTCCCTGCATGTTTCTGCAGACTAGCTTTCTCTAATCCTCCATCCATATGGAAGAATATGGCAAGCCACAGCTCCAGCCACATGCAGAAAAATAAAAGTCCTTGAATGCAGATCCTAAATTCATGTCATAATCTTACTGGTTCTCTTTAAGTTATGCAGCTAACAGAGAGCACTTTTCAGAGAGGAGAGCAACATCTATGGTGTGAGCTGTTACCCCAAAAGATGTACGGTACCATCTACGTGGAATTGCCTACTTGCTTGTCTGTATCCTCCACCACCTGAAACCTTTATAAAAGTAGGGACAATCTATCCATGTCTATCTTATTCATCATTGTATCCCTATGAAACTATACCAGACACATAAAAATGCTCAATCTATGTTATAAAGGAAACAAAGTCCTGTACCATTCCCTCCATGTCAATGAAGCCTTCTTCCTATGTCCCATCCTCATCCTACTTTCTCTCTCTCTCCCTATCTTGCTCTTTCTCTCACACACACTAACCCTACCATTACCATCTACGTCCTATATTCATTGTTTATTTTAACTTCTGTAAAATCTTCCCTTATCCTCCACAGACACTCCTGGGGACTCTGTACTCTATATGTTTCTCTACCTGTACTAACAATAAGAAATACAAACTATTTAGATCTTACTATATTGTAGGCATATCAACAGGCATGATACACACTTTATGTCTAATCTTCATAGCACTTATTCAATATTTTCCCCAAGTAAAGCTCAGAAATATTTGAATAACTTGTCCAAGATCACAACTGAAAAATAACCTTAGACTATCCGAACCCAAAACCTTATATCTTTCTACTTTCTAATCTTCCCACTCATGTCACCCAATAGGCTGAAAGCTCCTCAAATCCAGTAGCCATGGCTAAATTTATTTCTATAACCCAGAATCTAGAACATTTTCACATTTCATATAAGCATGTTATATATGCTAATTGAACTTTTGTTGAGGAATTAATGAAGAATGATGAATGAATGAGTGAGTAGGTAGACTGTATTTGGGGGGGAAATGCATTCACCATGGGCAAAGATTTTCTCTATCCTAAAACCTAATTGGATCAAGATAATCTACACATATACTAACTTTCTGCAAGAAAGAAAGTAAATCGTCTGTGGAGGTATATAACATTGTTCAATCCTCTAAAATGTTTCATATATGCCCATAATTCAATTGAAAATTACCTAGTATGTGAGGAAGCAGGGCCAAATGGCCAAAAACCAAGAGAAAAAAATGAGACAATAAAAAGACCTGCACCAAAAATCCAGATATGAGAGTTATGAATCTAGGGCTTTAAAATAACTCTGATTCATATGTTTAAGAAACTAAAACAAAAGCAGAAAAATGGAAGAAAAGATGGATATTTTCATTAAAGAAGTAGAATTCAGAAAAAAGAATCAAATGGAAATTCTAGAACTCAAATATACAACAACTGAAGTTAATAGCTCAGTAAGCGGGTTTAATAGAATATTAAGCACAACAGGGGAAAGAATTAGTGAACCGGAAGATAGTTCAGCTCAAAATATTTAGACTGAAACACAGAGAGAAAGATTTGATGGAAAAATACCAAAATGAGATTGAAATATATATATACCATAGAGAAAATGGCTACCATATGTGTAGGTGGAATCTCCAGAGAAAATGGGGCATAAGCAGTATTTTGAGATATTGGACAAGAATACTTAAAACTGACAAAAAATAACAAAATACAGATACAAGAATCTCTACAAACCCCAAGCAGGATAAACACAAAGAAATCCAAAATATTGTAATAAAACAGATGACACCAAAGACAAAGAATATCTCAAAAGTAGCCAGGTGAGGGCAATAACCTTCAAAGGAGCAATAATTAGATTGATTTCTGTCTGCCTTTTCATAGGAACTATTGAAGTCAGAGACAAAGGAATGCCACCTCTAAAATGTGGATCATAAAGAATAACTACCCACCTGGAATCATTTACCCAGCAAAAGATGAAGTGAAATAAGGATATTTATTTCAAACAAATAAAAATATATGGATTTCATCAACAGCAGAATCATACTAAAATAAACTATAAAGGAACTATTTCAGAAAGAAGGAAAGTTGTCCTAGATGGAATAATGGTAATGCAGGAAGAAGTAAAGAGGAGCAGAAAGGGTAAATAAGTATATAAACCTAAATGAATGTTGACAGTTTAAAATTATAATAACATTGACTTGTGGAGTTTCAGTTACATGTAGAATAAAAATATATTTTTTTAAAGCACAAAATTGGATGGCAGTAAATGAGGTTAAGCGTACCTTTCATTGTCCAGAAAGAGACAAATATAACTATTTGTTATAGTGTAATCTAAATAAATTAATCTAAATTAAAAGAATAATTTAAAAAATCTATAACTACAAAGTAAATAGAGGAAAAATTGAATAATTTTTAAACTTGATTAATATAAAAGAAGAACAGAAAAATGAAAAAAAAGAACAACAACTATTTGGGATGAATAGCAAGTAGTAAGACATTCTTGAATTAAAAGTTAAAAACTAAGTATATAAAAAACAATTATATTTTCTTTGTAAGAGATACCGTAAATAAGAGGATATAGAAAACATGAGAGTAAAACAATGTGATAATAACCAAAAGAACTTGGTGTAGCAGAATTAATATCAGACAAAGTAGACTTGACAAGAGAAAAAAAGGGCATTTTCTTGTGATAAAAGGGTCAATCCAACTTAAATACATGTGATGATAATTTAAAAAACATATATCCTGCTAGATGATAGAATAATTCTAAATTGCCCTAAATATTAATAACATAGTTTCAAACATACCCAAAACTGATAGAGTTAAAAAGTAACAGTTAAATATACAATCATAGTTGAAGACTTTAACACACCTCTTTCAGTAACTGAAAAGAAGAGCACCTGAAAAAGAGAAATATCAACAGAAATTTGTAGAAATAAAGATTTGGACATCTCAATTAACAACTTAACCTAACTGACAATTATAGAACATTGCACACAACTGAAATTATACATTATTTTCAAATGGACATGGATTAGTTACTCAAATTGACAATATTCAAGGATTTAAAGTGAATCTCAACACATTTCAAAGGACTGAATACATATATAGCAGGTTTTCTGAGCCCAATAGAATTAAGATAGAAAGCTATATTAAAAAGTTAATTAGGAAATGCTCAAATATTTGGAAATTAAGAAATATGTTTTTAAATAGCCAATGATTGAAGAAGAAAACAAAATGTAAATTAGAAAATACTTTAATATGAATAATAATGAATATACAAACTTATGTAGACCTGTGGGAACAGTGAAAGCAATGCTTAGAGAGAGAATTATAGCTTAAATACATACACACACATATTTCATATATATAAAAGGCTGAAAAATAATGATCCAAAATTTCTTCTTAAGAAAAGAACATAATTTCAAAGAAAGTAGAAGGAAGAAGGATGAGAGCAGAAATGAGTAAAATTGAAAGCAATCGTACAATAAGGAAAAAAGAACAAAGAAGGGTTCTTTCACACAGATTAATAAAATTGATAAACTAACTATATAGCAAGAGGGAAAAAGTGAGAGGATAAAAGAAGGCACAAACAAAATCAGGACTGTGAAATGGAATAACACAACAGATCCTATCGAAATTTAAGAGCTAATAAGAGGGTATTATGTTTCCTAAAGTGAATGAACCAAGCAATGGAAGCAATCACTTCTTCAGACAGTTCCCCAGCTCTGGACAATGAGCATCCTCAAGACACCACAGAAGCCAACAATAGCATGTATATTTCCTTCATGAAGTCTCATCACTGCTATGACCTGATTCCCACAAGCTCCAAATTGGTTGTATTTTTTTTATACTTCCCTGCAGGTGAAGAAAGCTTTCTTTGCTTTGGTGACTAATGGTGTACGAGCTACTCCTTTGCGGGACAGTAAGAAGCAAAGTTTTGTGGGCATGCTTACCATCACCGATTTCATCAATATTCTGCACTGCTGCTATAAATCCGCTTTGGTACAGATCTATGAGCTAGAAGAACACAAGATAGAAACTTGGAGAAAGGTATACCTACAGAACTCCTTTAAACCGCTTGTCTGCGTATCTCCTAATGCCAGCTTGTCTGATGCTGTTTCTTTATTAATTAAAAACAAGATCCACAGCCTGCCAGTTATTGACCTGGAATCAGGCAACACCTTGTGCATCCTCACCCACAAGCACATCTTCAAGTTCCTCAGGTTGTTTATCAATGAGTTTCTCAAGCCACAGTTCATGTCTAAGTCTCTGGAGGAGCTACAGATTGGCACCTCTGCTGACATTGCCATGGTTCATACTGCCATCCCCATCTATGTGGCTCTGGATATCTCTATGCTGCAGAGTCTCTGCCCTGGCAGTGGTGGATAAGAAAGGGTATGCAGTGACATCTACTCCAAGTTTGATGTTATCAATCTGGCAGCTGAAAAGACCTACAACTACTTAGATGTGTTTGTAACCAAAGCCCTGTAACATAGATCACACTGCTTTGAGGATGTCCTCAAATGCTACCTGCATGAAACTCTGGAAAACATCATCAATAGGCTGTGGAAGCAGAGGCTCACTGACTTGTGGTGGTGGATGAGAATGATGTGGTCAAGGGAATTATATCACTGTCTGACATCTTGCAGGCTCTGGTGCTCACAGGTGGAGAAAAGAGCCCTGAGCTGGAAGAAGGAATCAGGCAGCACCAGGGGATATGCCCTGCTGGGATCACAGATGAAACCTTGGGAGAATTGTGACTCTGTTCCTTGCTCAGGAGCTTCTATCTGGGAGCTTGGGGAGGCTTAAGGAGAGGATGGAGAATGGAGTTTTAGCTGCCCTCACCCTCACACATACACCTGAGAAAAACTTTCAGCCTAGCCTTTCCCAGCCCCTGTTCTCTTAGACATCACCCCCTTTCTGGGCAAACAATGGGCTCTGTGGCCATCAGGAAAATTCTGATCTCTAAGAGATCTCCAGATCTCACTAACCTTTGCCCCTTTCCTTGCCCCCTCCTCCACCTTAAGATAATAGCACAACAAAACTCTCCTTAAAGTTATTTTTATCCATCCTGTCTCATGCTGTATGGGAGTGGCCTAGACTATTTAGCGCTATTTCTTGCCGTAATAGAAGTGGGGAGAATCATGAGGAGGAGGACCTTTGGATTCTTGTGCTGTTTTCATGTGAAGGCAGATGGGAATTAGGTGCAGGAGAAGAGCAGAGTGGTTAGTGGTGGTTATTGCTTTTTATGGCAATGCTAATTAAATGACAGGAACCTAAAAAAAATAAAAAAAAAAAAAGAGAGAGAGTATTGTGAGCAACTATATGCCAACAAATTGGAGGATTTTTTTTAATGTAAATATTCTTTGAAAAATAATATCTAACAAAACTGACACACACACAAAATCTGAATAGCCAATATTGATTAAAGAATTACTTTAAAATCTACCCAAATGAAACTAAGGGTTTAGATGGTTTCATTGGTAAATTCTTCCACATATTTAGGGAAGAAATAATGACTACTTTAAACAGATTCATCTAGAGAATTAGAAAAGATGAAAAGGTTTACAACCTGTTCTATGAGGCAAGAATAATTTTTATATAAAATCTGACAAGGATATTATAAAGAAAGGAAAATTATACACAAATCTCTCTCTTGAATATGAACACAGAAATCTTAAACAAATATTAACCAACTGTCTTCTCTCTCCAGAGACCAGTGTCCCTCTCCAATACAGCAAAGAGAAGTTGCCTGGGAAGGAGAGCTCCAGAGACATGTGCTGAGTAAGAAAGCTGAACACCATCCATCTGAAGGTAGATTGAGCCAATAGATTGCAGGAGAGAGTTTGAGCTAACAGAGAATTTGGGCACACATGGTTGTTCCATCGCCTGTCATCAAACTCTGACCTTAATTGAACTTTTTAACAAAGCTACCAATATCTTCTGCAGCTAGTTTTCATTATTCCCAGAAGGTAGGATTTTCTTTATTATGTTATGGAAAAAAATAAAGGACATTTTATTTTAAATATATATATTTAATATATAGATATTTAACCAACTATACTCAGAAAAAAATAAGGATAATTCATCACAACCAATGGTATTTATTCCAGAAAAATGGTGGCACTAACATTTGAAAAATTAATCAATGTCAGACACCACATCAACAAAATAAAAGGGAAAAAACACTGAATAGATGCACAAAAAAAGCATTTGATAAAACTCAAATCACATTTATGATAGAAAGAAAGCTTTTGGCAAACTAGGAATTTTTTTTTTTTTTTAATGTTTTAATCAAAGAATTTGTGTCAAACAAACAAACAAACAAACAAAAAACAACCACTAATGGAGAGACATTAAAAACAATTCCTAATATTTCCAAGATCAGGAAAGAAATAAGAATGCCTACCATGTCCACTTTTATTCCACATTATGATGAGGTCTCAGCCAATGCAAAAAAATATGAAAAAAGATATAAAGATTTGAAAGAAAATTATAAAACTCATTATTTCCAGATAACTTAAATATGTACATAGAAAATCATAAAGAATCTATAAATTTTATAAGTGAAATTAGCAAAGTTATTGAATAGAAGTTCAATATATAATATTTAGTTCATTTCTATATACCAGAAACAAACAATTAGGAAATAAAATTTTAAAATGTAACACTTTATAATAATGCCAAAATTTATCTACTATATCAGAATAATTTAAAGAAAACCTGTGAAATCTCTCTACACAGAAATCACAAAACATCACTGAAAGTACGCCTTGACCTTGCTCGTGATCTATTTCCTTCAGACCAGGGACCCTCCTGTATTGCCCACTGTGTCGCAGCTCACCCAGAAAGCAGGTGAGGGGGAACAGGTGGAGGTCGATGGCTGGGACTGTAGTTTCCCCAGGAATGCCTCGAGACTGGAGCCCAGCACCAACGTGGAGCCCCTCAGTGTTCCTCCCTCAGGCACTTCGAAATCTCCTCCAGTGAAGGCAGGGACCCTAAAGGACAATAAAGCTGCTATTTTTATAAAAAAAAAAAAAAAAAAAAAAAAAAGAATATCTAAATTTATGGAAGGCCATACCATGCTCATGGATTGGAAAACTCAATATTAATGTTGTAAGATTTCAGTCACTTCACATTGACCTATGGATTCCATGCAATCCCAATCAAAATTTCAACAGCATACTTTATGTAACTTGACAGTCTAATTATAAAATTTGTATGAAAATGCCAGAATAGCCAAGACAGCCTTGAAGTAAATGGACAAATTTGGGAGACCCAATCACTATATAGTAAGACATCATAAAAATAAAATAATTAAGAGAGCCTAATACTGATGCAAGAAGACACAAATAGATTAACAGAACAACCTAAAAATTCAAGAAATAGATCAACACATTTATGGTCTCCTGGTTTATGACAAAGCTGACAGTGCAGTGCAATAGTGAAAAGATGGTCTTTTTTAATAAATTGTGCTGGGTTGAATAGATATCTATATGTTAAAAAATATATCCCATGATCCCTACTACACAATTATCAATTCCAGGTGGATCATAGGCCTAAAATATGGAAAGAAAAACAATAGAAGCTTTTAGAAGAAAGCATTGGTAACATCTTCATGACCTTCAGAAAGACAAGAGTTCTTAGTCAAAAGAGCTCTAAAAGGTATGTGTTTGTGTGTGTCTGTCAGGGGGCAGGGGGGTGACTGATAATGTATGCTCTGTTTAAATTAGGAACTTTTGGATATCAAAAGTCATCAAGAAAGTATAAAAGCATGGCACACAGAAAAAGGTATTCAGGAGTCATATCCAGACTATATAAAGAATTCCTACAAATCATAAGAAAATATTGACAAAATTAATAGAAAAATAGTCTTATGTGACTAGACACTTGTCATAAAAGAATAGATAAATGACTAATAAACATATTAAAATGTGCTCAATATCCTTAAACTGCATGGCTAAAATTGGCTAACTGATGGCTAAACATTTTTAAACTGATGGCTAAACAATACCAACTGTGGGAGAGTATGTGGAGCAATTGGAACTTTTATATCCTATTGTTGGCAATGAAGACTGGTACAATCATTTAGTTAAACTCTGGCAGGATCAACTAAAGCTGAACCTGCACATAACTTGTGACCAGCAATGGCTATGCATACAAATGTGCACTAAAAGCCATGTACAAGAATGTTTATATCAGCCCCATTCATGGTGCTGTAAGGCTGAAATACCAAAATGTTTATCAACAGTGCAGTGGATAAATAACTTGAGGTATAATCATATAATGTGTATCAGTTCATACCATCTGGGAAACAAATGACCTGATAGAATTAGGTGTGCAAGAGATTTATTGGGAGGAATGCCTGCAAAAGAGGAAAGGGAAAGGGAACAGGAGCAGGCAAACTATGTTGCAATGCAGGACTGACACCTGTGAAAGAGATGAGACAGGGAAGATGAATGGGGAGGGAGGAGCCTCAGGCTCTTGCAACGCTGAGAAAGTCTCAGCCAGCCTGATGGGGTGTCCCAGTGGAAATATTGTCCATAGAAGGGTCCCACATTGGGCAGAAATACTCAGTCCTTAATACCAGCACCCTTCCACCATGCTCAGCCACTGGCAGGGTGCTGCCTACTGAGATCATGTCCTCGGCTTAAAACAGGGGTTCTTAACCAAGGGGACTGTGGAAAGATTTCAGGGGGTCCATGAGCTTGAATTGAAAAAAAATCAACCTATTATATTTATTTTCTATGACCTCTAACTGAAATCTAGCATTTCCTTTCTTATGAATGTATGCCGTAAATAAATTACAGTACTTTTCATTTCACCTGACTAGTAAAGGGATCCTTGGAACAAAAAGGTGAAGAACCCCTGGCTTAAAACCTCTGGCAGATCCTAAAGGCACTACAGCTGAATGCTGTTCACTAATGACTTATCCAGACCCACCCTCCCTTGAAGGGAGATCTGAGCTGCACACCTTCAAAGCTGCCACACAATGGGACACTGCAAAATGAACAAAAATCAAGGTGCAGGCAGGGCCATGCTCCCTCTAAAACCTGAAGAGAAGAATCCTTCCTTATCTCTTCTTGGCTTCTGGCAATTATTGACAATTCTTGGGCTTCAATCTCTGCCTCATTTGTTACCTGGCATTCTCCCTTGTGTCTGTCAGTCTGTGTGTCTGAATTTCCTCTTCATATAAGAACAGTAGCCATATTGGATTAGAGGCCACCCTAATCCAGTTTGACCTCTTCTTACCTAATCACATCTTCAAGGATCCTAATTCCAAATAAGATCACAGTCATGGGAGCAGGGGTCAGGACTTGAACATGAACTGTTCAGCCCATCACAGCATACCCCCTGGTTCTACAACTTTAAGGAATTGAACTCTGCCAACAACCTGAAGGAGCTTGGAAGAAAACACCAATATCCAGAAGAAACGATAGCATGGCCAACACCTTGATTTAACCTTGGGAAACCCTGAGCAGAGAACCCAGCTAATTTGAGCCTGCTCAATTTGTGATAATTATTACACAGCAATGGAAAACTAGTACATTAAATAATAAAACAAGTGGTATGGAGCAATGGAAAAAATCATGGAGGTTGTAACTCAAATGACTGAGGTTTGGAAAACACTGCTCCATCCCAGGGACAGTGCTGCTCTTAGATCCAGGCAAAAAAAAAAAAATTTCCTTGCCTTCGGCTCTGCACTTTAGACAGGATCAAATTTCACAAATATACCCATTCAAAATGAGCAACACACATGGGCTCTTCTGTCACTTTAGATCCAACACTCGGTGTCACAGCACGATCTATAAGTCTAAACATCACTCTTATGTCTAACACCATTCGTGCCCCAGGGAAATGTTGCTGCCCATTTCTCACCCAATGTCCTTAAATCAAAAGATGAGGGCTGTGAGGATTTGTGTGTTGTACTGCTCCTGACATCAGAGACAGACAGTGTTGAAATGGAAGGAGAATTTGAGTGGGGGGAAGATGAGGCAAGAGAAAAGACATATCGAATGACTTGGTGAATTCTCCTCTCAGCATGAGCACAACAGATTCTTTGCACACAAAGTATTATTTCTCGGTGCCAACCATCTCTTTTCTTGCTTCTCTTCATGTTCCAATTTATGGTTCTGGAGATTATTAGTATATTTGCAAGGTAAGTGCCAAAGTTAAATAGTAGCTGAGGAAAATTTTTCAACATTAAACAATTCATTTTATTCTTAAATATGTGTATAGACACACACACCAATTCTTTACATTGACAATTAATTGAAGGCCAAGTGCTAAAATTGCAAATATTTGTATTTTTATAAAATATTAAATAAGATGTAATTAAATATTTTAAGATGTCAAAAAAGGTAAAATAACAAAATAAGAATGCAATCAACAAAACTTAGCTGGGAAAATTCAATAAGACAGACTCTGTGGTTTCTTCAACAAACTGTCAAGAAAAAAGAGAGAAACCTAAAGATTAAAAAAAGACTCAAAAATTTAACAAATTGCAATATGTGAATATTATTTGGATTTTTATTCAAATTATAGAAGATATATGTAACATTTGAGATAACTGTAATATCCAACATTGGCTGGATATTTGTCGGAATTATTGTTAAGTTTTAGCCGTAACAATGATAGTGTCACTATGTTTCAGAAGCTTTCCCATTCAGAGACATATCCTGACATATTTACAGATAAAATTATATGGCAGATGGGATTTACTTCAGAGTAATAGGGAGGGAGAATAGAAAGGTGAGATCAAATAAGATTGGTCATGAATTGATCAATTACTGAACTAGATATTAGGTATATGAAGGGGTTCATTATACCACTCCAGTTTCATATGTTTGAAATTCTCCATAGTAAAAGGTTAAAAAAAGGAAAAGGATTTTTAAATAAATTTAAATAAAATTTTAAAATTCATTTTAATTTAAATTATTCTATTTAGAATTTTGATATTAATAAGTTATACTTTCCCTTTTAATTTTATTAAATTATTTTGAATAGTTTAGAAAAAATTAACTTTTTGGAAAATACAAAAAAAAATTTAATTCAGAAAAATTTACATTTACTTGAATTTACATTTTTGGTGAAAATATTGTCAAGTTTTACAAGCTTTGGATACAAATACATTTTCTTCTTAACTTTAGGTCCTTGAAAATGAGTAAAATTGAGAGCATGATAGAAATGGGAAATAAAAAAAGGGAACTCAGAAAATAATAAAATGCTGGAAAGAAAAACAGAAATAGAAAATTTCCAAAGTGATAGTTTACTTAAATGTTTGAAAACTGGAAACAACAAAAGAAAGCCACTTTCTGTTAAACATAACCCGTGTAAAATTCATGAACAGGACATTACAAATTCTTTTTTTAATGAAGATGTACTTATCAAAACTATGAAAAATAGCAAAAACAATTGTCATCAATCCCTCAGTTCAAACAGGTCCAACAAAATCTCTGTGATTTCACATCTCTAGTGGTTAGAAGCCATATGTATCCCAGAAAAACAAGTTCTTAAATCTAATCCATTCCTGTGGATGTGAACCCATTGTGAATAGAATCTTTTGATGAGGCTACTCAGTTAAAGTGTGACCCGCTTCATTCAGGATGGGTCTTAATCCTATTACCAGAGTCCTTTGTAAATGGAATGAATACAGAGAAGGAGAGAGAATGCTACAGAAGCAAGAAGTTGAAATACCTGGAAGAGAAGAGAGAGCCCAACAGACACCGCCATGTGCCTTGCCATGAGACAGAGGACCCAAGGATCACCGGCAGCCAGTCTTCAGGAAGAAAACATCATGATGCCTTGATTTGAACTTTTTCTTGGCCTCAGAACTGAAAGCTAATAAATTCCCATTGCGTAAGCCAACCCATTTTATGGTATTTGCTGGCGCAGCCTAGGAAACTAAAACATCTTTTGCTTTATGAAGAATGAATTACTAATCAAGATGAAGAGAGTGTGTGACTCTAATCAAGAGTCAGATCAGTTTGACGCTTGCCTGGGCCCTGCAAGTGCTGGAGACAGGAAACTCCCAGGAGAAAGGCAATGTCTTCTCCCTTTATGGGGTATGCAGTCTCTTTTTAGAAAACACAACTACAGAACCACACATACAAAATGTTATGATGCTTTGGGTAATAGGAGTTCAGAGAAGAAAGAGAATTGTGTGGCCCTAATAATTGCCAAAATTGGAGAAGACTCAAGAGATGAGATGGAGTTTTAATGGAAGAAAGAATGTCATAAGATGAAAAAGAAAGGTAAGGTCAGTCCAGGCACAGGAATAAGCAAAGCATAGATGTAGGACTGATGGAGCTGAGTATTCTATAGGCCTCTGATTAATGGAGACAGGCCCCAATCAATTTTACACCGTGAGTGAAAATTTAAGCTGGATTAGTCTAGCCCTCTGCTTAGTACCTTGTCCAGGAACTGAAATATTACAGCTGCGACATGGCAAGCAAAGGAAATGAAATGTAAGCCTATAAACCCCAAGGTGTGCAGCAGGAATGCGCGTTCAGAGAACTGGAGGTAGTTTTATTTCAGGGCCGTTCTGTAAAGGTGACCTAGGTAGACCCAAGGGCCAGGGCTCTGTGTGCCTGTGTGCGGGCCTCAAGTGATCATTAACTTTTGGTGGGAAAAAAAAGGTTGCATGGCCCTGCAAGTGAAAATGATTAAGGTATTTGTCATAGCTCTTTCTGTGTGTCATAAAAACAGCACGGTTTTTTTTTTTTTTTTTTAGAATGGACTGATAATCTTTATCCCAGTCTTCCCTAAAGGGAATTAAAGAGCTAAGACCTGAAGGAATTTATTGGTCCGACAGCATGAAAACACAGCAGCAAAAGGAGCATACACACTCAGAGCGACTCATGTGAGTTTCTATCCAAATGCAAAGCCCAGTCTTGTTTTTTAAAACCAGCTTTCTGGTAGACTGTTTAAGAGTTAGGGGATTACAAGAATAAATCATTGACCTCCCATTTCCAAGGCTAACAAAGGATCCCACATTACTAAAACCAGACATTGCCTTTAAACCCACAGATTTTTAACTAGAGTAGAGAGGGGAGAGTATTTTTGTTTACTCTGTGATCATTTGAAAGCTGCCTAACATTCTTGGGAAGAAAAGAAAGAGAAAACAGTAAATCTTATGAGAGCACCTCCCCATGCTCGTCATGGAAAGGGCCACTTAGAAATCACTTTGGACAGTGTGTGCAAAATAGAGTGACCCAAAGCTCTTTGAAGGGTGACCTATCTTTTAAAATCAAACAGAGAGATTTACTGCATACTTAGAAAAAGCCATCATTTCCGGTCAGTACAATTCCAGGTAAAAGATGGGGTACTTGTAGATGAGATATTTCAGTTGGTATATCAATGAAACCAAGCTAAATAAACATTTTATGGCCCTTTTGACAAAAGTTTTTGATGAAAGGAATTATAGGTAGAGGTAACCTGCCAACTAATGAAGATGAGGTACCTTGATAACATAAGGCAGCAGAGTTTTAAAACAAATATACCAAATTTACACATCTCAATGAGCATTGTCTTCCCCAAAGGGTTTACCTTGAGAAGCTATAAACTTAAATGAGGCTGCAGCAATTTTAAAGAGAGTTTCTAACTCTTCTTTTCGAGCCTTCAGGGATAGCAGTCTATTGTTTTGACTATCTTCAAAAATAAGAAAGTTGCAACATATGAAATTAGGTTTTTCTTTTGAAAATAATCAAAAGTCTGTTGAAAGCAAGTCTGGAGACAGGTAGAGCTTAAGCAGAGTAATGCTGTTTTTATTTATAAATAAGTTATAGGGGAGCGTGTGTAGCTCAGTGGCTGAGTGCCTGCTTTCCATGTACTAGCTCCCAGGTTAAATCCCCAGTACTTCCTTTTTAAAAAGCTATAAATTAAAAATAAAGTGGTGTGTGCTAAATGTCTTGAAATTGGCTCTGAAGACAATTTCCAAAGATGTATTACACAAGTGATTTATTACAATAAATGTAAAGACTCCCACCCACTTCAAAGGGAAAGAGGTCAATCTCAACATATTATAGACATATTTTACACTTAAATATTCTAATATTCATTCAGCTGTTCCAAATGGAAATCTACTAATATGTATTAAAATATGAAAATGTGCATACCCTTTGATATAGTTAAGTTCACCCCAAAGAAATCATCCTAAAAACAATTGAAAAAGAAAACAGATACATATGCAAAACTGTTCATTACTAAATTGGTGAAACATTAAAAAACACTAATTGTCATCTATTAGGGATTAATTTTTTTAAAACATGGTATAGCCACAGTAGAATATATGCAGTTATTTAAAAGTATGGGGTAGAGCAGTGATGGTACACTTATTTTATCTGATATACCAACTGTAATCAAACACTGTGTTGAGAAAAATTCTGAGACTGAGCTTAATCTCGACAAGAAAGTAAGCTACTACTGATTAGTGATGCATACAGCAAGAGCAGGATAAAGGAACTAGCACAGAGATCACGTTCTTCCCATCCCTGATGCAGCTGTCAGGGTCAAGCCAGATAGCTCAGTAGAAGGAATTTAATTAGGAGAACTAGTTCCAGAAGTACTGGAAGAGCTGGAAGAGCAAACAGGGAGAGCGAGAGCTAGAGATTTATAACCACAGGAAGCTACTACCATCTCTAGAGCTAGAAGACAATGGGAGAGGTGCTGTCCCAGGGGCTACCCAAAGGACTATATGGCCAAGGCCATCAGGTGGAAATCAGAATCACTGAAAAGATGGTGCCCCTGCCAGAGACCCCCACCCTCAGAAGGGCCTCAGGCTTGGTTTAATGCCCTGCTGTCACCATCTTGAAATTTTTAATAATTTTTGGAACAAGGGGCTGGCATTTTTGTTTTGCACTGAGCCCCACAAATGTCATCACGGGTTCTCCTAGAGACTCCACCCAAAGCAGAAAGAGAAGAAAATAACCTAGCTATTCCAATTTTCCTATTTTCTGTTTTTTCATTGCCTCTCACTGGCCTAACTTAGTTGGAAGCTCTTTGGAAAGGGAAGTGTAGTTTGCAGGGATTGGCTCTGAGAAAGAGAGTAAGCAACGGGAATGGTGGTGAGGAGATCTGAGAGCTAACAAGTCAATGACTGGCACAGCCAAGGTAAGGATTTATGTTACCATAGGCAGATATTCAAATATAATAAGACTGGTTAAACTTATAGAACATGGGACAATATATGATGCTGTTTTCCTAAATGTGTGTATATTCATTTTTAAAAGTCAGGGGGTATAAACATCAAGTGTTTAAAATATAAGTCAGGAGAAATATATACTAACATGTTTAAAATAGTGGTAGATGAGTAAGATTGTGGCCATTTTCTATTCTTTTTGTTTAACTGTGTTCTCTCTCTCTTTCTCCATCTATATAGAGGGTTGTAGTAAATAAGTTTTAGTTTTAAATTTAAAAAAATATAATACTATATCTTATCGTATTAGTCAGCCAAAGGGGTGCTGATGCAAAGTACCAGAAATCTGTTGGCTTTTTATAAAGGGTATTTATTTGGGGTAGAAGCTTACAGTTACAAGGTCTTAAAGAGTACAACTCAAGGTTACTTCCTCACTAAAGCCTGTTGCCATGTGTTGAAGCAAGATGGCGGGCAGCCTCTGCCTAATCTCTCCTTCCTTCTTCCTCTTAAGTCTCTGTGGGCCCAGCTTCTTTGGATTTTAGCTGTAGGCTGGCATAGGGCTCTTCTCTCTTCCTGGGGCTTTAGCTGTTTGAGCCGTCTCCTTTCTGTCATATGGCAGGACCTAAATGACCAAGTTCTCTCTTCTTCTGTTTCTATGGAGCTCTCGTTCTTCCTGTGTCTTCTTCTGTGTGCCTTCTTGTGGGCCAGGACTTAAACTGAGTTATACCCTACTGGTGTGGTCAAATCAAAGCCTTAATCTTAACATAATTTAATCCAAGACATCTCAGCTGAATCTAATACAACCAAAGTGTATCACACCTAGAGGAAAAGACCAATTTACAAACATAATCCATGTCTCCTTTTGGAATCCATAAATAACACTAAACTGCTACAGTTATCTTTTCATATCAGGGGACAAACTAGAACAGAAATTTAGCTTCTGTCCCAGTCTTGTCAAGCATGGAAGGGAGACAAAGCAGGGTGAGAACCAAGGAATAGGCTTTACACTGGGCGAATAGGAGGATGCTGGTAATAATCTGAAATACAGTTTCAATGAAGAGCTGAAGGTCAAAGCATGATTTCAGGCTGGTGGTGAGGAAAAGTAAGCAGCCAATGTAGGTAGCTTTTTGAAAACTAGGGCAGGAAAAGGAAGCAAAGGCTGGCAGTCTGGCATGGTGCAATGGAGGGAAGGAGGCATGGCTCTGCACCCGGCCTCCAGGGCTCTGGGGTGGGCTGTGGAGGTCGACCTTTCTCTTGTTGGGCTCCTGTTCCTTTTATTTTTATTTTCTACCAAAAGCCCTACTAGTCACCATGGTTTAGGGAAACCAGAACCCCATGGCAAATGTGGTGTGTGCCATAATTTCAGCCAGCCTTTACCTCTCTATACTTATATTATGTTCCCTCAGTTTGTTGTTTGAATTCAAGGCACCTACAAATATCTTCATTTCCCATTGACTGGTGTAGGCCCAGTGAAGACAGTATGGTAGAATTTCCACTTTAAAGAAGTGTTATAATAAAAAGTTTTACATATAATTTATTTAAAAACCTCTTCTGTAGAAAAAAGTGACCATTTGAAAAGTCATTTAGGCTTACTGCTTCTCATTTAAGAAATTGTTTCTCAAGACACTGAGTTTGAAGTCAGCCACTCCAAGCTTCTTAACGTGGTTGAATTTTGGTACAGATATCTGTTAATACCATGAGTTTATAAAGTTTCCAAAACTCACTTGAGGGACAATCAAACCTTTCTTCTTTTCTGTCATTTCTTCACAAAATGCCTTGAAAAATGGTGACTTGATCAGAAGCAAATGATGCTCCATGCTAAATATTATTTAAACAATCTTAAAACGATTAGTTTATGTTGAATTTCTTTCTCTCTCAGCAAAGAAGCTGAGAACCAAGAGACGGAAACTCTTTACTCTTTTCTGTTTCTTAATCCATTAAATGGAACCTTCTGCAATTCAATGGGATTAAATTCTTCAGAATCAGGATCAGACAGTGTACTGCTACTTTGGTTAATTTTTCATTGTCTATTCCAGAAATACAATCTTAATCTATGTTTACTCACTCTGCTCATATGGAATCGTTAACCCTACTCTCCTCTTTTGTGTTAATGCACACGTAAGTCCCACCAGGTATAACCCAGCTTTTTCCTTAATCATGATGTGTCATATATAAACCTGCCTCCCTCTCAGGAGAGCTCTGTTTACCCACCCTTATCACCCACCCACAGTCTGCTCAGCTGCTGGAGCAGAACGCTGCGTGACACAGGGCTATACATGTGACACTTTCCACAAAAGATATTGGTAAAATTTTACATTGTTATCCTGATCAAGGAGAAGAAGGAAGGTTCTTGAAAAGGTGTCAGATTATTTTCTTTTGTCAGAGGTTAAATGGATAATTAATTTGTATCTCTGCTTTTCTACAGCTATTTTACATCTATCTGGTAGAATAAATTTATAAACCACGAAAAATTAATCAGCTCCCCTATTTGGACATTGATGAATAAAATCCTTGCAAATGTTTATCTTTTAAAAATGATTTCAAAATAATAAACATCTTCTTGTTTCTATCATTATCAGCTCCCACGTCAGTTTAAACCATGAAGCATTGGTGCCTCTTCAATATGTCAGGTATTTTTTAAGAGGACAAGATAAACATGGATCCCAAGTTGCTCAGAGCAGAGAAAAAGGCTGGAGGAGACTCAGCAAAAGAAACTACAAGGAGAAAGAAGAGACTATTATCAAATGGATGTCCAGAGAAGGCCTTGAGAAGGAGCATCTTGAGTCTTGAACTCATCTTTGCAATATGGGTCTGTGGTCAAACAGATAGAGATGGAAAATGGAGGAAAAGGCTGATTATAGAGTGAGTAAAGGGAAGTAATGGGAGATAGAATGGGATAATTAGACTGGGGCCAGGCATGGCATGATGATAATTGAGTCGGAGGAAGAATATAAGAGCAGTGCGGAGGATGCATTGCAGGGAGATACTGATAGTCAGAGAACCCAGTAAGAGTCTCCAGTGGTGTAGGTAAAAGAAGGGGAGGAAGGCAGCAGGATTAGGAATGCAGAGTAAGTAACAAATAAGAGATGTTGAAGAAGGAAGGTGATCAATTACAGGTAGCACAAGGGAAAGGGGAGAAAATAAAGATAACACCAAGGGTTTGATGATGATTTTGTTATGGTTTCATTAACAGAATTAGGAAAGACAAGAGGAGGAGTTTGAAAGAGGGTATAATGTACATCATTATTTTTTTGTTTTGGTTTGTTTTGTTTTGCTTTGCTTTTTTAACGAGGCCAGGGTATTAATGGACACACAAGTAGAAGTTACCAACAGAGTTGGGAATAGGTATCTGGAGTTCTGGAGAGATGGCTGGGCAGGGACATTGATTTTAGAATCATTGGCATAAGTGTATCATTGTAATACAGAAATGAACCAAATCTCCAAGATTTATTGATACTTAAGCATATGAAATATCAATCTTTAGGGGTGAAGAGGGTGAAAATGATCCACCAGAAAGAAAGAAACCCCAGAAAAATGCAGTGCCACCTAAGCCAAAGGAAGATCATTTCTGTCAATGTGTGAGGGCTAGAGGAATGGATGGGAGGTGAGAAAGCAGAGACAATTCATGTAAAAATCATTTTCTATTAGTCTGTCAGTGAAAGAAAGGAGAGAGGTGAACAGTAGCTGGAAGGAATATCTGGTTTGAGGGTAGATTTTTGGGGAGAAGGTATTTTGGAATAGGAGAATTCCATAAAGATGAGGTCATTGAAGACACGAAAGAAGGAAGGGCTGTGTACTGCAGCAAGGAGCGATGATACAACCTCAAACGTCCTGCACGAAGCAGAGCCCGGCCCTGGGTGGGAGCCATCAAGCCCAGTGTCCCTGCTTGAGCAAATGGCTTTCCTGGATCTTTGCAACCAAGTCTAGCAATCCCAGGAAAACAAGGAATTTTAGCCCAGGCTAAATTTCCTGCAACAAAGAAGCAAAGGCAAGCAAAACCTTGTAAAGCTCTGAAACATAATATTAGAGGACTGAACAATAGAAAGGGCAAGGAGATTTTAGGTCCGAAGATACTAGAAAGGTGGAAAGGGATGAAATTGAGTCCACACATGAAGGAAGGAACTAAAGAGAGCCTTTGGGGAAGAAGCTATCAGCAAGTGCATTGGGAAGTAGGGCCAGTTGGAATTACAAAGTTCTTGTACTATCCCTGAGGGGAGTGTGACAGGAAAACAGATGAAGAGCAGGGTTTTTGAGCAGCACTGAGGGCCTAGCTGAGATTAGAGGACATTAATTTGCAGTGGATCCATTTATATGTAAAAATTATACCATGTACACAAGTATTGGCTATCTAGCCAAGAGCTAATGCACACATACAATATTTTATCTCCAGTAATGGTACTTAAATTTTTTTAGCAAACTCCAACAGTCAAATACAATTTTAACTTGACCTCCCTGCTGATGCTGGTGCATTTAGTGAATGCTGCCTCATTGCCTTTTACTCACTCAGCATTTCTTGTTAGTTTTTAAAAACCCAAAAGAATTGATTTGTTTTCCTCAGCAGTTCTGCAATCACCCCATTCATTAAGTTGTATCAAGAAGAAAAGGAAAGAAAAAGGGGTTTTCATCTTGAATAGGCTTATATTTGGAGCAAGAGAAATCATCTTTTAGAATTATACTCTTGGCCGCCTTGGTTGGAAGGTGATCAGTGCCATCTTTACAAGTGGCCCACATTGAAAAAGTGGAAAAACATTGGCCCTGAGCAGCAGAAAGCACCTTCATTTGTCCTGGTTTTGTGACACTTGTCAAACACCTACCTACCTCTGAGCTCTCGGCCCTCCTGTTAGACTTGGCCAAAATCGTACTGAAGGATGGCAAGCACAGGGAGGCAGACAAGCAGATGGCAATTTGGAAAGCATTGTTTTCCCTAGGAAAAAGGGTTTAAAAGATTGGATCTTGCCCTCACTTCAGTTATTGAATAGGAAGCTGATGACCAACTGTACCTAAGACAAATGAGTTGGGGGCAGGGACTGTTGTCTAGTAGAAGGAATACATTTTCATGAATACTTTACATTTCCATTTCTCTTTATAGAACACTTAACAAACATTTATCAGTGAACCTTCATTACAGACCCAAAATGACAAGCATTCCTATGTATAGATGGCCCATTAGGGATGGACTATTGCTTCCCAGGACCAAGACAAACTATCTTGGTCCTGGCAAGCCACTGATATTAAAAACTGAGGCGGCAATTGAAGAGGTAATGGGAGTCAATGTTAAGGCTAATACTGTCTTTGATTCCAGGCCCAGGAAAGCATCGGATTTTCAGTTTTGCATTTTTCATCTTCATAATGCCAGCAACCACAATTTATATTGCTGGGATCCAGCTCCGACTTCACTGCACATTTCTCATTTAACAGATCCTCCTGGCATTTAGGGAAAAAAGATATTCTGATTTTCATATGAGGCCATGAAACCACACACCAGAACTCAGGCCTTACTAGGAACAGAATCCAAATCAGACAAAGCAATGCCCCTTCCCCCTCCCTTTTCTTTATACCACCCCAGGCATCACATTTTCTTAGATCTGCCCTATGGGTCTCAATTCCTGAACAATAAATATTACTGTTAAGTTTTTAGCTGTTATCATCAATATTTTTGTGCTGGTAGAGGTGATGTCTCATTTTATTCTCACAAATTCTGTGTATGTACGTAGGGGTCTACTTATGAATTTCAAATGTATTGCAAGTACATATGTTCCCATCTACCTAAGAACAAGGACAGGTCATCACAGTGCGTATTCTTCACCCATGTAGGATGCCTTCAGAACAAGAAAATGACTTGGGGTTTCATCAGAGAGATACTGAAGAATGCTTTAGAGGGAGACAAACAAGAGGCATGTATCATTCTTCTAAACTCAATCTAGGTTTTGTGGGTGCATCCTAGCTTCCCCCTTGCATTATTCTCTCTTGATGCCAACTAATATTGCAAATAGAGTAGGTGATGCCAGAGCTTCTCTCTTGTTACTTTCCAGCAAAAAGAGGCACAAGAATGTGATCTTCTTTGGCTGACCAATGAGTAATTCATATGCTGTTTTAAATGGGAGACTTTTAGTTATGCAGAACACATAATAAAAATGATGCAAACATTGAGAATGGTAAGAGTCTTTAGGATCTGTAGATGTATTTTCAACTCATCACAACCCATGACTTTAAGCTACACTCTGAAAGTCAGATTCTGGACTAATGTTGACTGAGCCACAATAGTCAATGACTAAAGAGAAGTAGGGAAGACCCCAAAATGGATACCCAATTTTTCTGATACTAATATAGTCCTGAAACTTTTTGAATGCTAGCTTAAATGGTAAATGATAGGCAAATCTATAAATGAGAATGCATTTCATAGGAAAGAGAAAGAATTGATCAAATGCTAGGATCAAACAATATTCCATTGCAGTTGAGTAGGAGACAAGAAAGGAAGCCCATCCTAGAGAGAAACCCAGCTCAAAGGAATCACCACAGGGTACAGGTAGATTACTCATTATCCTAACGTTATGCAGTCACACAAAGAGGAATTTCAGCTCACTCCAGAGCCCATATTTTTAACCAGCATTTTATATTGCCTGCCTCTTATATGCTCCCTCCCCTCCATCAAGGAGTGATTACTGGTAAAAAGAGCTATGTGTATTGTGCCTTGAGATGTTCCAATCATTGAGGACAGCCAAATGTGTCCTCCAGTGTGGTGTCATGTAAGCATCTCCAGGCTTAGATCCAGGAGACCTGGGCTGAGTCCCAACACTGCCACATAGGAGTTGAGTAAGGCATGCTGCCAAACTCTCAGCATAGGGTTCCACATCTGTAACCAAAGGATACAAAAGCCCAAGTCTGATTGTTATTTTAAGGATCCTCTGAAAAAAGTACTCAATGAACCGTATATTTCTATACACATATTAGGTGCTCTTTATCATTACAACCATTCTCCATGTTAATAATGTCCTCTCCTGGCAGTCCTTTTAGAATCAAGGATAAATGTCATCTCAATATCCTAACGTAATGTTGGAGGCACTCAAGAACTGGTGGTTTGTACTATCTTCCTATGGGATTATGAAGGCAGCATAGTATATGCAAAGCAAACTAAATTAAGAAACAAAAGATAGAGATTATTGATCCAACTCTGCCCCCTCATAGCCCAGCTTCAATTTTCTCATCTATCAAACAGAAAAGATAATATTTTGTTTCATATGAGTCAAATAAGATTTTTTAAAGGCAAGTATTTTATAAGCTTGGAACACTACATAAATGCAAATTATTGTTATCAAGCCCTTTATTATACTGGAATCTATGCTTTCTGATACAAAAAGGCATTCACTATTTGCTTGTGGTCATTCTGATTAGAATCTGATTGAAAGAAGTGACTTTCTTCCCACCTATGATACTTTTTTATTTTCGTCTTTCCTTTTGTAGTTGTAGGATAAATGATCTGTGAACTTTGTGTCCTGCCAAAACAATTCATAGGATGAAGAATTTTGAAAATAACCGAATTGGAAGGTCAATTTCCCTCTCTTGACTGAAAAATAATTAGAATTATCTTCCTATTTATAAAATATATAATATAGAGGAAAGGGATAAATGAAAAATTATCTTGTATTTTTACCTAGGCATAATACCATAGCTGACCAGAGATAGAATACACCCAAACATGCTTGATTAAAAACTAAAAGAAGCAAAACCCCAAAGCCCACTTGTGCTGTGAGAATTAAATCACCTGTTCAAGGTCATGGTGACAGCTTCATCAGGGCAGAGTTGGAACCTGAAATCTCCCATCTCCTCACTCTATCTAGTATGTTTCCCATCACAGTTCACTACTCCTGGACCACTGTACAGGCCAATTTAGGTGCTTATTATAGCTGTTGGTTTCTTGGAAAATTATGGAAACCACATGGTATAAAAGCCTGCTGGTAAAGAAAGTGTCATTTATTCTTGCCATGAAGTAGGAAGGTGACCTTTTTCTTTTTTCTTTTTTTTTTTTTTTTCTTGACTGCAGAACCATGTAGAACATAAGCAAATCTCATTTCAGCTGATTTTATTTCTTGAACCAAGCCTTTCTCATCTAAAGTGCTAGGGCAAATGCTGGGAATGGGTTGGAAACCAAACTTATTTATACAATAGACACTTACCCAAGGAAATGGGTTGCAGGGAAATTATCATGTCTTGAATGATGTTATTCCTGAAATGCCAATCAGTCATTACAGCATTTGCTTCTCCCATGGTATTCTCAAAATGGATTATTGTCCCTGAATTTTTAATAACAATTTAGTGGTTCAAAATACTGACAGTGATGTATGATGACAGCTTTAAAAAAAGTTCTCTGGTTTTCTATATTGCATAAACAGAACACAATTGTATCTCTCTAGCCAGTGTCAGAATCATTCTCAATGAAGATAATGTTGAATTCATCTGCCAAGAGAAGGTCAAAAACATATACAGAAAATAATTTATGACAAACTTGGAAATGACTAAAGGTTGAGGATCCAAAGGACAAGTACATATCTGAAAGTACAACTTACCCCTCACAGAGTAATAGTTTAACCAACCCCACTTGTAGACTCCTAAATAGCTGGCTTAATCGTTACATATATTTCCAGAAATATTGTAATATTATATGGGGCAACAAATGAAAAGGGTAACTTGTAAGGATGTTAGAAACTTTTAGCTCCATTATAGATTTCTTTTTCTTGTACAGTACATCAAGACTAACTGCTAATCTGCTTCTTTGCACTAGAGAAATCCAATAAATAAATGAGTTGAATCCAGGAATGTTATCTTCCAATAACACTCTAAGAATTGTTATATAACTTGGTCTTAACCTTCTTGGTAGCATACAGGACAAGAAAAGTCAGCCCTTAAACTGTGGATTCAGAGGATGGGTCCTGGAGGTGATTGCAGGAGCCTCCAAGTTCAATGAGCTGTTGGTTTGCCTTGGCCTCTCTCTCAGCAGCCTGCAGTCACTTGCTTGTGCAGAGCCAGCTCCATGAGTAAGTAAGTTCTGATCTGTAAGTTCATGGACAAAAGGAGACCTCAGGAATCCTATTCACAGGGAAGTATTGCATGAACATAGTGGAACTACATTCAGTCAAAGTCAAAAACTAAAGCCGAAATGTTCTTTCCATTGCACTCTGTGATTCCTTGCTAATGAAATCAATATTTATAAAACCCATGTCTTTCAAAGGAAAGGTCTACCAAAAAAAAAAAAAAAAAGTTAAAACAAAGAATGGATTAAAATTAAATGTGGTCCAATCCTTGATTTGTAACTGTTTTATGGCCCTGATCACACACACAGCCTGGAATGATAATTAATGTTTAGATCCAACTACACTGTTAAACTATAAACTCGGAGATAGGACACATTCCATTTTTCTGCACACCACAGCTGGAGCATCTCATTGCTTTACACATGAGATGTGCTCAGGGCACATTTGCTAGACTACTGATTGTATCAAGTTCCATGAAGGTAGAAACTGTGTCTTTCTCTCCATTCAAACCCATTGCCAACACTGTGCCAGGCATAGCAGGTGCTCAATAAGTATTTATTGAATGAATAAATAAATAAATGTCCAAAAAATCCCCAATCCACATTCCCTCAGTCCACACCAAAAAAAAAAATCCTGTTTACTGAAACAGTAGGCTTATTGAATTTAACATATGCTCATGATGCCAGGCCCAAGAGACCCTCTCCAGCAGAGATTCTCTGTCACATCTACAGCTCCTCCATCTCGTGTGAGGGAAAATTCTCACTCCTGCTGCGGGACTACTTTTTCTCCGTTTCCTAACTTTAAAATCTAAACTCCAAGCTAATACTTGCTTATTTTATATATATAAACAGAGGCATTTAATACAAAAGGGAAAGTGCTTTCTTCGTCCATACCCCCCGTGCTATTCTTTGGAGCTACTTTTATATGCACATAGTGAGTGAACAAAATAAGATTCTATTTGGATGTGATTCAACCATAACTTACCAGTCATGAAAGCTATAGTGACTTTTTGAGAAGGAAGAAGGGGGGTGGAAGGAGCATGAGGAAAGGGGAACGTGTAACATTCCTCTTTATTTAAAGTTCCACCAAAACAGGTGGTATATGCCCTGTTAGATGGTCAGATTCTCACTCCTGTCAATTCTCTGACCAAAGTACTTTAGAAGAGTTTTAAACTAAGATAAAACACAGTCAACAATCTCATGGCTTTCCTTTGGTATATGTTAATTACCAACAGTACCACTATCTCTTGGAGAATGCACTGGGTCCGCAGTGGCACAGGATCCCTGAAGGAACTCTCCCTCCTGGAATTCCTGGCATCTCTGCTGGTGAGAACTGCTCCCTGAGTTCCACAGGTAGAAGATCCACAGATGGAGCCAGCAGGGTCTTCCCAGCAGTCTCTTCCAACTGAGGCACCAGATCAAACTTTCTTCCTAGCTTGTGGCATCATCTCCCAGAAGCCAACAGCCTGAATGCCCATTGGGTACCATAGGAATCCGTAGGGAGAATAAGCACCATCTCCTTTCCCTGGTGTGATTGGTGACTTTTGATAGACAAAATCATCCTAGCTGTTAGAAATGTCTTCTTGTCCTCTCCAAGCAGAACTCACCACTTTTCCCTTTGGAGCGCTTTAACTCTGAAATTGGTTCCATTAGTTGCCTGCTAAGGGCCTCCTGGTCTCTATAATATAGCAGACCTCTCCTCCCTGGAGTGTATGCTTCATGGACTCAGCCTGTAGATTAAGAACAGGTGCTAAGAAACAATGACTCCCCCAAATCACTTTTTTTTTTTTTTTTTTCAGAATTTTGATTATGAACTTGAAATTCAACACTTTGTGTTGCTTTATGTTTTCTTTGTGACAGTCTCTTCTAGCCAACCAGGGCTGTGACCTTTGCATGTTTGCATAATGCTAATCACACTATTAACTGTGTGCCCCTAATCAATCAAATTCTTAAACACACACATTCTCTTCTAGTCAGCAATACCTTCTTCTTAAGATTCCAGGCTATGACAGACAGAGCGTCTGGAGATGATAAACTGTATGTGAGCCTGTCTCTGGAATATTGCTATTTCAGGGTCTGCTCACAATACCTGCCAAGTTAGATGGGATAGAGAATGGAAGCAAGTTGTACATTACCCTAATAGATTGAGAAAATATAATCTCATTTGGATCATTTCCTGGGCCTCCATCCAAACCATGAAATAGCTATGCTAATCATTAAAATGTACAGGGAGAGGGTGAGCTTTTTTTTTTTTTACAAGTATATTGCATTTCTAAAGGGTACTGTATTCATTTCTTTATGAGTGTAATCTAATAAGAAAAATAATTGATTCAAAGAATGATTTTTCTATAAGCAAACTTGTTATTGTTTTAGACTGGGATAGCAACCCTCACCCCATTTCAGGTTTTTAGCTTATACTTGTACACTGATGAATAATTATTTCCAGAAAATATCTTTAAATTTGTTCAGTTGCTTCTTTACGGCTTCAGCAAATTTGGGTCACACTGCAGTGAGGGTCAGGCTAATAAAGATAAGGACAACTAGGAGTAATCAAGATTTGGAATAAAGAGTAATGCAACTTAAAATCAAATGAACACATCACACAAGCCCTGGGTCAATAGAAGATAAAATGATTGCCCATTAACATGACATTAATTTATCATGTGTGCCCATTAAATAATAATAAAAATATGGGAATGATTCATTAGGATGCCCTTTGGATTACTATTTTATTTTCAATTCTTATTTACGTGCCATCCAGTCCCAGGATTAATAACAAATGGATTTATTGGTTATGGTTACCAATGTGATATGGAGATTGTTACAATTACAACTCGTAATCAGAAAACTCATACAATTCAGGCAAAATAATTTTTAATAAACAAATTTTGATTGTTTAAATTTCTGCTTTGTCTTTTTCCTTCTGAATGAGGGATAGTTACATGCAGTGGCTATCAATCTCTGTATGCTCACTTTCCTAAATTGTGCCAACACTTGAGCAAACCATTAGATTATGTTGTTTAAACATGTTTGTGAATTCTTTATCCCAAATAAATGATGATTATTATAAGAGGTATGTGAAGAACTGTTTCATATCACTGTTTGAATAAAGCTTTTTTCTCATTAAATGTGTTTTGGACAAAATAAATTCTGAATTAATTTGATTCTCCAAAAATGGAGGGTGTTTCCAAACAGGGAAAGGGAGTAAATTTACTAAGATGGGCTAAATATCAGGTACTGTGTTCTTTGTGCCTTTTTATTTAATTTTCAAAACAACCCATGAATTAAACAATTATCCCTATTTCAGAGATGAGAAAAAATGAGTCTCTGCATATTAAGAAAACATGTCCAAAATCATGCAGCTAATATGCAGTAGAATTAAACAATTGAATTAAACAATTATCCCTATTTCATAGATGAGAAAAAATGAGTCTCTGCATATTAAGAAAACATGTCCAAAATCATGCAGCTCATATGCAGTAGAGCATGCAGGGCTATTGGATTCCTAAACAATGTGAGAGGCTGTGCAGTGAAACTGCAGAGTCTCTGAAAGGGATTGTTGGTGTCAAAGAAAAACTGCACTAGACAATGTTAAACAGGCAAGAATGGCTTTACTCAAAGGCTACTGTAGTAGTTTTTTTAAAAAAATATTTATTTATTTTTATTTATTTATTCCTCCCCACTCCTATTGTTTGTACTCTCTGTCTGCTCATCTTCTTTTTAAGGAGGCACTGGGAAGCTAACCGAGGGCCTCCCATGTGGGAGGAAGGCACCTAATCTCTAGAGCCACCTCCACACCCTGTTTACTGTGCCTCTCATTGTGTTTCCCCACTGTGTCTCTTGGTTGTGCCATCTCATTGCATCATCCTGTTGCATCAGCTCGCTGCACCAGCCCATCACATCAGCTCGCTATCTTGCTGGTCTTCTTCGGGTGGCACTGGGAACCAAACCTGAGACCCGCCATGTGGTAAGTGGGAGCCCAGCTGCTTGAGCCACACCCGCTTCCCTTGGTTGAGTTTTATAGGAAGACAAGGGCAGTGGAAAAGCACTAGAGGGCTATCTAGTGGAAGAAGGAAGGGGGAGATTGGGGGCAAATTTGATCCTTGGAATAGCAAGTGTCTAAAGTTGGGGTTTATCTGCAGTCTGAGTTGTTTTTTTTTGTTTGTTTGTTTGTTTCTGAGGTCCCATAGCAGCAAGATTAGGTTCAAGGAAATCAAAACTGGGAGGAAGGAGAGGGTCAGGCAAGGGCCTGTAGCCTGGTCAAGAAAATAGCAGTCTTGATCATTAGTTAAGATACTGAACAGTAAAGTTGGTGGCCAAAGCACCTTTCATCATATAGGAAAGAACGATTGTAAAGCCTGTGTCCTTATTTCTACACTTTGGCCATCAAACTAGGCCGTAAACTCCTCAAGAGCATGGGCTTATACTTCTTTGTCTACTCCAAGTATCCACTGTAAGCACTCAATATTTGCTTGTATTAATCAGAAAACGTTCTAAGTAATAGAAGTGACTCAAATTAAGTTATGCACAAAAAATAACTGAATTGTCGCCATAACCTACAGAATTGAGTGGGAGAGAATGTAAACTACAATGTAAACTATAATCCATGCTTAGTGGCAATGCTTCAAAATGTGTTCATCAGTTGCAATGAATGTACCACACTAATGAAGGAAGTTGTTAATGTGGGGAAAAGTGGGGGGTGTGGGGAGTGGGGCATATGGGAATCCCTTATATTTTTTAATGTAACATTTTATGTAATCTATCTTTTAAAAATGAATAAAAAATATATTTTAAAAAATAAATGAATTGGCTCAACTAATTGAAAAATGCAAGAGTAGTGCTGATTTCAGGTCCTGCAGGATCCAGGAGCTCCAACAATGCCATTTCTTTCACCATTTCTAAGACATGTACTTTCTATGTGGTGGGCATGCCTCCAGCAACCTAAGATTTATATTCCTTTAGCACAGGAGCCCTACCAGCAGATGGCATCTTTCTCAACAGCACTCTAAAAGATCCCAGGAAGGATCTAACTTCCCCAACTTGAACTGTAAACCTAGCCTGACCTGATCACTCTGCTCAGGAGGAAGACACATTTCAATTGGACAACTCCACTCCTGAAGTGAGGGATGTTGATTCTGTGATCCCATCAGAATCAGATTGCCATAGGGGAGGAAAAATCCCCAGAAGAAGTGGGTATAGAACAAGCACGAAAAAAGTAGCAAACATCTACTGTTGTTCTTGCATTAAACTTTAAAATTAAAAGTAAATTTTGAGAGATTTATTCCAACATTCCAAAAAGACATTAAAACATGTCTTATTCAGTGTACCGACAAGGTACCTGGGGTTAAGAGGGGGGAAGTGACTTTCCAATGGCCACACAACTTGATAGGGTCAGAACTGAACATTATATTAAACTGACTAGCTCTGATTTTATTGGATTTGAAAAAAGGGGTTGTCAGAGAAAATTATTATTATTGAAAAATAATCACAGCCTTCTCGAGTCAAAAATATCACCCTTTTCATGGAGTTTCTCTTCATTTCTGTATTGCTGCAAAATAAGAGCAGTCTCAAGGGAAAGCAAATGGCTAGATAAAAGGAATGCTAAGAAGTTCACCAAAGACCATTCTTCTCAAATCAAATTGAATTTGATACTAGGATGGATGTAACAAAAAGAACACAATAACAAGTGCTGGTGAGGATGTGGAGAAATTGGAACTTCCATACATTGCTGATGGGAATGTAAAATGATACAGCAGCTTTGGATAACAGTTTTACAGTTCCTCAAAATGTTAAATATAGAATTACCATATGACCAAGCAATTCCACTCCTCGGTATATACCCAAGAGAAATGAAAAGCTATGTCCACACAAAAGCATGTATACAAATGTTAATAGCAGCATTTTTCATAATAGCTGAAAAGTGGAAGAAAATCAAATTTCCACACCTTCTGAATAGATAAATAAAATGTGGTATAGCCATACAATGGAATATTATTTAGCCATAAAAAGGAATGACACACTGATATATACTACAACAAGTCTGAACCTTGAAGATATGCTAAGTGAAAGAAGCCAGAAACAAGATGTCATATGACATATGACTCCACTTCTATGAAGTCTATAGAATGGGCAAATCCATAGAGACAAAAAGTAGACTAATTTCTATCAAGGGCTGTGGGAGAGGGAGAAGAATGGAGACTGGTTGCTAATGTGTACAGGGTTTCTTTTGGAGGTGATGAAATTGTCTGAAATTTGATAATGGTGATGTTTGTGCAACTTTTTGAATATTCTAAAAACCACTAAATTATACACTTTAGAAATAAATAAATAAATCAGAACTCCATTTTAAAGATACTTATTGAAGACTCAACCTGGTGTTAAGTCTTGTGTTACCTGCTAGAATTACAGACATAAACAATGGCTCCTGCCCTTCTGCAGTACCCAGTCTTAAGGAGAAGGTATATGTTGAACAAGTGTGCTGAGTTTACTGAAGGATACAAAGAGTTATAGCAACAAAGAGTAAAGTGATGGCATTGGTTAAGAGAATTTACATGATTTTCCTTTAGAAACAGATGAAAAATTTGTATCAGGCATTGTGTTATTTCTATTTTACCTAATCTTCAAGAAAGGAAAATTAATAAAGGGTATGCTAATGAGTGGGTTACAGCTGTGGGAAACTGGGGCTCGATACTCCTGAGACATGCTGAAGTATCATGCACATTACACTACAGAACTACCCTCTGAGGAACACCTACACTTGGTGTTCCTCATTGGGGGCATTGCCCTCAAACTCCCAGGTGGCCCCACACAAGAACTGAAGAGCTCCTGTGGTGCTGGAAAAAGTTCTCTGGCAGAGAAACAGACACAAAGGCAAATGAAGGAGGAAACAGTCAGTGTGTATAGGAACTGTCCACCGGGGCTGCCAATGAACTTAGAAATGGGCCAAGATAGAGCAAACAGTAATGAATGTTACAGAAAACATCCATCGAAAAGCCATGTATAATCTCTCCCAGTTCAGCCAATAAAAAGTTTAGCTGTTTAGTTTATGCCTGGAACCTCTGTGCAACACACTAAATTGTCAGACCCAATACCAAGGAGGAAATTAACACTTTATCCAAATGTTTGCCTCACAAAATAAACCTATAAAGTGATAGCAAATAAGCTACTATGATGTTGAAATACTCTGGACTAGGCTCCAAGCTAAAGGTGGTAGATGTTTTTCCTTTCTATCCACATTACAAGCTTTCATTACAACAAATAAATTCCTACATCCAATTTTCTTGAAGTAGTGAACCTCCCACCTTTGAGATTGTTCTTCACATTTATGGCATGTCTCTTGAAGACTCATTTAGCCTATCAGAATCAGAATCAAGTCATGGACATCTTTATTTAACAAGCCAAATGAATGAAAGAAGTAGATATGTTTGACCTTTGAAAATGGAGACACTGAGCATGATGGTACCTGTGAGATCCTGTATTCTTATTGGCGTTGAAGAAGTGAGGAGGAAAGGTCAGTTTAGAAAGTGTGGCCTGAGAAAAGAGGCAGTAAAGGCATGATGTCAAAATAGGTCTTTGTGAATACATATACATGTTGTCTTAGTTTACTATAGCTGCTATGACAAATACCACACAATAGATTGGCTTAAACAATGAGAATAGATTGGCTCATGGCTTTAAGGGCCAGAAGTCCCAAATCAGGATGTAGGCAAGGTCATGTTTCTCCCAGAGTCTGTAACGTTCTGATGCTAGCTTGCCCCAATGCTTAGTGTTCCTTGGCTTGTATCTCTGCCTCTATCACATGGTCTCTTCTTGTGGCATTATCTAACTTTCGGGTTTCTATTGACTGACTACATATGGCTTTCCTCTCTTTATAAGGCTTCCAATGATATGTTTTAAGACCCACCCTGATTCAATCTGTTCACACCTTAACTAATAATCACATTTTCAAAAGGTCCTATTTGCAAATAGGTTCACACCCACAGGAACACGGATTAAGACAAAGGACATGGCTTTTTGGGGAGGTACATGATTCAATCTACCACACATATGTTTTTAAACTTGGAATTTAATTATTATAATTTTAATAATTTGTGTGTTATTTTGAGGCTAAATGAAAATAAAACACGGGAAACACTTGGGTTTCAAAAGGCCCCAGGAGCAAAAATTGTTTTTTTCTTACCTGCAGTTTGCCTTCAGAGATTCAAGAAGTACTCAGTATAAAATAGTAAATGTTGACATTATTAGGTCAAGTTACAAACCAGAGACTTCAAGAAGGATGAAGAGCAATGAGCAGTGACCAAGGCTATCCATGGAATCCTTGTAGAAAACCTAACATTGTGAGCTATTAGATTAATGGAATTTAGACAATGTGCCTTAAGCACTTTTTCCTTACCCAACATTATTTTAAGCTAAGGACAATCCTGAAGAATTTCATATCATAGTACAAGGTCTTAAAGAGCATGATATCTAGTTGAAGACACAAAGTTAGTGTGAGGTAAGACAGGGAAAAACTTAGTATGAAACTGTGGTACAGACTATAAATGCAATAGGAGTTGAGAGAGGGGAGACACGCTTGAAGCCATAATTATCATAGAAATCTTTATAGATGAAGGGCAACTTGAACCAAGTCATGAAGGATGGGTAGGAATTAGTTACAGGAGCTGTGAGAGGTTTGAAAATGTGTTCTCACCATGAGAAGCAGCTTAAACAATACACTAAGGCCTAGAGGCAGGATTGAGCCTGACACTTATATATGAAAGAACCAAGCAGGGCTTGGCCCAACAGGAGGGCCTAGACAGAATAAGGTTATAGGAACAGGAGGAATCAATTAGGGAAGATCTTGAAAGCCAGCCAGAGGGGGCAATCAAGAGACTACTTTTGCTCTAAGTGTAAAACAATAGACAACTCTTAGTACTTTTTCTTTTTTTATCATTTGTCAGAAAAGATACATTATCTTTGGTCTGTACATTTTCATTTTAGAACTTGTAAGAGAAAGGAAACAGTTTCCAGAATGAAAATGGACTTTTCAAAAACAGAAGTTACATGACAACAAAAGTCACATTTTAGGAATATCAATGTGGTAATGTTTTTCAAGATGACTCGGTGGGGAGGAAATGACTGAACACAAGAGGATAAGCTAGGAAGCTGAAGCAGCCTCTCAGATGGGAAAGGATGAAGGCCTGGACTAGTCATTAGCCATGAAGATGAAGGAGGAATGGATCTTTAGAAGGAGGAAATGACTGGCCATCATTTGAAAAAAAAAAAAAAAAGTAAAAGAAGATGTTAAGATTTCTGGGCTTTGAAACTGGAAAATAGAAAAGCCGTGAGGGAAATTAGAAATCACTGAAGTAACTCTGTCCCTTATTGGGGAAAAGGGGGCTGGCGGTGCCTGGAGAAGGTCTCCATCTTCTCCTAATTAATTTCCTCACTCGTTCTCACAAAGAAGAAATACTAATCTAATTTGATCACACTCCAGGACACCTATTGGGCCATATAAACTAGTGGGAGGAGCCATTATGTACCAAAAGATCCCACATATGAGCTTAGCTCCTTTTCTTTCCTCTTGCCTCCATGAAACTGGAAAGGTAGCAAATGCTAAGCCCAGTCCTGCTTAGAAAGCCCAGTCATCCTGCTTTCTTCATCCTTTCTTCACTTCTGGATTTTCAATTCAAATGTTTAAAGCCCCAACAGCCAGTGGATATAAAGATTTGAAACGAGGGAAAGGGAACAAGTCCTGAGCCCCAGTCCAGTTATTGAGAAAGCTCTACATTAGGATTTAACGTTAAGTCCAACTAGTAATAAAGTAGTCCTTTGCTTTTTTATTTGCCATTGCCTTTTGTGCTTATATCTGCTTCTCAGTGTCATAGGAAAGAGGAGTGGTGGCTACAGATAAGATTTGGTTATTCCTGGGTTTACTGGCCATAATGTTATCTAACTGCATGAGACTTCATTCCAATCTCTATTATCATACATCTCTATTATCATTAAAAATGTGGAACTCTATCTAGTTGACTTAAAGAGACAAAAACTCTTGAAGTTCAATTTCCAAATTGTGAACAAATGCCAGGTATTCTCTTCAGAAAAATTGGTGGAAGAATTATTTGCTCTTTTCTAAAATTACTCATCATAATTAGCAGTATCATCTCCTATTATGTCATTCTTAATGCACACTTATTATGCATTCTTATATTGCCTCAGGAAGAGCTCACCCACTTCCGAAGCTTTGACTACCATCTGTGTGAAGAATACTCCAAAATCTGCATCTCTATCTGAACATCTGCCCTTCGCTCTAAGACACATAAATTGAAAGACTAGAACCACCTGGATGTCTGTCCTAGATTGCAGGGATGGTCAAACTCTTCACCACACCTCCATCTGTTTCCTTTGCCTTGTAACTTAGAATTATCTTTTCTCCTTAGGCAGGGTGCCCTAACCCCCTACCTTACACAAGGTTCAATGATGTGGCTTGCTTTGGCCAATGAGATGCTAACATTGGAAGTAATCAGAGGATTACAATGTGATTGAGCAATGGGCCTCCCTTGCTTGCACCCCTCCATTGCCATGAGATGCCCAGACTAATCTGAAAGACAGTAAGAGGCACATGGAGCAGTGCCAGTCAACAGCAGATACTCCAAGCTATGTTATTGAGCCAGATCAGCAGAACTGCCTAATCAACTCCCAGTTAACTCTAGACACACAAACAAATGTGTTTTTTGTTGTTGTTGTGTGTTATTGAGGTTGTTCGTTATTCAGCTTAGCTGTGGCAAAAGATTGCAGATGCTATGCCCTAAAATATAGTCATCATCTTCTCCCAAAGACATGTCCATCTTATCCTCTTATTCCTACACAGGTATCTCAAAATTGTGGTCCATGGATCAAGTGCAACAGAATCACCTGGGGTGCTTGTTAAAATGCAGATTCCTTAGTCATGTATCAAACCTAGAAAATCTGGATCTATAGGGAATACCTAGGAATCTCCATTTTAAATGTGTTCCCAGGTGATTTTTCTTCTAGCTCATGAGTTGGCAGGCCTCTGCTTTACACAAATGCTTTGCAAACTTCAGCATGCATAAGAATTACCTGAAAATCTTTGTATAACACAGATTCTGATTCAGAAAGGCTAGGGAAAATAACCATCAGTTTTGCTGGGGACTGAAAGTTTTCCATGAATGTAGAAATTTTAGTGCTAAAAGCAGTAATGTCACAGAGGTGAGTTGGTCATTCTGGGTGGAGCCCAAGAATTTGCATTTCTACAAGCTCCCAGGTGATATGGGGACCTCACCTTGAGCAATACTGCTATACACCATCAGAAGTCAGATGGCACTGATCTTAGAAATCTGTAATTGTCTTCTCTTCTCTTTGCTCAATAGCCATGCTTTTGAGTACATTCGCCCTCATTTAGAAAGAATGATCTTTCAAAAATGTAAATCAGATTAAAATCCTTTAATAGTTCCCAATTGCCTACACCAGAAGTTTTCCACTTGTTTTGAGGTGTGGATGCTTTTTGGAAATTTTGAAAAATATCCAGAAAAAAAAATGCCGTGTTGAATATAGATATGAAATTTTGCATACAGTTTCAAGGAGATTACACCTTGAAATCCAGCATGGTTCCCCTAGGACCAAAAGTTGATCCCTACTTTCTACCTTGTAGAGTCCAATGCTCTAAATTTTATTTTGTTCCCTGCTTCTTGCCCCAGCCTCATTTCCAAACACACCTTGTATTTCTGGACATACTTTCCATCATTTGCAATTGAAAACTAGGCAACCAATAAGATGGGCATTCGTACATATGTTAGCTAAATCAGGATAATTTCTGGGAAGATAGCAGATTAGAAAGACACAGGACTCTCTCCTCTCCCAGAAAAATAGCTAGAAGACAAGCAGAAATGGCCTGGAAAAAAAAAGACGTTCTAAGATTTAGGATACCAGGGGAAGACTGGACACCACCCAGATGAGAGGGGAGAACAGGAAAAAAATCTCCATGGAAAAACTGTGAGTAGAAGCTCTAGCTAAAGCCACTGGCACCCTTCCCCCACCCGACAAACAGACAATTTTGAATTCTCTGGCCTTGGCCTGGTGGCTACAGACAGAGGGGGTCACAGAGATCCACCTCCTCAGGAAATAACAGAGAGAGGGATGAAGCCTATGGCTGATTCAGCTTCCGACCAATATATGCTGTGTCCCATGAGCCCATCCAAGCCAGGAGAGGCCGCACCATTGTTTGCCCTGGGAGCCAGCACAGAACAAAAGAGATCCGACCCTTTCAATCACCCTCCTTCCTGACCGGGACTGGTTGTTGAAGACACAGAGGAGAGTGGAATTATTTCCTACCTGAGAAAAGGGAGGGGGCTGTCAGAAAAGATTGAAGACCAGCCGCTGAGAAAATTTGAATTGGAGGCTCTGAATAGGCTTCAGGCAGGATCCTCTGTCATATAGTTGCAGTCAATGTTGAAGCAAACACATGCCAACCAGGCTTTGAACTGACAGGACTGCTGAAGAGCACCACCTGCTGGCAGGCCAAGGAAATGCATGTGAGGAAATAAAAAGTAAATAAGTAAGAGAAGCTTCTTCTGGCTTTTACAGCTTCCTTCTTCAAGGCCCTTGGAAGTAGGCCTGCAACCCATTACTGATTCCATGGCTCAGATTTGAGCAACTAACGGGGACAATTCTAAAGACCTATAATGGGTTGATCCAAGAATCAAAGAATGGCAGTAACACACAGCCTCCTGCCACTAAATCCCTATGAAAGAGAAGGAAATTGAGCATCAGAGTAAACTCACCATCCTGATCAGATGCCTAGACATCAGCAAAAATTTACAGTCCATACTAAGAGAATGGAAGAAATGGCCCAAGCAAAGGAATATATCAAAACCCCAGATGAGAAACAGGATTTGAGACAACTAATCAATGAGGTTCATACAAATTTCCAAAATGAAATTAATGAGTTGAAAGACAATATGGCTAAAGAGATATAGGACATCAAGAAGACAATGAATGAGCAGAAAGAAAAATTTGAAAACTTGAATAGGAAAATGACAGAACTTGTGGGAATGAAAGACATGATAGGTGAGATCAAAAACACATCAGAGGGGAAGCAGATGTGACTCAAGTGATTGGTCACCCATCTGCCATATGGGAGGTCTGGGGTTTGATTTCTGGGGCCTCCTGGTGGAGGGCAGGCTGGCCCACGCAGCAAGCTGGCCTGAGTGGGGGGCTGGCCCATGCAGAGTGCTGGTCTGCACAGGAAGGCTGGTCCATTCAGGAGGGCTGGCCCAAGCAGGGGTGCTGGCCTGCGCAAAGAGCTGCTGCAGCAGGATGGCACAAGGGGAGACACAGAGGAAAGACTATGGGAGACATGGCAGACAAGGGAGCTGAAGTGGCACAGGAGAGTGAGCACTTCTCTCCCACTCCAGAAGGTCCCAAGATCAGTTCCTGATGCCTCCTGGAGAGAGTACAAGCAGACACAGAGGACCACACAGATAGCAGACACCGAGCACGGAACAATGGGGAGGGGGTGAGAAATAAATAAATAAAAATAAATCTTAATAAAAACACATTAGAGGCATACAACAGCAGACTAGAAATGATAGAAGAAAGAATAAGTAATACCGAAGACAGAACAATTGAAATTGAAGAAAGAGAACAACAGAGAGGAAAAGAATGGAAAAAATTGAGCTGGGGCTCAGGGAGTTGAATGACAACACAAAACGCAACAACATACATGTCATGGGAGTTCCAGAAGGGGAAGAAAAGGGAAAAGGAGCAGAAAGAGTATTTGAGGAAATAATAGCTGAAAATTTCCCAACTCTCACAAAAGAAATGAACTTACATGCCCAAGAAGCACACTGTACCCCAATCAGAATAAATCCAAATAGACCTACGCCAAGACACATACTACTCAGAATGTCAAATGTCAAAGATAAAGAGAAAATTCTCAGAGCAGCAAGAGAGAAGCAAACAATCACATACAAGAGACATCCAGTAAGACTTAGTGCAGATTTCTCTTCAGAAACCACAGAGGCGAGAAGACAGTGGTATGATACAATCAGGAAACTGAAAGAGAAAAACTGCTAACCGAGAATTCTTTTTTTTTTTTTTTTTTTTTTAAAGATTATTTATTTATTTATTCATTTATCCCCCCCTTGCTGCTTGTGCTCCCTGGGTCAGCTAACCACGCCGTGCGGGCAGGCTTGCCTTCACCAGGAGGCCCTGGGAACCGAACCCGGGGCCTCCCATATGGTAAACGGGAGCCCTACTGATTGAGCCACAGCCGCTTCCCCCCGAGAATTCTTTATCCAGCAAAACTGTCCTTTAAATATGAAGGTGAGTATAAAATATTCACAAACAAACAGAAACTAAGAAAGTTTGCAAAAAAAGAATCCCACTTCGCAGGAAATATTAAAGGAAGCCTTAGAACTTGAAAGAAAAAGACAGGAGAGAGAGGCTTGGAGGAGAGTATAGAAGAAAGAATAGCAGAAAGGATAACCAAAACAGTAAAGAGAGAGACAAGAAC